>OU343060.1:8227390-8843157 GCA_910593695.2 Ocypus olens | reverse complement strand
GTAGGAAATTTTGGAAAATAATTGATTTTTCAGACTTTGATCGGCCGTAGCGGCCAAACGAAAACTCCAAATTGAACGCGGGTTTGCAAATCTGAGCTCCTCGTACGTCAATTAGTCGGATTAGTGATTAATAATTTTTGATGAAATCGTGAAAAAAAACATGACCTTGGAAATTTTGTTAAAAAATGCAACTTTCTTAAAATTCATCGTAGACTATTGAATTTAACTTTATTTTCATCAGAAAGACGAGAGAAATCGATTGCCGCTAAAAAAATTTCAGCTAACTTCAATGGCAAAAAAATTAGTCAGTCACAGTGAACTTTTTAGGAAATTTTGGAAAATAATTGATTTTTCAGACTTTGATCGGCCGTAGCGGCCAAACGAAAACTCCAAATTAAACGCGGTTTGCAAATCTGAGCTCCTCGTACGTCAATTAGTCGGATTAGTGATTAATAATTTTTGATGAAATCGTGAAAAAAAACATTACTAACCCCCTTGGAAATTTTGTTAGAAAATGCAACTTTCTTAAAATTCATCGTAGACTATTGAATTTAACTTTATTTTCATCAGAAAGACGAGAGAAATCGATTGCCGCTAAAAAATTTCAGCTAACTTCAATGGCAAAAAAATTAGTCAGTCACAGTGAACTTTTTAGGAAATTTTGGAAAATAATTGATTTTTCAGACTTTGATCGGCCGTAGCGGCCAAACGAAAACTCCAAATTGAACGCGGTTTGCAAATCTGAGCTCCTCGTAAGTCAATTAGTCGGATTAGAGATTTTTAATTTTTGATGAAAACACGAAAAAAAAGACATGAGTAAACCCCTAGGAAATTTGTTAAAAAATGCAACTTTCTTAAAATTCATCGTAGACTATTGAATTTAACTTTATTTTCATCAGAAAGACGAGAGAAATTGATTGCCGTTAAAAAATTTCAGCTAACTTCAATAGCAAAAAAAATAGTCAGTCACAGTTAACTTTTTAGGAAATTTTGGAAAATAATTGATTTTTCAGACTTTGATCGGCCGTAGCGGCCAAACGAAAACTCCAAATTGAACGCGGTTTGCAAATCTGAGCTCCTCGTACGTCAATTAGTCGGATTAGAGATTTTTAATTTTTGATGAAAACACGAAAAAAAGACATGAGTAAACCCCTAGGAAATTTGTTTAAAAAATGCAACTTTCTTAAAATTCATCGTAGACTATTGAATTTAACTTTATTTTCATCAGAAAGACGAGAGAAATTGATTGCCGTTAAAAAAATCCAGCTAACTTCAATAGCAAAAAAATTAGTCAGTCACAGTGAACTTTTTAGGAAATTTTGGAAAATAATTGATTTTTCAGACTTTGATCGGCCGTAGCGGCCAAACGAAAACTCCAAATTGAACGCGGTTTGCAAATCTGAGCTCCTCGTACGTCAATTAGTCGGATTAGTGATTTAATAATTTTTGATGAAATCGTGAAAAAAAAACATGACTAACCCCCTTGGAAATTTTGTTAGAAAATGCAACTTTCTTAAAATTCATCGTAGACTATTGAATTTAACTTTATTTTCATCAGAAAGACGAGAGAAATCGATTGCTGCTAAAAAATTTCAGCTAACTTCAATGGCAAAAAAATTAGTCAGTCACAGTGAACTTTTTGGGAAATTTTGGAAAATAATTGATTTTTCAGACTTTGATCGGCCGTAGCGGCCAAACGAAAACTCCAAATTGAACGCGGTTTGCAAATCTGAGCTCCTCGTACGTCAATTAGTCGGATTAGTGATTAACAATTTTTGATGAAATCGTGAAAAAAAACATGACTAACCCCCTTGGAAATTTTGTTAGAAAATGCAACTTTCTTAAAATTCATCGTAGACTATTGAATTTAACTTTATTTTCATCAGAAAGACGAGAGAAATCGATTGCCGCTAAAAAAATTCAGCTAACTTCAATGGCAAAAAAATTAGTCAGTCACAGTGAACTTTTTAGGAAATTTTGGAAAATAATTGATTTTTCAGACTTTGATCGGCCGTAGCGGCCAAACGAAAACTCCAAATTGAACGCGGTTTGCAAATCTGAGCTCCTCGTACGTCAATTAGTCGGATTAGTGATTAATAATTTTTGATGAAATCGTGAAAAAAAACATGACTAAACCCCTTGGAAATTTTGTTAAAAAATGCAACTTTCTTAAAATTCATCGTAGACTATTGAATTTAACTTTATTTTCATCAGAAAGACGAGAGAAATCGATTGCCGCTAAAAAATTTCAGCTAACTTCAATGGCAAAAAAATTAGTCAGTCACAGTGAACTTTTTAGGAAATTTTGGAAAATAATTGATTTTTCAGACTTTGATCGGCCGTAGCGGCCAAACGAAAACTCCAAATTGAACGCGGTTTGCAAATCTGAGCTCCTCGTACGTCAATTAGTCGGATTAGTGATTAATAATTTTTGATGAAATCGTGAAAAAAAACATGACTAACCCCCTTGGAAATTTTGTTAGAAAATGCAACTTTCTTAAAATTCATCGTAGACTATTGAATTTAACTTTATTTTCATCAGAAAGACGAGAGAAATCGATTGCTGCTAAAAAATTTCAGCTAACTTCAATGGCAAAAAAATTAGTCAGTCACAGTGAACTTTTTGGGAAATTTTGGAAAATAATTGATTTTTCAGACTTTGATCGGCCGTAGCGGCCAAACGAAAACTCCAAATTGAACGCGGTTTGCAAATCTGAGCTCCTCGTACGTCAATTAGTCGGATTAGAGATTTTTAATTTTTGATGAAAACACGAAAAAAAGACATGAGTAAACCCCTAGGAAATTTGTTAAAAAATGCAACTTTCTTAAAATTAATCGTAGACTATTGAATTTAACTTTATTTTCATCAGAAAGACGAGAGAAATTGATTGCCGTTAAAAAATTTCAGCTAACTTCAATAGCAAAAAAATTAGTCAGTCACAGTGAACTTTTTAGGAAATTTTGGAAAATAATTGATTTTTCAGACTTTGATCGGCCGTAGCGGCCAAACGAAAACTCCAAATTGAACGCGGTTTGCAAATCTGAGCTCCTCGTACGTCAATTAGTCGGATTAGTGATTAATAATTTTTGATGAAATCGTGAAAAAAAACATGACTAACCCCCTTGGAAATTTTGTTAGAAAATGCAACTTTCTTAAAATTCATCGTAGACTATTGAATTTAACTTTATTTTCATCAGAAAGACGAGAGAAATCGATTGCCGCTAAAAAAATTCAGCTAACTTCAATGGCAAAAAAATTAGTCAGTCACAGTGAACTTTTTAGGAAATTTTGGAAAATAATTGATTTTTCAGAGTTTGATCGGCCGTAGCGGCCAAATGAAAACTCCAAATTGAACGCGGTTTGCAAATCTGAGCTCCTCGTACGTCAATTAGTCGGATTAGAGATTTTTAATTTTTGATGAAAACACGAAAAAAAGACATGAGTAAACCCCTAGGAAATTTGTTAAAAAATGCAACTTTCTTAAAATTCATCGTAGACTATTGAATTTAACTTTATTTTCATCAGAAAGACGAGAGAAATTGATTGCCGTTAAAAAATTTCAGCTAACTTCAATAGCAAAAAAAATAGTCAGTCACAGTGAACTTTTTAGGAAATTTTGGAAAATAATTGATTTTTCAGAGTTTGATCGGCCGTAGCGGCCAAATGAAAACTCCAAATTGAACGCGGTTTGCAAATCTGAGCTCCTCGTACGTCAATTAGTCGGATTAGTGATTAATAATTTTTGATGAAATCGTGAAAAAAAACATGACTAACCCCCTTGGAAATTTTGTTAGAAAATGCAACTTTCTTAAAATTCATCGTAGACTATTGAATTTAACTTTATTTTCATCAGAAAGACGAGAGAAATCGATTGCCGCTAAAAAAATTCAGCTAACTTCAATGGCAAAAAAATTAGTCAGTCACAGTGAACTTTTTAGGAAATTTTGGAAAATAATTGATTTTTCAGAGTTTGATCGGCCGTAGCGGCCAAATGAAAACTCCAAATTGAACGCGGTTTGCAAATCTGAGCTCCTCGTACGTCAATTAGTCGGATTAGAGATTTTTAATTTTTGATGAAAACACGAAAAAAAGACATGAGTAAACCCCTAGGAAATTTGTTAAAAAATGCAACTTTCTTAAAATTCATCGTAGACTATTGAATTTAACTTTATTTTCATCAGAAAGACGAGAGAAATTGATTGCCGTTAAAAAATTTCAGCTAACTTCAATAGCAAAAAAATTAGTCAGTCACAGTGAACTTTTTAGGAAATTTTGGATGAAATAATTGATTTTTCAGACTTTGATCGGCCGTAGCGGCCAAACGAAAACTCCAAATTGAACGCGGTTTGCAAATCTGAGCTCCTCGTACGTCAATTAGTCGGATTAGAGATTTTTAATTTTTGATGAAAACACGAAAAAAAGACATGAGTAAACCCCTAGGAAATTTGTTAAAAAATGCAACTTTCTTAAAATTCATCGTAGACTATTGAATTTAACTTTATTTTCATCAGAAAGACGAGAGAAATTGATTGCCGTTAAAAAATTTCAGCTAACTTCAATAGCAAAAAAATTAGTCAGTCACAGTGAACTTTTTAGGAAATTTTGGAAAATAATTGATTTTTCAGACTTTGATCGGCCGTAGCGGCCAAACGAAAACTCCAAATTGAACGCGGTTTGCAAATCTGAGCTCCTCGTACGTCAATTAGTCGGATTAGTGATTAATAATTTTTGATGAAATCGTGAAAAAAAACATGACTAACCCCCTTGGAAATTTTGTTAAAAAATGCAACTTTCTTAAAATTCATCGTAGACTATTGAATTTAACTTTATTTTCATCAGAAAGGCGAGAGAAATTGATTGCCGTTAAAAAATTTCAGCTAACTTCAATAGCAAAAAAATTAGTCAGTCACAGTGAACTTTTTAGGAAATTTTGGAAAATAATTAATTTTTCAGACTTTGATCGGCCGTAGCGGCCAAACGAAAACTCCAAATTGAACGCGGTTTGCAAATCTGAGCTCCTCGTACGTCAATTAGTCGGATCAGAGATTTTGAATTTTTGATGAAATCGTGAAAAAAAACATGACTAACCCCCTTGGAAATTTTGTTAAAAAATGGAACTTTCTTAATAATCATCGTAGACTATTGAATTTAACTTTATTTTCATCAGAAAGACGAGAGAAATTGATTGCCGTTAAAAAATTTCAGCTAACTTCAATAGCAAAAAAATTAGTCAGTCACAGTGAACTTTTTAGGAAATTTTGGAAAATAATTGATTTTTCAGACTTTGATCGGCCGTAGCGGCCAAACGAAAACTCCAAATTGAACGCGGTTTGCAAATCTGAGCTCCTCGTACGTCAATTAGTCGGATTAGTCATTAATAATTTTTGATGAAATCGTGAAAAAAAACATGACTAACCCCCTTGGAAATTTTGTTAAAAAATGCAACTTTCTTAAAATTCATCGTAGACTATTGAATTTAACTTTATTTTCATCAGAAAGGCGAGAGAAATTGATTGCCGTTAAAAAATTTCAGCTAACTTCAATAGCAAAAAAATTAGTCAGTCACAGTGAACTTTTTAGGAAATTTTGGAAAATAATTGATTTTTCAGACTTTGATCGGCCGTAGCGGCCAAACGAAAACTCCAAATTGAACGCGGTTTGCAAATCTGAGCTCCTCGTACGTCAATTAGTCGGATTAGTGATTAATAATTTTTGATGAAATCGTGAAAAAAAACATGACTAACCCCCTTGGAAATTTTGTTAAAAAATGCAACTTTCTTAAAATTAATCGTAGACTATTGAATTTAACTTTATTTTCATCAGAAAGACGAGAGAAATTGATTGCCGTTAAAAAATTTCAGCTAACTTCAATAGCAAAAAAATTAGTCAGTCACAGTGAACTTTTTAGGAAATTTTGGAAAATAATTGATTTTTCAGACTTTGACCGGCCGTGGCGGCCAAACGAAAACTCCAAATTGAACGCGGTTTGCAAATCTGAGCTCCTCGTACGTCAATTAGTCGGATTAGAGATTTTTAATTTTTGATGAAAACACGAAAAAAAGACATGAGTAAACCCCTAGGAAATTTGTTAAAAAATGCAACTTTCTTAAAATTCATCGTAGACTATTGAATTTAACTTTATTTTCATCAGAAAGACGAGAGAAATTGATTGCCGTTAAAAAATTTCAGCTAACTTCAATAGCAAAAAAATTAGTCAGTCACAGTGAACTTTTTAGGAAATTTTGGAAAATAATTGATTTTTCAGACTTTGATCGGCCGTAGCGGCCAAACGAAAACTCCAAATTGAACGCGGTTTGCAAATCTGAGCTCCTCGTACGTCAATTAGTCGGACTAGTGATTAATAATTTTTGATGAAATCGTGAAAAAAAACATGACTAACCCCCTTGGAAATTTTGTTAGAAAATGCAACTTTCTTAAAATTCATCGTAGACTATTGAATTTAACTTTATTTTCATCAGAAAGACGAGAGAAATCGATTGCCGCTAAAAAAATTCAGCTAACTTCAATGGCAAAAAAATTAGTCAGTCACAGTGAACTTTTTAGGAAATTTTGGAAAATAATTGATTTTTCAGACTTTGATCGGCCGTAGCGGCCAAACGAAAACTCCAAATTGAACGCGGTTTGCAAATCTGAGCTCCTCGTACGTCAATTAGTCGGATTAGAGATTTTATAATTTTTGATGAAAACACGAAAAAAAGACATGAGTAAACCCCTAGGAAATTTGTTAAAAAATGCAACTTTCTTAAAATTCATCGTAGACTATTGAATTTAACTTTATTTTCATCAGAAAGACGAGAGAAATTGATTGCCGTTAAAAAATTTCAGCTAACTTCAATAGCAAAAAAATTAGTCAGTCACAGTGAACTTTTTAGGAAATTTTGGAAAATAATTGATTTTTCAGACTTTGATCGGCCGTGGCGGCCAAACGAAAACTCCAAATTGAACGCGGTTTGCAAATCTGAGCTCCTCGTACGTCAATTAGTCGGACTAGTGATTAATAATTTTTGATGAAATCGTGAAAAAAAACATGACTAACCCCCTTGGAAATTTTGTTAAAAAATGCAACTTTCTTAAAATTCATCGTAGACTATTGAATTTAACTTTATTTTCATCAGAAAGGCGAGAGAAATTGATTGCCGTTAAAAAATTTCAGCTAACTTCAATAGCAAAAAAATTAGTCAGTCACAGTGAACTTTTTAGGAAATTTACAAAAATAATTGATTTTTCAGACTTTGATCGGCCGTAGCGGCCAAACGAAAACTCCAAATTGAACGCGGTTTGCAAATCTGAGCTCCTCGTACGTCAATTAGTCGGATTAGAGATTTTTAATTTTTGATGAAAACACGAAAAAAAGACATGAGTAAACCCCTAGAAAATTTGTTAAAAAATGCAACTTTCTTAATAATCATCGTAGACTATTGAATTTAACTTATTTTTCATCAGAAAGACGAGAGAAATTGATTGCCGTTAAAAAATTTCAGCTAACTTCAATAGCAAAAAAATTAGTCAGTCACAGTGAATTTGAGATTTAACGATTATACAAATTAATTATACAAAATTTACAGGTTCGAATCATTTCGGCATCGCCGGCTGGTACACGTCCACCGCCATCAAAAACGGCCTCCTGGGGATGAGCTTCACGAACACGTCGCCGTTTATGAGCCCCACTCGCAGCAAAGAGGCAAGTGATGATGATGTTGAAAGAATGTGAGGGGCCTAATTCGGGTCACGTATTTCAGGCCGCATTAGGGACGAACCCGATCTCCCTGGGGGCGCCGGGACTGAACGGCGACAGCTTCCTGCTCGACATGGCGACGACGGCCGTCGCCGTAGGAAAGGTAAAATGCTCCCCCATTTCCCGTCTACGTGAACGACATCGCAAATAATGTAAATACGTACGAAACGCACAGAAACTTACAGAGTTTTCAGTCTAAACTTCTAAAAAGTTAGCTTTTTTATTGTCGATCATGAATGGATTTTTTTAGAAAAAGAGAAAAAGAGGTGCACGTATTTGCATCTACAGTTTTGAGCTGGATTGTTAAACGAATTGGTAGGAATCGGGATTTTCTATATTTTTTTGTGTTGCTCTGAATAAATGCAGTACTGTAAACATTTTCTGGAGAGTGAAGAGCATTACAAGTAAAAGTGTGATTCCTATGTTCATTAAAAAAAAAAACCTCAGTATGCTATGATATTTTATTTTTTTTTAATTTATGTTGGCACACATGTTAGGAATGGACATACAAAACGTCAGATCTTTCTAAAAGTCAGAATTATTCCGTGGTCACAATGGCTTACAACGACCAGCAAAAACGTTTCTAGTTGAAAGTTATTTATGGGACTAAGCAGGGACGTGCGTCTATCAACTTTCAATCGCGCGTCCATACTGCTTCGAGAGTAATGCGGACGCGGACGCTCAGCGACGGACGCGTCATAGGAATCGCACTGCTTACGTATATATCCGGTTCCCACATACAAGAGTGCGATATTTGTTGCGTAATTATCCGGTTCCCACAGGAGCAATCTATCGAGAGCACAACACAAAGCGACGACGAAGTTGGCGTTGGAAATCTCGAGTCGTGTCAAGCGTGAAACGCTGGTTGCGGTTAAACACTGACATGTCAGATATTATAATTTAGGGCTATTAACATCTGACAAGTACTTTAGATTTCATTGCCAGCGCCAACTTCGTCGTCGATTTTTGTTATTTGGCTAAGATTACCGTAATTTATTGATGTAGATCGAAATTCAAAAACGGATAAACAAGCCGATCCCGGAAGGCTGGGCCTTGGGCGAAGACGGCCGCGTAACAACAAACGCCGACGAAGCCTACGACTCCAGACGCTTGCTGCCGGTCGGCGGCACGGAGATCACCTCCGGTTACAAGGGCTACGGCATGGGCATGCTCGTCGAGATCTTCTGCGGGATGTTGAGCGGATCCAAATACGGCGCCCAGATCCGGCAGTGGGGCTCCAACGAATCGGAGGCGGATCTGGGCCAGTGTTTCGTCGCCATAGATCCCGGCTGTTTCATGCCGGGCTTCGAGGGACGGATGCAGGACTTGATGGATCACATGAGGAACATGACTCCGGTATGTGATTTTTCGGTGACGTCTCGCGCTACGGCCGATAATGCAGGGGTGGTTGACAGATATAACGGGTGCGCCATCTGTTGCGATAGCATTTGAAACTTGAATAACTTTTGATGTGGACAACTTTTTTTATTTCTTTTTTTACACAAACTTTCTATTTTATTTCCATCATGTTTTGAATATACTATCCAACAAATGGCCGCCTTTATTTTTGATGCAAAAAGATGCCCTTTTTCGTGCATTTTGCATCACATTTTCCGGCGTCTCGGTGGTAATAAGCTATATTTCCCGACAAATATTGGCTTTGAGCTGAGCTCAAGTTGAGTAGTTGAATTTTTGAAGGATTACAAACTGTTGCAAAAGCGTAAAATTCACCCACTCACTCGCTCTCTCGCAGTCAAGAAAGGAAAGAATAAGACACTACGGCTGCGGCCGACAATCAATTACAACCGTTTTACAACAGTTTGGAATCGCTACAAAAATTCAACTTTAGGTAGGGTCAGTTGCAGAGACCGCACCTATCTGTATTACCACCTCTGCTACCTCGGCCGTACCGTGAGTCACCCCACGAGCCGTCACTGCTCTTTACTTGTTTGAGCATTACCTTGCGTTGCAGGCGGATCCAAACAAACCCGTCATGGTGGCGGGAGATCCGGAGAAATTGCACATGGCGGCCGTCGACGCGGCGGGAGGGGTCAGATACGTGAAGAATCAGCACGATTCCTGCGAGCGGTTGTCGCAAAGTCTTAAAGTGAAGCCGATGAAATCCCTTTAATAAATAAATCAATAACATTCCGTCGCATCCTGTAGTCCTCGACCCAAATACGGAGATACGTTTCAATTTGCGTTATTTGTGTAACAAGGCGCTAAAATTTTAATTTTTATGTGGCCGTGTACGGTGGTATATATTTTTTTTAAATGAAACTGCGAAATTAAATATTTCGGACGCTGCTTACATTTTAGATTAGGTCCGATCCCTGGTGCATAAATGATTTATTAACCTGCATTTGTATGCAACCAAATGTGCAATCGTTTTTTTTTTGCTTAGGCAGTAAAACGTGTTTTCGGCGCCGTTTTAATGACGATTTTTTATTTCGGTGCTGATTAAAAAAATATATTAAGTTTTCTAACCCTATGATAGTTTATGAAGTTCAGAGCTGTTTTAATAACGATTTCTCCTATTTCAGTGTTAATTCAAAAACAAATTGAATAAGTTTCTTTATCTGTAAGATAGTTTATGAAATTCAACTCCAAGACATAGATCAGAAGGAGCTACTACTCGACCCTTCAAATATTTTAATAAAAACGCGAGTTGTGCAGATGGAGAGTAACGAACCGAACATTGAAATGTTGCTTTTGTGTTTTTGTATTTTGTAAATGATGTTATTTGTAAGAATCCTGGGCTATATTCAACCGGTTGGATTGTAGGATAGTGCCCACCCACCACCCTCCGAATAAACTTTAACCTAACCAAGAAAACGCTGTTTGGATGAAATTTGTTTGTAAATCCATCTGTGGTGTAGGACCTCCTTAGGTCACAGGGTTGTAATTTGTGTTAAAATGAATACGAAGAGTGGTGGGCGGGCCCTGTTTTACCTTCCAAATAGTTGAACATAAACGATAGTTGCGCAGTTCGATCGAACATCGAGGTATTACGTTTTATAAGATTTTGTAAATTTGGTTCTTTTTTATTCATTTTTGTTAAAAATAAGGCGTAAACAAAAAAATTTTAGGAGTTATAAATTTCTTAAAAGTGACGAGTTGCATTGAAAAAAATATTGAATCGTAAAAAATGTGAAGAACAAAAAAGTTCTATGTAATAATGTAAACAGCATGTCCTCTGGAGCACCTTTGTACTTGAAGAAATTTCTTGAAATTTTTAAACAATGTAGTACACCTAATGTAGTTGTCAGAAAAAAATAAACAAATCATTCTCATCTGCCATTTTCGAGATATAGATTAAAACATTTTAAAAATCTTAAACTTTGACTTGCTGTATCTTGGAAAGTATGTAATTTTTCATATAGATAAATTTAGTTAATTTGCTTGTTTTTTGTCTCAGGAATGCACCATATCATTTTGGTGGTGTCTTTTTTAGACACCTTGTATAATAAAATTAAATTTATCCAAGCCCGGCCCGGCCCGGGTTAAATTATCCATCGAAAAGCCCGGCCCGGCCCGACGTCGGGCAGGCCTCTGATCAACAGGTACGCCGCGGATTATGAAATTATGAAATATGAAAACGACAAATTACACTTCAAATTCTAATGCAGTAATACACTGTTTCAGAAACTGTGGAAAATTTCAAGTGTCTGGCAATTCTTTTTATATTTTTTAAGCGCTCGAGAAAAAGTGCAGCTTTAGATAATTACAAATTTTGTTCTCGAGGAATTATTTCGAAATGTAGGTAAGGGATGTTTACAGATTTTTGCAGTATCGTGGAGTATTGCGTTGTTTCAGTAGCTGTAGAAAATTTCAAAAAATTCCTTAAAAAGGTTCCGAAATAAGTCTAGAAAGAGGCCTTGAAAAAATGTCCTAAAAAAAAAATCGGAAAAATGACCCTAAAAAGGTTTGAGAAAAAACCATCAAAATAAAGTCTTCAAAAATTTAAAAAAAAAATACCTAAAAAACTACTGAAAAATAGTCTGAAAAAAATTGTTCTAAAATCGGCCCTGAAAAAAAATCTTGAAGAAGTTTTGAAAAAGTTGAAATTTGTCCTGAAAGAGAGCGTGAAAAAAGTTTTAATAATAATAATGCTTTATTAGTGTTAATACAAAGTTTACACAGGTCACAAGTTAATACAAAGAGTGGATACATATAAAATTAAATATAGAAGTAAAACATGTATATCGCGAGATAACACATCTCTAAAATATAAATAATTACAAATCTAAAAGCGAAAAAGATCACGAAATAAAGTTTTGAAATATCTTTAAAAAAAATCTTGAAAAATAGTAAATGTAATTAAAAGAATCTTACAAAAAGTAATCTTGAGCTCTTGAAGCATTTTCTGAAATGGTTTCGGTTTTTGAAAATCTTTCGAGTTTTGCGCGAGTTGTTAATTTTTGTGAAAATGTTTGTTTGTAAACGCGAAAAATAAAATAAAAATAAATATGAATCGCGAGTTGTAAAATTATACAAAAATTAAATTCAGTTTCCCCCTGAAATTATTTCGATTTTTGAAAATCTTTTGAAAATTTTCGTTCTCATTTGATTTCGACGCAAATTTAAATGCCAAAGATTGCTGAATACGGATTTTTTTTTGTTTTTTGTTTTTTTGATGCGAGGAGAGAAACTCTTTTATAGACTCCCCTGTAGTGGGGTGGTGTTGGACTCCTCCCCCTGAAGGGCGCGGAGTGTACCAACTAAAAACTCTCCTCGATGGACTGGTTACGATACGAGAATTTATATGGAGATGCCCAAAAGACTTTATGCGTAGACGTCGGAAACTTAAAATTAATTACTGCAGAGGTGTTAAATTCAGGCGTTCTTTTTAATACGAGCATTCATGAAACACTGGATATACCTAACTCCTTGTAGGCAACAACTACCCTTTCAAACTAGAATTACGATCACCAAGAGTCGATACTTAACCCTCGTAAGAGTTACAGTGACTGTTTCGTGCAGGTAAAATAGTTGCCGTTCATAAAACACCTCTGTAATTACCAAAATTACGATCCGATCCGTCACCTCACAAATAATAATTACTGCACAACATTTAATCATTGAAGCAAAAATAAAACCAAAACCTAAACGTTGACAATCGTTGAATAATTTTCGCGAAACGCAAGACCGAATAATTCATTCCAGCAAAAGCAATGAAGAATACATTCCTTTTATGAGGGCAAAATAATAAATAACACCACAAAGAGCATTCAATAATCAACAAAAAAACATTTAAGACAGAACCAATGTGTTTTTTTATACACCGAATGAAACTGACGTTTAAAACGTCAAAATTATGAAATATGAAAACGACAAATTACACTTCAAATTCTAATAGTCATCAATATCACACTCGCCAAAACAACCATAAGTCGCTTCGGCGATGCTTCATCTGCAAAGCGCGAACGGCCGAAAAGGATGCGGCTTTGATGAGAGCGAAACGTGTTCAAACAGGTCTCGTAGGAAATTCAGGATATCGCGCAACATAAATTTCAACATTTGAACACAACACCTTTCTTATTACAGTTAAGCATGCGCTCGCATCGGAAATTACTGCAAAGGTGTTTTGAAATTCAAGACGGACTCGAGAAATTCTTCCCCGACATACAGGCGAAGATTCCCCTGATCATGTCAAATATCCGGAAACACTATATATACCTAACTCCTTACAGGCAACAACTACCGTTTCGAGCTAGAATTACGATTACCAAGAGTTGATACTTCACCCTCGTAAGAGCTACAGCGGCGTGCTTCCGCGCCGGTAAAAGATCACCTCGAGCTGCCCATCAAAAAAAAATAATTACAATTTCCGATCCGTTACATCGTAAACAATAATAACAAATTAAAATTACTGAATACGATTTGAAAACAAAAAAAAAGTCGCGCTATATATCAAACAAAACTAATACTGGAATCGCCAGGAAAGTTTGAACATGGCTATAACTTGACAATCCGAAGAAATGAAAAGCTTTTCGTAAAATTTCGTGTTTGGGAACGTTTTTTTTTTTCAAGATTAGAATTTGAAGTGTAATTTGTCATTTTCATCTTTTACAATTTTTTTTTTTTTTTGCAATTTTCATTGATTGGACATGAATATTTTCTAATATTTTTTTTAAGACATCATCAATAATAGTAGTGGTAGTATAGATATCCGTACAGTTTATTGTTAGGGAATTAATAAATATACAGCAAGGAGTAGAAAATAGTTTATTTCCTGTGCAAATGATAAGTACATTCAATAGGATGAACGATATATTAATAATATACAATGTATATATAAAATATAATGTGAATATAAATGGGTCAATAACATATTTAATACAATATCAAATGACGTTCTGCTTGCCCTTATATACCTATCAAGTTACCTTAGGATAGAAAAAAGACTAGGGCGACATCTATCGGTGAAAATTTACAACAGTTTGAAATTATTTACACATATCGGCGATAGATGTCGCCCTGGTCTTTTTTCTATCCTAAGGTAACTTGATAGGTATATAAGGGCAAGCAGAACGTCATTTGACATTGTATTAAATATGTTATTGCCCCGTTTATACTTACATTATATTTTATATATACATGGTATATTATTAATCAATCGTTCATCATATTGAATGTACTTATCATTTGCACTGGAAATAATACTATACTACTACTATTATTGATTAATGATGTGTTAAAAAAATATTAGGAAATATTCATGTCCAATTGCTAAAAAAAAAAAAAATTGTAAAAGATGAAAATGACAAATTACACTTCAAATTCTAATCTCGAAAAAAAAAAAACGTTCCCAAACACGAAATTTTACGAAAAGCTTTTCATTTCTTCGGATTGTCAAGTAATACCCATGTTCAAAGTTTCCTGGCGATTCCTGTATTCGTTTTGTTTGAGATATAGCGCGACTTTTTTTTTGTTTTCAAATAGTATTCAGTAATTTTAATTTGTTATTATTGTTTACGATGTAACGGATCGGAAATTGTAATAATTTTTTTTTGATGGGCAGCTCGAGGTGATCTTTTACCGGCGCGGAAGCACGCCGCTGTAGCTCTTACGAGGGTGAAGTATCAACTCTTGGTAATCGTAATTCTAGCTCGAAACGGTAGTTGTTGCCTGTAAGGAGTTAGGTATATATAGTGTTTCCGGATGTTTGACATGATCAGGGGAATCTTCGCCTGAATGTCGGGAAGGAATTTCTCGAGTCCGCCTTGAATTTCAAAACACCTTTGCAGTAATTTCCGATGCGAGCGCATGCTTAACTGTAATAAGAAAGGAGTTGATTGTTTAAATGTTGAAATTAATGTTGCGCGATATCCTGAATTTCCTCACGAGACCTGTTTGAACACGTTTCGCTCTCATCAAAGCCGCATCCTTTTCGGCCGTTCGCGCTTTGCAGATGAAGCATCGCCGAAGCGACTTATGGTTGTTTTGGCGAGTGTGATATTGATGACTATCAGAATTTGAAGTGTAATTTGTCGTTTTCATATTTCATGATTTTGACGTTTTAAACGTCAGTTTCATTCGGTCTATAAAAAAACACATTGGTTCTGTCTTACATTTTTTTTGTTGATTATTGATTGCTCTTTGTGGTGTTATTTATTATTTTGCCCTCATAAAAGGCATGTATTCTTCATTGCTTTTGCTGGAATGAATTATTCGGTCTTGCGTTTCGCGAAAATTATTCAACGATGGTCAACGTTTAGGTTTTGGTTTTATTTTTGTTTCAATGATTAAATGTTGTGCAGTAATTATTATTTGTGAGGTGACGGATCGGATCGTAATTTTGGTAACTACAGAGGTGTTTTATGAACGGCAACTATTTTACCTGCACGAAACAGTCACTGTAACTCTTACGAGGGTTAAGTATCGACTCTTGGTGATCGTAATTCTAGTTTGAAAGGGTAGTTGTTGCCTGCAAGGAGTTAGGTATATCCAGTGTTTCATGAATGCTCGTATTAAAAAGAACGCCTGAATTTAACACCTCTGCAGTAATTAATTTTAAGCTTCCGGCGTCTACGCATAAAGTCTTTTGGGCATCTCCATATAAATTCTCGTATCGTAACCAGTCCATCGAGGAGAGTTTTTAGTTGGTACACTCCGCGCCCTTCAGGGGGAGGAGTCCAACACCACCCCACTACAGGGGAGTCTATAAAAGAGTTTCTCTCCTCGCATCAAAAAAACAAAAAACAAAAAAAATCCGTATTCAGCAATCTTTGGCATTTAAATTTGCGCCGAAATCAAATGAGAACGAAAATTTTCAAAAGATTTTCAAAAATCGAAATAATTTCAGGGGGAAACTGAATTTAATTTTTGTATAATTTTACAACTCGCGATTCATATTTATTTTTATTTTATTTTTCGCGTTTACAAACAAACATTTTCACAAAAATTAACAACTCGCGCAAAACTCGAAAGATTTTCAAAAACCAAAACCATTTCAGAAAATGCTTCAAGAGCTCAAGATTACTTTTTGTAAGATTCTTTTAATTACATTTACTTTTTTTCAAGATTTTTTTAAAGATATTTCAAGACTTTATTTCGTGATATTTTTCAAAACTTTTTTCACGTTCTCTTTCAGGACAAATTTCAACTTTTTCAAAACTTCTTCAAGATTTTTTTTTCAGGGCCGATTTTAGAACAATTTTTTTCAGACTATTTTTCAGTAGTTTTTTAGGTATTTTTTTAAAGAATTTTTTGAGGAGATTTTTTGAAGACTTAATTTTGATGGTTTTTTCTCAAACCTTTTTAGGGTCATTTTTCCGATTTTTTTTAGGACATTTTTTCATGGCCTCTTTCTAGACTTATTTCGGAACCTTTTTAAGAAATTTTTTGAAATTTTCTACAGCTACTGAAATAACGTATTACTCCACGATACTACTGCAAAAATCTGTAAACATCCCTTACCTACATTTCGAAATAATTCCTCGAGAACAAAATTTGTAATTATCTAAAGCTGCACTTTTTCTCGAGCGCTTAAAAAATATAAAAAGAATTGCCAGACACTTGAAATTTTCCACAGTTTCTGAAACATTATATTACTCCACGATACTGTAAAAAATTGCAAACTTCCCTTAATTACATTTCGAGAAAATTCCTCGAGAACAAAATTAGTAATTATCTAAAGCTGCACTTTTTCTCGAGCGCTTAAAAAATATAAAAACAATTGCCAGACACTTGAGATTTTCTACAGCTACTGTAACAACATATTACTCCACGATACTGTTAAAATTTGCAAACATCCCTTAACCACATTTCGAGATAATTCCTCGAGAAGCAAATTTGTAATTATCAAAGTTCCACTTTTTCTCGAGCGCTTAAAAAATATAAAAACAATTGCCAGGCACTTGAAATTTTCTACAGCTACAGAAACAACATATTACTCCACGATACTGTAAAAATCTGCAAAGATTCCTTAGCTACATTTCGAGATAATTCCTCGGGAACAAAATTTGTAATTTTCTAAAGTTGCTCTTTTTCTCGAGCGCTTAAAAAAATATAAAAACAATTGCCATAGACTTAAAATTTTCTACAGCTACTAAAACAACATATTACTCCATGATACTGTAAAAATTTGCAAACATCCCTCAACTATATTTCTAGATAATTCCTCGAGAAGCAAATTTGTAATTATCAAAGTTTCACTTTTTCTCGAGCGCTTAAAAAAATATAAAAACAAGCCAGACACTTGAAATTTTCTAAATTTACTCAAACAATACTTTACTTCACGTTCGGCGAAAGAGGCATTATGGAAGAAAATCGAAACTTACAAAAAAGACACACAAATCCTGAAGATGTATCACAACGCAATGGGCACTAAAACTTTCGAACAATAAATATTCGACAATAGGGGCCGCGGTGGCCTAGTGGGTAGCGTTCCTGCTTCTGGGCCTCGTGGTCGTGGGTTCGAATCCCATCCGTGCGGTCACTTTTTCTGAATGAAAAATGGCCGTGCGGTCCATGGATGTTTAAGTGGTTGTCCTTTCATATCTATATATGAAAATTATTACAACAAACAATCGGTTGTGGCAGAATGCCCTAGATGGCTACACCAATTCCCACTATCATCCGCACTTCCTTAACCCGAATCCCCATCAACCATCTTTCCTTTAAAAAAAAAATAAAAAAAATATTCGACACGTTCTTGCGACCGCGAACTGCAAACTGAATTGATATCAACAGCAAAGCCCTGCAGAAGCGGGTTTTCGAAAGCCCGGCCCGGCCCGGCCCGAGAGTCAAAATTTAAAACCCGGCCCGGCCCGATGAAACGAAAATTTGCTGCTGAATATTCAAAGCCCGGCCCGGCCCGGCCCGTCCCCGAAAAATGTTAAATTAAATAAATAAAATTACTGGACCCATGTACTCCTTAAAATTCTTAAAATACATTGAATTCGTGTTAATAACATTTTTTTTAATTCACTTAGTTGTTGCTTTCCAAAATATAATAAAATTAAATTTATCCAAGCCCGGCCCGGCCCGGGTTAAATTATCCATCGAAAAGCCCGGCCCGGCCCGGCCCGGAGTTTGAAAAATACGGCCCGGCCCGGCCCATGCAGGCCTCTGCCCCCCACCACTTTCAGAGCCCACGCTACCCTCTAACTAAGCTTCAAACCTTTAAACCAAATATCATGGCTTGCTTCGCCAAGTTGATCCTGAATATGTGGTAATAGTATATTACGTAACTAGAGTTGTAAGTAGCAAATTACGAGCAAGTGAAAGATATTGCGTACGAGCCGCGTAGCGGCGAGTAACGTAATTTCACGAGCGCGTAATTGCGTTACAACTCGCGTTATGTACTATACTTTACCTTCGACCTTACATTTATTTGCTTAAACTAAAGACATATTGAAACTGAATCTTGTCAGGCTGACGTTTATTTTTTTTTTATTTAGCCGGTAATGGCAATGTAGGAGAACCACTACTAAGCAAACGAATTTCCGTGCGAACAATTTTCCGTCGAATAATATATTGTCCCACACATAGATTGAACAACTTTAAGGACACCAATCGGTTTATTCGTTCTGAAGTGTTAATCTGCTAAGATACCATTGCGAAGGAAGTACCCATAAGGCATGGCGAGGAGTTTATCGTGTCGGTTATTATTTTAACCAATAAGTTGCAATCTGACGTTTAAATGTCAGTATCACTTTTGATATTTAAAGACGAACAGACGAATGCAGAGGGACTCGGCGGACGTTAATTGTAATTGGCTAATAATTATATAAAATAACGATGTACATTAGTGGTAATATTACATGTTACAAATTTATGTTCAACATTTAACATTTATATATGCTCTATATATTCGTAATGGGTAGCTTACGATTGGTGGAAACAGTTCGGTAATTCATCAATTACAAAGTGGGAGTAGGTAAAATACATTACAAAGTACAAAGCAGGGACGACTCGTTAAATTGCAGAAAGGAAGCTTCAGAAGAAAACGGGGACCCAAAACTTGCTTCCTCTACAGGAGTAAGCGGCGCATCGTGGGCGGTTGTTATGGAAACGCGTTAAAATCTCTACAATGTGTAGTGAAAAAAAATCACCATTGTATATTTAATTTCTTATAAGGGCAACATTTAATAACAAACTTATAATCGGTATAGGAAAGGAATGCAATACAATCATTTATCGATCGCATCCGCAAACACGAGATAACTTACAACCCCACATCCGCCAAATCAGCTGTAACGGCGATACAATAAAGCATTATTAAATTACACCAAAATAACACCTCAAAATTAAACTTCAACGAAACCAAACCAAGCGGACCGTATTCTCGCTTTCAACACAAAAAAACTTCAATAACGCACTTACGTTCATTCAAAATTGCCGCAATTCCTCGGGACACAAACACAGCAAACGTCACCCGACAACCCACTGCAAACATAACCTCAATTCGAATGATTATACATTTTATCTCGCACAGCTCAGAGATAACGTTTACTGCACTTTTTGCACCAGCTAAAACAGCGTGCCGGTTAAAATGAGCGGGGAAGTCGATGAGAGCCAGCACATCCTGCCCCTGGACCAGCCGGTGGTTTACCTGGAGGCAGGGGCTGCCTTCGAGGGGCTCACGCCGGAGGAAAGGCTATACGCGTACCATCTGTCGCAGGCCGCATGGACCGGTGGGCTGATTACCCTGGTGCAGACGAGCATCGAGGCCGGTCCGATTTTTGTGATGCTGCACCGGCTGTACTCGGCGCAGAGCCCGCAGGACCTCCGTAAGGTGGCCGCCGAAGCGGGGTTCTCGGAGGACGAGGTTACCGCTTTGTTCGTGTATTCCGCTGGTGTGTTCAGTAATGCTGGGAATTATAAGGTGAATATGAGCGTAAATCAATGGTTTTTGGCCAGAAACGGTTCGATCTCTATAATTAATCAATCCTAAGCCTTTCTACCAGTGACGGTTCACGGGGTTTTTTCTGGTACGGCTGAGGAACAAGAGGTGATAATACAGATAGGTGCGGTCACGCAGCCAGCCTACTTATCTGTATTGCCACTCTTGTTACCTCGGCCGTACAAAAAAAAAACCCGCGAACCGTCACTGCTTTCTACAGTTAAGTTTTTATTTGCATTTCTGTCTCCGATGTGGGTAAATCCACTAAGGATGGCATCCATATTGGGATTTAGCCACCAATATTTTCTTTCTTTCCTACTTCCTCCTTAATCCCATTATTCCAAGTTATCCTTGGTCTTCCTCTGTTGTTGGTGCCGTGTTTAATAGTTTAATATACTCTTTCGGTGGATTTCATAAACATTTATTTAAGCCAGGTTTTTAGTAAGCCAGTATTATATTTTTAGCTTTGTAAACGTTCTTTTGCGTCACTGTCAGTCACTAAATTCATTTTTGAATAGGGCTAGAAATCGAGCCTCGGAAGAGTTTTTAAGATGAAAAATACATCAAAATAGAAAAGAATTTGAAACATTGTGAAAGGGTAAATATTAATTAAAATATGTGTAATGTAATCGCAGTATTATATTTTTAGCTTTGTAAATGTTCTTTTGCGTCACTGTCAGTCACCAAATTCATTTTGGAATCGGCTAGAAATGGAGCCTCGGAAGTGTTTTTAAGGTGAAAAATACATCAAAATAGAAAAGAATTTGAAACATTGTGAAAGAGTAAATGTGTAATGTAATCGCAGAACCTAACCTCAAATTATGGGCGGCTTGTTGGTGTAATGGGTACAGGCGAGCGCTTGTGCCCGTTGTACCGCATGCCGTGCCCCAGCCCGGCCGAAATAGTTTTCGGGAATCGAGAAGTATTCGGTCGGGTCCATGGTTGTTGTGTATACGTCTGACATTATTAATTTTTTCACTTGTTCATTTACTCATCCCAAATTAAATACATATAGCTATTATTACAACTAGGGAAATATGAATAGTATATTTCCCGAGGTTGGCTAGTTACATCCCGAGGGCGGAGCCCGAGGGATGTATAGACAACCAAGGGAAATGTATTCATATTTCCCGTGTTGTAATCAATAGTTTTTTTCTGATTGAAGAATATTGTTCTGTAAATGGGAAAATATTGGATTGTAAATTTTTGAATTTATCGGATTGGTAACGTTGCTAAGGGCCTTGTTTGTAAATATTATGGTTGACTTGTTTTGGTATTTGCGTTGTTTCATAAATTGGTGAAATGTCAAACTAATAACCCACTTGACACTTTGTGTGTTACTTCTATAAATTACAAAATGCTCACCATGAAATGCTCTTTTAAAGAATTGTGCATAATACTTATTAGATTTATAGATATTTTGGTCCACCACATGTACAGTCTGTTTGTTATACCGTGATAAATTTTTCGTAAACTAAATAAAATCTTTAGGATTACTTATAGAAATAATCCACTTAACACTTTGTGTGTTACTTCTATAAATTACAAAATGCTCACCATGAATTGTCTCTTTTAAAGAATTGTGCATAATACTTATTAGATTTATAGATATTTTGGTCCACCACATGTACAGTCTGTTTGTTATACCATGAAAAATTTGTCGTAAACTAAATAAAATCTTTAGGATTACTTATAGAAATAACCCACTTAACACTTGTGTGTTACTTCTGTAAATTACAAAATGCTCATCATTAATTGTTTCTTTTAAAGAATTGTGCATATTACTTATTAGATTTATAGATATTTTGGTCCACCACATGTACAGTATGTTTGTTATACCGTGATAAATTTGTCGTAAACTCGCGATGCGCCGTGGCAAAATAAAATCTTTAGGATTACTTATAGAAATAACTCACTTAACACTTGTGTGTTACTTCTGTAAATTACAAGATGCTCACCATGAATTGTTTCTTTTAAAGTATTGTGCATATTACTTATTAGATTTATAGATATTTTGGTCTGCCACATGTACAGTCTGTTTGTTATACCGTGATAAATTCGTCGTAAACTCGCGATGCGCCGTGGCAAAACAAAATCTTTAGGATTACTTATAGAAATAACCCACTAAACACTTTGTGTGTTACTTCTGTAAATTACCAAATACTCATCATGTGTTAACGCAAGCGATGAAAGACCGTGAATGTTTGGTTCCCGTAAAATCCATAAAGGATACCTTCCCAAGAAATCGGAGGTGTTGTCCCGAGAGCAATTAAAACAATTCTTGCGAGAAGCTCCTAATGACAATTGTTTGATGTCTATATTTCCCTAGGGGGTTGTGAGTGTGTTATGACATATTGTAACTAAGGCAATATCACTCAATATTGTTTCAATCAGAAAAAAAATACATAAAATAATAATAGTAACCTGATCGTGACTGAATGGCTCATGCCTAAGTAAAAAAAAAAAAAATCCTTAAATTATGCAATCCATTTACCATTCAAAAGATCGTTTACACAGCTGAAAATATAATACCAGTATTATGTCAATTTAAGCCAGAGTTATATTTATTACCACCTTTGTAAAATCCACTGTGAGTGTTGATATTACCCTTGAAAATTAACACTGTGGCTACGTTAAAGATTTTCACTATTACAATGAGGAAATTAACGAGAAAAAAATCCCTGCAGGGTTTCGGCGACACCAAATTCATCCCGGGAATAGAGCAGGCGCGGTTCGGCGAGCTGCTCAAACTCAGCCCCGCCTGGGATTCGATCGGGCCGCTCTGGGAGGAGCAGCGCGCCAAGATCTACGACCTGTCGCCGGGAAGAACCTGCCTGGGCTTCTCCCCGCACGGGTGCACCACCTACCTCTCGAAGAACTGCACGGAGAAAGACAACGAAACGGTCCAGAGGTGGTTGAAGAGGAACGGGTTGGAATGTTACAACACCAGGTGCTTCAAGACGGAAGAGGGCGGAAAAGCGGTCTACGAGATCCGTTTGGCGTCGCAGGAGGAGGGGGCGGGGAAAAGGGAGGAGGCCGACGACGGGTGCGTTTTCCGGCTGACCAAGGGGGACTATTCGGTGCTGATGAAGGTCGTGGCGGATAATCTGGAGAAGGCGGTGGCGCACGCGGCCAATTCCACGCAGAAGGACATGCTCCGGTGTTACGTGAATTCTTTTAGGACTGGCGTTTTGGACGAGCATAAGAATGGGTCTAGGTTGTGGATTAAGGATAAAGCGCCCGCTATTGAAACTTATATAGGTGAGTTACAATCGTTTCGAGCTAATGCCAAAGTAGAAAGTTATTGGAATATATCTAGTGACGACATAACCTTAAATTGTCAATATTTACGTTGCCATTCTGTACTTCAAATATGTTTGGAACCAACTTCAGGTCCAATATTTACAAGTTGCCGGATGGACTTACCTACAAGATTACCAGTTTTTTCATTACATAAACCCTTTCGAGCTAATACCAAACTCGAAAGTTATTGGAATATAGCTAGTGACATAACCTTAAAGTGTCAATATTTACGTTGTCATTTTGTACTTTAAATATGCTTGGCCCTAACTTCAGGTCCAATATTTACAATGTTGCCGAGGGACCTAAACTACAAGACTAATAGTATTTTCACTACATAAATCGTTTCGAGCTGATACCAAACTCGAAAGTTATTGGAATATAGCTAGTGACAACATAACCTTAAAGTGACAATATTTACGTTGCCATTCTGTACTTTAAATATGTTTCGCACCTACTTCAGGTCCAATATTTACAATGTTGCCGAGGGACCTAAACTACAAGATTAATATTATTTTCACTACTAAAAACGTTTCGAGCTAATACCAAACTCGAAAGTTATTGGAATATAGCTAGTGACGAAATAACCCTAAATTATCACTTCTTCCCCAAATATGTTTGACACCGTATCAAAAAGTGAAACAAAGTAATATCATATGTTCATTAGAAAGAAACCTCAAGAGTGCCATGATTTTTTATTTTTAAAAATTTAAGTTGGCACACATGTTAGAAATTGACATACAAAACGTCAGATCTCTCTAAAAGTCACAATTATTCCGTGGTCACAATGGTTTACAGCAACCAGCAAAAAACGTTTTTATTTTAAAGTTATTTCCGAAAAGGGACTTCAGTGGACGGAAATTGGGTGTATTAATTCCACGCACCTTTGACAGAGTTTCAGGAAGAATTTTCTAAGGTTACCATTATTTATGATGAATTTAAATAGTATATTATGCAACAAGTGTTATAAACTGCACTTTAGTCACGAGTTAATTAGGCACGAGCGGAGCTTAGCGGAGCGAGTGTTTAATAACGAGTGTCTAGAGAAGTTTATAACACGAATTGCATACTATACTTTTTCTACGACTAAATTATTAAAATTTTAAAATTATTTTATTATCTTAAATGAACATGGTAATAGTACAATACTATTAAATTGGTCAACTTGTGTAAATATACATTAACAATTAATTTAGAGACATTATGGCAATTGCTAAATGAAATCATTGATTCTCCTAAATTTCTTGAATATTGTGTATTATTTATTTGATTTAAGTTGAAAGTATTCCTTCTTTCATTTATTTGTTTTATTTTGACAGATTGTTGATAAGTGACAACTAACTTGATTTTGAATTTCAATTGATTTAAGCGATTTAAAAATCTGGAGCTAACTTCAGCCCATGACTAAAATGCACAAAGTCACAGTTTGTCAAGGTGTATTTAAAGAATCACTTAGTGTCATGGAAACATATGCGATAA
This sequence comes from Ocypus olens, assembly GCA_910593695.2. Lineage (NCBI taxonomy): Eukaryota > Metazoa > Arthropoda > Insecta > Coleoptera > Staphylinidae > Ocypus > Ocypus olens. The sequence goes on along the minus strand of OU343060.1, from coordinate 8,818,269 downwards.
ATAGCATTTTAGAGGTGGGAGTAGAAAAAATACCTTATCATGATCTGTTATGTCTCCGTAAACCAGGAAGGGGTAGACCAGTCGAACGTACTCATAACGCTATTAACACAGCCCAAGAAATTTTGGAACATGAACCTACGACTTCGGTAGGAACATGCCGCAAATAACATAACCTCAATATGTGTTACCGACCTAAATTTTTGAAAATAAAAAATCATGGCACACTTGAGGTTTTTTTTTAATGAACATACTTTATAAAACACCATGTTTCAGGGTTCATCGAAACCTACAGAGATCCGGCGGGTATGCGCGGAGAGTTCGAGGGCTTCGTCGCCGCCGTCAATCGCGCAATGTCCGCCAAGTTCACCACGTTAGTTGATAGTGCCGAAAACTTGCTACCTCTACTGCCTTGGTCAAAGGAGTTCGAGAAGGACAAATTCTTGAGGCCCGACTTTACCTCCCTGGACGTTCTGACTTTTGCCGGAAGCGGAATTCCTGCCGGAATTAACATTCCAAACTGTGAGTATCACCATAGAGAATTATAACAAAAAAATTCTACAGTTTGAACGGTAAATCAGTCGTACTCAACCTCTGTTTTATCTCGGCCCACAAACCAATGACTTTGCCGGATTTCCCGTCTCACCATAACCAACATAATCAAAAAAACAATAAATAAATTCGAAACAACCTTACTTGTTGCAGAAAGCATTAAATACATTTCGTTTTATTGAATTTATCAAAAAAACAATGTTTGTACCACTACAAGAATAGTTTTTTGGAGATAAATCAGGTGACCATGGTAGCCAAGTATTGAAAATTACTCACGCGCTAGTATTGTCAATTATGGACAATATTATAAATTGTTCCGATGGATGGAAGTTGTCTGCTCGGATACGCAACCGAAAACACCTCGAGTGCTGTTCCTGCGCTCTTATACCAAATAATTATTTATATTCTGTTTTTGGTGGTGTAATACATTTTTATTAATAACAAAATTTTGACAATCGAATAAATATTAGTAAGTTTGGTTGCCTACCTAATGCGTTGAGGTGAATGTTCTACAGGGTGTAGTGGAACAAAACGGAACGTAGGATTTTCAATGTTAATTCCTTTATACTGGAATTTTATCTTCCCTGATCGTTTTAGAGGAAACATGTAAATAAATGTTTTATAGAGTAAAAATTCCTGCATGCAGTCAAGACCCCTCATGGGGTCAAAAAGGGTTATTTTTTGTTTTAATTTTTTATCTGACGATGTGTTTAATGCAAAATTCTGAAAAAAATCATCAAGGTAGGTTATCAAGAGGCCTATCAATAGAATTTTTTTTCAAGGTCACCCAAGGTCATTTGGTGCCTCAAAAAAATTAAAAAAACAATTTTTTAATTTTTTGAGGTAGAAAGCATTGAGGTGCACGCCGTTTTTTTTCACTATTTTATAAGAGGCGATTAATTTTACCTCTGACAGGAACTTTTAACTCATTTCGAGTGGTGCGTCATCCCTAAAAATCCAATTTTCCGCAATTGTTTCGATTTTTTTCAATTTTACAGATGAGGGTTGAGGTTTAGACAAAAAACCAATTAAAACTTTTTTGTAGCATTTGGAAAAACAAATAATTTGGTTTTTTTAATTTTTTTCTATCTTTAATATTAAAAAAGTTATAACCAATGCAAATTTTTTTTCCTACTTGATTTTTAAATTTTCGTCGATATTTACCAATTATAAGGGCACAGGTGGATATTCAGCAAAAAAACTTATAAGCGATGTTTTGTAGAATTTTTCAAGACGAAAACTTTAGTTTTATTTTTATTACTTTCTCCGTTACAAAGTACAAAAAAGTATTGTGATTGTGAAAGTTTTAAAAAAAATTTCTTTTACGGCAATATCCGTTTTGGGGTCCCTAGATACCATTTCAACTATTTCTGGAAAATATAAATTTGTGCTATATGTGTGTGTGTGTCTGTGCGTGCTGTGTCTCAGAAACTAATAGAGCATTAGATATGAAACTTTGAAGTCTTATTTGATAATCCGAAGAACTGAGAAGCTTTTGGAAAAATTTCGTACACCGGAAGTGGGTGTTTACCTTAACTGTTTTTCCCAAATGCTCAAATCTTAGAAAGCGTATTAAATAACTCAAATGGTATCAGCAAAATTTTTAAACCTGAAGATATTTTTATCTTGGATAGAGGTTTTCGAGATGTTGTGGATCACTTGAAAAATAAAGGATTCATGGTCCTCATGCCAGTTCTTAAAGGTAATAGAAATCAACTAACTGCTAAAGAATCAAACTTTTCGAGATTTGTCACTAAACTTCGTTGGGCAATCGAAGCGATTCGTGGTATCTTGTGCCAGAAATACCGATTATTGCACAACCAATTTCGAAACAGCATGTTGCTGGATGGTGGTGTAGAATTGCTTGTTTTCCACAAAATCAATTCGGAAAACGACTGTTGTCCAATATTTTCGATAAAGATAACTTTGTACCAGTGATTAATGAAGATTAAAAATGTAATTTACATATATATTATATATTATTATAATTCACTTTACTATAATCACAAATGAAGAAAAACATTTTTTTACATTAGTAACTATGTATTTTTTAGAAACTTATAAATTGATCTCCACATCATTTTTTTGTATTAAGGCTAAAAATATAAAAAATTAAACTAAAATTTTCGTCTTAAAAAATGCTACAAAACATGTCTTGTGAGTTTTTCTGCTAAATATCCACCTGTGCCCTTATAATTGGTAAATATCGTCAAAAATTGAAAAATCAAGTAGTCGGTTATAACTTTTTTACCATTGAAGATAGAAAAAAAATTAAAAAATCAAAATTTTTGCCTTGCAAAATTCTACAAAAAAAATTTTTTTAGTTTTTTGTCTAAACCTCAACCCTAACCTGTAAAATTGAAAAAAAGGAGGAAAATTTTTAGGAATGACGCACCACTCGAAATGTATTAAAAGTTCCTGTCAGAGGTAAAATTAATCGACTTTCATAAAACAGTGAAAAAAAACGACGTGCACCTCAACGATTCCTACCCCAAAAAATGAAAAATTTGTTTTTTTAATTTTTTGACACCAAATGACCTTGGATGACCTTGAAAAAAATTCGATTGATAGGTCTCTTGATAACCTACCTTGATAAATTTTTTCAGAATTTTGCATTACACACCTCGTCAGATAAAAAATTAAAACAAAAAATAACCCGGGAGGGGTAGGGACCATATAAACCATGTCCGCGGATAATTCTTACTTCAAGATACAACATTATTTGGTTAATTACGAATTCCGAATCTGGGGGCATTTCGCCTATCTTAACCGGGGGGACCCTTTGAAACGACTGGCTCAATATTACGGAATTCTAAGAGGACATCAAATGCAGAACAGAATAGTTTACCAATAAATGAGAAGGATGGCGAGCTTATGGTCTTAGATTCTGTAGTAGAAGATCCAAACATAAGCTTAAGACAAATTGCTGACAAGTGCGCAATTCACTATACGACTGCCCAGAGGTATTTAAAGAAATATAATTTTCACTCGTACAAATACCGGTGCCACCAAGAAATATTACAACGTGATGACCCGCACTTCACGAAAACTGCTACTCACAATTTGAACTTTTTCTTGAATAGAATACATTTTTAATGAAAAAACTTGTAGTAAACAGTTATGAAGTGTTCAATACATTTGACAGAAGCCAACAAATCAACAGCGCACCGTTTTTGTTTAATTTCTTGGCAACTATTACTGTCGTGAAAATGATAATTTTTATTTTATTATTTTTTAGGGTTTTTACGAACGCTAAAAAATAAATAATAGCATGACTGCATGCAGGAATTTTTACTGTACAAAACATTTATTTACATGTTTCTTCTAAAATGATCAGGGAAGATAATATTCCAGTATAAAGAAATTAACATTGAAAATCCTATGTTCAGTTTTGTTCCACTACACCCTGTATAATTGAACATAGGCGTTGCCGATCATATGTTCAGAGTTAAAATAAAAGCCATGCATTTAAAAACGAATGTATCTTTGTTTGTTCCGTATGCGCTCCTATACTATTTATTCGATAGCGATGAAACTTTGGTGAGTTGTTCTCCGCACGCCCGCAATGTTTTCTGGATTAGTACAACTGTTTTACAATAGATGGCGCGCGAGGCATTTCAACAAATGAATTTATTTCATATAGTTTAGCGGCAGTTAAAAAATGTGGTACATGTGGTACGTGTACCCCCTGGGGTACCAGAATAGTTTTCTGGGGTTACGTGCTGCACTGGGCTTTGGCTGTACCAAAAAAAAAAGGAACAGGCTTCTGCATGTAGAACCAAATTATGATGATCTGTTGTCTCAACATTTTCAATTCAATTTTCATTCTCAAACAATTTCATCCGTCCCATTGATTATAATGACTGTTATTTATAATATATTAAGTATGTGCATTTGAATGAAGGTTTTGAACCACTGTAATTGTAACTTTCAATTTAAACACGATTGAACTTGAACATTTGTACTCAGTGGTACGAAAATTATAGAAGGGGTGTATAGATGTCGAAAGTTTGTGAAAAACTGTTCTAGAGGATACAAATATTCGATCAATTCGATTTAATCAAAGGAATATTAAAATATATCTACAGCCGGATTCGAACCAACGCCTTTCAGTTTGCTAGACTGACGCTGTGCCAAACAGCAACGCCATATACAGTGCGAACCCCTTGGCGCTACAATGGTACGCCGAGATTAATTTTCTTTTAAATTTCACAATATATTACAGATGATGAAATCCGTCAAAGCGAGGGCTTCAAAAACGTATCGCTGGGCAACGTGATTCCAGCCAGCTACCAGCAGTCCAACACGCCGTTCCTCGCCGAACCGGACAAGGACCTCCTCCAAAAGTACAGGGTCGTGTCGTTCGAGGTGCAGGTCGGCCTGCACGAGCTCCTTGGACACGGGTCCGGCAAACTGTTCCAAGCCGAGAAGGGCGGCGGTCTGAACTACCCGAAGAATCTCGTCGACCCGCTCACCCAGAAACCGGTGTCGTCCCACTACGAACTGGGGGACACATACGACGGCAAGTTCGGACCGTTGGGGTCGGCCTACGAGGAGTGCAGGGCCGAAGCGGTCGGGCTGTACCTGAGCTTGGAGGATTCGGTGCTCGAAATTTTCGGACACACCGACGACGCGGACGATATCATGTACGTGAATTGGTTGTCGTTGGTTTGGGCCGGATTGTGTTCGCTGGAGATGTGGGATTCGAAGAGGGGGTGGTTGCAGGCTCATTCACAGGTAATGATTTTTATTTCCACCGTCCATGTAAATGATACATTACATGCATTTTTTACAGTGTAAATTCGTCTTTATAAGTATGAGACCTGTAATAAATTGAAGCAGGACTCTTAAGTCAACGATCTCTCTCTTTCTTGTTTATTCACATTGGTTGCAAACCTGTTAAACCGCTATCTCTCTCATTAATGTTTATCTTTTAATCTTGTAAATATGGCTGCCGACATGTCATCGGAATTTGTTGGTTATATTGACATATTGACAAACTTCACATTACTTTTTCGAAACTATCGGTAATATTTCCGCACTTGCAGCATCCGCAAGTGCTTGTATACTTACATAAGCATCAATTAGCTTCAACAATTAATCGCATCACCTATTAACGAAAGACCTACTTACACCATAATACAATCGCCTAAATCATAGCGTCCTATTTTTGTTTGTTTATTATTTATTTTAAAAAAAGCTTTAGAAAGGTGAAAATAAAACTTTATACAAGACACGCTTTGCAATTAATTTTTACTGAGCTCACTTGGTTATGAGGCTCGCTCCTGCGTCGCTCGCCTCACAAACTCCAAGTGCGCCCAGTAAAAATGAATTTACAAAGCTGGTCCCATAAATATCTATTATGATTTATTTGTAGAATTTTCGCCATTTTATTATATGACTAAAGTCAAAATAGTATTACGGATGGTTCAAATCTACTACTAAAAGTTGGCAATTAATCAGTAATCACTGGTTAAGATAGAAATGTCACATGTTAGGATAACCTAAAAACAAATAGGTGTACTCTATCGTGGTTTCGCGGGTTTTTTGTGCAGAAGGTTGTAGTGTCAATTCTGTGTGTCACTTGTCAACAAATTATTTTTCAATGCCACCTTTGATTTTTATTCATTAAAATGGAATAGTTGATAAAAAGGATTTCTGCAAATGTTGTAGGAATTGTGATAGGGTTGTAATCAGGAAAATTGTTTATTTTTTAATTCCGCATGCAATGACATAAAAATATACAGGGGCTCCAATTACAAATAAGGAAAATTAAAAAAAAAATTGAAAAGTTTGACATTACATTTTGGACACCCTGTATAATTCATATCAATCAAAATTCTTTAACGGGACCATCAGACCTTATTTAATAAGTACATGGTATGATTTTATCAACGAGGCACTATTTTTATATTTCATTAATTTTTTTAGATTTTTTTTTCTGCTAATATCACAATACCGATTTTAATAAAATTTTAGGGGTATGTAGGTGAACATAAAAGGCACCCAAATATACAGCACGTAATCTAAAAAGATGTATCATCATGACGTCACACTTTTTTGTATAATCAAAAATTATTGAAATAAAGTGCTTTAAAATTCGTAATTCAATTCAATTCAATTCAATTCAATTTATTACACGTAAGCCACCATACACAAAAAATACATTAGCTAAACAGATATACATAATTTGTAGTGGATGTGAAGTGTCAGTGAAAATAAACAAATCAATAAATAAATAAATAAATAAAATATAACCCTAGTCTAGTTATTAAATTTAAAATTGCTAATTATAAGTAATAATTTAATAATAAAAATAGTCAAATATATTTAAAACTTAAGATTAAAACTATACAAATACAATACACATTAAAACATTACCGATATAGGCTGTAAAATCTGAGATCAGAGATTTATAAAATCTGAGTAAGTGTAAAAACAGTTTTCAATGAGAAATTTTTTAAGTTTTGTTTTAAATTGCATAAAGCTGTTACAACATTTTATTTCATTTGGTAATTTGTTAAGTACCGCCGTGCACATGTACATTGCTGATTTCTCATAGAGTGTCGTTTTGTGAGAAGTAACTCGTATATTTGAGCCATGCCTTGTATTGTAATTGTGTGTACTATTATTTAGTACTATTATTAATAGTTTGACATTACATTTTGGACACCCTGTATAATTCATATCGATCAAATTTGGTTAAGGGGACTGCCAGACCTTATTTAATATACACCCTGTATAATTTTACTAACGACACTATTTGTATTTTTTATTATTTTTTTAAACCAACGGTGCAAAACTGCTTTTTTTTAGTTTTTGTTTTTTTCTGCTGATATCGCAGACACTTTTTTGTATAATCAAAAGTTATTGAAATAAAGTGCTTTAAAATTTGTAATAGTTTGACATTACATTTTGGACACCCTGTATAATTCATATCGATCAAATTTGGTTGAGGGGACTGCCAGACCTTATTTAATATACACCCTGTATAATTTTACTAACGACAAACTATTTGTATTTTTTATTAATTTTTTAAACCAACAGTGCAAAACTGCTTTTTTTTAGTTTTTGTTTTTTCTGCTGATATCGCAGAACCGATTTCAATAGAATTTTAGGGGTATGTAGGTAAACGTAAAAGTCACCCAAATATACAGCATGTAATCTAAAAAGATATATCGTCATGACATCACACTTTTTTGTATAATCAAAAATTATTGAAATAAAGTGCTTTAAAATTTGTAATAGTTTGACAGTAAATTTTGGACATCCTGTATAGTTCATATCAATCAAACTTGGGTAATGGGACTGCCAGACTTTATTTAATAAGTACCTTGTATAATTTTATTAACGAGGCACTATTTTTATTTTTTATTAATTTTTTAAACCAACAGTGAAAAACTGATTTTTTTTTGTTTTTTTTTTTTATGCAACATACCTCATTTATCTCACAGCCAACTCTGAAACAATATTTTCTGGCTCACACAATACATTCATGTGTACAATACAGTCTTACTATGATGGCACGGCGACGCTAATTCTTTATCCGTAATTACAGGCCCGATTCGCTTTAATGCGCGTATTAATAAAAGCCGAAGTCGTGACCGTCACCCAGCCAGAGCCGACCGACCTCCTGCTGACCTTAAACCGCTCGACCTTCAAGAAAGCCGGCCGCAAAGCCATCGGAGACTTTCTGCTCAGGCTGCAGGTATACAAGGCTACGGCGAACGTGGAAGCCGCCCAAGAACTGTTCCACGAGTACACGGACGTCGTCGAGCCCTGGCTGGGATGGAGGTCGATCGTTCTGGCGAACAAACGTCCCAGGAAGATGTTCACGCAGCCGAATATGATACTGGACGGTTCGGAGGTCGCGCTGAAAGCTTACGATTCCAGCCCGGAGGGGCTGATCCAGTCGTGGGTGGAACGGTTCGGCGACAGGGGATTGATTTACGATGCCCTGTTGGATATTACGAAGACTGACGCCGTTCATTTTTGAATGTACTTTTTTTTATGTAAGTAGGTCAGCGCTTTTACACGAAATAGAGATTTTATGGAGTACGATGTGTACGATTTATATAAAAAATAATATTAAATTCTAATTTTGGTTTTATTTTATATTCAGCATTTTCTTCGTAACCGACAGTTTTCTCATGCTTTGACATTTTCATGTTTAACTTAAAATTAATTGAGGCGTTTAATTCATAAAACAGCATTTGTCCAAAAATTAAGTTTTGAGAAAATCGAAAAAACTTTATCTTGGTAACCATTATTACAACTTCTATTTTCACAATTATTTTTATTACTTATAGACAACTAATTTAAGTGACTAATCATTTAGTCCATTTACTTGTATTAAGAAAAATGGTGATGTGGCCATCATGTTACTTTCTCCGACTTGATGGTATCATAGCCATTTATATTTACGTTTTCATGGTTTAATTTCAATTGAAATCATATTTTAAATGTACATCGAGCGGATGAAACTGACGTTTAAAACGTCAAAATTATGAAAGATGGAAAAATTAAACTTCAAATTCAAAAACTCAGTTTACTCAAAAACTAAAAGGATTTCGAAAAATACTTATTCTTTATAAGTTGTTGATTTTAACATTCTCTACAATTATTATTAACATAAATTTGCTGTAACTATTATCGTTTTATAATTATAAACCAAAAATTAAAAAAATAATAAATTTTTTCCTCGAAAAAAATGATTTTATGAAAAATGTTTTTAAGCAAAAGAAGTTCATTTCTTTGTTGTCTTCAAAGTTTGTTTAAATGTTTTTGTGAAATTTTTCATATTTAAGAAAATATTGGCAAAAAACCAAAAACAGTTAAGGTAAACGCCCACTTCCGGTGTACGAAATTTTACCAAAAGCTTTTCAGTTCTTCAGATTATCAAATAAGACGGATGTTCAAAGTTTCATATCAATTGCTCTATTAGTTTTTGAGATACAGCGCACAGACACACGCAAAGAAAAAATTTCCAAAAATTGTTGAAATGTTATCTAGGGACCCCAAAACGGATATTTCCGTAAAAAAAATGTTTGAAAAAAAAATCACGATCACAATACTTTCTCGTACTCCGTAACGGAGAAAGTAAAAAACAGTTGGACATATGTTGTTTTTAACAGAAACAAGAACAATGTTGTAAAAAAAAAGCTATTTACAACCTCAAAAACTAAAAAAAAAACTATACCATACTATGTTGCAATAAATAATAAAATAAAATTTTCAGCGTTGCAACTTTGCTTTGTGTGGTTTCTAAATTAACTATGTCCACTGTCGGGTAGCTTGCAAAATACTCCACCAGATGCCGCAAAAATGTCAATTTCTACAATTTTGGACATATGCTGAATGAAATCAACGCCTCAATTGCTTTTAAAATTCTCAGGGTTTTTTTTCACTTCCAAAAAATTGCGTCGCATTGCTGGTAAACCGCTGCGCAATACAAGTGGAACATTTAGTAATACATAAATACAAGAAAACGAAATGTATTTCTTGTATTTATCTAATGCTTTCTGCAACAAGTAAAGTTGTTTCTAATTTGTTTATTTAGTAATACGTTTATTATGTGTTTGCAAAGTTTCTGTAATTTTTGAAAATAGTGTGGGATAAATAGGTTTCATTCGGCGCGACAGAAAAAGAAAAGGTAACGATGCAAATTAAGCAGGGGTTTAAAATCAATAATGCCGTGAATTTTCTTTTCCTCGACCTTTTGGCAGCCAATTAATTAATTGGACAATTTTAGCTAATAATGCTTAGAGTAAGGTTAATTAGTGTAACCTTCACATTTTTAGACGTTTAATTATTGCATCTTAGATCATTTTAAGTATTTACAAGAGAAATATGTTGATTACAGATTTCCGATGTCAAAAATTTATGTTTTTTATGTTATTTTGATTATTTTTGCTTTTTGTTATGGAATGAAATGGTTGATTTGCACTTTCTTTTTGCAGTGGTAGTGCAGTTTAACGAGCCCAATGAAATAACACTTTCAAAGTGTCCATTTTTCAAATAAATATATATCGGTTATTATGAAACATAGAAAAAACTGCAAAGGAAAAAGTTGTAGATAACTTTACGCAGCTTAACAAAATACATTTTTAACGCCATTATTTTCCAAGATATGACGCAAATTTACATTTTTTTAAATGGAAACCATAGTTGGCTATGACCATTTTTTCTCTTTAACCCATTGAGTGCCGATGACGTCTAAAGGCGTCATGTATATTCTATGATAAGTGGACCTGATGGCTTTGGGCTTCATCAACATATACACGAATTGCATTTTCATTTTTCAAATTCTTTTGACTTCAAAAGTAAGTTACAGTATGACTACACACTAACTAGAAAATATACTTTATCTAGAGTACATTTTTCAAATTCTTTTGACTTCAAAAGTAAGTTACAGTATGACTACACACTAACTAGAAAATATATTTTATCTAGAGTACTGCTTCCTAAAACTGTTAGCAGTGAAAGGGTTAATCCGATATCACATATGGCACAGTTATTTCTAAAAATAAGTGAGTTGCAGTCATTTTTAAGTTTTATTATAAATCAAAAATTAGTTAGCCATGAAAAAGATGAGAGTAAAACAATTGGGAAGAGAAAACGTGAAAAGACCTTCGAGCTCTCCACCCAGCGCTGCGTTGTGATCGATGGATCTTTGCCTATCCATCACAAAACCGGGCCAAAGTCGAGGGAATCTCCAGTGTGCGTTGGAACCCCGAGAGACACCGGCCATATACTCATTTTACTAACCGTAACTCAATCTCTATGATGGCCTACCTTAGTAATCCTGCCTTGAAGATCCTGACACCAGCCTAGGATCCCTCTTCGAGACACCTTCCAGTTCGGAATCTGCGGGTCGCTTTGCGTACGACCCTCGTGCGTCTTTGAATGGCCCGAACGCGACACGGGGTTTACCGGAACACGCTTACTCATCCGTTTATCCGAGGTGGAGTTGTCGGTTTATTTAAAATTAAGTTTAAATTTTTCGATGGAAAAGTCATCGGCGTTATATCGTTTAAGAAATTGCTTGGGATTTTTTTAAGAACCATCATCATAGTCTGTTTCGAGAAGAAATTGAAGACCACCATACGAGGTAGATTGAATTAAAATTTGTAAACAGAGGTTTATTTTTTAACATTCAGAGCTTGAATGATTTTTATTCACATTACAATTTTAAAGAAGGGACAGAGATTGAACTCCACAGGTCATTTGGTACAAAAAGGTGACGTGTGTTTATTTTTAAGTGAGACAAGGCTGGAAATTACGAACAGCAAGAAAAAAGGAATGAAAACGGAAGCTGCGAAAGTTATAAAATAAAAACAAAAAAACAATAAACAATAATAACAAAAATGTAGCAATCGACATACTACCGTGGACAAAAAAAATGACACTCCTAATTTTATTAATGTAAATATGACTTTTCATTTGACAAACCGGCAAATGTCAATCTTGTCAGATATGTGTTAATCATATAGATATATAAACATAATTGAATATGCCATACTTAAGTAACACACAGAAAGCACAAATTGCTATGCAGGTCAAATGTGGCAAATATATCAATGATGTAGCAGCTGAATTGAATGTAAGTAGACGTACAGTGCAAAAAATTTCAAAAATGTGGAGGAGTGAAAGGCGATTGGAGCAGATTGAAGGTTTGGGCCGCCAAAATGTTTCAAATAATGAAGAAAAATTTTCCTGGAAGTTCCCGAACGGCTTGCAGACGTCTAAAGTTAAATGCGTTATCTTGTCATGCCGTAGCCAGAAAACCTCTATTGACTCAAATTAATAAATTAATAAGGACAGCAGAATTGGTTTCGCACTGGAATATCTTCCGAGGCAAGAAGACTTTTGGAGTAAAGTGATATTTTCAGATAAAAAACGTTTCCATCATCCTATAATGGAAGAACGAAAGTATATCCGCCACGAAATGCACGATTCGAAGAATCCTATGTTAACAAACTTATTAAGCTAATTATTACTGTCACTGTCAAATATTAAGGTTATATAAGTCAAATTCACAACACTTATTAAAAATAAGAAATAATAGACACATGACAAATTAGGGGTGAAATTTTTTTTGTCCACTATTTAATTAAGATTGAAATAAACACAATAAAAATTGCAAACATGTACCAATTCAACACCCCAACCCTTCACCCACGGTTAGCTCATGGTACTTACATTACACTCCCCTGTATCCGCTCGATCTCCCTCCCCCCATTGCACACTGACCTACTCCGTCTTTAAAAACGCACACACACACGTACGACGGGTGCAAAATAAGTACCAAAATAAGTACATGATTATCAACATTGAACTTGTGCGTACAAAAACATGGAAATACAACGATTGCCCCCATTGCACACTAACCTACTCCGCCTTAAAAAAACACACACACACAGGTACGACGGGTGCAAAATAAGTACATGATTATCAACATTGAACTTGTGCGTACAAAAACATGGAAATACAACGATTGCTAGTATTAATTCAAATTAATAAGGTCGTAACCATCCTCTTTATCAACACGAATTAATAAATAAACACAGTCGAACCTTCCTTGAATCAAACGAAAGCATCGTCGTGTCTGGAAAATATTTCGTTGTTTAGTGAAATGTGTGGAGATTATCCGATGGATGTAATCATAATTGAAATGGGAAATTAGAAAATAATTGGTGGAATAAAGGTTATATCAGCCTCGGGTGCTGGAAATCGTAAAATAGTACAAAGATGATGGTATTTTATCAATAGGGAAATATTGTTATTTCATCATTTAGTGTAACGTGTGAAAAATAGATGGATGCATTCATAATGAGTTGACGGGAAATTGATGGAAATAAATCTTGGAATCAATTGATAAATGATGGTTATATTAGCCTCGGGTGCTGGAAATCTTGTAAAATAGGACGGTGGTGATGGTATTTTCAAGATTTACAGATACAATCGATGAGAAAATATTGATTACCTTTTTTGCACCATGGCTTCCCGCTAGACAAAATCAAAACGGCCGGATGAGATTTCCATGGAGAAATTGCCGTTTTCGCCCCGAAATCATCCACCCAGGAACTCCGTACTTTCAGCATCGTTTAACGGCCATTAACACTACGCGTTAGGGGTTTGGGAGCGGTTACGAAGGAACACTGCACCACCGAGTTTTAAACCGAAGTTACGCTTTTCGTTTGAGCAGTGGGCCGGCCCTGCTGTAAATCACGACCGGTTTTAAGGGCTTGCAAAGGGACTGGGAGAGCTCAGTAAGGGCCGCGCGCGTACCGTATCCCTTGAGCTTAACCCGCTGAAGGCGGCACGGAAAAACTATGGTGGTTGGAAAACAAGAACGAACACGACCCGACGCGGTTTTTTACAGCGCATGCGCACTCGAGCTCGCAACGGGTGCGAGATTAATAAATAGGTACAGTGCCGTAGTTAAATTAAATTAGATCGTTAATTGATTATTTATCTTTTTTTTAATTTAATTTGTATTATGACTTGATGTAATGTTTTGTCTACATCTCGTCGGTAGTCTATTGATGAAGTGTTTGGGTGGGATCCATAAAAATTAATTAATATTATTTTTTGTAAAGTAAAATCAAAATTATCTATTGTAACAATCAATATTCGTCACGGTATTAACCAGAAAAGTAGTAGTTTCAAATAGATAACTTGTTAAGTCATAATATGGCAGTTTTGGGACTGCTGACATTTCAGCTGAAATTATTCAAAAATATAAACTAAAATCATTTAATGTAATAGCTATTATTTATGTAACAAGTCCACAATATAGCACTTTCTTGGACGAGCGAGCGAAGCGAGAGAGGCTAATAATGAATCCTCAAAGAAAAATGAAAGTTTTTTTTATAGCGAATTTCTTCTAAATTACAAGACATGGTTCATATAAAAGTTATAGAGTATTTTATTCTCTTTGCGGAGAAGCAAAATTTACCCCACCCTCCCCCTCTCCCTCATTAAATTTTGCATTTCCGAAAAATCTGAATATATTGTAGCAGAGAGAATAAAATGCTCCGCAACTTTTATTTACTGAAAAAAATTGCTAAAAAAACTGTCTTTTTTCTTCGAAGAGCGGTTTCACCCCCTTAGACTGGAATCCCGCAGCAACAGGAAATGGTTTTGTGCTAAGGATGAACTACTTTACTTCCGCACAATGTTTCAGATTGTTTTGAATTTACGGGTTCCCTATATTCCCTTGTAAGATCTGACAATTGTTTTATCATCATTACTGTATTCTCGTGTGACTATTTCCAAATTTGGTGAAGGGATGTTTTCAGATTATGACTGAATTATAGAGCAGAATCTATTTTGAGTAAATTTGGAATGTTTCAAAACTGTGGCAATTGCCTTTATATTTATATTGAATGATACACTAGATAATAATACTTATTTTTTGACTTCAAAGAATAATTATTATTATAGATCTAGCATTATTGTAAATATATATACTGTTATTTTATACAGCAAAGTACCAAAATAAAGTTATTATTATTATGAGGTGCAGACTAACAAAAACGAGCCAAAGGGCATTTGGCCGATATCCCCTTCTCAACACATTAATGTACAACACAAATTATATTAGTGACTGTCTATTAATTTTTTTTTAAATTAAATAACCCTTTCTAATAATGTAATTTAATAATCACATTAATGTACAACAACACAAATTATATTAGTGACTGTCTATTATTTTTTTTTTAAATTAAATAACCCTTTCTAATAATGTAATTTAATTTAACTACGGCACTGTCTATCGATCGCCAATAAATCCAACTATTAATCTCGCACCCCGACGCGAGCGCGAACGCGCTTGCGCTACAGAACACCTTTTCCTGTTTCCCAGCCGCCAAAGTTGTTTCGTTGTTTCGCGTCGCCATCGTGTTGAGCTCGAGGGATACGGTTCGCGCGCGACCCTTACTGAGCCCCCAGCCCCTTGCAAACCCTTAAAACCGGCAGTGAATCGCAGCAGGGCCGGCCCACTGCTCGAACGAAAAGCGTAACTTCGGTGTAAAACTCGGTGGTGCAGTGTTTCGACATAACCGTTAAAAATTCCGGCGAAGGCGTATTGTTGGTGCCCGTTAAATCGTGTGTACTGAAAGCGATGCGAAAGTCTGGGAGTCCGAGGTTATTTTTTAAATTAAATAACCCTTTCTAATAATGTAATTTAATTTATCTACGACAATGTCTATCGATTTCCAATAAATCCAACTATTAATCTCGCACCCCGTCGCGAGCGCGAACGCGCCTGCGCGAAAGAACACCTCTTCCTGTTTCCCAGCCGCCAAAGTTGTTTCGTTGTTTCGCGCCGCCATCATGTTGAGCTCGAGGGATACGGTTCGCGCGCGACCCTTACTGAGCCCCCAGCCCCTTGCAAACCCTTAAAACCGGCAGTGAATCACAGCAGGGCCGGCCCACTGCTCAAACGAAAAGCGTAACTTCGGTGTAAAACTCGGTGGTGCAGTGTTTGGACATAACCGCTAAAAATCCCGGTGAAGGCGTATTGTTGGTGCCCGTTAAATCGTGTGTACTGAAAGCGATGCAAAAGTCTGGGAGTCCGAGGTGGATGATTCGGGGCGAAAACGGCGATTTTCCATGGAAATATCATCCGGCCGTTTTTATTTTGTTTAGCGGGAAGACATGTTGCAAAAAAGGTAAACAATGTTTTTTCGATTGTATCTGTAAATCTTGAAAGTACCATCACCACCGTCCTATTTTACAAGATTTCCAACACCCTCAGCTGATATAACCATCAATTATCAATTGATTCCATGATTTATCTCCATCAATTTCCCGTCGACTCATTACGAATTATATTTTCCATACATTACACTAAACGATGAAATAACAGTATTTCCCCATTGATAAGTAACTCCTGAAAGTACCATCTATTTTACGATTTCCAACACCCGAGGCCGATATAACCATTATTTACCAATTCTTTCTCAATTTCCCATTCCAATCACGAATACATTTTGGATAATTTCCGCACGTTTCACTAAACGATGACACGACGATGCTTTCGTTTGTTTCAAGGAAGGTTTGACTGTATTTATTTAATAATTTGTGTTTAATCGCGACTCGTGTTGATAAAGGGAATGGTTGCGACCTTTACGACGATATTTATTCGAATTAACACCAGCAATCGTTGTATTTCCATATTTTTGTACGCACAAGCTCAGTGTTGATAATCATGTACTTATTTTGCACCGGTCTGATGTGCAAGGTGGCTGCCGATGCAGTGTAGGTCAGTGTGAAATTAGGGGACGGAGAGGAACGAGCGAATGTGGGGAGTGCAATGCGAGGCACACGGGCTAACCATGGTGTGCGGTGTTGAATAGGTACATGTTTACAACTTTTATCATGTTTATTTGAATCTTAATTAAATAGTAGAAATCAGTGGTGTATTGTTAAAATAAGAAGTAAGGGAACGCATGGTGAGAACAAAAAAATAGTCCGCGACTTTCCACAAAAAGCTTGCTGAAAGTTTTTCGGAGATCATCTTATTTTAAGCAAACTATTGTTTTACTTGTAAGCTTTTTTATTTATTTTTTTTATTCTTACTATACAAAATATTAACAAACACAAACGCGTTCTGTTTCTGAAAAAATGTGCGGGAACGTCGTTCCCCCACGTTCCCCCTCCAATACACCACTGGTGGAAATATGCCGATTGCTACTTTTTTTTTTTATATATTTTTTATTTATTAAATACTATTATGTTTTTTATTTTTTTTTATTTTCTTTAACTAACAGCTTCCGTTTTGATTCCTTTTTCTCGATTGTTAATTTCTAGCATTTTCTAACTTAAAAATAAATACATGCACCATTCCGTATCAAATGACCAATGGAGTCCAATCTCTGTCCCTTTTTCCAACCAGTGTAATGTGAAAAGAAAAATCATTCAAGCCCTGAATGTTAAAAAATAAACCTCTTATCGTCTCTAACCGTTGCTTACAACTTTAACCCCTTAACGCACCCTTTTTTAGCGTTACCGTTTAACGCGCTCGAATTAACTCGAGCGTGTACGTTAAGGGGTTAATTCAACCTACCTCGTATGGTAGTCCCCAATTTCTTCTCAAAACAACTTCTATGTTGATGGTCCTTAAACCCCACCTGAAATCCACCTTCAATGGGGTAACGTTTCATGGAAAAATCTCAATTTTAAACAAACGCTACAATCCCACCTCGGATAAACGGACGAGTAAGCGTGTTCCGGTAAACCCGTGTCGTGTTCGGTCCATTAAAAGACGCACGAGGATCGTACGCCGAGCGATCCGTAGATTCCGAACTGGAAGAGGGATCCAAGGCTGGTGTCGGGATCTTCGAGCAGTTCGGCTGGATTAAGAAAGGTAGGCCATCATAGAGAACACTAAGAGGGTTATGAACAATGATATGAGTACGATGCATGCAGGGCATACTCGAGATTCCCTCGATTTCGGCCCTGTTTTGCGGCAGACTGGCAACGATCCGTCAATCCTTCGCAACGCGGGGCCGGGTGGAGAGGTCGAAGGTCTTTTCACGTGGTTGATTGCTCTTGATTTAACTTATCGCAAAAAATATTATCGGAACTATGATGTGCTCACAAAGAACAATGAAACTGTTTTGTTATTGAATAATGAACACTTTCTTCGCAACTTGTTTATTTACACTAAATGTACGTAAAATATACAATTCCTTATGCATCTTACGGAAGGTGCACTTAATTTAAACTTGAATGGTTGTAACTGAAACTGGTGCATGTTTAATGCACTCAAATGTATTATTGCAATTGCTAAAACGAAAATTAACCACGAATCCTTCTAGGTTATGTTTTTATTTTTTACTCAATTTTACTCAATTGCCAACTGTTATGACACGCATGCAACTTAAGAATGGAAACTTATTAAATTTTTTAAATATGTTCCCATTCTTAATTTTTCCCGCTCGCGGGCAATCCGTACAATTTTGTAAAAGTTAGAAATTACATTTGTTTTAGATTTTGAACACAGAGTTTCTATACATTAATAATTAATGTATAGAAACTCTGTGTTCAAATTAAAAAAAAAAAAAAATTAATTATTAATTTATGAAAAAAAAAACAAAGCACATTTTGATGATTAATTCTGAGTTTCTACCTGTCAAATGCCCCTGTTCTGCTGTTTCAAGGGTGATATAGACACCACCCTTCGTATTAACATGAACACAACCTACAAACCTCTAGTGGTAAACTAGCCTTATAATTTCTCAACATTTTTGTAAAAGTTAGAAATCTGCATTTGTTTAATATTTTGAAAAATCGATGCGTTTTTGATTTTTAAATGTAAAAAATGACTATTATTGCGTTTGATGGTAATTATTTGGTAAACTACATAAGTTATTTAAAATATTGGTCACCAAAAAAAAAATTGTCAGTTAAAGGATTTAAAAAAAGACACCAAGACTTCAATAAATTATATTACCTCATTCTTATCTACAGGAATCATTGTTTCAACGATCTTTACCAAAGCACTACACTATAAACATAAATCGTTAAACAAAAATTCTGCACTAATAAATAATATATTTATATGTATATATTCGTTCACAAGACCCAACAGCTAATTATTAATAAATGCAGTTAAAATTATAAACATAAGTTATCCTACGAATTGATCAACCTGGGTTTGTCCACAAACTCGACGCCGTGTCTTAAAATCGTCGCGGACGTGGCGGCCACCATCGAGCCCCAGAACAGCAGGAACAGCAACGATTCCGTCGTGTACTCGGATGGAAGGACCGCGCACGTAACGAACATCGCGACCGCGACCAGTAAAACGGATGGGAATGTAACGTACTTCCAGTCGCGCTCGACGCGCAAGGGGCAGCGGAGGTCGGCCAGGCCGTGGAATACATCTAAGGCATCTTGTCGGAATCCGTCGGTGAAATTGTTTTTGTAGTACCGCGTGAGGGAGTTGACCCCGTCTCTCAACAGTCCCATCTTGGTGCGCTTGCCCGTGCGGGTGTAATCAGTCTTTAAAGCCCCCGTTCCGGAATACTGTATGCTGATTAGGTCCGCGTTGTCGGCCCAAACGCACTTGAATAGCCCTTCTAGCGACGTTTGCTGTTCCACCGTTTGTTCCGGAGTTAAAATATTCAACTTTCTCAACATGGAAGTTAGAGCCCTGCGCGCTAACATACTTTGCACTACGTTTGTACGATCCAGACAATCTATACAATTAGTTCTAAAAACACCGTCTTGCAGGGCGATTAAAGAACCATCCCTTAATAACAAAAAGAAGCCCATTTCGTCCTGATCATGTGCAACGCGGTCGATTAAAATTGACAAACGATCCCACCTCATGTGCCTGCACTCTGAATGAAAATCAAACGGCTCGTACCTCACCGAACTGTACCCTATGCTATTTATCGTCTCACTAAAGGCTTTTTCCAGCTGCCCCTCGGCCCCTTTTTGATCCACCAAATCCAGAATAACCTGCCGACCGTACAACAAACTAACTGCATCCAAATGTTTGGCGCAGGCCACCTTATGATCCTCCCTGTCAATCTCCACCAACCTCGGTGGGGGCTTGTACCTCAAATCCGGGTGTTGCACCCAAAACAGCGGAATCGATCCTCGGATCTGCACGAAGCTGCTCTTATCATTCTGAAACTCGACGATCTGCTCGGTTTCCACGAAATTCGCCACGTTTCCCTCCCTATCGATCCCTCGCCTAAACAACCGCGTTCCGCTCCTATTCACGCTCCTCCTAGAAACAATCATCCACGTAAACGCGTTTCCGTTAACCACGCACTGATGGATCGTAATAAACCCGTGCATGATCGGCAGTGCGAAATTCTTAAACTCCGGCGCTTTAAAAGGCCTCAGCAGGAAACTATTCCACACGAAGCGCGGATCCGCTCTGGCCAGCAACGATTGGCAGGCGAAACCGGGCCCCGCACTGTGCAACCGCTGTATCGTGTGCGTTATATCGTAGCTGTAACTGAAATAAAAATACGGCGTGTTTAATACAGAATGTATCATCGAAACGTAATTCGCGTTATCCTCCAACTGTTGGGGATTCATGTGTATAACGCTCTTTGCGTACGGAATCAATTTACTACCGGCTAGCTTCCAAATGGAATGTCCGTTGATGAACCCGATTAGTTCCCTCTGCGTGGCGATTACTAGATATCTCCCGGCTAGTAACTGTATGGTTCCTAGTAGCCCGCAGAAATCCTGGGTTATGTTCGTTTTTGGGATTTGATCTGTTTTCCTCTCGACCGTGGTGGTTTCGGAGATGCGGTCTATAATGAGTAGATCCCTGCCGGACTTTGGTTCTATGTAGAATTTTTCTGGGGTTGTGTAGCTGGAAAGTTTAAAATAATTAGTGCGCGGATGGTTCGGGGTTTTTTGAGGCTTACAGGCTCATATCATCGTATATATCAACGATCGTCGACATTTTTGTTGGCGTATGATCTAATGAATTACTTTCGATTTACTTCAACATCGGGGTTAGGTTTAGTGGGCCAGTTGTCAAAATGCGGAACTGCCAACTTGGCGAAAAATGGTGAGGTTTTCTTTTCTATTAATGGAAAGTCAGTGGCGTATCATTTTAAATAGCCATAACCATGATTCATTCTAAAGGATTCAGGAACTCTTCAATAAAATTCACTTTGTTGATTCACACACGTTTTTACTTTCTTACTTTCTCCGTTACGAGGGTACGAGAAAGTATTGCGGTCGTGAAATTTTTTTCAAAATTTTTTTTTGTGGAAATATCCGTTTTGAGGTCTTGAGGCGATTTCAAAGATTTCTGAAAAAAAATGCGCGCTGTATCTCAAAAACTATAAGAGCAATTGATATGAAACTTTGAACATAATTCTTATTTGATAATCCGAAGAACTGAAAAGCTTTTGATGATGAAGAATGCAATGTTTCTTTACTAAGAAGAAGAATTCCTTCAGTAATGGTTCGCGGGTTTTTTTCTGGTACGGCCGAGGAACAAGAGGTGGTAATACAGATAGGTAGGGTCAGTTGCAGAGACGGCTGGCTGCGTGACCGCACCTGGAGAACAAAGAGTGCAGAAAGCAGTGACGGTTCGCGGGGTTTTTTCTGGTACGACCGAGGAACAAGAGGTGGTAATACAGATAGGTGCGGTCACGCAGCCAGCCGTATCTGTAACTGTATTACCACCTCTTGTTCCTCGGCCGTACCAGAAAAAACCCCGCGAACCGTCACTGAATTCCTTCCTTACTTTCTTCACTTGAAGATAATGAAGAATGCAATGTCTCTTCGTTGAGAAGGAATTCGGATCGAAATAGCCGTGGTTTCTTCTATTTCTTCGTAGGAATCAATTTCTTCCTTGCTTTCTTCACCGTGATCGCAAATTTCGTGGTCGAGGCTGTTGATGACGATATTTTTGACGGAAAACAGGCAACCTATAAAGGTTTCTTCTTTCGGGTAAGCTTCAAAATCCGCCGTAAAGATACGGACCTTTCCCTCGAAAGGAAGTTCGAGAGGCTGTAAACAGCCTTTTCAATTTCAATTATTTTTTTTTGTGAAAATATCCGTTTTGAGGTCCCTTGAGGCGATTTCAAAGATTACTCAAAAAAAAATGTGTCGGTTTGTGTGTGTCTGCGTGTGTCGGTGTGTGTCTATTTGACAATCCGAAGAACTGAAAAGCTTTTGATAATGAAGAATGCAATGTATCTTTGCTGAGAAAAATTCCTTCCTTCCTTGCTTTCTTCACTTGAAGATAATGAAGAATCCAATGTCTCTTTGTTGAGAAGGAATTCGAATCAAAATGGTCGTGGTTTATTCTATTTCTTCGTTGGAATCAATTTCTTGAGAAGAAGATTTTCTTCCTTGCTTTCTTTATCGTGATCGAGACTGTTGATGGAGATATTTTTGGCAGATAACAGGCAACCCATAAAGGTTCCAGCGTTTTAAGGATAAGAAAGTTCAAACGAGTGCTTGGTTCCCTTTTTTCGATTTCTTCGTCGGAATTGATTAAAATTTCTTCAGTGCTAAATGTAAAGTGTCAAGTTTCGATATAGACGTGATTTCTTCTATTTCTTCGTTGGAATCAATTACACCTTGATTTAATATAACAGCCTTTGCCAAGGTAGCTTCAATTTCATCATTCAATAAAGTTGCGTCAACTTCTTCATGGTAACTTATAAATGCTGTTTAAATTTCTTCATTATTTAACGAAGTTCCATCAATTTCTTCAATAAAATGTATAATGGTTTCTTTAACCTCTGTCAAGGTAGCTTTAATTTCATCATTTAATAAAGTTGCATCAACTTCTTCATCCGAACTTATAAAGGCTGCTTCAATTTCTTCATTATTTATCGAAGTTCCGACAATTTCTTCAATAAAATGTATAATGGTTTCTTTAACCTCTGTCAAGGTAGCTTTAATTTCATCATTTAATAAAGTTGCATAAACTTCTTCATCCGAACTTATAAAGGCTGTTTCAATTTCTTCATTATTTAACGAAGTTTCGACAATTTCTTCAATAAAATGTATAATGGTTTCTTTAACCTCTGTCAAGGTAGCTTTAATTTCATCATTTAATAAAGTTGCATCAACTTCTTCATCCGAACTTATAAAGGCTGCTTCAATTTCTTCATTATTTAACGAAGTTCCATCAATTTCTTCAATAAAATGTATAATGGTTTCTTTAACCTCTATCAAGGTAGCTTTAATTTCATCATTTAATAAAGTTGCATCAACTTCTTCACCCGAACTTATAAAGGCTGCTTCAATTTCTTCATTATTTATCGAAGTTACGACAATTTCTTCAATAAAATGTATAATGGTTTCTTTAACCTCTGTCAAGGTAGCTTTAATTTCATCATTTAATAAAGTTGCATCAACTTCTTCATCCGAACTTATAAAGGCTGCTTCAATTTCTTCATTATTTATCGAAGTTCCGACAATTTCTTCAATAAAATGTATAATGGTTTCTTTAACCTCTGTCAAGGTAGCTTTAATTTCATCATTTAATAAAGTTGCATCAACTTCTTCATCCGAACTTATAAAGGCTGCTTCAATTTCTTCATTATTTAACGAAGTTCCATCAATTTCTTCAATAAAATGTATAATGTTTTCTTTAACCTCTGTCAAAGTAGCTTTAATTTCATCATTTAATAAAGTTGCATCAACTTCTTCATCCGAACTTATAAAGGCTGTTTCAATTTCTTCATTATTTAACGAAGTTATATCAATTTCTTCAATAAAATGTATAATGGTTTCTTTAACCTCTGTCAAGGTAGCTTTAATTTCATCATTTAATAAAGTTGCATCAACTTCTTCATCCGAACTTATAAAGGCTGTTTCAATTTCTTCATTATTTAACGAAGTTATATCAATTTCTTCAATAAAATGTATTATGTTTTCTTTAACCTCTGTCAAAGTAGCTTTAATTTCATCATTTAATAAAGTTGCATCAACTTCTTCATCCGAACTTATAAAGGCTGTTTCAATTTCTTCATTATTTAACGAAGTTTCGACAATTTCTTCAATAAAATGTATAATGGTTTCTTTAACCTCTGTCAATGTAGCTTCAATTTCATCGTTTAATAAAGTTGCATCAACTTCTTCATCAGTGCCTACGCCACTGGAAACATAGCAAAGTCTTTTCGATCCTAGAGCACAAACTCCTCATTTAAAACTCCGATGCGAAATTTATTCATTAAAAACCATCCACATCGATACACTCATCTATTTTTGGATTAAATCACTTTCCATAAATAAAGCCGTTAAATAATACAATTACTCCAGGTGAAAATTAAACACTAACGGCAAAATATGTCAAATCAATTTTCCAATTGAAATTCCGCGTACGAACTCGCACAATTGCTTTTAATTGGTGTAATCAAGTTAGAAATGATCATCGGAGGATGGAAGATGATCAAACCTCAACCTCAATCGCGGGGTTTCCGTTTGATGTGAATCGGTGATAATAACCTAGAAATATTCGTGTATGGTTGAGTCGGTTTAAATTCGTCGTGATGTTGTAGTATGTCATCGCGCGCTTTGGGGCCGAAGATGGCCCGATCCGATGGGTTGTGCTCGCAGTCACTGCTGGAGGCCGGAGAGAGGCCTCTCGAGAGGCCCCTCGGTGATCCCGGAGACGTTAAGACACAGTTCGTGACCAGGGAAGGCACCTACAGACTAATGACATTGAGTGAGTACTCGAGGCCGAATCGAGTCGGATACCAACCGCAGGGGCAAACACCCCCGCAGGTTCGCGTTTCTCTGGTCTCGCTACCGGATCAAGGCGAGAGGATTTGTTTCAACCACGGGCGGGAGTTGTACGTGTACGTGTACAAAGGGATTAAAAAAGCCGCGGATTTGAGCAAACCTTTGGATAAGAAGGTGTACAAAGGGACAAACCCGACTTGTCACGATTTCAACTCGGCTTCCGCGTGTACAGACAGTGTCGGTTTATTAATTGGTTTTAGTACCGGACAGATACAGTTAATCGATCCGGTGAAAAAGGAGTTGAGCAAGTTATTCAACGAGGAGCGGTTGATTGATAAAAGCCGTGTGACTTGTTTGCGGTGGGTCCCCGGGAGTAAATCGTTGTTTTTAGCCGCGCACGCTTCCGGACAGTTATACGTGTACAACGAAGAGTTGCCTTGCGGATCCACCGCTCCGCACTACCAGCCGTTTAAAGCCGGCGACGGTTTTACGGTCAGCACGTGCAAAACTAAATCAACTCGGAATCCGTTGTTTCGGTGGTTGCTGGGAACGGGAGCCGCAATCAACGAGTTAGCCTTCAGTCCGAGCGGGGCGCAACTAGCCTCGGTTTCGCAGGACGGGATCCTGCGAGTTTTCCAGTACGACAGCATGGAACTGCTGGGAACGGCCAGGTCGTATTTCGGGGGACTTTTATGCGTCGCGTGGTCCGGAGACGGGCGGTTAATAGCAGTAGGAGGTGAGGATGATCTGGTAACGGTATGGTCGTTGGATCAAAAGCGGGTGATAGCCAGGGCGCAAGGGCACCGGTCCTGGGTGGCCGCCGTGGCCTTCGACTGGTTCCTGGAAGCCGAATCCTATTACAGGATCGGGTCCGTCGGTCACGATACACAGTTGTGCCTTTGGGAACTGCCCGAGGATTGCCTTTCACCGCCCAGGCCGAAGATCAAACGGCAGCCCGATCCGCTGCAGCTGGTCGGCACGCCCGGGTGCCCGCGCATCAACGAATGCCACAGCCTCGAGCCACTGGTTTGCAAGAAGGTGGCCCACGAGCGTCTGACGGCTTTAATATTCCGCCCGGACTGCGTGATCACCGCCTGCCAGGACGGGTACGTTTACACCTGGGCCAGGCCCTCGAGTTGAATCGGGGAATCTCAGGAGTTGAATTTCTAATAATGTAAGGGTGTAAATATTAGTGAGATTTTGTAAATAAACTATTCATTAATTATTTTAGACACTGCCAAATGAATTACGTACTGTTCGAACTAAAAGTCAAAAATAGTTGGCGGCACATTTTCTGAAAATAGGGATCATAATTTATGTTGGCTGTCTGGAATTCTCCATTTTTATTTATTTTGACATTTCGTGATTTTTTGAGGTTACTTTTTTAACCTCAAGATGTCAAAGTAAAAACACTCGTGCACTGCACTTGAAAATTCAAGACAGACAATATAATAGTAATTTATTTATTTATTTATATACGGGAATCAACATTTTACAAAAGAATCAATACACTATAAGATATAAAAGTAACCTAAATTTAAACTTAAAACTAAAATAAAATAAATCAATCATACATATGAATTCTAAATGATAATAATACAAATCCCAATTTATCTGAAAACTAAGAAATAACAAAATTAAGTCCAAGGCATATTCGTGGAAATAATTGAATGATTGGGGATTTTCAGAAAATGTTCTGCCAACTATTTTCTGCTTTCTGATCTCACGGTATATACTGGTATTCCTCGACTTACTATAGACGTCCCAAAATGTCGTGACACATTGTGCAAATTTCAATGCCGGAAACTCATAATTATTCAATGAGCACCGCTGAGTGAACAAGATGTAAATATAGACGCAGAATTGGTCGCGAAATGATGATTTATCTTCATATCCCGTTCTCTCTGTGAAAACTCACGACATTTTGCGACGGTTCTACCAAAATAGGTTCCTAGACATCGAGTTTCATATAAAATAACAACCAAGATTGTTAGATACAAAATTCAAATTCATAGTTCAATCTTTATTCAACATTTTAATGTGTATAGTCGTTTTTTATTTATTAGCCAACCAAATTTGGGATTTATTTTTCTTAGGTTCTTTGATTGTTTGTAATGACATTGATATACAGGGTGTCCTAAATAGAGTAGGATTGCATGGGTATCTTTCTTATTCTAAAAGCTAGAGATCTGGTTAAATGGGCAATGTTGTGCAGTTTTCTATGCTGATTCAGATTATGTTGAGAAATTTTCAAAATTCCGAGCAGTTTAGAAAATATTTAAAAAAGCTGAAAATCGCGATTTTCAAAAAAATCAAATATCTCAATAATTATTAAAGATGCGAAAAAAAGTTTTAAATAAAAGTTACTTGGTTTAATTAGGCAAACATGGAAATCAAGTCAAAATAAAATTCAAAATGGCGGTTTCCGAGATATTAATACCAACTTTCTTATTTCAAATGGCCGCCATATTTGATTTTTACACGCATAAATAGACTTTTTTTTTCTCTTTTCAACGATGTACAACAACCTATGTCAAAATAAAAAATAATGGAAATATTAATTGTTTCAATTTTAATTTTAATTTTTTAAATTATTTTTAAAGCAAATGTAACAAAACAAAAAGAGGTAATACAACCAAGTAGTAAAATAACAATAAATTATAAAAAAATGCTCAAAATGTTGACCGCTATTGGCCAAACACAATTGACAGCGTTTTACAACACTGCCAGTTACTTTTCGCAATGTGTTGCGATTAATGCCGTTTATTGCCTTTGTCACTGCTTCGCGAAGTTCATCCACATTGTTATAATTGAAGTTACTTCCATAAACTTTGTTTTTTAAAGTGCCCCACAAATAAAAGTCAAGAGGCGTCAAGTCTGGCTGGCCACTGTACAGGTGCATTAGTCGCTATTACTTTATTATTAAAACGTCCATTTAGATAAGTAATAACATCTCTGGCATTGTGTGCTGGAGCGCCATCTTGCTGGTACTATATTTGCATATTTTGTGCCAAAGGTAAATCATCCAATAAATCTTCTAAGATTGTTTGAAGAATTTCCAAATAACGTTGTGCAGTTAGAGTTCCATGAAAAATTATAGGACCAAGTAAACGATTTCCCATTATGCCACAAAAAACACTAAAGCCGAACCGTAATTGGTTTCGCCGTGGTATAACTATGTGTGGATTTTCTTGAGCCCAATAGTGCTCGTTATGACGATTAAATAATCCACAATTAGAAAAGTAAGATTCGTCAGTCCATAAAATTGTGTTTATAAAATCACCATTTTCCGTAATTTTGTTGATTAACCACCTGCAAAATGTTAATCTATGGATGTTAACATTTGGTTGTAAAGTCTGAGATAGGTGCAATTTATAAGGGTGAAACTTGTGCTTTTTTAAAATTGTTGATGCTCTAGACTTAGATACGTTAACTTCATTTTCTATCTGCCGACATGAAATGTTCGGATTAGCTGCCACACAAGCCAATGTTAATTTTTCATCATCAACGATCATATTTCTATTTCTCTTAGGTTTTTTTAAACTTCCATACAATTGCATATTTTCATCCAATCTTTTACCTTAATGTCCGGCTGCCTTCTTTCAGGAAAGTTTGCTTGGTATGTTTGTGCTGCAAGATGGGGGTTTGATGTAATTACAAAACATATCGTATTGTTCAGATATTGAATAATTCGCCATTTCAAGTAATTAATATTTATCGATATTAGAACAACTTAAGACAATACACATGTATGAATGATTAATACAACTGATAAACTAATGTAAGATGACAGTTAGTCGTTATAACAAATTTTGTTTTATTTTTATTTATGCCTACTTGTTTTAAACTTACAACAATTAATATTTCCATTATTTTTTATTTTGACATAGGTTGTTGTACATCGTTGAAAAGAGAAAAAAAAAGTCTATTTATGCGTGTAAAATCAAATATGGCGGCCATTTGAAATAAGAAAGTTGGTATTAATATCTCGGAAACCGCCATCTTGAATTTTATTTTGACTTGATTTCTATGTTTGCCTAATTAAACCAAGTAACTTTTATTTAAAACTTTTTTTCGCATCTTTAATAATTATTGAGATATTTGATTTTTTTGAAAATCGCGATTTTCAGTTTTTTCTAAATATTTTCTAAACTGCTCGGAATTTTGAAAACTTCTCAACATCATCTGAATCAGCATAGAAAACTGCACAACATTGCCCATTTAACCAGATCTCTAGCTTTTAGAATAAGAAAGATACCCATGCAATCCTACTCTATTTAGGACACCCTGTATGCAATTGATTAATTATTTGACAGAAGTGCGAAGCCGAACGTAGTATACGATACTTAATTAATCTTTATTAATCACCTCAAATTTATTTTAAAGGTAAACGTCAGAATTGCAACCAGAGTATCCAACATTATAAAAAAAATCACCAGCTCTGGTTGGTCAATAAAAAAACCGAGTATAATTGTGTGCATTCGTATTGCAACTGTTTATTTCATCACACAAGGTGGTAAGTTGAGGACTATCTGTGTATAAATAAATATATATAAAGAGATAATTATTAGATGAGGCTGGTGTCGCACGTGTGGTATTAGAGGTTGCGGGCGCCCCCTTGAAGCTCGCACCTCTACTAACTTGCATCATGCCGTAACTGATATTTATCGAGATCCGAGATAATATCTAGCGTATTTTCTTTCATGTGATAATAATGTTATTTAAGCAAATAAGAATTTGTACACGTGAGAGGCGTTTGCATTGTTACATTTATTTATTTATTAGGTACTGTACTCGTGATAAAATTGTATTTAATATTCTCGTCTCGTGTGTGTAAAAATATTTGCTGACTGTAAATAGAATATGTCTATCTTAAATACATGCAAATTTAACACTTTCTTTCGTCGTTTTTCTACCATAAATTATAAATTCTCATATATTAAAATTATTTTCATTCGGTAAAACGGTTTGTTTTTCAAAGCCACCTTCAATTTTCATCGAATAAAATGGCTATTGGAAAGAGAGAGAGGCTATACATTAATTGAGACACTTTTACAAATGACATCAACTTTATGACTAATGAATGTCAAAGTTTGACTTTACGTTACAAGCGTCAAGAAAAAAAGACTAATTTTGACTAAAGTCGTTAATTGCTTGTAGCTGGTGATCCATTTTTATCAGGTGATTGATATGGGTAAAGTAGAATTTTGTACTTCCTGATAACGATTTATTTTATAAATTGAACTAGTTTCGGCTTTTATAAAGCCATTTTCAGCAGTGTAACGTCAATTTAAAAACTTAGACTGTAAATATATGTACATGTGCTTATTTTGGGGGTTATGTCTGTTGGATGTTGCAAAACGCGTTATGTTTAATTTCGGTGTTATTTGTTCAATGATATTGGGAGGTTATTCTAAATGACCTTCTAAAATGACAGAAGGTTGAATTTAATTGAATGTTTTCACGTTTTCATTTAAAATTCTAAATGTAAAACTTAAAAAATTTAAAAAATCACGAGAACCGCATGAAATTTCCGCAGATAACTTAGATAACTTCAAGCGGTTCACAACGTGAACGCTATCTGCACGAACTTCATGCGGTTCTCGGTATGAAGTTACCGCGGAAACTCCATCCGTTTCGAGTAGAGATGGGCAGAGAGTTCAGGAACCGGTTCAATGAACCGATTCTTAACAAAGCGCGCTCAGGAACCGGTTCGGACAAAAGGAACCGCGGTTCCTCTGCTCTTTAATCATGGAATAACAGGAAGCGACAGGGCCATGTTGCTAAATTGGAATAGATAAGCGCCATCTATGATTAGCGGCGCGAACTAACACCAACACATGCACACAACCGTTACGTATAATGTGTGTATATGTATTATTTCGTACCACACTAAAATAAGTTAAATATTGGCAATCAAAAACACTTGGTTTTACTTGTTTTACAATTCATATTAATTTAACATTATACTTGTACATGTTTCATCGGGTGATGTACACATATATTTTGTACATATTTTGCTATAATTATTGTTTTATTCGTCCACGATTTCCTCACTGTTTGACATTCTACGTTTCAAGTAACACGGGAAATTGCACGGCATGTAGAAATGATTATTTGTTTCACTGGTAGCTCTCTCTAATGGATCCAGTGTAAACTACACCAATTCCATTACCGTAATCTTCATACGGTTCACCGGGCGAACTTCATGTGGTTCCTTTGAACCGTTTTTTTTGGCGGGAAATTTGAAATTTCTAACAATTGGTATACAGGGTGTTTCAGAACTCTGGGAACGGTCGATCACGTGCTTATTTTTCAAAATTTCGAAAAGTGTTTTATACAAAAGTTGTGTATAATGGTGAGTTGTACGCCTTAAAAATATTTAAATTTATACAGGGTGTCTCATAACAAAGTTACAGACCAAACTTATGTTTTTTTTTAATGGAACACCCTGTATTTTTGGCATTTTTGAATTATATGGAGCAAATAAAGGTGAGTTACTTCAATACTCCCTATACCTATTGTTTGCCGTTTTCGAAATATTTGAAGATTTGTTGAAATGCATGGTCTGGGTGAAATTTTATTTTTGCCCCAGTGATTGACGTTGAACGATTAAAATCATTTCTATTATTTGGTTGAAAGTTCGAACTATAGAGCCAACCATGATTTAATACAAAAAAATTATACAGGGTGATAAAAAAAATGCGGTAGAAAAACCGAACTTATAAAGTTAAATAACTTCGTTTTTTCAAATGGCACACCCTGTAGAATCCAATTATCTTTCAGATTTTATAAGGTTTCCCTGTTCCTAATCTCAATAGTTTTCTTGTATTCGGCGATTATTATATCGGGAATAATTATTATAATCTGAAAGATTATTGGATTCTACTTGAGAATACGTTACTAAATACAGGGTGTGCCATTTGAAAAAACAAAGTTATTCAACTTTATAATTTGGGTTTTTCTACCGCATTTTTTTTATCACCCTGTATAATTTTTTGTATGAAATCATGGTTGGCTCTATAGTTTGAACCTTTAACCAAATAATAGAAATGATTTTAATGGTTCAACGTCAATCACTGGGGCAAAAATAAAATTTCACCCAGACCATGCATTTCAACAAATCTTCAAATATTTCGAAAACGGCAAACAATCGGTATAGGGAGTATTGAAGTAACTCACCTTTATTTGCTCCATATAATTCAAAAATGCCAAAAATACAGGGTGTTCCATTTAAAAAAAACATAAGTTTGGTCTGTAACTTTGTTATGAGACACCCTGTATAAATTTAAATATTTTTAGGGCGTGCAGCTCACTATTATTAAATATTGCTTTTTAGAATTTTATTTAATTGTAATGCCATTGCTATGTTACACTTTTATTTAATGTCATATTCGCGGATTTTCAGTTTACACATATGTTTTTGTGTGTTATATGCGTGAGCCCCCCCCCCCAGTCAAATTTTTGGGTGCGCGCCTGGTTCATTGAACCGGTTCCTGGGCGCTCTTTGCTAAGAACCGGTTCAATGAACCGGTTCCTGGGCGTTCTTTGCTAAAAACCGGTTCCTGAGTGCTCTTTGCTAAGAACCTGTTCCTGAGTGCTCTTTGCTAAGAACCGGTTCCTAAGCGTTCTTTGCTAAGAACCGGTTCATTGCAGGCGCACACCCGAGGGCTGGCTATCGGGCTTGAGCTCCCCCCCCCCCAAACCATTCATATACCGAGTGTTAACCACCAACCCTGGCCATAGGAAAATATTACTTTTTAGAATTTCATTTAATTGCAGTGCCATTGCTATGTTACACTTTTATTTAATGTCATATTCGCGCATTTTCAGTTTACACATATGTTTTTGTGTTATAATATGCGTGAGCCCCCTCCCAGCCAAATTTCTGGGTGCGCGCCTGCTTCATTGAACCGGTTCCTGGGCGCTTTTTGCTAAGAACCGGTTCCTGGGCGTTCTTTGCTAAAAACCGGTTCCTGAGCGCTCTTTGCCAAGAACCGGTTCCTGAGTGCTCTTTGCTAAGAACCGGTTCATTTAACCGGTTCCTAAGCGTTCTTTGCCAAAAACCGGTTCATTGAACCGGTTCCTGAACTGTCTACCCATCTCTAACTTCGGACAAGCTTGTATCAGTATTTAGCAAAATCGGGACAAGAAGTTTTAGGATACAAGTAAAGTCTGCAAATAAAATATTGACTTGCAGTGACGGTTCGCGTGGTTTTTTCTGGTACGGCCGAGGGACAAGAGGTGGTAATACAGAAAGGTGCGTTCACGCAGCCAGCCGTCTCTACAACTGACCCTACCTATCTGTTACCTCGGCCGTACCAGAAAAAAACCCGCGAACCGTCACTGTTGACTTGTTAATGTAACATCACAGTGGACGAGAAGGAGAAAAAAAAAACTCGTACAAATAATTTAAAGGAAACTGTAATAAAACAATTACAAAATAACACCTGTTCTGCTACAAAACAACACATCCGTATTTACAAAACAAATAAACGTATCACCTTGTATATAACAGTTACAACCTAACCTTTCCATTCGAAATGTTATCGTAAATATCTTTGGTAAGTCTGACGTACGTCACATTTTTCGCGTCGTAGAAGTACATGTCGTCTTCGACCTTATCGATGTCGTACGCCTCGTTCTGCAGATCGACCTTCTTCAATTTAAAAGTACCCGTCATTGGCACGGATTGCATAACTCTGAGGAATACCGGCACGGCGTACGCTGGTAAATTCGCGTGCAGCGCCTTCGCCAAATCCGCCATGTTTAATATTTTGTTGGTGTCTACTACAGCTGCCATTCCTGCCCTACCGTCAGTATTTGGAATCTGAAATGTATTTTGTTTTAAATTACAATTCTGCAAGATGTAATTTTCTCATTACTTCAACACCATACACGACTGCATCACTTAAATTTACGACGTTACTGATCACGGCTTCAACTTCTGATGTGGCTACGTTTTCACCTTTCCATCTAAAATAATAATAACAATCATAAACTTTGTAGTATAATCTGTCCACGGTACACATAGAGTTGTAAAAACGCCCACCAACGCATCATTCTTACTGGCCGATTCGAAAAATTGCGGGAAATCCGCAGTACGAATGCAAATGGTTGACGCGATCGTCAGCTGATTGCCTCATTGTATTGTGTCTGTTTGCGATCGAGTACCTTTCTGCCTTGTTTCATTATAATCTCTCTATCTCCATCAAAACGACGCTGTGCGAAACATTTTTCAGTGTCCACGAAGGAATCTATACTAAATATTTTTAAGGTTTGTCAGGAAAATGATCATGTACGCACCAATGTTGAAAATGTGGTATTCACCGCAAATGCAAGAGGTACGTTCTTAATTTCTAAATGTACTGGTTCCATGGGCTATATTAATATATTTGTAGGGGATTGTGTGGCCAACATACTCAGGGAACATCAATCGGCAAATAAATTTCAGCCTCCTAAAAACGTTCTACGAAACAATATACTAAGCAACATGCAGAGCACGACCAAGACAAAAACTAAACTTTTGCAGTTTGGACTGTTTCTAACAGGTGGCGCCACTAGCTCTGTTTAAATAAATTTACACTATGTAATCAGACTTTTGCTCAGAACAAATGGCGATTGTGGGCGTTTTTAAAACTCTATGTGTACCGTGGACAGACTATAGTAGGCATTGACTTTTATACAAAACATCGCTTATATTACATATCGTCGACGAAACGGCAATACCGCCTAACCGCCATTTGGACCGAAATTGAGATTTTAACATCAATCTTTTTCCAGAAAGTTATAAATTAGTTGTTCTGCCTCTCCTATCAAATTTGGCAAATGTGAGTTAGGAGGTATTGCCGCTTCACCGACGATATATAGTTATACATGTGAACTAAAGATGTCGCTAGTGGTATTAAAACAAACTGTTTTTTTATCTATTACCAACACCTATTTTAATCGGTTGTAGGAGAGAAGTATCCGGATTTTGAACGACTCAAAATTAGATCTTGGCTAAACTTGAGAATACCGTCTTGTGACGACTGAGGCGGAGAGATTTCGAACTGTAAGTCCAATAGCCGACAGCAGGGGTATGACAAGAGATATAAGAAATCGAGCTTTACGTCGCTAATATTGGAATTCGATGGATTTCTGTAAATTATGTTTGTTGCTAACACTAGACGGCGCTTTTCCAGTAAAATTTATCTACATACCGTGTAATTCCCCGTGTTACTTGAAACGTAGAATGTCAAACAGTGCGGAAATCGAGGACGAATAAAACAATCATTTCTTGTGTTAGCCTCATAGCACAATATGTACAAAATATATGTCTACATCACCCGATGAAACGTTATTAACAAGGTAAATATTGGTAAACAAAATCATTATGTTTTACTATTTATATTAAGAAGAATAAAAATTATACAACTTGCCCAAGTAATTTTGTTCACACGAACATTCTCGAAAGGATAATGCACAAAACTTGTGGAAGTATAATGTTTAATATAAATTGTGAAACAAGTAAAACCAAGTGTTTTTTATTACCAATATTAAACATATTTTAGTGTAGTATGAAAGAATATATGCACACACACGTATCGGTTGTGTGCATGTTTGGTGTTAGTTCACGCCGCTATTCACAGATGGCGCTTATCGATTCCAATTTATCAACATGCCTTGTCGCTTCCTGTTATTCCATGGCCGACAGTAGCTTAGGTTAAAATCGACTGCACTACAAGCGTGTAGGTTAGGTTTAGGGTTATTAGGCTATTGTTAATCAAAGTATTTTTTCTTTAGCTTAACAAATCTTTTTTTTCGTTACAAAAAGTTAAATTTTACCTGAAAGTATCACCAGTCCTATCTTTGAAGTAATAATACCCCAACTCATCCTGCACCAGTATATCACCAGAATTGAAATACATATCCCCCTTTTTGAACACGTTCTCGATGATTTTCTTCTCGGTGGCCTTTTTGTCGGCGTATCCGGCGAATTGATTCACAGCCTTCTTCATGTTAATTTTGCCGA
The DNA here is from genome assembly GCA_910593695.2 of Ocypus olens. Classification (NCBI taxonomy): domain Eukaryota; kingdom Metazoa; phylum Arthropoda; class Insecta; order Coleoptera; family Staphylinidae; genus Ocypus; species Ocypus olens. The sequence continues at coordinate 8,782,511 of OU343060.1, read as the reverse complement.
TGAGAATGCCCGCTTCTCCCGGACTACAACGGGTGCACAGCCCTTCCTTGTTCCTCAAAGCTTCTCCGGTCAGCTCGTCGCACTTAATCAACGTGACGGGGTAGAGGTTGCCGGCGTATCGGGGCACGAAACCCACAGCGCCCTTCGTGTTATCAATATTAACTGAAAAATAAATGAAATAATGAAGAATAGTATTTAAAAAATTAACGGGCAAATTAACAAACAAATGCCAAGATAAGATCAATTAATAGAAAATAGTTGGCAGCACATCTATTTAAATAGCTATTATTACAACTAAGGAAATATGAATAATATATTTCCCAAGGTTGGCTAGTTACATTCCGAGGGCGGAGCCCGAGGGATGCATAGACAACCAAGGGAAATGTATTCATATTTCCCGTGTTGTAATCAATAGTTTTTTTCTGATTGAAAGAATATTGTTCTGTAAATGGGAAAATATTGGATTGTAAATTTTTGAATTTATTGGATTGGTAACGTTGCTAAGGGCCTTGTTTGTAAATATCATCGTTGACTTGTTTTGGTATTTGCGTTGTTTCATAAATTGGTGAAATGTCAAACTATGTGTTAATGCAAGCGACGAAAAACCGTGAATGTTTGGTTCCCGTAAAACCCATAAAGGATACCTTCCTAAGAAATCGGAGGTGTTGTCCCGAGAGCAATTAAAACAATTCTTGCGAGAAGCTCCTAATGACAATTGTTTGATGTCTATATTTTCCTAGGGAAATATGAGCACTGTGTTATGACGTTATGACATATCGTAACTAAGGCAATATCACTCAATATTGTTTCAATCAGAAAAAAATATAATATTTACATCGACACCAAGGAATTAGCCGGTGCATTTGTGAAGCGAATTTAACTATTTAAAAAAATTGCCGATGTTTTTATTTTTAATCGTGCAAAACTATTAATTCTGAGAACTATTTGTCAATAGCACTTCCTTGCGAGACTTATGGAAACAGAGATATGATGGAAATAGTGCTTAATTTGACACTATCTCAAAATGGTTTGCATTTTGAGCATTCATTAAAATGGTAATCACTTCTGTTCGCACATGCGCACTTTGCGTGTGCTAAACTACAACATTACCTATTTATTTAATGTAAGGTGTGAGCCACAGAATTTTGTTTCTGAGTTGGCCATGCCTGAGAGAGAGAAACATAGCTATCATTAATTTTTTTAAATCTAATTCAATATTCTCAAGACGTAATAATATGCGACATACCTCATTTACCTCACAGCCAACTCTGAAACAAAATTTTGTGGCTCACACGATACTTTGTTCTCCTTCCGTCTTAGGCGGCTTCCATAAATGATGTTACAGGTTTTTCGTTAAATTTTAACAGTTAACTTTGATCTTCCTAACTGTATTATCATTGTTTCACATTAAGCCCTTCAATTGAATCGCTTATTTTTAAAAGTTACTAAGTCATTTTTTATAGTTTTGAGAAAATTAAAAAAACTGCATAACTTGTGAATTAACTTTTTTTGTCGCAACTTATGTATCATAGTGGATAATATTAGGATAACTCTATCAGATACTGTTACTTTCATATTTTTTAATGCATTCTCAACTGAGATATCCTAATTAATAAAATATTGACTTGAGTCCTTTTAAAAATAAAACTACAAAAACATATTTTTTAGGCTTTAATACAAATTACAAGAGTTATTACAGACATGTTAATGTTGGTTTCGTGTTTTGATTTTCCAGTTTTCTATAATATATTGGTAAAATGGTTTGTGTTCTTCTTCTATCCATTGAAGTAAGTGGCGCATATGTTCTACTTTTGTTTCAAGGATAGGAATTTTGTCACCAATGTATGCCTTTTCTTTAGGCAAAGATACATTTCTTGCTTTATTTCGTAACGCTAGAGAGAAATGGTGTTTTACAAATCCATTAACAAAATCACAAACTTCCACGACTCCAGGTTCTGCTTCCACAATATCACTACTTTCTTCACTACTGGACATTACTTATTACTTCTTGAGGTTATTATATACGCAACAGACTTCAACACAGCACACTACCTTTTACAGATTACAACAACTGTCAATCTTCCATGGCAGGCACCCCAGCGCCACGCCACGCCCGTAATTTGAAAAGGAACTAAGTCACAGTGCTTAGACCCTTTTAAAAATAAACCTATACAAACTCGTTCGTGTACACCTATAAACGTTAGCAGGATATACGTCCTTGTATAACCAAAGTGTGGTTTGGAATGTTTAATGAAAAACATGTAAAATCTCAAAATGGCCCTTTTAAAAATAAGCGATTCAATTATAATCGGTGCAAATTATTTACCTAAGTTTGAGTTGCCTTCTGTAGCTCCGTAGAATTCGTAGACCTCCTTGATTTTAAACCTGTCGGAAAATTGGCTCCAAATTTGAGGTTTCAATCCGTTGCCGAACATCGTTCTGACTTGATGCTCCACGGGTTCGTGTTGTGGAACCGCCAGCAAATACCTGCAGATCTCTCCTATGTATTGTGCGGCCTGAAGAAATGACAAAATACATCTCAAAATCGTAAAAATCAAAATTGAAGATGTTATAAAAATGATAAAACTCGTGTGTTTAGGTTTGAAAATCGTGATAATCAAATATCGTACGTTCATTAAAAAAAAAATATCAAGTGTGCCATGATTTTTTATTTTTAAAAATTTAAGTTGGCACGCATGTTACGAATCGACGTACAAAACGTCAGATCGTTCTAAAAGTCACAATTATTCCGTGACCACAATGGTTTACAGCAGTGGTTCCCAAACCTTTTTGTCCTACCGCCCCCTTTCCAGAAAAAATATTACATAGCGCCCCCTATTTTCGTCAACAATAATCTTAAATCACCAAGATGGACTATTCAAATTCGTTTCTTTTTTTTTGTTAATAAATTCAGTGATTACCGCACTGAACCCACGTTCCACTAAATCTTCTCTTTTTTCTTTTATACTATCACCACCTCCTTACAGTTATTCATCGACTCCCAAATGCATCTGTGGCCATCGGCGCCCCCCTGAATCGCTGCAGCGCCCACTAGGGGGCGGTGGCGCCCACTTTGGGATTCACTGGTTTACAGCAACCAGCAAATACGTTTCTAGTTGAAAGTTATTTCCGAAATGGGACTATTGAGTGTATTCATTCGACGCACCTTTGGCAGAGTTTCAGAAAGAATTTCCGAACGTTCTCATTATTTATGATGAATCTAAAAATACCTTATCACGATCTGTTGTATTATTTCGTGAAACGGGTAGTATTCTCCGCAAACCAGGAAGTGGTAGACCGGTCAAACGTACTTAGGATGCTATTAACACAGCCCAAGGAATTTTGGAAGGTGAACTTACGTCTTCTCTACGTCGTTTATCACAGCAAATTAATTTACCGGTAGGAACATGCCGCAAGTAACATAACCTCAAGTGTTACCAACTTAAATTTAAAAAAATAAAAAATCATGGCACACTTTCGATTTTTTTTTAATGAACATTAAAATTACAGTGCGTTAGCACCTTTAAAAGGTTATTCCGATGTATAAATGACTACAGCGAAATATTATTCAGGTTGAGGTTTCGCAAAATTAAAATTTTTGTAACAGTACGGTTCACGGGTTTTTTTCTGGTACGGTCGAGGAACAAGAGGTGGTAAGGCAGATAGGTGCAGTCATGCAGCCAGCTGTCTCTGCAACTGCGCCTACCTATCTGTATTGCCACCTCGGCCGTACCAGAAAAACTCGAGTTCATGCCTCATGGTTTCTGGGTTATGTTTATCGCTAATTAATTCGCCAGACTCGCTCACTTTCGTTTGGCAATAATAATTCATAATGCCGTCGTCTTCCAAAAACGCTGACTAAGGTTATTAGATTGGGCAGATTGTGATTCTTTGCCAATCCAGAAAAATCTACAAAGTTGGTTATCTAGAATTTGATCAAACACACCTGAACACACAAAAGTCAGTTGTGCTTTCGAATATTTTTAAATTTAATGAAAAAAAAATTGAAAAACAAGTACAACAAACTTAAAATTTTCTTAATCTAATAAAATTCAAGTATTCTTTGTTATCCCAGAAAAATCTAAAAAGCTGGTTATCTGGAATTTTAAATAATCACACCTGACCACACAAAAGTCAATTCTGCTTTCGAACATTTTTAAATCTGTTGATTTTTTTGACGCGAACCGTCACTGGTTTGTAAATGTAAAATCTTACCGTGCATTTGTATTTAACGCAATCCTTCCAAAAATTAGAGGCCGAGAATTTTTTGCGCAACACCACACTTATCCCCAAAAGCAGGCACTGTCCTATACCAACCATACCGCCAGCGCTATGGTATAAAGGCAGAGGGTCGTAAACAATGTCATCGGATCGAATCAACGCCATCGAGTTTAAACCCATCGTCATAAAGAAGAAACTGCAATAAAAAAAAAACATTTATATGCTGAAGAAAAAAAAAATTAAATTCGTGAAATTTCAAACCGCCATAACTCGGCGTATTTTCAATCGATTTTGATGAATCTTTGAGGGCGAAAAACTTTGAAGTATCTTCTTTAAAGTCATGTATGCGAACTTAAGTGTAACCCCTTCCGCCCCCCTCTACCAGCCCTGTGAACAAAAAATGTTTTTTCTGGAAACCATGTCCAACTTTGACGATGTCTACGGAGTTGGAAACATTTTGTCGACTTGATCCACCATAAAGGCATTAAGATTTGATCAATTTGATCAATTCCCTATGCAGGACTCAAAGAACGAAGTTCATACGACGATTTGGCACCAAGTTATGGGTGTTTGAAAAAAAGTGCATTTTGAAGTTTTTCGCACAAAACTCAGTGACTTTTCAACCATTTTGGCTCTACTTTAAGGGGGTAAACTCAGTTTAGAATGATCCCTTTTCGAACCCTTCAACAAAAAAAAACACACGTTTTTGGGCAAAAAACGTCCAACTTTGGCAACGTGTACCGAGTTGGAAAAAATGTGTCGACTCGATCCACCAAAAGGGTATTGAAATGTATTCAAATCCCTATGCAGGACTCAAAGAACGAAGTTCCTACGATGATTTGGCAAAAAGTTATGGGTGTTTGAAAAAAAAGTGCATTCAAATTCAAGGTGCTTTGCTTATTTTTGCTCAGTTATTTATATGAAATAATTTCATTTTTTACTGGAATAAAACATGTTTAAGTTATTCTAATGCAGCGAATTATGTAGAAAAATAATTGATTTATTACTAATTAAAATTTCCTTCAACATTTTATGATGAAATATACATTAACATAAGGTATAATTTTGTGCATGTCAAATCCTATGGCCCACGATAAAAAAATATATACTGTATAAGGGGAATAGCGAGAAACCAAAGGAAGGAATAATAAACGTAGAAGAAATTCAAAAGGCAAAAGAAATAACAAAATAACAGGAGAGATGATACAGAACACGGGAACAGGAGGAATGCAGATGCTTTCCAAAATATTCAACCAACCACGGAAGGAAGAAAAAGTAGGCATGACAAACAGCCCTTTACCTCTTCACACCCAGGTCGCCACATGTGGCGACAAAAAAAAAATGAAAACAAAAATATTTTACAAAAAAATTACACCTTTAGCGCCATCTATGGAATATTTTTTTCATATTTCTTTGCATTAATGAGTAAATTTGTGACAGTGGAACCATTTGTTATAGAAAAAGGTAACAACAAGAAAAAAGTAATTTTTCAGGATTATCCCATAGCCCAATCAAAGCTACATGGGCGCGAAGTGGTTAAGGTACCAATATACAAAGAAGGATTGTAAATATTATCGAGGAATAAATTCATTTTACTAAAATGCAAATGATGATGATGATGATGCACTCCATTTCAATGGTGAACAAGATATGAATATTGTTTGTTAAAACGTGTGTTCACTTTCACAAACAAACAAAATCCTAATTTTTTAAACATTTTTACGTCGCTCGTGCTTTCAAACTTTTCTCTCGTAATCAGTGGCGGCTCGTGGAACATTTTGATGGTACAGCCACTTAGCATATAATATACTTTTTGAGAAAAAAAAAACGATTATTGTTGCAAAATTATTCAGTAAATTAAATAAAGAGAAAAGTAGCCTTCAAACACATGTGATTTTACATTTCTGTAAAAATTAGAAATGCATTGTTTCTAAATTTTAGAATATTTCAATGTGAACGGAGATGAAATTTTAAAAAAATTGCAATAAATTCGTCGACGTGAAAAAAATATAAAAACAATTGCCATCGACTTGAAACTTTCCAAAACAACTGACAACTGACAAAAATTAGAAATGCATTGGTTCTAAATTTTAGAATATTTCAATGTGAAAGGAGATGAAATTAAAAAAAATTGCAATAAATTCGCCGACGCGAAAAAAATTAAAAACAATTGTCATCGACTTGAAACTTTCCAAAACAACTGACAACACATGTGATTCTACATTTTCGTAAAAAATAGAAATGCATTGTTTCTAAATTTTAGAATATTTCAATGTGAACGGAGATGAAATTTAAAAAAAAATTGCAATAAATTCGTCGACGTGAAAAAAATATAAAAACAATTGCCATCGACTCGAAACTTTCCAAAACAACTGACAACTCATGTGATTCTACATTCCCGTAAAAATTAGAAATGCATTGTTTCTAAATTTTGGAATATTTCAATGTGAACGGAGATGAAATTAAAAAAAAAATTGCAATAAATTCGTCGACGTGAAAAAAATATAAAAACAATTGCCATCGACTCGAAACTTTCCAAAACAACTGATAGCACATGTGATTCTACATTTTCGTAAAGATTAGAAATGCATTGATTCCAAATTTTAGAATATTTCAATGTGAACGGAGATGAAATTTAAAAAAAAAATGCAATAAATTCGCCGACGCGAAAAAAATATAAAAACAATTGCCATCGACTTGAAACTTTCCAAAACAACTGACAACACATGTGATTCTACATTTTCGTAAAAATTAGAAATGCATTGTTTCTAAATTTTAGAATATTTCAATGTGAGCGGAGATGAAATTAAAAAAAAAATTGCAATAAATTCGTCGACGCGAAAAAAATATAAAAACAATTGCCATCGACTTGAAACTTTCTAAAACAACTGACAACACATGTGATTCTACATTTCCGTAAAAATTAGAAATGCACTGTTTCTAAATTTTAGAATATTTCAATGTGAACGGAGATGAAATTTAAAAAAAATTGCAATAAATTCGCCGACGCGAAAAAAATATAAAAACAATTGCCATCGACTTGAAACTTTCTAAAACAACTGACAACACATGTGATTCTACATTTCCGTAAAAATTAGAAATGCACTGTTTCTAAATTTTAGAATATTTCAATGTGAACGGAGATGAAATTAAAAAAAAATTGCAATAAATTCGCCGACGCGAAAAAAATATAAAAACAATTGCCATCGACTTGAAACTTTCCAAAACAACTGACAACACATGTGATTCTACATTTTCGTAAAAATTAGAAATGCATTGTTTCTAAATTTTAGAATATTTCAATGTGAACGGAGATGAAATTTGAAAAAAAATTGCAATAAATTCGTCGACGCGAAAAAAATATAAAAACAATTGCCATCGACTTGAAACTTTCCAAAACAACTGACAACACATGTGATTCTACATTTTCGTAAAAATTAGAAATGCATTGTTTCTAAATTTTAGAATATTTCAATGGAGATGAAATTTAAAAAAAAAATGCAATAAATTCGCCGACGCGAAAAAAATATAAAAACAATTGCCATCGACTTGAAACTTTCTAAAACAACTGACAACACATGTGATTCTACATTTCCGTAAAAATTAGAAATGCACTGTTTCTAAATTTTAGAATATTTCAATGTGAACGGAGATGAAATTAAAAAAAAATTGCAATAAATTCGCCGACGCGAAAAAAATATAAAAACAATTGCCATCGACTTGAAACTTTCTAAAACAACTGACAACACATGTGATTCTACATTTTCGTAAAAATTGGAAATGCACTGTTTCTAAATTTTAGAATATTTCAATGTGAACGGAGATGAAATTTAAAAAAAATTGCAATAAATTCGCCGACGCGAAAAAAATATAAAAACAATTGCCATCGACTTGAAACTTTCTAAAACAACTGACAACACATGTGATTCTACATTTTCGTAAAAATTAGAAATGCATTGTTTCTAAATTTTAGAATATTTCAATGTGAACGGAGATGAAATTTAAAAAAAATTGCAATAAATTCGCCGACGCGAAAAAAATATAAAAACAATTGCCATCGACTTGAAACTTTCTAAAACAACTGACAACACATGTGATTCTACATTTCCGTAAAAATTAGAAATGCACTGTTTCTAAATTTTAGAATATTTCAATGTGAACGGAGATGAAATTTAAAAAAAATTGCAATAAATTCGCCGACGCGAAAAAAATATAAAAACAATTGCCATCGACTTGAAACTTTCTAAAACAACTGACAACACATGTGATTCTACATTTTCGTAAAAATTGGAAATGCACTGTTTCTAAATTTTAGAATATTTCAATGTGAACGGAGATGAAATTTAAAAAAAATTGCAATAAATTCGCCGACGCGAAAAAAATATAAAAACAATTGCCATCGACTTGAAACTTTCTAAAACAACTGACAACACATGTGATTCTACATTTCCGTAAAAATTAGAAATGCACTGTTTCTAAATTTTAGAATATTTCAATGTGAACGGAGATGAAATTTAAAAAAAATTGCAATAAATTCGCCGACGCGAAAAAAATATAAAAACAATTGCCATCGACTTGAAACTTTCCAAAACAACTGACAACACATGTGATTCTACATTTTCGTAAAAATTAGAAATGCATTGTTTCTAAATTTTAGAATATTTCAATGTGAACGGAGATGAAATTTGAAAAAAAATTGCAATAAATTCGTCGACGCGAAAAAAATATAAAAACAATTGCCATCGACTTGAAACTTTCCAAAACAACTGACAACACATGTGATTCTACATTTTCGTAAAAATTAGAAATGCATTGTTTCTAAATTTTAGAATATTTCAATGGAGATGAAATTTAAAAAAAAAATGCAATAAATTCGCCGACGCGAAAAAAATATAAAAACAATTGCCATCGACTTGAAACTTTCTAAAACAACTGACAACACATGTGATTCTACATTTCCGTAAAAATTAGAAATGCACTGTTTCTAAATTTTAGAATATTTCAATGTGAACGGAGATGAAATTTAAAAAAAATTGCAATAAATTCGCCGACGCGAAAAAAATATAAAAACAATTGCCATCGACTTGAAACTTTCTAAAACAACTGACAACACATGTGATTCTACATTTTCGTAAAAATTGGAAATGCACTGTTTCTAAATTTTAGAATATTTCAATGTGAACGGAGATGAAATTTAAAAAAAATTGCAATAAATTCGCCGACGCGAAAAAAATATAAAAACAATTGCCATCGACTTGAAACTTTCTAAAACAACTGACAACACATGTGATTCTACATTTTCGTAAAAATTAGAAATGCATTGTTTCTAAATTTTAGAATATTTCAATGTGAACGGAGATGAAATTTAAAAAAAATTGCAATAAATTCGCCGACGCGAAAAAAATATAAAAACAATTGCCATCGACTTGAAACTTTCTAAAACAACTGACAACACATGTGATTCTACATTTCCGTAAAAATTAGAAATGCACTGTTTCTAAATTTTAGAATATTTCAATGTGAACGGAGATGAAATTTAAAAAAAATTGCAATAAATTCGCCGACGCGAAAAAAATATAAAAACAATTGCCATCGACTTGAAACTTTCTAAAACAACTGACAACACATGTGATTCTACATTTTCGTAAAAATTGGAAATGCACTGTTTCTAAATTTTAGAATATTTCAATGTGAACGGAGATGAAATTTAAAAAAAATTGCAATAAATTCGCCGACGCGAAAAAAATATAAAAACAATTGCCATCGACTTGAAACTTTCTAAAACAACTGACAACACATGTGATTCTACATTTCCGTAAAAATTAGAAATGCACTGTTTCTAAATTTTAGAATATTTCAATGTGAACGGAGATGAAATTAAAAAAAAAATGCAATAAATTCGCCGACGCGAAAAAAATATAAAAACAATTGTCATCGACTTGAAACTTTCCAAAACAACTGACAACACATGTGATTCTACATTTTCGTAAAAATTAGAAATGCATTGTTTCTAAATTTTAGAATATTTCAATGTGAACGGAGATAAAATTAAAAAAAAATGCAATAAATTCGCCGATGCGAAAAAAATATAAAAACAATTGCCATCGACTTGAAACTTTCTAAAATAACTGACAACACATGTGATTCTACATTTCCGTAAAAATTAGAAATGCACTGTTTCTAAATTTTAGAATATTTCAATGTGAACGGAGATGAAATTTAAAAAAAATTGCAATAAATTCGTCGACGCGAAAAAAATATAAAAACAATTGCCATCGACTTGAAACTTTCTAAAACAACTGACAACACATGTGATTCTACATTTCCGTAAAAATTAGAAATGCACTGTTTCTAAATTTTAGAATATTTCAATGTGAACGGAGATGAAATTTAAAAAAAATTGCAATAAATTCGCCGACGCGAAAAAAATATAAAAACAATTGCCATCGACTTGAAACTTTCTAAAATAACTGACAACACATGTGATTCTACATTTCCGTAAAAATTAGAAATGCATTATTTCCAAATTTTAGAATATTTCAATGTAAACGGAGATGAAATTAAAAAAAAAAATGCAATAAATTCACCGACGCGAAAAAAATATAAAAACAATTGCCATCGACTTGAAACTTTCTAAAATAACTGACAACACATGTGATTCTACATTTCCGTAAAAATTAGAAATGCACTGTTTCTAAATTTTAGAATATTTCAATGTGAACGGAGATGAAATTTAAAAAAAATTGCAATAAATTCGTCGACGCGAAAAAAATATAAAAACAATTGCCATCGACTTGAAACTTTCTAAAACAACTGACAACACATGTGATTCTACATTTCCGTAAAAATTAGAAATGCACTGTTTCTAAATTTTAGAATATTTCAATGTGAACGGAGATGAAATTTAAAAAAAAATTGCAATAAATTCGTCGACGCGAAAAAAATATAAAAACAATTGCCATCGACTTGAAACTTTCTAAAATAACTGACAACACATGTGATTCTACATTTCCGTAAAAATTAGAAATGCATTATTTCCAAATTTTAGAATATTTCAATGTAAACGGAGATGAAATTTAAAAAAAATGCAATAAATTCACCGACGCGAAAAAAATATAAAAACAATTGCCATCGACTTGAAACTTTCCAAAACAACTGACAACACATGCGATTCTACATTTTCGTAAAAATTAGAAATGCATTGTTTCTAAATTTTAGAATATTTCAATGTGAACGGAGATGAAATTAAAAAAAAATTGCAATAAATTCGCCGACGCGAAAAAAATATAAAAACAATTGCGATCGACTCCAAACTTTCCAAAACAACTGACAACTCATGTGATTCTACATTTCCGTAAAAATTAGAAATGCATTGTTTCCAAATTTTAGAATATTTCAATGTGAACGGAGATGAAATTAAAAAAAAATGTATCGTAAATTACTAAAATAGGTTTTTCCCGTTGCGGCGTTAGGTAAAAAACATTAAAACGTACCACAGACGAATGGCCTAAAAAATATTCACCCAATAATGAAAATTCTACCGCCATCTACCAGGAGTTAAAAAAAACTCTCGACGTAAACTTTACATACTTTTCATCAAACAAGGACTCACAGTCTCGGTAAAGACCTTTTTCTCAAGTTTACGGGGAATGTTTTCATTTTTGCGACCACAGCAAAAATCTCGGATGAAACCTACATAATTTTTGGTGTTATATTATTTTTTAAAACTTACCGTACATTGGTGATGACCGCCGCCTTGGGCAATCCGGTGGTTCCGGATGTATAAATGTAGACTAATTTATCTTTTGAAGTTCCTTTGGCGATGTATTCTTGCAAAGGCTCCGCTTTTACGACGTCCAATTGTTTCCGCAAATCGATCACATCTTCCAAAATTGGCTTCTCGTCCAGCTTTGATTCGTGAAATTGATAACAGTTGATGGATCCTATCTTCGACTTGACTTCACCAACGACTACAATACAATTTTATTCAAATTCCGTTAAGAGATTTTCCAAAACACATTAACAATCTTGTTTAACTTTATGATAATAATAATAGGTTTATTGATGTTAATGACAAGGCGTCTTTTATAAGTCATGTATGATAAAAAATGGTGATGTGGCCATCATGTTACCTTCTCCGACTTTATCATCATTTATATTTACGCTTTCACGGTTTATTTTCAATTGAAATTATATTTTAAATGTACATCGAGCGTTTCGTAGACTCGGATGAAACTGACGTAATTTGCGAAACACATTTTTTACAGGGCTCGAATTTTGATAATATAATTCAATGATTTGTAAGTGCCGTTCGATTGTTAGTCTATTCATGGGGAAATGGCAAACCTTACTAAGCATTTTTAGCATTGTTACATGTCACGAATCACGCGTGCCGTGTAAAAAAATGAACACTGAAAAAACAAATAATAAAATTTTTGTACTCACCATTGGCAAATTCCGATCCGAAAATCAATCCGGTGCATTTAGCCGCCTTGATCGAATGCACCAGAGGATCTTTCGTCAAATTTGTGTTTATCAAAGCCGTGACGACACCAATTTTGGACAGACCGAACCACATGCACACGTATTCGGGCCTGTTTTGCAGCAACAATGCCAAGGTGTCTCCGTGCTTGTAGCCTGCATTTTTGAAGTACGTCGCGATTTTATTGCTCAGATCATCAATCTAGAAAAAAAAGACATAGATAAAGTTTACTTTTCAATGTGAGTTACCAGATCAGGTAACGTGTGTGTGTGAAGACCAGCGGCGGCTCGTGGATGTTTGGCGGTGAGGCAGCGGAAGAAAATTTGACCAAAACAGCAACGGAATATTTGCTTCCTTTATAAGAGTAAGTAGTGCGGCACGAGCGGCATCTTTGTCTTTGCCTCCCCTACAAACATCCATGAGCCGCCGCTGGTAAAGCCGAATCTGGTGTGGTCTAAAATGGTTCGATTTCATTGACGTTTCTTGGCAATTGACGTCTGATGCATGGTGTGCCTATGTTGCACTACGTACCTCCAATTTACGGTAAAGAAATTACTAATTCACTATTCGTTACATACCTCTTTAAATGTCCACTGTTGATCCTCGAAATAAAAAGCTATCTTATTCGGATGGCGTGCGAGGTGCTTCGCGAAAACTTTGGACACCGTCATTTGTTTCCTTTCCCAGCTCAGGAGCACCAGGTTCAGCTTCACGAATCGCGTGACAGCCCTGAAACATGAAGTTCAAGTTCATCGTTGCAGCATGGACCCAAATTAAAACTGTTACGAAACGATGATGTTGAATCGGTTGAGTCATCGACACGTAACACGTGCCACCGCACTGTCTCATCTAATCATGCAAATTTATAGCTCTAATTTAAAAAAAAAACAGAAGTTTATAGCTTTGATAAAAATGGAAATTTATAGCTGTGATAAAAACAATTCATAATTAATATTTATTATCACACTGAATATAAACAAATTCATCGCGATGGTTGATGATGAGACCTTGCTGTAGTTGGACAGAACAAAATTGAATAATCCTCGGGCAAAAAAGAAGGGTAAGGGTCGTTTTACGATGCCTTTTCAAGCGTCCCAAAAACATACCATGACCACAGCCGTTGTAAAACGCAGGGGCGGCTCGTTATACAGAGCCAAGGAGCCATGGCACTGCCTGTAGTTTCAAGCGGTGCAAGAATTTTTAATTAACTCTTAACCCTTTCGGCCCTGGTGGTGGCAATTGCCACCGCAAGATTTACATGTCTCTACTTACTATGACAATCCATATTTTTGCTGTTTATCACTAGATGTCACCTCAACAAAGCCTCACTAATTAATTCCTATACTAATTAAGCAAATGAGTTCAAATTTGGTATTTATAGTCTTAATCAATAATAATTAACAAAACATTTTTTTTCAAATTTAAAAATCCTTGGCCGAAGGACCTTATGTATTTAGTAAGTACAATAAACGTTTATTATTATTATTAAAAATCCAGGTCTGAAAGGGTTAAAACACTTTTTCGCCAGTTACTTTAGTCTAGGAAGATAAGTCGTTCTCTCTTTCTTCACAAAAAGGTATATTGTATAAGTGGCTCTACCATGAACATGTTCCACGAGCCGCCACTGGTAAAACGACCCTTACACTTAAGATCGTTATTAATTGATTGATGGTTGAGGCATTAACTTCGTGATACATTTTGGAACTTTAAATAAAACAGTTTCCTGTAATATTAACAAAGAAACTGTTTTATTTAAAGATCTTTATTGCCTAGGGATTATTCAATGTTATACGACGATAAATATTCAATACTTCAACAGTTTGTTGGCGGCTTCCGTATAGATGATGTGACAGGTTTTAGCCCTCTCCTAAGTCACAAGGTGTCGCACCATGCACCTTTGAATTTAGTGTTGGGAAAACAGACTGTCACAATTTCGCTGATAAACAAACAAACAAGATAAAAGAAATAATGGTGATGTGGCCATCGTATTACTTTCTCCGATTATTTGATAGTAGTAGTTATTTATATTTATAGATTCATTCATTATTTTCAATTGAAATCATATTTTATATCGAGCGTTTCACATGATCGAATGATTACTACGTCAAAATTATGAAAAGTAAAAATGATAAATTATGTTTCAAATTCTAATAATCTTTACTGAAAAACTCAAGCTAAAAAAAGTCGTGAAAAAGATTTCTATAAATAGTTCTGATTAAAAAGTCCTAAAAATCTAATAAAAGTCATGAACAAGATTTCTATAAATAGTTCTGATTAAAAAGTCCTAAAAATCTAATAAAAGTCATGAACAAGAAAGTCCCGATAAAAAGAGTCCTAGCAAAAAATAATCATGAAAAACAAGTCCATCAAAAAGACAATAAAGTCTTGAAAAAAGAGTCCTGTTAAAAAGTTGTGAAAAAGAATCGTGAAAAAAGTACTGCAAAAAGAGTCCTAAAAATAAATCTTCATATAAAACACCACAAATAAATGTC
Source organism: Ocypus olens (assembly GCA_910593695.2). NCBI lineage: Eukaryota > Metazoa > Arthropoda > Insecta > Coleoptera > Staphylinidae > Ocypus > Ocypus olens. Next base: position 8,767,316 of record OU343060.1, on the reverse strand, counting down.
CTTAAAAAAATCCGAAATAGAGTCCTAAAAAAGTCCTGAAAAATTCGTGAATAGAGTCCCGAAAAAAAGCCCCAAAAGAGTCCTGATAAAATATCATGAAAAAATGTCATTTAAAAACAGTCTTGAAAATAATATCGTAAAAAATGCTGAAAAACATTTCTGAAAAAATACCCTTAAAAAAATCATAAAAAAAGACCTGAAAAAGTTCTGAAGAAATTGTCTTGAAAAAAATCCTAAAAAAGTCCCGAGCAAGAAATTAATCCTATAAAAAATGTCCTGAAATATAGTACTTAAAAAAGTCCTCTAATTCTTTACTTAAAAAAGTCCTCTAATTCTTCACTAAAAAATTCCCGGAAAAATAATTCTGTAAATGTAACGAAGAAAATTCTGAAAATAATCCTGAAAAGAATTCCTGAACAAGAGGTTCTTAAAAAGTCCTGGAGGAAGTCCTTGAAAAAGGTCCTGGAGGAAGTCCTTGAAAAAAGTATCCTGATAAAAGCCGTGCCGTTGTCTTCATACAAAATACCAGAAATAAATGTCCTAAAAAGTCCTAAAATAAGTCCTAAAGAAAGTTCAGGAAAAGAGTCCTGATGAAATATAAAAAAAAAATTGTCCAGTAAAATCAGACTTGAAAAATTGCCCCGAAAATAACATTTTTTTTTAATAAACAAAAAACTTAAAAGCATTGTAAAAAGTCCTTAAAAAGATCTGTAGAAATTGTCCTGAAAAAGAAATCCCAAAAAGAGTCTCGAAAAAAGTCCAGCAATAAGCCCTTAACAAAATTCTTGAAATAAAAAGTTTTGAAAATAGTCTAAAAAAAAAAAATGGTAAAAATATTGGAAAAAGTCCTAAAAAAAGACCATAAAAGGCAATAAAAAAAATTCTTAAAATTGTCATGAAGAAAATTTTGAAAAATTGTTCTGAAAAAATCCCGAAAAAAGTCCTCAAGAAAGGGTTCTTGAGAGTCCCCTGAAAATTTTTGGAAAGAAAATCTCAAAATAAAAGTCGTGAAAGAAAAAGTTCTAAATAAGATTTTTAAAAAATGTTCTTAAAAACTGGTGATGTGGCCATCATGTTACTTTCTCCGACTTGATGGTATCATTTATATTTACATTTTCATGGTTTATTTTCTGTTTAAATCATATTTTAAATGTACATCGAGCGTTTTGTAGACTCGGATGAAACTGACGTTTAAAACGTCAAAATTATGAAAGATGGAAAAATTATACTTTAAATTCTAAAACTCGGTTTTCTCAAAAACTAAAGGGATTTTGAAAAAACTTATTCTTTATAAGTTGTTCATTTCGGCATTATCTACAGTTATTATTCACATAAATTTGCTGTAACTATTATCGTTTTATAATTATAAATCAAAAATTAAAAAAAAAAAATTCTCGAACAAAAATGATTTTATGAAAAATGTTTTCAGTCAAAAGATGTTCATTTCTTTCTTGTCTTCAATGTTTGTTTAAATGTTTTTGTGATATTTTTCATATTTAAGAATATATTGGCAAAAAACAAAAAACAGTTAAGGTAAACGCTCACTTCCGGTGTACAAAATTTTACCAAAAGCTTTTCAGTTCTTCAGATTATCAAATAAGACGTATGTTTAAAGTTTCATATCAATTGCTCTATTAGTTTTTGAGATACGGCGCGCACAGACACAATTTTTTTTTTTCCAGAAATTGTTGAAATGGCATCTAAGGATCCCAAAACGGTTATTTCCGTAAAAAAAATTTTTGAAAAAAAATCACGATCACAATAATTTCTCGTACTTTGTAACGGAGAAAGTAAAAAAATTCCAGAAATTGTTGAAATGGCATCTAGGGACCCCAAAACTGATATTTCCGTAAAAAAAAAATAAAAAAATCACGATCACAATACTCATACTTCGTAACGGAGAAAGTAAAAATAAGCAAAGAAAAATATCTATTAAGAAGGTAGAAGACGGCAAAAGTGAAGTAGGAGTGGAAATATTCAAGAAAATTATCAAAAGAAAGATGTGGCAATGCAAAGGTAACCAATTTTAAACAAATTGGTGGAGTCCGAATCTCAAAAAAAAAAAACAGAAGGAAGAACTCTGGCAAAAGTACACCATCAGACAAGATGACCATGAGAAATATAAACAGAAGATAACAGAAGTAAAAATAGTAAAGAAGGATCATAGAAGAAATTTGGAGAAAGGATGAAATAAGTAAAACCAGAAATACTAAAACAACTAAGAAATAAGGAAGAATACGCTATGCAGAATATGAAGGACAAAAGTGAAAAAGTTTTCAAATCGCTTAAAGTAGTTTTCGGTTCTTTACAGCAAATTTTGTTTCCAGCTCCTATTTTTTTTTGTAAGAACATTACGTTCGTTCTGGAAGGATTTGGTAATTTTGAAGAAACATTTTGCAGTTTTTTTTTCTCTTGAAAATCCTTTTATATCAAGTATTTTGATTTTTTACCAATAAACAGCTCCTATTTTTTTTTTATAAGAAAATTACATTAGTTCTGGATGGATTTGGTAATTTTGAAGAAAAATTTTGCACAGTTTTTTCAATCAAATTTTTTTGAACAATTAAAAATTCGGACTTGAAAAAATCTCTTGAAAATCCTTTCATATCAAATATTTTAACTTTTTATCAATAAACAGCTCCTATTTTTTATAAGAAAATTATATTAGTTCTGGATGAATTTGGTAATTTTGAAGAAAAATTTTGCACAGTTTTTACTTTCTCCGTTACGAAGTAAGAGAAAGTATTGTGATCGTGATTTTTTTTCAAATTTTTTTTTGCGGAAATATCTGTTTTGGGATCCCTAGATGCCATTTCAACAATTTCTGGAATTTTTTTTTGTGTCTGGGTGTGTGTATGTGTGTGTGCCTGTGTGTGTGTGTCTGACTGTGTGCGCTGTATCTCAAAAACCAACAAAGCAATTGATATGAAACTTTGAACATACGTGTTATTTGATAATCCGAAGAACTGAAAAGCTTTTGGTGAAATTTGGTTCACCGGAAGTGGGTATTTACCTTAACTGTTTTTTGTTTTTTGGCAATATTTTCTTAAATATGAAAAATTTCACAAAAACATTTAAACAAACATTGAAGACAACAAAGAAATGAACATCTTTTGCTTAAAAATATTTTTCATAAAATTATTACTATTCGAGAAAGAAATTTATTAATTTTTTTAAATTTTTGGTTTATAATTATAAAACGATAATAGTTACAGCAAATTTATGTGAATAATAATTGTAGAGAATGCCAAAATGAACAACTTCTAAAGAATAAGTTTTTTTCGAAATCTTTTTAGTTTTTGAGTAAACTGAGTTTTTGAATTTGAAGTATAATTTTTCCATATTTCACGATTTTGACGTTTTAAACGTCAGTTTCATCCGAGTCTACAAAACGTTCGATGTGCATTTAAAATACTATTTAAATTGAAAGTGTAAATATAAATGATACCATCAAGTCGGAGAAAGTAACATGATGGCCACATCACAATTTTTTATAAGAAATTACATTAGTTCTGGATGGATTTGGTAATTTTGAAGAAATTTGTTTGCACAGTTTGTTTAATCAAAATTTTTCTTCAAATAATTTTTTTACAATTAAAAATTCTTCACTTGAAATAATCTCTTTAAAATCTTTTCATATCAAGTATTTTAACTTTTTATCAATAAATAGCTCCTATTTTTTAGTTCTGGATGGATTTGGTAATTTTGAAGAAACATTTTGCACACTTTTTTTAATCAAAAGTTTTCTTCAAATCAATTTTTTTAACAATAAAAAATTCCCACTTGAAATAATCTCTTTAAAATCTTTTCATAACAAGTACTTTGACTTTTTATCAATAAACAATTCGACCTTGAGATATGCTCCATCCATTATCAGGGAATTCTCCTGGATCGAAGTCCTTTAATCGAATTAAATTGTCAATTGTGGCGCAATTGTGGCCTTCTCTTATGTAATCTTTCACCATCTACTATACTACAAATTTAATGGACCGTCGTCGTCGGGATTATATGATCCGTTCATTGAGGCCGGTCAATTGAATTGTGCGTGCACCAGTGGCGGAGGCACTGATGCAGAGAAGGTAACCGCTTCCGGACCGCGGGTGATGGACCTTTAGAGTTTAGAGTAAATGGTGAATGTTTTTAATCTTCAAGGTCAATAGAGCTGAAAATCACACGCGTTTTTACTTTTTCCGATACGAAGTAAGTATTGTGATCGTGAAAATAAAAAAAATAAAAATTTACGGAAATAGATATTTTGAGGTCCCTAGAGGCGATTTCAGATATTTTTGAATTTTTTTTGTGTCTTTGTATGTGGGTTTATAGTTATGAAATGATAAAAGTTACATCAAATTTATATGTACAATAATTGTAGAGAGTGCCAAAATGCACAATTTATAAATAAATTTGAGTAAATTTGAAGTATAATTTGTCATAATTTTGACTTTTTAAATGTTGTTTCATCTCGATGTACATTTAAAATGTGATTTAAATAGAAAATAAACCACGAAAGCGTAAATACAAATGATACCATCAAGTCGGAGAAAGTAACATGATGGCCACACCACCATTTTTTTATTTTATTTTGCGACTACAGTTCATCTTCATCATAGCCTGTTTGATAAGTTCGGGTATTCGGAACAAGTATAGAATGAGAAACTGAATAAACATTTATTTTTGAAAAGCCACTACTGACAGATTAAAAAAAATCTACGTTAGATTGCCCCACTGGATCCGCCAATGTCGTCGACTAGTAGTACATGTTCGAAAAATTTGCAAACCAAACGATTGACCTTCCACGAACCAAACCCTCAATGCAATTTGTAAATAGACTAATGCCGCATATGAAAAAATCAAATCTAACGTCCGAAGCTACAATAAAACAATGGAATTAAATCGAGTTACCGCAAGTTCCCACATACAATAACTAGAAGTGTGAATTGAATTTATTTTGCATTTATCAAGGGGTTAATTGAATTAAAGGTCATTCAGAGTTTAGAATGTGCGTAATGAATTTTTGGACAATTATGAATTTCCTATTCATGCAAGTCACTATATATATTTTTTTAATCTATTTGCTCCGACTGGAATGTCAAAGTTATTATCGTCAGTGGCGGCTGGTGATGATAGAAACAGGTGCGGCCAAGTAACAGTAACAATTTTAACCATTTGAGTCCCAGTCTGCGCGTTCGCAAACCATCTATGATAGTAGATTATATATCAAGGGAGAAAAATGCGTGATTTTTCCAAATTTGTATCCCGAGGGGGAACGCCTGAAAGGCACCGAGTGAAAAATGGCATTCTCTCCCGAGGTACATATACAATTTTTTTCACAAACTCTTAAAATATAGCGTTTTTTCTAGGTTAGGCTTTATTGTTTCTAAAACCTAACCTAGAAAAAGAAGTCAGCCGTGACAGTTAAAATAAACAACGGAACTACAGAGAGAAATAATTATTTCCCTCCCTAGAGAGAGAAATTATTACTTCTCTCCCTAGAGAGAGAAATTATTATTTCTCTCCCTTGAGAAAGATAAATGTTATTTCTGTACCTAGGGAGAGAAATAATTATCAGCCGGGACAGTTAAAATAAATAACGGAACTTCGTAGAGAGAGAAATAATAATTTCTCTCCCTAGGGAGAGAAATTATTACTTCTCCCTAGAGAGAGAAATTATTACTTCTCTCCCTAGAGAGAGAAATTATTATTTATCTCCCTTGAGAGAGAGAAATGTTATTTCTCTACCTAGGGAGAGAAATGATTACTTCTCAATGCATTGTTTTGTAACTTATACTTTAAAATAAGGCATTTAAAAAGGACAGCAATAATTAAACACATATAAAACAATAAAACCGACTGTCGAAAAATGGTAAAAATCGTTGAAAATTTAAAAATCAAGCGGAACGTCAACTTTTATAGCTGTTCAAAATTTAAGGAAGAATTGCTAAAACTATTGATGACGTGATTTGGATTTTTAAATAATTTAAAGTCGCGAGGGTAAATAATAATCAAAATTAGACGACTATATAATTGTAGAAAACAGTTAAACGTCGGTTTATGCAGATTTCAAAATCTTTTTCCACATGACATCAACAAAAATGCCAAAATTGCACGTTTTGAAAGTCCGAAAATAGAAAATCACGATTTAATTATTGAAATTGCACAATTGCCGAAGGCGGTGTTTGATTTGAATGATTCCAACGTCAAAACATGGCGAATTGTGTGAAGTTTAAGAACTGCTTAAGAAATGTTTCCATAAAACCAACAGAAAACGCCAAAATTTCATGTTTTCAAAGTCCGAAGATTTAAAATTGTGATTTTCATTTTTGAAATAGCACAATTGCCAAACACGTTGTCAAATTTTGATGATTATAATGCCAAAATGTGCCAAATGTAGTGCAATTAATAATCTGGTAATTTTTTTTAACATGAAATTAATCCGAAATTAAAAAATCACGATACTGATTTTCAAAATTGCACAACTGCCGAACGCGTCATTCAATTTTGACGATTCTAACGTCAAAAAGTGGCGAATTGGGTGCACTTCAAAAACTGATTAAGAAATGTTTTCGTAAAATCAACGGAAAACACCGAAATTGCACGTTTTCAAAATTGTGATTTTTATTTTTGAAATTGCACAACTGCCAAACACGTCATCAAATTTTGATGATTCTAACGTCAAAATGTAGAAAATTTAATGTAATGTAAAAATCAAGCAATTTATTTTAACATGAAATCATTACAAAAATTTCATATTTTCAAAATCGGAAATTAGAAAATCACGATATTGATTTTCAAAATTGCACAAATGCCGAACACGTCATTCGATTTTGATGATTCTAACGTCAAAAAGTGGCGAATTGAGTGCACTTCAAAAACTGTTTTAGAAATGTTTTCGTAAAATCAACGGAAAGCACCAAAATTGCACGTTTTCAAAATTTGGAGATATAAAATTGCGATTTTGATTTTTGAAATTGCACAACTGCCAAACACGTTATCAAATTTTGATGATTCTAACGTCAAAATGTAGAAAATTTAATGTAATTAAAAATCTAGCAATTTATTTTAACATGAAATCAACATAAAATGCCAAAAATTGCATATTTTCAAAATCCGAAAATAGAAAATCACGATATTGATTTTCAAAATTACGCAGATGCCGAACGCGTTATTTGATTTTAATGATTCTAACGTGGAATATGGCGAATTGTGGGCACTTTAAAAACTAATTAAGAAATATTTTTGCAAAATCAACGGAAAACGCCAAAATTGTACGTTTTCAAAATTTGGAGATTTAAAATTTTGATTTTTGTAATAGCACAACTGCCAAACACGTTAAAATGTGTTAAATTTGGTGCAATTAAAAATCCGGTTGCTTCTTTCACATGAAATCAACACAAAGTGTCAAAATCGCACGTTTTTAATGTCCGAAAATAGAAAATCGCAATTTGTTAATTTTTCATGATGTAAATAAAAATATAGTACTTCTTTTTTAACATGAAATCCATTTTTCAGACAAAACTTTCAGAGCAAAAAATCGATTTGCAAGTAAAATTACGTCCTGGATCCTAAAATAAAAAAATATACAGGGTGTTAAAATTACCTCCTGGATCCTAAAATAAAAAAAAATATACAGGGTGTTAAAATTACGTCCTGGATCCTAAAATAAAAAAATATACAGGGTGTTCCATTTAAAATTCCACGTACTGGTGGATGTAAGATTCATTTTGGAAAAATTGACACAATTGATTGTTTTATGTAAAATTACGTCCTGAATCCCAAACTCAAAAAATATACAGGGTGTCCCATTTAATGTTTATGTCGTTTTTCTATTGTTTTACAGGTTTCGTATAAATTGATTTGGATATATGGGATATGGAATTTTAGCTTTTAGAGTAGTGTTTCCAAAATCTGTTAAAATTTAAAATTAAAATTAAATTAAACTAAAAAAATGGTGATATGGCCATCATGTTACTTTCTCCGACTTGACGGTATCATTTATATTTATGGTTTTTTTTTCAATTGATATTGATACATCGAGCGGATGAAACTGACGTTTAAAACGTCAAAATTATGAAAGATGGAAAAATTATACTCCAAATTCAAAAACTCAGTTTACTCATAAACTAAAGGGATTTCGAAAAAAACTTATTCTCTATAAGTTGTTCATTTTAGCATTCTCTACAATTATTATTAACATAAATTTGCTGTAACTATTATCGTTTTATAATTATAAACCGAAAATTAAAAAAAAAAATTCTCGAATAAAAATGATTTTATGAAAAATGTTTTCAAGTAAAAGATGTTCATTTCTTTGTTGTCTTTAATGTTTGTTTAAATGTTTATGTGATAGTTTTTATATTTAAGAAAATATTAGCAAAAAACAAAAAACGGTTAAGGTAAACGCCCACTTCCGGTGAATGAAATTTTACCAAAAGCTTTTCAGTTCTTCTGATTATTAAATAAGACGTATGTTCAAAGTTTCATATCAATTGTTGTATCAGTTTTTGAAATACAGCGTGCACAGACAGACACACACACACACACACACACAGATAGACACACACACACACACACACACAGATAGACACACACACACACAGACACAATTTTTTTTTGAAATGGCATCTAGGGACCCCAAAACGGATATTTCTGTAAAAAAAAATTTGAAAAAAAAATCACGATCACAATACTTTCTCGTACTTCGTAACTGAGAAAGTAAAAATTCCAGAAATTGTTGAAATGGCATCTAGGGACCCCAAAACGGATATTTCCGTAAAAAAAAAATTTGAAAAAAAAAATCACGATCACAATACTTTCTCGTACTTCGTAACGGAGAAAGTAAAAATTCCAGAAATTGTTGAAATGGCATCTAAGGACCCCAAAACTGATATTTCCGTAAAAAAAAATTGAAAAAAAAATCACGATCACAATACTTTCTAGCACTTCGTAACGAAGAAAGTGAAAATTGATGTGAGTACTTAGCGAGGAGTCCTGTACTTTGCACATTTCACACACCCATGATCTTATTAACCCTTTGGATCCCAGGGATCGTTGAGAGCACATGGTCGGAAAGCGACAAAAAAAATCTCGCGCTGCTTGGTACTTTATTTCAAATATGCCAATCCGGAAGGCGCCGTAAAGTACCAACTTTACCAATTCACACCAATTACGATTCAACCGCGACAAGAATTAATTAGTACTCACTTTACATCCCTCGGAAGAGTCTTGTAGATTATATAAAACCACCGGTACCGGCGATTCGTCGCGAAGAACGCGACCAGCAGAAGGAGTACCGCTACGTATATCTGCAAACCGAATAGAATTAACTCACCAGGAAGATTCCGCCGTGCGGCAAAACGGTAACGTACCATTTTTTTTTTGTATTTGTTCCGAAAGTACTAGTTTCACTACAGCATAACAAATCGGGAACGACCGCACACTGGGAAAACGAACCGTTCTTGTCGAGACGCTATCACTAACTGCCTATTCGAACGCGCCCGGTCATACGGCCCGGTTGCCATCGGCTAATCCCGAGACGAGAGTCATCCGATGATAACGGTGGTCATTTGACTGATTACGGCGTCCGAATTGGATTTATTAGCCGAGATGATAATAAGTAATTTGCACTTGACACATGCCTGACGGAGTACTCAGTTTTCAGTCGTTTCGTACCTAAAGCGCACTTCGAATCAAACAATTAATTGTTGCTAAAAATAGATGTCTGATCAGTTTATATAATCACAAACGCAATTCGTATTGGAAAATCAGAAATTTATTGAAGTGCAAGATTTTTATCTCTGGCATAGCCAATACTTACATTTCTACTTTGGTTTTAGTTGAGGATCTTAATTTATATTTAAACGCAGTTTCTTCCATGCTATTCTTTTTACAAACAAAGTGATAATATAATAAATTACAACCTTTCCTCTGTGTATGTTGTGTTGCCGCGAAACGTCGCCGATCGCTGGGTGAATTCATGCGTGCGCCCGTTCGATTGTCACAGAGCTCCTACGTTTTCCACACCGGTAAAAATTTAACCTTGGTAGTACTGGTGGCGAACTCCCCATTATGCATTATCGAACATTTTCAGTATGTAACGCATTGGAGGCAGCGGCGGCTCGTGAAGGCAGCGGAAGAAAATTTGACCGAAAAAGCAACGGAATATTTGCTTCTTCTAGCGCAGCGCGAGCGGCATCTTTGTCTTTGCCTCCCCTATGGAAATCCACGAGCCGCCGCTGATTGGAGGGTTCCAATTATCATATGAATTAACTGCAATTTTACATTTTGACGTTTAAGTACTGCCAATCGCGGCAATTAAAATTCCATCAAAAATATTAAAATAACGCGTAAAAACTGTAAATAACAAAAAAATCTCATTGTTTTACTGTTTTTGACAAAATAACTCGATTATTAATCCAAAGTACAAAAATTACTTTTTATCACTTAAGTGGGTTATATATTTATAAATTACTTATACGTGATTAAAATTTAATTTCCTCGACACGATTTAATTAAAAATGAACTTGTGCTAATGATTATTAAAACTGAATAGTATTACCAACTGTATTTATTTCGCATCCAAACATTCACGATAAATCGGTTAAATTGGTTACGCCACGGGCGTCAAATTTTCAGCAAAATCCCTCTTTATTAGCTCAAATTACGTTAAAATTGCAACGGATTCACGCAGCGAGTGCAAAGTCCAATTCTGTGAATTAGACGGCCGTTTATCTGAATTGCTTAATTTGCCGGTATTGTCGTAAGGGACCGACGTTTTCACGCCCGTTACGTCGTCGTCGATGGATCTTTGGATCAGTGACGGTTCGCGGGGTTTTTTCTGGTACGGCCGAGGAATACAGATAGGTGCGGTCACGCAGCCAGCCGTCTCTGCAACTGACCCTACCTATCTGTATAAAAAAAACCCCGCGAACCGTCACTGTTTTGGATGTATCCGATGGAATGTTTCCGTTAACATTAACCCGCGCGTTATCTCTCTCTCATTGTTTATAATCGAGTCCCTTGTTTTCCGTCCGAGACGTCCGTTGGACTTTGAAATCAATGAAACTCGACCCTGCCCACAGATGTGTGGGGTGTTTTCGTCCAATTAAAGATAACCCGGCGGACCTTTGTGCTTCTGTTTTGTCTAGCTTCCTGTTTCAATCTTAATCGGTTGATATTTCACAAGAAAAATTCTGATAATGACATTCGAATATTTAAAAATTGACTAATGAACAGATAAACCGCTTAAAATAGTACTCGCAATAATTGTTGTATTTCTTACAGTACCGAATAATCATTTCAAATGCAATTTTTGAGGAATTTTTTGCAAAAAAACAACACTGTTTTTTATTCTGAAATCGTCATCTTGGCCGATCGTAGAATCGGAAACTAAAAGAATTTTTCAATTATCTCCAACCGTTTGCGAGATATTCACCCATATGCAAAAAACAATTGAAGCAACATACCGTTTTTATTGTGAAATCTGCATCTAGACAGATCGTAGAATCCGAAACTAAATGAATTTTTCAATTATCTCCAACCGTTCGCGAGATATTCACCTATATGCACGTATATGCAAAAAACAATTGAAGCAACATACCGTTTTTATTGTGAAATCTGCATCTAGCCAGATCGTAGAATCTGAAACTAAAAGAAATTTTCAATGATCTCCGACCATTCACGAGATATTCACCTATATGCAAAAAACAATTGAAGCAACATATTGTTTTTATTGCGAAACTAGCATCTTGACAGATCGTAGAATCTGAAACTAAAAGAAATTTTCAATGATCTATGACCATTCACGAGATATTCACCTATATGCAAAAAACAATTGAAGCAACATATTGTTTTTATTGTCAAATCGGCATCTTGACAGATTGCAGAATCTAAAACTGAAAGAATTTTTCAATTATCTTTAACCGTTTATGAGATATTCACCTATATGCACCTATATCCTTAAAACAATTGAAGCAACATATTGTTTTTATTGTGAAATCGGAATCACGACAGATCGAAGAATCTGAAACTAAAATAATTTTTCAATTATCTCCGACCGTTCACTGGATATTCACCTATATGCAGAAAACAATTGAAGCAACACACTGTTTCTATTGTGAAATCGGCATCTTGACAGATTGCAGAATCTGAAACTAAAATAATTTTTCAATTATCTCTGACCATTTATGAGATATTCACCTATATGCACCTATATCCTTAAAGCAATTGAAGCAACATATTGTTTTTGTTATAAAATCGGCATCTTGGTAGATCGCAGAATCTGTAACTAAAATAATTTTTCAATTACCTCTAACCGTTTACGAGATATTCACCTATATGCACCTATATACATAAAACAATTGAAGAAACATATTGTTTTTATTGTGAAATCGGCATCTCGGCAGATTGTACAATCTGAAACTAAAAGAATTTTTCAATTATATCTAACCGTTCACGAAATATTCATCTATATGCAAAAAACAATTGAAGCAACATGCTTCTTTTATTGCAAAATTGGCATCTTGGCAGATCGTAGAATCTTAAACAAAAACACTTTTTCAATTATCTCCGACCGTTCACTGGATATTCATATCCAAAAAACAATTGAAGCAACACACTGTTTTTATTGCGAAATCTGCATCTTGGCAGATCGTAGAATCTTAAACTAAAACAATGTTTCAATTACCTCTGACCGTTCACGAGATATTCACCTATATGCACATATATGCAAAAAAACAATTGAAACAACATACTCCATTATCGTGAAATCGGCATCTTGACAGATCGTAGAATCTGAAACTAAACAATTTTTTTAATTATCTCTAACCGTTCACGAGATATTCACCTATTTGCAAAAAACAATAGAAACAACATACTGTTTTTATTGTGAAATCGGCATCTTGGCGGATCGCAGAATCTGAAACTAAAAGAATTTTTCAATTATTTCTGACCGTTCAGGAGATATTCATCTATATGCACATATATGCAAAAATCAATTGAAGCAAAACACTGTTTTTATTGTGAAATCGGCATCTTCACAGATTGCAGAATCTGAAACTAAAAGATTTTTTTAATTATCTTCAACCGTTTGCGAGATATTCACCCATATGCAAAAAACCATTGAAGCAACATACCATTTTTATTGTGAAATCTGCATCTAGACAGATCGTAGAATCTGAAACTAAAAGAATTTTTAAATTATCTCTGACCGTTCACGAGATATTCCCCTATATGCACCTATATGCAAAAAAAACAATTGAAACAACATACTGTATTATCGTGAAATCTGCATCTTGACAGATCGTAGAATCTGAAACTAAAAGAATTTTTTGAATTATCTCTAACCGTTCACGAGATATTCACCTATATGCAAGAAACAATAGAAGCAACATACTGTTTTTTATTGTGAAATCGGCGTCTTGGCAGACCGCAGAATCTGAAACTAAAAGAATTTTTCAATTATCTCTGACCGTTCACGAGATATTCACCTATATGCACCTATATGCAAAAAAAAAAATTGAAACAACATACTGTTTTTATCGTAAAATCGGCATTGAGACAGATCGTAGAATCTGAAACTAAAAGAATTTTTTAATTATCTCTAACCGTTCACGAGATATTCACCTATATGCAAAAAATAATAGAAGCAACATACTATTTTCATTGTGAAATCGGCATCTTGGCAGATCGCAGAATATGAAACTGAAAGAATTTTTCAATTATTTCCGACCGTTCATGAGATATTCACCTATATGCACCTATATGCAAAAAACAATTGAAACAACATACTGTACTATCGTGAAATCGGCATCTTGGCAGATCGTAGAATCTGAAACTAAAAAGAATTTTTCAATTATCTCTGACCGTTCACGAGATATTCCCCTATATGCTCCTATATGCAAAAAACAATTGAAGCAATTTATTGTTTTTATTGTGGAATCGGCATCTTGACAGATCGTAGAATCTCAAATTAAAATCATTTTTCAATTATCTCTGACTGTTCACGCAATTTTAAATCTTCGGACTGAAAACTTGCAATTTTGACGTTTTGTGTTGATTTTGCGAAAATGTTTATTAGACCATTTTTAAATTTCACAAAATTTTCTACTTTTTGACGTTAGAATCATCAAAATCGGACAATGCATTTGGCAGTTATGTTGTTTCAAAAACCAAAATTACGATTTTGAAATTTTCGATCTTTAAAAAAGCGCGATTTTTGCAGTTTGTGTTAATTTCACGAAAAAAATTGTAATCCGATTAAAATTTACACTAAATTTCACACATTTTGACGTTCGAATCACCAAAATCGGACAAAGCGGTTGACAGTTGTGTTGTTTCAAAAACCAAAATTACGATTTTGATATTTTTTTTTAAGTGCGATTTTGACAGTTTGTGTTAATTTCACGAAAAAAAATGTAATCAGTTTTAAAATTACACAAAATTTCCCACATTTTGACGTTCGAATCACCAAAATCGGACAAAGCGTTTGACAGTTGTGCAATTAAAAAAAAATCGAAATCGCAATTTTAAATCTTCGGACTTTGAAAACGTGCAATTTGTTGATTTCGCGAAAATGTTTATTACCCCATTTTTAAATTTCACAATTTTTTTCACTTTTTGACGTTAGAATCATCAAAATCGGAAAATGCGTTTGACAGTTGTGTTGTTTCAAAAACCAAAATTACGATTTTGATTTTTTTTTTAAAGTGCGATTTTTACAGTTTGTGTTAATTTCACGAAAAAAAATGTAATCAGTTTTAAAATTACACAAAATTTCCCACATTTTGACGTTCGAATCACCAAAATCGGACAAAGCGTTTGACAGTTGTGCAATTAAAAAAAAATCGAAATCGCAATTTTAAATCTTCGGACTTTGAAAACGTGCAATTTGTTGATTTCGCGAAAATGTTTATTACCCCATTTTTAAATTTCACAATTTTTTTCACTTTTTGACGTTAGAATCATCAAAATCGGAAAATGCGTTTGGCAGTTGTGTTGTTTCAAAAACCAAAATTACGATTTTGAAATTTTTTAAAAAAGTGCGATTTTTACAGTTTGTGTTAATTTCACGAAAAAAATGTAATCAGTTTTAAAATTGCACTAAATTTCCCACATTTTGACGTTCGAATCACTAAAATCGGACAAAGCGTTTGACAGTTGTGCAATTAAAAAAAAATCGAAATCGCAATTTTAAATCTTCGGACTTTGAAAACGTGCAATTTTGACGTTTCTGTTGATTTCGCGGAAATGTTTATTGGACCATTTTTAAATTTCACAAAATTTTACATTTTTTGACGTCGGAATCATCAAAATCGGACAATGCGTTTGGCAGTTGTGTTGTTTCAAAAACCAAAATTACGATTTTGAAATTTTCGAACTTTAAAAAAGTGCGAATTATCAAAATCGGACAATGTGTTTGGAACTTATTTTCAAAAACCAAAATCGATACGGCAAATCTTCAATAAAATGAATTTTGTTAATAATAAATATTTAATGCAACGAATTTTATAAGTGGCTATACTTTTAAATGCATAGAATTTTATAAATTCCAAATTTTCAATACAACTAACTTTATATTCGACGAATTTTCAATGCAAAAATTTTTATAAATAACAAATTTTCTCTGTAGTTTAAATCTAAGTAAAACGAGAAGCAGGAGGGTGGCTGGCTGTGCCCTGTCCCACCCTCCAATTTACAGACGATAAGCGGGTGGGTGGGCCCTGTCCTACCCTCCAATTTACGGACGATAAACAAGAGTTTACATGCCGAAATTAATTAATAACACAAGAGTAAGAATGACGTGTTTTTGTGATTAACTTATTTATTGGTGGAAATATCGAAGCGTGGGCAACAAGTTGGATTGTAGGATAGGGCCCACCCACCACCCACCGTATCAATTTTATTTTAACCTACAAATCCTGTTGAGGTAAAGGAACTTCTTTAGCAAATAATTGGAAAAGTTGAAAGTATACAAAACGCGATTTTGTATTTTAAATAAAAATTGAACATGGGGCGGATGGGTGAGCCATGTCCCACCCTCCAAGTTACGGATGACAAACAAGAGTTTACTTTCCGAAATTAATTCATAACACAAGAGTAAGAAAGACATGTTTTTGTGATTAACTTATTTATTGGTGGAAATATCGGAGCGCGGGCAAAGAGTGGATTGTAGGGTAAACAGTTTGACGACCACAGGACTTTTATTAGTTCGAAATTCGTTCGCTAGGGACGCGTCGATCAAAAGGCAGGATTCTACGCTTGAGTCGTACTTTCATATTGAGGCTATATCACGTTTTTGATAATAGGTAAGACCATCTATTATCACATCACCGAAGCCCCACAATATAAATTAATTTCAGGTTCTTTACTCCCAACACGTGTCGCCATCTTTTGGAACGTTTAAATATTTCCAACTTATACAAGCTGTAAGTAGCGCTACGGGCCATCTATGATCGATTGACCGAAACTGAAACCTAGTTACCGGCGTTTCGATCAGCAGGTGGCAGTTACCTGAAATACTCTGATCGGATTATAAATAAATGCCGCAAAACAAGCCGTCCTAAATATGGCTGACTGTGTGGCCACGCTGTTAGATCCAATCTTGTTTTCAGCCAGTTTGTAGCAGTGTCATCCCGAGAAATCGCCAGCCGGCGAAGCGTACCCGGGAAGTTCACCCAGCACATCCCTGGTAAGTAATTACGATCGTAACGTTAGGTATTAAAAAAAGAAATAATCGGCACGTACACGGCATTGAAATTCTTGGAGAAAACGCGAATTATCACGAGGTACGGTTGGAATTTCCCTTGCATAAGTTTTGATTCTGGAATGGTAATTTTTTTTGGGTTAGATGCGTTTTTTTTTTTATTGTCTTGCTGTCTCTGTAATTTCTAGAACGAGAACTTTCTGGAGGGAGTTTAATAACTCGTGCCTTGATTCGTAGCGTTACCCCCCAAACAAACGAGACGCAATAAAAACGGTTAGTGTCAATTACTCGCGAATTCAGTCTGTGTCTGATCGTAGAGATAACGTGTAGGTACTCGAGTGTAATTACTGCACTCATCTTTATCGGTCGTGTGGATTTGCAAGGAATCTCAGTGTCTGAGTGAGTTTGTTGAAAAAATGTTGATTGACGCGCAAATTGTCATATTGCGGAAGTCAGGGTTTGATTATTCTGACATTTCACTGGATGCTTCCGGCTTTCCTGGCGTTTATTTCTTCGGAGCATTTCCGAAAACGCCAACATCTTAGTTTGGTTTATCGGAGCATCGCCATTCAATGATGAATGGTACCCAGACAGTGAATTAAGCTAAAATTTGCTTTTTCGTGTATAGAAAGTTTTATAATAATAAACAACTGTGTTTTTGAGGTCCTCGACAATCCTTCAGCTCAATTAAGGTTTCTTTATTCGGCCCGCCAAAATGGTCGTTTGATATTGAAGACACCATACATTCATTGCATTCTGGTAGATATAGATACCTTCAATTGAATCGGTGAAACGTTATTATGTGAGCCTTTTATTATGATTATGACGGAAGTTTTTTTGTTTCGATTCGCGTCATCACCAGAGCCCACTGCGTAACCGATTAAAAGATAACGCCTGACTTCTTTGTTGTTGCAATTTTGCTTATCTCCGAACGGGCAATTGAACGTGTGTAACCGGAGACGCCTGATTATCGCCCGCTACAGAATGCCTTTTGTTCCAGGAATAGAGGAGCCGAGGCCCATCTGTCTATTTTCGCATCGTGAAGATAGCCGTTGGCAGACACCATGACGATGGCGGCCGCAATCAATGGTGAGCAACTCTCTAATCTCCGCGCTTTTCCGGGGTTTATTCACCCGCGTAAAAATTCTGGGCGTTCCAGAAATTCAGCGGCATTGTTTTATTTTAAGATCCGTTTGCGTTTTAATGAAACGCCCGGCACTCGAATTTGGCATGATTTACGAGAGCAACGGACGGTAGCTAATTATGAAAGATTCGTACCAAGGTTTGGTTTTATCTTTAATTTTTGATACAATCAATGAAAAGTGGCCATGTGACAAGTACCTACTCGATATAAACACAAAATATTGCCATTTCTTATTTGCTATTTTTGACGGGCATACTCATCATGAAGAAATGTCAATATGACAAGTACCTACTCGATATGACACAGAATATTGCCAATTCTTGATGAGTATACTGATCATGAAAAAATGTCAATTTGACAAGTACCTACTTCACCTAAACACAAAATATTGCAATTTCTCCTTTTTTGCTGTTTTTGGCGAGTATGCTCATCTTAAAGAAATGTCAATATAACAAGTACCTACTCGATATAACACAGAATATTGCCAATTCTTGACGAGTATACTGATCATGAAGAAATGTCAATTTGACAAGTACCTACACCACATAAACACCAAATATAGCCATTTCTTATTTTTTGCTGTTTTTGTCGAGTATACTCATAAGGAAATG
This sequence comes from Ocypus olens, assembly GCA_910593695.2. Classification (NCBI taxonomy): domain Eukaryota; kingdom Metazoa; phylum Arthropoda; class Insecta; order Coleoptera; family Staphylinidae; genus Ocypus; species Ocypus olens. Next base: position 8,748,862 of record OU343060.1, on the reverse strand, counting down.
TCAATATAGTACCAATTCGACATAACACAGAATATCGCCAATTCTTCATGACGAGTTAAGTCGTTAATACGTCTGGTAGAGATTCACCTTCGTTTCTGTTTATTTCTCTTGAATCACATCCTGTCACCAAAAAAAAAGTGTCAATTATTGATTTTTAACGCGAAGAAACGACACAATGCCGGCGTTTTGATTAACAACAAAAAGACGAGGTCGTTACCTGGTGGCAACAATTACCTATCGATTGCCGCTAATGTTTTTTTTTTTCGGTTAGCGCCGCGATGAAGTGCAAAACTGATACCGAAACGAATTTCAAGGGCACATCCGCGAATGTAAGTTATGCAAACATTAATTTGAACGAGTTTTCGGAATCCTTGCAATTCATTAGATAAGAAATAATAAACTGTATACTTAATATTGATATATTTGAAATTCGTAGATAAGGAAATAATAAACTGTACACTGAATATTGGTTGTTGTACAGTTGATTGCAAAAAAAACATTTTGTGTTAATTGGACATTTATTTGTGTGTTTTTTTTTGTTGAAATAATGTCCGTGGCGCTAAATTTGATATTAAGCTGAGTTGGCCAGAAAATCATCTAAATGCAAAACCGGTTACATCCAAAAAGGTTCAGGAGAGCCAATATAATTTGACTTGAATGATTATAGGGATTTTCAGAAAATGTGCTGCCAACTATTTTCGACTTTCTGATCTCACCGTATATAGTCACTGCAAAATTGAGTTGTGATCTCACTGTATATATTTGGCATGGATGCATTCTATAGCCATAAAGGACACAAAACTAATGTTGCCAAAGTATCGTGCTTTTGAACATAGTCTGCATTTTAGTTTGGATGCAACTCATTTTGCAGCAAACCCTATTTTTAATTTTTAGTTTTTCAGGAAACGTAAAGGATTTTCACTATTTTATAAATTTACTGTGTTTATGAAAAATGACGTGGAAAATGTGAAATTAAATAACGGATTATTATTTACATGACATTCTGTTTGATTTTCGTCGTGGTTTTTATCGTTTTCTTCACTACCATTTTCTGGTGTATGTTTCATTGTATTCTGGCAAAATTGCAATATTGCCATCAACTGTCACTCTTCTCAAAAATGCTTCTTTAATATATTGTCTACATCTCTGATTTTTAAAGGGGGTGGTATGACACCAATAGGTATAATAGATGGCATAGTCATGTTCCTAGTAACTTTACCTTTGTTGCGGACACATCTGGCAAAATGTGCCTTTTTAGCATAACCTAATGAAAATTGGCATATTTTCCGCCAATTTTCATTGGGTAAACATACTATTTTTGACTGGATGAATATGCCATTTTTTTTTACAGGTGAAATATCCATTTTCAACTTTTAAAATCTGCTACTTTTGGCCTGCAGAACAATGCCACTTTTGACTATTAAACTATGCCGGTTTTTACTCGTGAAATATGCCATTTTTTACTGTTCAAAGATGCCATTTTTACTGTTAAAATGTGCCATTTTTGACTATTTAAAAATATGCCATTTTTGACTGTTAAAATATGCCATTTTTGCTTGGTTAAATATGTCATTTTTTAGCTGTTAAAATATGCAATTTTGACTGTTAAATCATGCCATTTCTGACGAAAAATGTGGCATTTTTGACTGCTCAAATATGCCATTTTTGGCTCTTAAAATGTGCCATTTTTCACTGGTAAAATAGCCATTTTGGCCATAAAGATATGTCACTTTTGACTTTTAAAGTAACCCTTTTCAACTTATGCGATATTCAGCAGGTAAAATATACGAAAAAAATACGCCAGTTTTGACTGGTTAAATATGCTATTTTTAACATTTATTTGTTTTTAACACGTGCCACTCCTAAAATATGCGATTTTTTTACTGTTAAAATATACCATTTTCACTGTTCAAATATGCCATTTTTGGTTGTTAAAATATGCCATTTTTGACTGTTCAAATATGCCATTTTGAGTATTAAAATATGCTATCTATTTTTTACTGTTAAAATATGCCATTTTTACTGTTAAAATATGCAATTTCTGACGAAGAATGTGTGGCATTTTTTATTTATTGTTAAAATATGCCATTTTTTACTATTAAAATATTTTATTTTTGAGTTAAAATATGCCATTTGCGACTGTTAAAATATGCCATTTTTAGCTGTTAAAATGTGCCATTTTTCATTGGTAAAATAACCATCTTAGCTATAAATATGTGTCACTTCTGACTTTTAAAGTAACCCTCTTTAACTTATGCGATATTCGGCAGGTAAAATATGCCAGTTTTGACTGGTTAAATATGCTATTTTTAACTTAACACATGCCACTCGTAAAATAAGCATTTTTTTACTGTTAAAATATGCCCTTTTTTACTGTTAAATATGCCATTTTGGACTGTTCAAATATACCATTTTTTGACTGTTCAAATATACCATTTTTTGACTTGTTAAAATATGTCAGTTTTGGCTGTTAGAATATGCTATTTTTGACTGGTAAGATATGCCATTTTTGACCAGTAAAATATGTCATTTTTTGGCTGTTAACATATGCCATTTTGACTGTTAAAATATCCCATTTTTTACTGTTAAAATCTGCCATTTGTGGCTGTTAAAATGTGCCATTTTTGGCTGCTAAAATGTGCAATTTTTTGCTGTTCATATATGCCATTTTATACTATTAAAATGTGCCATTTTTGACTGTTAAAATATCCCATTTTTTACTGTTAAAATATGCCATTTTTTACTGTTCAAATATGCCATTTTTGACTGGTAAAATTTGTCATTTTTGGCTGTTAGAATATGCCATTTTTGACTGGTAAAATATGCCATTTCTGAATTGTAAAATATGTCATTTTTTTGCTGTTAGAATGTGTTATTTGACTGTTACAATATGCCATTTTTAATTGTTAAAACATGCCATTTCTGATGAAAAATATGCCATTTTTGACTGTCAAAATATGCCATTTTTGACTGTTAAAACATGCCATTTCTGATGAAAAATATTCCATTTTTGGCTGTTAAAATGTGCCATTTTTCACTGTTCATATATGCCATTTTTTACTATTAAAATATGCCATTTTTGACTGTTAAATATGCCATTTGTTACTGTTAAAATATGCCATTTTTGACTGTTCAAATATGCCATTTTGTCTTGTAAAATATGTTATTTTTTGGCTGTTAGAATATGCCATTTTGTCTGGTAAATATACCAGTTTTGACCATTTGAAAATATGGCATTTTTGACTACCAAAATAGGCAATTTTTTACAGTTACAATAAATAAAAAATGTTTGCCTTTAAAAATGTGCAATTTTCAACATTAAAAGTTGGCAGTTTCGACTGGTACAATGTCCAGTTTCGACTGTTACAGTGTACCAGTTTTGACTGGTAAAATATGCCATTTTTGTCTGTTAAAATATGCCATTTTTTATTTTTAAAATAAGCCCTTTTTACTTATATCATATTTGACTGGTTAAATATGCCATTTTTGGCTGATAAAATATGCCAATTTTTACTGTTAAAATATACAATTTTTGACTGTAAAAATATGCCATTTTTGATTGTTAAAATATGCCATTTTTGACTTTTCAAATATGTCATTTTTTACTGTTAAAATATGCCGTTTTTTACTGTTAAAATATGCCATTTTTGACTGTTAAAATATGCCATTTTTGACTGTTGAAATATGTCATTTTTGACTCTTAAAATATGTCATTTTTTACTGTTAAAATATGCCGTTTTGACTGTTAAAATATGCCGTTTTTGACTGTTAAAATATGCCGTTTTTGACTGTTAAAAATGCCATTTTTGACTGTTAAAATATGCCATTTTTGACTGTTAAAATATGCCGTTTTTACTGTTAAAATATGCCGTTTTTTGACTGTTAAAATATGTCATTTTTTACTGTTAAAATATGCCGTTTTTACTGTTAAAATATGCCGTTTTTGACTGTTAATATATGTCATTTTTGACTGTTAAAATATGTCATTTTTGTCTCTTAAAATATGCCATTTTTGACTCTTAAAATATGTCATTTTTTACTGTTAAAATGTGTCATTTTTGACTGTTAAAATATGTCATTTTTTACTGTTAAAATATGCCGTTTTTACTGTTAAAATATGCCGTTTTTGACTGTTAATATATGCCATTTTGACTTCAAATATGCCATTTTTGACTGTTGAAATATGCCGTTTCTGACAAAAAAATATGCCATTTTTGACTTAAGCTATGCAATTTTTGACTGGTAAAATGGTCATTTTAGCCATAAAGTCACTTTTGACTTTTAAAGTAACCCGTTTACTTGTGTGATATTTGACAGGTACAATATGCCAATTTTGACAGTTAAACTACGCCAGTTTTAACTGGTTGAATATGCTATTTTTAACTCAAACACATGCCACTTGTAAAATATACCATTTTTTACTGTTAAAATAAGCATTTTTTTTACTGTTCAAATATGCCATTTTTGACTGTTAAAATATATCATTTTTTGGCTGTTGGAATATGCTATTTTTGACTGGTAAACTATGCCGTTTTTTACTGTTAAATTATGCCATTTTTTACTGTTCAAATATGCCATTTTTGACTGGTAAAATGTGCCATTTTTTACTTAAAATATGCCTTTTTTGACTTAAAATATGCCATTTTGAGTTAAAATACATAATTTTTTGACTGTTAAAACATGCCATTTCTGACGAAAAATATGCCATTTTTGACTGTTAAAATATGCCATTTTGCAAAAACTCAAAATATCAAGTTTTCACCTTCAATTGTCATTTACTCGAAAAAATTCTTATACCTGCAGTTCGATAATGAAAAGATCTCTCAAAATCAAGAACAAAAATAGGGGGTTGCCATTTGAAAACAAAATGGCGGACGTCATAACTCAAAAACAAATGACGACTGAAAATGATTTTTTCCAAAAATATTTTATTTCGGTTTTACTGAATATATTTTTAGGCGCGCACTCTATACAGCACAAACATGGGAACACGTCACAAAAAAAAAATTAAATTATGTATTTGAGTTCAAAACTCAGCAGTACTATGTTTTAATATTTTTTTTATTATTTTTAGGAAGACGATATACAATATATCATAAAACACTCTTTTGTCGTTTATGTATTATTGTTAATTTTATGTTATCCTATTACTCGACATCCTTGATGTATGTTGAGTAACTATTTTTTATTATTATCATATTAAATGGCCACACCAACATTTTTTTGCTTTTTACACCTGTAATCATTTTGCAGGTAAATAAAATAGCATCAGCAATTGAATATCTGGTACGAACAAAGTTCCGCGTCTGCCGCCCTAATTTCGATCGGACGAGAATGTGAACTTTTCCTGCCTCTCGTTAAAAATATCTTAATTGGTGTCGCGACATTACGACATTAATTTTCGAGAACGCTCGCGGTCAATCCACAATGGGAGAGAAGAAACGGCGGTCACCGCAAACAATTAACGGATTTTTTTTTTCCTATAATTTAGAGCCCGCATTTAAGTTTTAATTTCTAAACTGGTTTTATCCAGAATTTTCCACATTAAAGGTTGTTGAAATGAGGCACTTGGTTCGTTTCACATTTTTTTCAATTTGCCCTTTAGCAACCTTCGTGAAATTTCGACCATTTTCAAACCGCCATAATTCGGCGTATTTTCAATCGATTTTGATGAATCTTTGAGGGAGAAAAACTTTCAAGTGTCTTGTTTAAAGTCATGCATGCGAAATTAAGCGTATTTCTCTATTATTTGTGAGACTTACAGGAACCAAGAAAAGAAAAATGTCTTTATACGTGGATCGTTCTTACATCGGCTGGAAATGCAGAAAAAACGATTAAATTAAATTTTTCTTAAAACATTTTTAAGTCCAAAAACGGTTAAATTTAATTTAGCTTCAGAAATTTATTTTCGTTTTTTTTTTTCAAGTCCAGGGGACCATTCTTAACTATTTGCAGCTTGGGGTTCTTCTCAATTCAAACCTACTCCACTTCTAACCAGTCGAGCCATACGACGGCCGGCTCGTCGTAAATTACACAACTTATACGCTCGCTTTAAATTGCATTTTTTATGATATTATGGATACGATTATCAATTATTTAAACATCAAATCAATACTGTAGAACCAATTCCATATGAAAACAATTACTTTCCTAGCAAGGGTTTTACAATTTTATCATTCTCTAGACACTTATTCGGCCGTGAACTTGATCCGCATCCTCAATGTTAAATTAAATTAAATCAATTAGCGTTTGACATTGAGTCGGTGTAAAACGTATCGAGTAAAAATTCTCAATTGCACGGCCCACGTGAGGCCACGGCACGTGCTTTTCCGCCGACATATGTTCGCTAATCGTAATTAAATCCGCACGACCGTGAACTGCAAGTACGAAGGTAATAGATAGGATTTATTGCAGTGTTAATTAGACGAATTACAAAGACGATTGTTTAATGATTAGAGTGACGCAATTCTAATCGTTCTATGACAATTCCAACGGTGATAACTGGTTCTGCCTCGGGACGCATTTTTGTCTCAATTACGCCATAGGTCCCTGAACTGAATAGTAATGACAGGAAAGAGATAGTATTCGCTTTTTAATTCGTGTGTAATAACGGAAAATTTGCCTAAAAAGATTAACTACAGGGTGTTAGAAAAAGATTGTTTTTTAAATTTTGGTTCATACTATTACACTCTTTTTGAACACCCTGTATAAATTGAGATTTTTTTTTAATAAAATGCCAGGATTGAATTGTGGAATTCATTGACCTTATTATTTTGGCGGGGATAATTAGTTTTAAAACGCCCACATTTTTCTACCTGTGGTGTGGGTCATCGACAGGAATCTTCGGATAGTAGTTTATCAACTTTTTTTTTCTGAAAGTTGTAGCCAGTTTCTATCGGCTTAATGGCGCAACGATTGATTTTACTGGAGTTTGTAAGTCAATGCCGTGGAGTATACAATTTCGAACTTTCTTTCTACTTATAAACGATACTTCTAGTAGTTTCACATGAATACATCTTTTCGTACTTAAAGTTGTGCATATTTTTCACTATTGTAAATTGCGTACGAATTTCCAATGTATTATATTAGATGTGATTGATTTCGAATAATGTTCCTTTTATTCCTAGAGTCAATATACTTTCCCTCAGAAGATTTGTAATGTTGTAATTTGATTTTTTAGAATATTTTTTTTTTTTTACGAAGTACGAGAAAGTATTGTGATCGTGATTTTTTTTCAATTTTTTTTTACGGAAATATCCGTTTTGGGATCCCTAGATGCCATTTCAACAATTTCTGGAAAAAAAAATTGTGTCTGTGTTTGTGTGTGTGTCTGTGCGCGCTGTATCTCAAAAACTAATAGAGCAATTGATATGAAACTTTGAACATACGTCTTATTTGATAATCTGAAGAACTGAAAAGCTTTTGGTAACATTTCGTGCACCGGAAGTGGGTGTTTACCTTAACTGTTTTTTGTTTTTTGCCAATATTTTCTTAAATATGAAAAATATCACAAAAACATTTAAACAAACTTTGAAGACAACAAAAAAATGAACATCTTTTGCTTGAAAACATTTTTCATAAAATCATTTTTATTCGAGAAAAAAAATTATTATTTTTTTTGAATTTTTAGTTTATAATTATAAAACAATAATAGTTACAGCAAATTTATGTTAATGATAATTGTAGAGAATGCTAAAATGAACAACTTATAAAGAATAAGTTTTTTTCGAAATCCCTTTAGTTTTTGAGTAAACTGAGTTTTTGAATTTGAACTATAGTTTTTGCCATCTTTTATAATTTTGACGTTTTAAACGTCAGTTTCATCCGAGTTTACACAACGCTCGATGTACATTTAAAATATGATTTCAATTGAAAATAAACCCATGAAAACGTGAATATAAAGTCGGAGAAAATAACATGATGGCCACATCACCATTTAGGTTTCGAGTTTGGGAGGAAAGTCGGAAAAACAATATGAAATGTTTATTTAAAAAATGCACAAAAATTAAATAACACACAGAAAATACCTTTATTTCAAGTCAAGTTTAGTTTTTGAAAAATAAAACACAGAAAATACCTTTATTTCAAGTCAAGTTTAGTTTTTGAAAATCCGACAATTTTTATAAAAGTTATTTTTTGAAAAATTTTGGTTTCGAGTCGAGAATAAAAATTTAAAAAAAAATATGAAACGTTTATAAAAAAATTCACAAAAATTAAACTGAACTGTCAAAATGCGGATTTATCGAAACAAATTTAATTTGTAAAAATCCGACAATTTTTACGAGAGTTATGAATTTTTGAAAATTTTTGGTTTCTAGTTTAGGAAAAAAAAAAATCGAAAAAAATATTAAACGTCTATAAAAAAAATCACAAAAATTAAATTCAATTGTAAAAACGCGTATTTATCAAAAACAAGTTTCGTTTGTGAAAATTCGACATTTTTTACAAGAGTTATGAATTAAAAAAAAAATAGTTTCTAGTTTAGGAGAAAAATCGAAAAAAAAAAAATTAAACGTTCATAAAAAAATTCACAAAAATTAATCTGAACTGGCAAAATGCGTATTTATCAAAACAAGTTTAGTTTGTAAAAATCCGACAATTTTTACAAGTTATGAATTTTTGAAAATTTTTGGTTTCTAGTTTAGGAGAAAAAAATCGAAAAAAAATATTAAACGTCTATAAAAAAATTACAAAAATTAAATTCAATTGTAAAAACGCGTATTTATCAAAAACAAGTTTCGTTTGTGAAAATTCGACATTTTTTACAAGAGTTATGAATTAAAAAAAAAAATAGTTTCTAGTTTAGGAGAAAAATCGAAAAAAAATAATTAAACGTTCATAAAAAAATTCACAAAAATTGGCCGAGTCGAGAATAAAAATTAAAAAAAATATGAAACGTTTATAAAAAAAATCACAAAAATTAAACTGAACGAAAATTTTTGGTTTCTAGTTTAGGAGAAAAAAATCGAAAAAAAATATTAAACGTCTATAAAAAAATCACAAAAATTAAATTCAATTGTAAAAACGCGTATTTATCAAAAACAAGTTTCGTTTGTGAAAATTCGACATTTTTTACAAGAGTTATGAATTTAAAAAAAAAATAGTTTCTAGTTTAGGAGAAAAATCGAAAAAAAAAAATATTAAACGTTAATAAAAAAATTCACAAAAATTAATCTGAACTGGCAAAATGCGTATTTTTCAAAACAAGTTTAGTTTGTAAAAATCCGACAATTTTTACAAGAGTTATGAATTTTTGAAAATTTTTGGTTTCTTGTTAAAAAAATTAAACGTCTGTAAAAAAAAATTCACAAAAATTAAATTCAATTGTAAAAACGGGTATTTATCAAAAACAAGTTTCGTTTGCGAAAATCTGATAATTAAAAAAAAAATGGTTTCGCGTTAGGGATAAAAATTGACAAAAAAAATGAAACGGGTATATAAAGAAATTTACAAAAACGAATCTCAACTCAGAAGACGCCATTCTTTTAAAGGAAGTTTTATTTGTTAAAATACTACGGTTTTCGAGAGTTACGAATTTTCGAAAAATTCCGGTTTCGAGTCGAAGATAAAAATTGAATTGTTCATTTTGGCATTCACAAAAATTAATTTCAACTTATTCTTTCAGTCCATATTTAGTTTGTTGAAATGTTACAGTTTCTAAAAGAGTTACGACTAAAAAAAAAGAATGGTGTCGCATGGGTGATAATTATGAAACGATAATAGTTACAGTAAATTTATGTTAATAGTAATTGTAGTGAATGCCAAAATGAACAACTTATAAAGAATAAGTTTTTTTTCAAAATCTCTTTAGTTTTTGAATTTGAAGTATAATTTTTCCATCTTTCGATTTTGACGTTTTAAAAGTCAGTTTCATCCGATCGATGTACAATACGATTTAAATTGAAAATCAACGATGAAAGCGTAAATATAAATGATACCATCAAATCGGAGAGAGTAACATGATGGCCACATCACCATTTTTTTTTTAATTTTTAGTTTATAATTATAAAACAATAATAGTTACAGCAAATTTATGTTAATAATAATTGCAGAGAATGCTAAAATGAACAACTTATAAAGAATAAGTTTTTTTCGAAATCCCTTTAGTTTTTGAGTAAACTGAGTTTTTGAATTTGAAGTATAATTTTTCCATGTTTCATAATTTTGACGTTTTAAACGTCAATTTCATCCGAGTTTACACAACGCTCGATGTACATTTAAAATATGATTTCAATTGAAAATAAACCATGAAAACGTAAATATAAATGGCTATGATATCATCAAGTCGGAGAAAGTAACATGATGGGTCACATCACAATTTTTTTGTAATAATTTCTAAACTGAACAATCTGGACCAGCATACAAAAAAGCTATTTTCACCAAACCTCTAACTTTAAGAATAAGAACACACTCCTACACTATTTGCGACACCCTGTATAATGCAGATGGATTAACATAATTAAAAACCAAGGTGCAACTCAGAGTGTAGTATTTAATTCCAAATTACAGCGACGTTTTAAAAAATTGTACAAATCCGCAAAACTACGGGTTAATAAAAAGTAAGAGCCACACGAAAATCTTTGGCAACCGTATTCATCACCCATTGATGATGTAACGTTCTCTACAGACTTTTTGGAACCCGGCGACGAGTTTTATAAAAATACTGAAGTAACCTACATTTTTCATTAACAAGCGGAAGGCGACTATTTCTGTGGCCGCCAAAAATACAAAAATACGCTCCATTGTTATTGTTACGGATCTGTCATGTCGTGGGTGATGATTACTTTAGTTTTATTATCATAAGTAATTAAAACTGATTTCCTGGGTTATTACTCATAATTATTAAATATTACAATTACAACTGTGGTTATTAATTATTTTACTAAGAATAGTAGTTTATTATACGAGTGTGGAATATACGCAATTAGTCACGCAAGAAGTTTACGAGTAATTTTCTGAAGTGACTAATGAGTAATTACACATGAGTATAATATAACATTTTTTTCCAAAATCGTTAAACATTGAAATAATATTTATAAAATTTTGACAAGAAATTTTGACGTTCATGGTGTCAATTTGAATTATTTAAAAAAAATACGAAGTACCTAATTATTCCGTGAGTACGAGTTATTCTCTCACTAGTGGGTAATAAACAACATTACTTCCCTCAAATTACCACGCGAAATGTGGATTTCTGCGATTTACGGAGAAAATTTTTTTTTTCTGGTTTGAAGGAGTGCCCATAACGTTTTTTTGACTTTTGTTTATGAAAGTACCTTTATTAGTGATAAGAATAAGAATTTTTATTTAGTTATGGCCCATTGCAAACTTTTTCAAAAATCGAGATTAATATCGCGAAATGTGGATTTCTGCGACTTACGGAGAAATAATTTTTTTCTGGTTGAAGGAGTGCCCGTAACGTTTTTTTGACCTTTGATTATGAAAGTACCTTTATAAGTGATAAGAATAAGAATTTTTATTTAGTTATGGCTGATTGCAAACTTTTTCAAAAATCGAGATTAATATCGCGAAATGTGTATTTCTGCGACTTACCGAGAAATATTTTTTTCCGGGTCGAAGGACTGCCCGTAACGTATTTTTGACTTTTGATTATGAAAGTACCTTTATTAGTGATAAGAATAAGAATTTTTATTTAGTTATGGCTGATTGCAAACTTTTTCAAAAATCGAGATTAATATCGCGAAATGTGTATTTCTGCGACTTACCGAGAAATATTTTTTTTCCGGGTCGAAGGACTGCCCGTAACGTATTTTTGACTTTTGATTATGAAAGTACCTTTATTAGTGATAAGAATAAGAATTTTTATTTAGTTATGGCTGATTGCAAACTTTTTCAAAAATCGAGATTAATATCGCGAAATGTGTATTTCTACGACTTACCGAGAAATATTTTTTTCCGGGTCGAAGGACTGCCCGTAACGTATTTTTGACTTTTGATTATGAAAGTACCTTTATTAGTGATAAGAATAAGAATTTTTATTTAGTTATGGCTGATTGCAAACTTTTTCAAAAATCGAGATTAATATCGCGAAATGTGGATTTCTGCGACTTATCGAGAAATTATTTTTTTCTGGTTTGAAAGAGTGCCCGTAACGTTTTTTTGGCTCTTGATTATTAAAGTACTTGTATTAGTGATGAGAATAAGCATTTGTATTTATTTGATTACGTACGACGCCTTTTGCAAAAATTATAACATCTTCCAATAGGGTATTATTTATCCGATTCAGTACTTAATATTATTAATAGATGCCAGTGTGTTCATTTTTATTGTACGGAACTAAACAGATTTTTGTAAATATAGCTGCGAAGATGTTGCGCCAAATTGAATTCGAAATTTAGTGCTTTGCTTAATGGGACTGAAAAAAATCTCGTTGCCAGTTTAAGTCAGGTGACTTTAAAATTTTGCTTGAAATAGACAATTGACGTTAATTCGACTAACCGATGGAAAATTGTCACGTGTAATTTTTCAATGTTCTTTCATGGTTGACTGGACTTGGATAATATCAGATTTTTTTAAATAAAACAATATAATTTAGAATAGTAATACGAAATAGATATTAATGATACCAAATCGAAACTTGGTTTAGTTTTTGAATGTCTTAAAAATTTTAAAATCTGCAGAAAAATCACAAAATAATTAACATCCTTTAACGGGAAATAAGATGTAGCCACTCGAAACTTGAATTGAAAAAAATCGAATTTTCTTCTCGCGATTAGAAAAATTCTAAAAAATATATTACCGGCGGAATTGTTTTCAAAATTTCTAAATCCATTCAGAAATGATGTATTTTGGACATGCTACAAAACAATTGAAATCCCCCAGCTGGAAAGAAAATGGCGACACTCGAAACTTGAATTGAAAAAAATCGAAATTTCCTTCTCGCGATTAGAAAAATTCTAAACAAAATATTACCGGCGGAATTGTTTTCAAAATTTATAAATCCACTCAGAAATGATGTATTTTTGACATGCTACAAAACAATTGAAATCCCCCAGCTGGAAACAAAATGGCGACACTCGAAACGTGAATTGAAAAAAATCGAAATTTCCTTCTCGCGATTAGAAAAATTCCAAAAAAATATTACCCGCGGAATTGTTTTCAAAATTTCAAAATGTACTCAGAAATGATGTATTTTTGACATGCCACAAAACAATTGACCCCCAGCTGGAAACAAAATGGCGGCACTCGAAACTTGAATTGAAAAAAAATCGTAATTTACTTCTAGCGATTAAAAACATTCTAAAAAATACATTACTGGCGGAATTGTTTTCAAAATTTCAAAATGCACTCAGAAATGATGTATTTTAGACATGGCACAAAACAATTGAAATCCCCCAGCGGCACTCGAAACTGGAATTGCAAAAAATCGAAATTTCTTTTTCGCGATTAGAAAAATTCTAAAAAAGATATTACCGTCGGAATTGTTTTCAAAATTTCAAAATTCACTCAGAAATTATGTATTTTAGAAAAGCTACAAAACAATTGAAATCCCCCAGCGGCACTCGAAACTGGAATTGCAAAAAATCGAAATTTCTTTTTCGCGATCAGAACAATTCTAAAAATATATTACCGGCGGAATTGTTTTCAAATTTTCAAACCTTCTAAATCCACTCAGAAATTATGTATTTTTGACATACTACAAAAGAATTAAAATCCCTCACCTGGAAACAAAATGGCGACACTCGAAACTTGAATTGAAAAAAATCGTAATTTACTTCTCGCGATTAGAAAAATTCTAAAAAATATATTACTGGCGGCATTGTTTTCAAAATTTCAAAATCCACTCAGAAATGATGTATTTTGGACATGCTACAAAACAATTCAAATCCCCCAGCTGGAAACAAAATGGCGACACTCGAAACGTGAATTGAAAAAAAATCGAAATTTGCTTCTCGCGATTAAAAAAATTCTAAAAAAAATATTACTGGCGGAATTGTTTTCAAAATTTCAAAATCCACTCAGAAATGATGTATTTTGGACATGCTACAAAACAATTCCAATCCCCCAGCTGGAAACAAAATGGCGGCACTCGAAACTTGAATTGAAGAAAATCGTAATTTACTTTTTGCGATTAAAAACACTCTAAAAAATATATTACTGGCGGAATTGTTTTCAAAATTTCTAAATCCACTTAGAAATAATGTATTTTTGACATGCTACAAAACAATTGAAATCCCCCAGCTGGAAACAAAATGGCGACACTCGAAACTTGAATTTAAAAAAATCGTAATTTACTTCTCGCGATTAGAAAAATTCTAAAAAAAATATTACCCGCGAAATTGTTTTCAAAATTTATAAATCCACTCAGAAATGATGTATTTTTGACATGCCACAAAACAATTGAAATCCCCCAGCTGGAAACAAAATGGCGGCACTCGAAACTTGAATTGAAGAAAATCGTAATTTACTTTTCGCGATTAAAAACACTCTAAAAAATATATTACTGGCGGAATTGTTTTCAAAATTTCTAAATCCACTTAGAAATAATGTATTTTTGACATGCTACAAAACAATTGAAATCCCCCAGCTGGAAACAAAATGGCGACACTCGAAACTTGAATTTAAAAAAATCGTAATTTAGTTCTCGCGATTAGAAAAATTCTAAAAAAAATATTACCCGCGGAATTGTTTTTAAAATTTCAAAATCCACTCAGAAATGATGTATTTTTGACATGCTACAAAACAATTGAAATGCCTCAGCTGGAAACAAACTTGAATTGAAAAAAATCGAAATTTCCTTTTCGCGATTAGAAAAATTCTAAAAAATATATTACCGGCGGAATTGTTTTCAAAACTTCTAAATCCACTCAGAAATGATGTATTTTTGACATGCTACAAAACAACTGAAATCCCCCAGCTGGAAACAAAATGGCGGCACACAAAACTTAAATTTCCATTTCCTCGCGATTAGAATAATATAACTGTCGGAATTGTTTACACATTTTCTAAATCCATTCAGAAACCAAGATAATGTATTACTGGACCGATTAACCGTGCGGTTCTTTTTTTTTTGAACCGGCTCATGCATTCTGCGCCGTGAACCGATTCGTACCATCATTATACGTTATATTCTAAATTAGCATAAAAAAATCTGCATTAGATAATGATATGGATTTTTAGGTTATTGATTCGATTTTGCAGCAATAACACGCAACTGTTTAATATTTTATGCAGTGATATTTAATTTCGGATTCATAACATTTTCCACGAAATCGGACAAACATTACTATTTCCCGCTAGAACGCGTAAATATTTACAGGACTTTCAGCAAAACCGCGATTAATCATTTTATACACCGCAAAGATGCAGTTTAATTTATCTCGCTCTAATATGTTATAATTAGTTTTTTTTAAACTATGAAAATACTGCGTACAAACCGAGACGTAGTTAGGAGCCGCGTGGTGTGTAGACTTTGATATTGATTCCGGCGGTGGAGCCACCCCCTTTCTGCTCGAACGTCCCATATTCTGAACGGCTCGCGTCCAGAAGACATTTTAAAGCGCGGTGGTAAACAAATCCGTTCGCCAATAGTCAAATGACTGACCTACGCCACAAACCGTTTATACGCGTGTTGCTAGTGTGCATTTGGACTAATTAAACACCAACAATTCAATGGCGTTGTGGGTTGCAGGCAGCCAAAAATTCCGCGCAGTTTACTAATTAGGAGGCTTGTTGAAGGTAAAACTAGAAAATCAAACGTTAATTTGTAAACTGTAAAAAAATAATACCACGCAACTTGTTGCTCTTTTCTTGAAACCCGCGCATTAATCCGCGTTTTGCGTGACTCTGACTCTTCGCCCTTGTTTTTTTTCACGTTTAAAAACTGATCAATTATTTGATAATGAGAATTGGGACACTTGCCAATTATCGGGGACCGTGTGGAAGCAATTAATCGGTCTGGTGACGTGATGTTAAGAATTTTGTAAAATAAATTTTTCTGTGATTCATGCGATTAAAAATAGAGTGGTTATATTGTATAAATATGTCAGAGCTAATTCGATTACTCGATAAGTATGTTAATATTGATTTCTGAAGCCTCTGTTTGAAGCTTTAAAGGGATTTTTTAAAGGTCGTCATCTATCAATTAAAATAATAAAATAAATAATAATACAATTTGCAAGAAGTTGTCCACTTTTTCAATGCCTTCAATATTTTCCGTATTTAAAAACGGTTAAGGTAAACGCCCACTTCTGATGGAAGAAATTTTACCAAAAAGTTTTCCAGTCCTTCAGATTGTCAAATAAGGCTTGTGTACAAAATTTCATTAAAAAATGTTTAGTGATTTTTGAGATACAGCACTCGCAGACTTTTGAATCGCAAGGGATTTAAAGGATGTTTCATAAATTTTCCAATAGAGGGCGGCATACTTGTCAAAATAAATATCACGACAGCAAATGCAAAATCACTTTTGCTGCACTGTCAAGGGCGTTTCTAACCAACTAGTCTAGGGGGGGTAATTAAAAAAAAGATAAATAAACTGGTGCTTCCGCTCTCATACACCTGTTCCGTAAAATCTTCCTATCTTTTTCCAACGTTTTAAAGCGTTGGAAAAATTTACCGGTTATATTATTTGTTTGGAATAAAGAATATCGGTAATTAAGTAAATAAAATGAATGAATAAAAAATTCTTAGGGGGGGGTAATTTACCGATTACCCCCCTTTGAAACCGCCACTGTGCACGGTTGTCTCAGGTGCGTTGATTTTTTACTTATTTTCCCCAAAACATGTTTCGTAAATTTTCCAATAGAGGGCGGCATATATAAATAAATAAATAAGGTTTATTTACGGATTCTCCATTACAAAAAAATACATAATTAATTATTTCTTAAAACTAAAATATTGATTAATTATGCATTAACTATTTAACCTGATTAGTTTTAAGTTTTTGACAATCGACGCGTTTTAAATTTCGTAATATTTCTTCGTGCGACATTGCGAAGAAATCTATATTAAAATTAGCGTAAAGGCAATTTGAATAACGCATAAAACGAGATAAGCTGCTATTTACACCATAATTGGTTCTATGGAAAGGTATTCGAAATAATGGGCGTTGGCGAGTTAACTTATTATCTGCCTTAAAATAAAAATTAATTTGAGACAGGATATCAGGACACTGAACATTTCCATTGATAATTTTTTGAAGGAATAATACATCGAAATAAAGTCTTCTACAGCACAAATGATCAAGACCGAAACTATCCCTAAGAGTTTCGATGTCTGTAATGTTGTTGTTACCGATTTTAAACAATAGAGATTTTAAGAATCTTTTCTGCACATTTTCAATTTGATTTATGTATATTGACTGATGTGGTGACCAAATACATGTCAAAATAAATATCACGATGGCACAATTGTTTTAGGTGGGTTGATTTTTTACTTCCTTTGATTTTTTTAAATTAGTTCACATATTTTTAACGGACCCGAGTTGACGAATAGTTATTTGTAATTTATTATTTAAAAAATGTAACAAAATAAATTACTGTCCAAACAATAAACTTTCATCGTAATTAACAAATGTTTTTGTTTTTTTAATATATTAGGCAAAGCCGAGTACCACAACACGAACGGCATGAACATGGAAATGGAGGAAGAGGAAGACACGTTCCCGCTGGTCTTCAGCGACGAGAAGCTCCAGCCGGACACCCTCTCGGCCCTGAATATGATGAGAAAAAACCGTCACTTTTGTGACGTTATACTTCACGTATGTGCACTGGCTGTACAACAACCAAATTTTACGTATTTCAGTCAACCGCCTTTAAGAAAGAACCCTATACCAGAATCAGACCCAAAGTGGAGGCGCTTGACTGGAATATGGTGAAATGATACTGTTTACGGTCAGATACACTACTGCGTGTCTCTCTACTTCTTCAAAAATAATATTATGCAGTAGTGAGTAGAATTTAAGTACGTTTTTAATTAACTGTTCAGTTAGAGTTTTAGTCACTTCCGTATTTACATGTCGCAATGAAAAAATGTGCAATTGAGGAGGTGTAAATGCGGAACCCGTTTGGAATTAATACTTTCTATAATTTGCAGAACTTGTAAAATATTATCCGAAAATAGGTAAATGATCATTGAAACTATTTCTATGTATATGTAGAAAGTATGACCTCTTTCGTGAACGTTTTAATTTTGTCTGTTTTACAGAAGATTTCTAAAAACCTGTGTATAGGTGATGGTAAAAATTTTCCTTAGTCTCTACTCATAACAAATGAATTGTTGATTGTTTTATACATTTTTTTTTTCCCAAAGGACTGTGACGAGCCGTCCCTATATCGCCTTTTTTTTTGTTCATTTAGGTTGGCAGCATCGAGATCCACGCGCACCGCGCCATCCTCGCCAGCGTTTCCCCCTATCTCTTCGAGCTGTTCTCGAACGAGGTCGACCAGAAGAGGAGCGAGAACGTCATCACGTATAAGTTGAACGGGGGATTTGACAGGAGGGCGCTGCAGCTGCTTATCGATTACGCGTACACGGCTACTTTGGAAGTTCCGTTTGACCAGGTGAATACGATGTTAAAAAATGGCGCCATTTAATCAAGTTTTATTTTTCGCAAAATAATGAAGATGGCTTTAAACATAGAAATACCCAAGTGGCGGAATCTATTGCCCGAATGTTTACAAGAAGTTGTCCACTTTTTCAATGCCTTCAATATTTTCCGTATTTAAAAAAATTATCGCAAAGAAAACGGTCTTCCGTTGAAAGAAATTTGACCAAAAAGTTTTCCAGTCCTTCAGATTATCAAATAGGGCTTGTGTACAAAATTTAATTAGAAAATGTTTAGTGATTTTTGAGATACAGCACTCGCAGACTTTTGAATCCCAAGGGGGATTTAAAGGATGTTTCATAAATTTTCCAATAGAGGGCGGCATACTTGTCAAAATAAATATCAAACCCAATCTGAGTGGCGTAACCACTGACAGATATAGGAATATGCTGAAGATAGATTTTAAAATACACAAAATGATAGCCGACAAATTTCAGCTCTTGTGTAACAAAAGAGAAAAGAAACTGTTTTTGAAAGAAGTATCGAAATAGTTGGAAACATTTTGGTCACATTATGTAAAATCATATCTCGTGTGGTAAATATAGAGCTACAAATGTTGCAGGGAGTTCTTTGTGAACGGATAATACTACTCTTAGGTTAATTCCTAATTAAAACGGAGAATAAGTTTTTTTCGAAAACCCTTTAGTTTTTGAGTAAATTTTTCCACCTTTCATAATTTTGACGTTTTGTACATCTAAAATATGATTTAAATTGAAAATGATATGAAAGCGTAAATATAAATGATACCATCAAGTCGGAGAAAGGAACATGATGACCACATCACCATTTTTTTTAAATTACATAACTGCTGAACGCGTTGTTAGATTTTGATTATTTAAATGTGAAAATGTAGCAAATTTAACACTTTAATTTTTAGAAAATTTTCATCTTAAATCAATTGCCAAAATCGCAAATTATTAAATCAAAACAAAAAATCAAACAAAACTGTCGAACGCGTCATTAGATTTTGATGATATTTAAACTTGAACATGTAGCGAGTTTAACACTTTTTGAAAAATCATTGAAAAATTTCCATGTTATATCAACGCAAATTGCCAAAAACGCAATTTTTTAAGTCAAAACAAAAAAAAAATTAATTAGGTAACTGCTAAACGCATTGTGAGATTTTGATTATTTAAACGTGAAAATGTAGCGAAATTAACACATTTTAAAAAATCATTGGAAAATGTTCATCTTAAATCAATGTAAATTGTCAAAAATCAAAACTGAAACATCGTATTTTCTTAAATCATATAACTGTTGAACACGTTGTTGGATTTTGATTTTTTAAATTTGAAATTATAGCGAATTTATCACTTTTTGAAAAGTTATTGGAAAATTTCCCCCTTAAATCAATGCAAATTGCCGAAATCGTAAATTTTTAAATCAAAACAAGAAATCGTATTTTTTTAAAATTATATAACTGTTGAACGCGTTGTTAGATTTTGATGATTTAATCGTGAAAATGTAGCGAATTTAATACGTTTTGAAAAATCATTGTAAAATTTCCATCTTAAATCAACGCAAATTGCCAAAAATTCAAATTGTCAAAAAACGCAAATTTTCAAGTCAAAGCAATTTTTTTTTAATTACGTAACTGCTGAACGTGTTCTTAGATTTGATGATTTAAACATGAACATGTAGCGAATTTAACACATTTTTAAAAATCATTGGAAAATTTCCACCTTAAACCAACGCAAACTGCCAAAATCTCATTTTTTTTTACATCAAAACAAAAAATCGTATTTGTTTATAAAAAAATAAGGTAATAAAAGTAAATAAATAATTAAATAAAGGAACTTCGTAAGCGTTCAAATCGGTAATTGGATGGACTATTTTCATGAAATTTTTCAGAATTTTTCATCAACTTGTTCGTCAGTGTAAAAAAAGTGTTTAAAAAATCTATTAAAAAACTTTTGGAATTTTTTTAGGGTTTAAATGACCTTGAAAAAAAGGATCAAATATGTAATTGTATGGACTATTCTCATAATTTTTTTCAGAATTTTTCATCCACTCGTTCGTCAGTAAAAAAATATTGTTTAAAAAATCGATTTCAAAAACTTTTGGAATATTTTAGTGTCTAAATGGCCTAGAATGACCTTGAAAAAAATTGGTCAAATGGGTAATTGGGTAGACTATTTTCATGATTTTTTTCAGAGTTTTTCATCCACTCGTTCGTCAGTAAAAAAATAATTAAAAAAAATCGATTTACAAACTTTTGGAATTTTTCCAGTACCTAAATGACCTTCAATCACTTTGGGAAAAATTGGTCAAATGGGTAATTGGGTGGACTATTTTAATGATTTTTTCAGAATTTTTCATCCACTCGTTGGCCACTTTAAAAATAATGATTAAAAATCGATTTAAAAAGTTATGTTGAATGACTTTGGAAAAAATTGGTCAAATGGTTAATTGGGTGGACTATTTTCATGAATTTTTTCTGAATTTTTCATCCACTTGTTCATCAGTATAAAAATAATTATTAAAAAATCGATTTAAAAAGTTATGTTTAAAATCTTTTGAAATTTTTTCAGTGTCGAAATAACCTTGAATGACCTTGGAAAAAATTGGTCAAATGGTTAATTGGGTGGACTATTTTCATACATTTTTTCAGAATTTTTCATCCACTCCTTCGTCAGTAAAAAAATAATTTTATAAAACCAATTAAAAAACTTTTGGATTTTATTTTCATTATGATCGGTCTATATGACCTTGAATTACTTTGGAAAAAACTGAGTAATTCATATGAGACTTTGAACATTAGTCTTATTTGATAATCCGAAGAACTGAAAAGCTTTCGGTAAAATTTCGTACACCGGAAATGGGCTTTTTGTTTTCTTCAAATATTTTTTTAAATATGACAAATATGCTCACAAAAGCATTTAAACAAATATTGAACACAACAAAAAAATGAATAAGTCTTGTTTGAAAATATTTTTCGTAAAATCATTGCGATCGAGAAATTTGTTTTTTTCATTTTTGGTTTATAATTATGAAACGGTAACAGTTACAGCAAATTTATGTTAATAATAATTGTAGAGAATGCCAAAATGAACGACTTATAAAGAATAAGTTTCTTTCGAAATCTCTTTGCTTTGTGAGTAAACTGAACATTTTCATCTTTAATAATTTTGACGTTTTAAACGTCAGTTTCTTCGATTCTACAAAACGCTCGATGTACATTTAAAATATGATTTAAATTGAAAATAAACCATGAAAGCGTAAATATAAATGATACCATCAAGTCGTAGAAAGTTACATGATGGCCACATCACCATTTTTTTCAATTTTTATCTTTAACTCGAAATTTTTTCAAAAATTCTTAACTTTTGATAATTATTTGATTTTCATAAACTAAACTTGTTTTGATAAATAGACCGTTTTTTGAGTTGAATTTAATTTTTGAGATTTTTTTAAAAAACATTTCATATTCTTTTCGATTTTTCTCCCCAACTCGAAACCAAAAATTTTCAAAAATTCATAACACGTTTTAAAATGGTCTGATTTTTAAAAACGAAAATTTATTTGAAAGAAGAACGTTTCGTATGTTGAATTTAATTGTTGGGATTTTTTTATACACGTTTTGTATTTTTTTTTTAATTTTTCAACTTTGAATCAAAAACAAATTTATTTAAAAATACATAACTCTTAACAAACCAAGAATTTTTGCAAATTTTTTTACATACGTTCCATATTTTTCTCAATTTTTATCTTTAACTCGAAATTTTTTCAAAAATTCTTAACACTTGAAAATTATTCAATTTTCATAAACTAAACTTGTTTTGATAAATAGACCGTTTTTTGAGTTGATTTAATTTTTGAGATTTTTTTAAAAAACATTTCATATTCTTTTCGATTTTTCTCCCCAACTCGAAACCAAAAATTTTCAAAAATTCATAACTCACGTTTTAAAATGGTCTGATTTTTAAAAACGAAAATTTATTTGAAAGAAGAACGTTTCGTAAGTTGAATTTAATTGTTGAGATTTTTTTATACACGTTTTGTATTTTTTTTTTAATTTTTCAACTTTGAATCAAAAACAAATTTATTTAAAAATACATAACTCTTAACAAACCAAGAATTTTTGCGAATTTTTTTACATACGTTCCATATTTTTCTCAATTTTTATCTTTAACTCGAAATTTTTTCAAAAATTCTTAACTCTTGAAAATTGTTCAATTTTCATAAACTAAACTTGTTTTGATAAATAGACCGTTTTTTGAGTTGAATTTAATTTTTGAGATTTTTTTAATAAACATTTCATATTCTTTTCGATTTTTCACCCGAACTCGAAACCAAAAATTTTCAAAAATTCATAACTCACGTTTTAAAATAGTCTGGTTTTTAAAAACAAAAATTTATTTGAAAGAACAGCGTTTCGTAAGTTGAATTTAATTGTTGGGATTTTTTTATACACGTTTTGTATTTTTTTTTAATTTTTCAACTTTGAATCATAAACAAATTTATTTAAAAATACATAACTCTTAACAAACTAAGCTTGTTTTGAAAAAAATGGCATTTTGGGAGTTGAGTTTAATTTTTGCGAATTTTTGCGAATTTTTTTACGTAAGTTTAATTTTTTTCTTCAATTTTTATCCTTCCCTTGTGGTTAGCATACATTCATACTATCTAATCCCTGGATATATATCAAACAAATGGTAGTGGCAGATGACCAAGCAGTCGACGCCAAAAAAAAAAAAAAAAAATGTTTATCCTCGGCTCGAAATCAATTTTTTTTTTAAATTCATAACTATTTTAAAAATTTAAAAACACCAAAGTTATTATTCGCTTCCTGTCAAATATCGATAAATAATCACTGAACGTACTTATTAAAATAACAAATGATAGATGGCGCCGGCAATATTCTAGATATAATTTTAAATAATCTTCCCTACATATAGAACTGTAGGCATATCCGAGTTATTTACATGCGTCAAACTTATAGGTAAAAGCCGTATACCTAGCAGCGTGCCAATTGAAAATCGAGAGGGTGGCGCGCAGCTGCGCCCAGCACATGATCAAGCACCTGTCCTTTGAGAACTGCATCGAAATCCGTTCCCTGCCGGGCGTCGCCCGGAACAAGGAGCTCACGCAGCAGGTCGACTCGTTCATATCGGAAGAGGTAATACGTCGATTGTTGTTTCCTCGAATCGATTTCACCCTGTCGCCGTTTTACAGTTTGACAGGATAACGGAGAACCCGGCCCTGCTGAACCTCCACTGCACCCGGATCGAAATATTGAACCAGTCCAGGCAAGAGATGTCGCTGGTGAACCACAGCTCGTTGTGCAGGCTGGTGCTCGACTGGATCAGGAAGCAGCTGAACGACAAGGCGTTCACCATGGCCAGCCTGGCCGACAAGAAGCACATGCTTTACCTCGCTATAGATAATTCCCTGCAGGATTGTACGAGTTTACCTACGGGTAAGAATTTATGTATTTATTAATCAGTTTTAATCCCTTAACCACTTCGCGCCCATGCTGCTTTGATTAACATGTTCGCTGCCACCGCAATTGGGATTGCATTTACGCAAGTGTAAAGTTGGACGCGCTAGCGCGTCGGCGGCAGCGAACGTGTTAAATCCCAGAGTTGATGAAAAATTGCTTCTTTGTTGTTGTTACCTTTTTCTACGAAATATTATTTCACTGTCACAAACGAACCCATTTATGCAAAAAAATATTCCATAGATGGCGCTAAAGGAGTAATTTTTTTGTACAATGTTTTTATTTTCTTTTTTTGCTTGTTGCCACATGTGGCAACCTGGGCGTGAAGATGTTAACACTTTTTTTTTTCCAAAAAACAGTAAATCGTATTGAAAGATTTTTTAAAATTTATTAGGTGATGTTTGTGACACGGACATCGTGCAAGACTACAAGAAACTGTCCTTAAAGAACGTGTCGAACAACTCTAAAAATAAGAGGAAATCCTTGGTGCAGCCCAGCAAGCCGAGGGTGTTGTATTACTCGAGGGAAATCGGCGAGGATTTAGAGGCGGAATTCGAGCCCGACTGGAATCTCATTGCATCATCGAAAGTCGGCGATCACACCTTCTTAGCTTTAGTCACTCTGGCCGGCAAGCTGAGCACTCTATCCATCCAATTAAGGTGATATATTCATTGATAAAGTAAAGGAATAGTTTTTTGAAGGTTTTCGTCTGTTGGTAGATTAAACATGCCGTCGACTCCATCCCCGGTTGCCACCCCGGACGTCAGCCGCCCGGCCAGCGAGGAGAAGCCTGATTTATACTGCGCCCTGGCAAACATGTCGAATCCCAGATGTGCTGTCGGTTGCGGGAATTTAGATGATACTCTTATTGTTTGTGGTGAGTGTTTATTATTCATTATCTATTTTGTTGTGTCTACATTTTATCTTTATTCAATACCAGCTGTTACCCGCGTCTCCAATTTAATACGAGTGCCCGGTATGCGTTACAATGCCACTCAAAAATTAATACTAATTATTGAAGTGCTTCCGACATACGACTTGCCGCTAAACTAATTTGTTGAAACGACTCTCGCGCCACCTGTTGCAAAATGGTTGTACTAATTCAGAAACCTTTGCCGGCATGCGCATAACAACTCGCCAAAGTTTCATTGCAATCGGATAAATTGTATACGAACGCATACGGGACAAACAAAGATCCATTCATTTTTATACAGGGTGTTTCGAGCTCTGGAAACGGTCAATCACGTGCTTATTTTTCAAATTTTCGAAAAATGTTTTATACAAAAGTTGTGTATAATAGTGGGCTGCACGCCCTAAAAATATTTAAATTTATACAGGGTGTCTCATAACAAAGTTACAGACCAAACTTATGTTTTTTTAAATTAACACCCTGTATTTTTTGTCATTTTTTAATTATATGGAGCAAATAGAGGTGAGTTACTTCAATACTCCCTATACCTATTGTTTGCCGTTTTCGAAATATTTCAAGATTTGTTGAAGTGCATGGTCTGGATGAAATTTTATTTTTGCCCCTGTGATTGACGTTGAACGATTAAAATCATGTTAATTATTTGCTTGAAGGTTCAAACTATAGAGCCAACCATGATTTCATACAAAAAATTATACAGGGTGATAAAAAAATGCGGTAGAAAAACCGAACTTATAAAGTTAAATAACTTCGTTTTTTCAAATGGCACACCCTGTATTTAGTAACGTATTCTCAAGTAGAATGTAATTATCTTTCAGATTATAATAATTATTCCTGATATGATAATCGCCGAATACAAGAAAACTATTGAGATTAGGAACAGGGAACCCTTATACAATCTGAAAGATAATTGGATTCTACTTAAGAATACGTTACTAAATACAGGGTGTGCCATTTGAAAAAACGAAGTTATTCAACTTTATAAGTTGGGTTTTTCTACCGCATTTTTTTTATCACCCTGTATAATTTTTTGTATAAAATCATGGTTGGCTCTATAGTTCGAACCTTCAACCAAATAATTAAAATGATTTTAATCGTTCAACGTCAATCACTGCGGCAAAAATAAAATTTTACCCAGACCTTGTATTTCAACAAATCTTCAAATATTTCGAAAACGGCAAACAATAGGTATAGGGAGTATTGAAGTAACTCACCTTTATTTGCTCCATATAATTCAAAAATGACAAAAAATGTAGGGTGTTCCATTTAAAAAAACATAAGTTTGGTCTGTAACTTTGTTATGACACATCCTGTATAAATTTAAATATTTTTAGGGCGTGCAGCTCACTATTATACACAACTTTTGTATTAAACATTTTTCGAAATTTTGAAAAATAAGCACGTGATTCACCGTTCCCAGAGCTCTGAAACACCCTGTATATTAACTCCCTGTATTTTGGTACTAAGGTGTATTAGGTTAATACCTTTGTATTGAGCCACAGAAGTTTTGGTTAAATGTTTTACACCTAATTATGACTCGCCCTGTATAGATAGATTTACGCTCGGATATGCTTTACTTCACAAATGTCAAAATTGTTAACCCTTTCGGCCCTGGTGGTGGCAATTGCCACCGCAACATTTACATGTCTCTACTTACTATGACAATCCATATTTTTGCTGTTTATCACTAGATGTCACTTCAACAAAGCCTCACTAATTAATTCCTATACTAATTAATCAAATTGGTTAAAATTTGGTATTTATGGTCTTCCCATCAATAATAATTAACAAAAAATTTTTTTTTTCAAATTTAAAAATCCAGGACCGAAAGGTTTAACAAATGCCCCACTTTTAATTATTTAACATCCAAACAGTTGCTTAATTTTGAAAAACCTACTTCATTTATTTGTTGTGCTTTAAGTTCTATTGGACACGCCCTCATCGGAATTAATCTGTTATAACAAAGTACCATCGTCTGAGAAACAAAATTTTGCTTCAGAGTTGGCTGTGAGATAAAAGAGGTATGTCGCATATTATTACGTCATGAGACTATTGAATTCGATATTTAAAAAAATGAATTAATCTCGGACATGACAGCTACGTTTCTCTCTCAGGCATGGCCAACTCAGAAACAAATTTATGTGAGGCTCACGCCTTACAATACAGTACTTTTCGTATTCATCATGTCTCGTCTTTTGTTTCTCTCTTTTTAGGCGGCTACGATAGGATAGAATGCTTAAAGTCAGCGGAGCAATACGATCCGGACACGAACACCTGGAACACTCTGCCGCAGATGAAGGAGAGCCGGGGCCGGTTCCAAATTGCGGTGTTGGACAACAAGATCTACGCCATCGGGGGCAGCAACGGCTCCACGGAACTGGACAGTGTCGAGATGCTCGAGGTCAAAAAGGGGAAATGGGTGGACCTGCCGAGGCTGCCGTTGGCCAGAAGCAACCCGGGGGTCTGCGATCTGGACGGCCTCATCTACTGCATAGG
Organism: Ocypus olens; assembly: GCA_910593695.2. Lineage (NCBI taxonomy): Eukaryota > Metazoa > Arthropoda > Insecta > Coleoptera > Staphylinidae > Ocypus > Ocypus olens. Next base: position 8,721,427 of record OU343060.1, on the reverse strand, counting down.
CGGGTGGAACGGTCAGGTCGGCATTAAGCAGTGCGACGTGTTCAACCCGGACACGAAAAAGTGGACTTCCATCGCCTCTCTCAACGTTGGTTAGTTGATTTAATTTTATATCCTATCGAGTGTTTTGCTTCAAAGTTAATCTTGATTAAACTGATAAGAAACCGGGTGAACGTTCAGCAGAATATTTTTAACTACAGAGGGCAGCATTGACAATGTCAGTGTAAACTTGGGGTTTAACCCTTTCGCTGCGGCGTTAGGGAAACGCTCCATGTGTGTGGTGCGACTTTAGATTGGCCTGGAACATTACATATATGTTAACAGCAACGCCATCTAGCGGAATAAGAAAACATATGTGTTAACAGTATGCTTATTGTTTGTGGAAAGTTAAAGAACTAGAAACTAAATTTTCGCGAAAAATGAAGAAACATGTTGACGCAAAAATGGAACGTAAATATGCGTCTACAGCAGCGAAAGGGTTAAGTGACCGGTAACTTATTTAAATCCTATGTTTGACTGATAACTGATGACCATCAGTTATTTAAATCCTTTTTATTGATAACTAAAGAAACATTTACATTACACTCTGTTAGGCAACTTATTATACACGCAGACGTTGCACAGTATTGACACATATGTAGCGACATCCGGTTACCGTTTCCCAATCTTTTAATTACAGGTAGATATCAGGCCGGCGTCACTTCCTTCAACAACCTATTGTACGCGATCGGTGGTTGCGATTCCTGGAATTGCCTAAATTCCGTCGAAGTGTACAACCCGACCGAAAACGTGTGGTCCGTATTCAAACCGATAATTAGCGCGAGGAGAGGCTGCGGCGTTGCCGTTTTCAACAACAAACTGTACGTTGTGGGCGGTTCGGACGGATCTCATTCCCTGGTCTCCACGGAGTTTTACGATGGCGAGATGCAAACGTGGGTGGTGGGCCCCAGCATGACCACGCCCAGGGCTAACGTTGAGGTGGTCGTCGTTGGCAATAGGCTTTACGCCGTCGGAGGATTTTCGGGTGAGTTTTATAACATTACCAAAGTGTTAAATTGATTAAAGACAGGTGAAACTATTTTTATTAAGATATACCGTACCCACCGATAGATTAGACTTTTTTGACATCTTTAGTGACAAACAAAAGAAAATGAAAAGTACCAACACAGTTATGAAAGAAATGTAATTTTGCAGCACTTAAGGTTGGTACAGGGTATACTTCCAATACATATATACGCGAAGTCATCAACAGACACATTATTGACAGTTTTAACCATTTTTCAAATTTCCGCCTTGGAGAACGTTCAAAATGATGTGTGCGATTTTCGTAATAAATTAGAATTACAATTTTTACATTTTCCACAAAGTTTTGTAAGTACTACTTTTTGTGATGAGAGTTGTTCATCGATCTAAACACTTCCATTGATATGTTTAACTAAGTTGGCTCTGTTGGGGTGACAGTTTTGGCCAGTGTAAGTTACTTGACTTGAAAAAAGGGTTATATTTAACAAAAATATGAGGTTATATTTTATGACAGTGGGCAATGTTGCCATCAAATTGAGAATCTTTATTGAAGGGATAATTTTAGAACTATTATATACAATGTTTTAATTAAAGTTTTCGTATTGTCATCAATGATTTTTGGCAATTATTAAATTATTAAAAATAAGCTCACGTGAACTTAATATATGAATTAGGCAACGTTGCTAGAAATCTGACACTTTATAATTTTTTCACTGTCGGATCGTTTTTGTTGGTGTTCATGTGTAAAACTTGATTAAAAATAAAAGTTGTCAAAAAAGTCTAATCTGTGGGTGGATGTAGTATAGATGTCAAGATTGTGTACTTGTGAAAAATGTCTAATCTATGGGTAGATGTAGTATAGATGCCTAGATTGTGTGCTTGTTGAAAATGTCTAATCTATGGGTAGATGTAGTATAGATGTCTAGTTTGTGTACTTGTGAAAAAAGTCTAATCTATGGGTAGATATAGTATAGATGTCAAGATTGTGTACTTGTGAAAAAAAGTCTAATCTATGGGTAGATGTAGTATAGATGTCTAGTTTGTGTACTTGTGAAAAAATGTCTAATCTATGGGTAGATGTAGTATAGATGTCAAGATTGTGTACTTGTGAAAAAAAGTCTAATCTATAGGTAGATGTAGTATAGTTGTCAAGATTGTGTACTTGTGAAAAATGTCTAATCTATGGGTAGATGTAGTATAGATGCCTAGATTGTGTGCTTGTGGAAAATGTCTAAACTATGGTTAGATGTAGTATAGATGTCAAGATTGTGTACTTGTGAAAAAAAGTCTAATCTATGGGTAGATGTAGTATAGATGTCTAGTTTGTGTACTTGTGAAAAAATGTCTAATCTATGGGTAGATGTAGTATAGATGTCAAGATTGTGTACTTGTGAAAAAAAGTCTAATCTATAGGTAGATGTAGTATAGTTGTCAAGATTGTGTACTTGTGAAAAATGTCTAATCTATGGGTAGATGTAGTATAGATGCCTAGATTGTGTGCTTGTTGAAAATGTCTAATCTATGGGTAGATGGGGTATAGATGTCTAGTTTGTGTACTTGTGAAAAAAGTCTAATCTATGGGTAGATGTAGTATAGATGTCAAGATTGTGTACTTGTGAAAAAAAGTCTAATCTATAGGTAGATGTAGTATAGACATCTAGTTTGTGTACTTGTGAAAAAAGTCTAATCTATGGGTAGATGTAGTATAGATGTCAAGATTGTGTACTTGTGAAAAAAGTCTAATCTATGGGTAGATGTAGTATAGATGTCAAGATTGTGTACTTGTGAAAAATGTCTAATCTATGGGTAGATGTAGTATAGATGTCAAGATTGTGTACTCGTGAAAAATGTCTAATCTATGTGTAGATGAGTATAGACGGCTAGTTTGTGTACTCGTGAAAAATGTCTATTAATACAGTGCGATCAATATTAAAAGAGACTTATAAAACGGTAGAAAATCTTAAGATGAAATAAATAACAAATACAAGACGCACGTCACGAGGAAATTTAATTTAATTCCAGGAAAGGCATTCTTAAACACGATCGAGTACCTCGACGAGAACTCCAACGAGTGGACCACGTTCGTCCCGAACAGGAACGCGGACGCGCTCTTCGTCAACGGCAGGAGCTGCGCCAGCTCGAGGCAGAGCTATTCGGAGCTCTCCAGCAAAGAATCCAGCGAAGAGAAGGAGGAGCCTCCGCACGAAAACGGGACCACGGAAGAGGAGGAACCCATGTAATCAATCCCAATATATATAAGTAATAGGTATAGTATGTCGAAAAAAATTTCTTCATCTTGGTCGCCTCTGGATAACGCTTAAATATTCTTAAAATCGCCAAGAGATGAGAAGCTTTTGTGAAGCTTGAATAATGCATTCGTGTTGGTATCGGTTGAAATAATCGTAACATTTGAGTCGGAAAGGTATCGAGGCTTCTTGAGTTTTTTATATTTTAAAATAATTTTATTAACCGAATATGCGCTATATTTGAATAATCATAACATTTGATAGGGGAAAAGGTTAAGTCAAAATTGGGTTCAGTTTTATAATTTAAAGTTTTCAAATTCAATTTAGTTTCATTTTTCAAGTTAGTCCTGTGGGTAGAAATAAGGGATCTTAAACCAATGTTATTTATCTAGTAGTACTAGTAATAACATGCAAATTTCTTTTGTATCATTCAATATCCGGCGTGGCATCAGCCAGGGAAGTAGTTGTTTCAATAAGTTATTTGTTTGTAGTCTTAGTAAGACTTAATTTTGATTGCAGAGTTACGAACAGGTTGAATATTTATATATTCAGGCTATATTTCGTTTTTTTGAATTTATTTAATACTCTCTGCAATAAGTAAGGTTGTTTCTATTTTATTTATTGAGCCGATTGTTTTTATAACTTCATTAAACCAAATAGGCGGCGTATTGTTGCACAACCTTCTGCCATTTTTTTTTTGACGACGCTATAATCATATATGTATTAGTGTATATGGCGCATTTTGAGCCTAAAGTGAAGCCGAGTTGGTGTGTTTCTTACGTGTGTCGGAAATAAGTGCGCATGCGTTGATTCTACGGCGCGGCGGTAGACGGCGGTTAAACGATCGGATGTTCTGAACATGGACGCGATTTTGGTCATTGCTCGGAATCGACACATTCGCCAAGGAAGCGAGCACGGTAGTTCGTTTATTTTATTGCCATCTCTAATGCATAAGCATGTAGTACGCGGTTTATGGTTTAAACGATCAGCTGTTCTGTAACGTGGACGCGAGTTTGGTCGTTGCTCGGAATCGACGCAAGTGCCAAGGCAGCAGAACGATATTTCGTCATTTTTATTACCATCACCAATACATAATAGGTATATGGTTTAAACGATCAGCTGTTCTGTAATGTCGATGCGAACGTTCTTATCGTCGTTCGTCGTTACTCGGAATCAACGTAAGCACCAAGGAAGCGAGCACGGTATTTTGTCCTATTTATTGCCATCACTAATGCAGAAGCACGTATTACACGGTATATGGTTTAAACGATCAGCTGTTCAGTAACATGGACGCGATTTTGGTCGTTGCTCGGAATTGACGCAAGTGCCAAGGAAGCGAGCACGGTATTTCGTCATAATTATTTGTATCACTAATGCATAAGCACGTGGTAAGCGGTTTATGATTTAAACGATCAGCTGTTCTGGACATGGACGCGATTTTGTCCGTTGCTCGGAATCGACGCAAGTGCCAAAGAAGCGAGCACGGTATTTCGTTCATTTTATTGCCATCTTTAATACAGAAGCACGTATTACGCGGTTTATGTTTTAAACGATCACCTGTTCAGTAACATGGACGCGATTTGGTCGTTGCTCGGAATTGACGCAAGCGCAAAGGTAGCGTCCTTTTTTCGGCTTCACTAATGCACAAGCGTTGTGTACAAAGTATGCGGTATATTCTAATAACTATATGACTATAATGATCCCATTACCATGATTTCTGGGCAAAAAATTATGACAGGTGGTTTTCACAGATCGCTTTTGAAACTAAATTAACATCAGTCAGGAAGTTCTGCAGAGACGGAATCATATGGTCTGCAAGGTCTGGACTATAGGGTGAAAATAAATATTTTCCATTGAATGATACACTTGTATGATTATTTATTGTAAAGTATTTACGTTACATTTATACAAACAACTTTTGCTTGAAAATTATGCTCGAAACTTGTATATGTACGAATATGCAATGGTATAAAACAGAACATTATGTTTCATTTATCATTAAAAATGAAGTACCACATAGTAACGGTTGCCACCGGGAGCGTACAACAAAAATTGACGATGAAGTTGGACCTAGAAATCTAAAGTCGAGTCTGAACTACGCGTAAAGTATCGACATGTCAAATGCTAATTATAATATCTGATACGTCACCGATTAACTGCAACCAGCATTTCATCCGTGACATTCGAGATTTCCAAGACCAAGATTTTTGTTGTACGCTTGATATAAATGTAATTTGGTATACCCATAGCAATGAATAATTGTATGCAGGGTGCATATTATGGATTACCATTAAGGAACGGTCGCAATCATCATCATCATGATTAATACTAGGTTTTAATTTTTTTTTTAAATGTTACACGGGAAAAAACGTTTTATCCAAAGGTGAAGCAATTTATTTTTGTACATACCGTACATGTATTTAAAGATCGTATCTATGGTTATTATAGGCTAAGTTTTAAGATAAGAGTATTATATAAAGATAGTGATTTATAATTGTGAAGATTCCTACAAAGCATTTAACTTTTTAATATTTATATCTGGACATCAAAAGGCTGATTAAAAAAAAAAAAACAAAATGAAATCATCAGAGGAAAAACGCTAGAGATATATTTTACATACCCTTTTCACCTCGTACTAATCGGTAAAAGTAATTCCAATGGAAAAAATCGACTTCGGTTTCAAATTCTTCTGTGTGGACATTTTTTTTTCCCTCAATGTTAGGGGTTATAAGGGTCACCCATGTATTAATGATGAATCAGAATGGAAACAGTATTACAGTAAACTCTTGATTACCTGCCGACTTCCTTTTCTTTCTTTTTTCTAGAATACAACACTTTACTTTGTTTGTATAACAAGTTTACGGTCTACAGTTTCGGCACCTCATCTTGTCATTATCATTACCAACAAAGTAAAAAGTGTTTTATTCCCCTTCCAAAAGCATGTATAACGAAGTAAAAGCTTCCTACATGACAAATATTTCTTCTTTCGTGGTGAGTGGAAGTCTAACAGATAAAGTTGTTGGCACTGCCTCCCCCCTTTACGCTCATCCACATCCGATTATCTTATCGCATCGGTTTGTGGTTTCTGTCAATAAAAATTGTTCAAATTTATTTTCCCATTGTGTTTTGTTCTTTTTCAGACATTTTGCGTATTATCCGCTGAATTTGCACTCAATTCCGCGAATAATCTGAAGTTTACTGTATCGTGTGGTTGCAAAAAGCTAGTCAATTCATATTATTATTTCATATGACTTAACACATTGATCGCCACCTTAATAAAGAAAAAACAAGTCCTTCGGGCCACCAGTTGATTTTTGTCCTAAAATGCGGCAGAACTTACATGCCACGGGGCCCCAAACACAAATTCACTACGGCACAAATGAATGCCGCGTGGCGATCAACGTGTTTATTTCAGCATTTTATAGGGCGGCTTCGACAGATAGTCCATTCATATTAATATCATTATTTTATATGACTTAAAGTTTATTTCAGCATTTTATAGGGCGGCTTCGAAAGATTTGGTTATTGCCGGTTAAACGATTTATGTATGATAACAATAAAGTCAGATTTATTAGCCTCGTATCAAAAAGTAACGGCTTCCAGCATTAATCACACTTTGTTAATAAAAATCACTTCATCGTTATCACAAATTGGATATCTGTGCGTAACAACATCAACAAATATTTCTTGTTCGAGCAAGCCCTCAAAATAAATTCATCCAATAGATTGGAATGATGGAGTAACTTCGTAATTGAATTTTCAACATCGTTTTTCAAGGTCGTTTGTGTTTTGTGTTTAGAATTTTGGTCCCCGGAAGATTTGATTATTATATCAGATATTCTGTGACTTGCCGATGACAGGGTCACGAAAGTCACGTTTGTATTCTCAGTCGTAATATCACAAACCCGCGGAAAAATGTGTATATTCTAGGATAGGCCTATAATATTATATTTAAAATAAATATAATTTGGCTTCTAAGGAATACATTGTTAAGTTTGTTATATTTAAGTCAAGAATATTTTGCCATAAAAAAAGACACTGTATCATTCATATTATAAATTATTGTATTATACATAAATTTATATTAAATGTTTATTTGTATTCTTTTAAATTCATTCTCGAAGCCTTGATGATGTAATTTAATCCTATAGTCTGTAAACTCCATCACAACAATCTTGATCCTAAAGTATGTAAACTCGAAAAATAGCGTGAATATTCAAGGATATTTTTCGTCTTTGTTACATTTATCAAATGTGAGTTTGTCTTAAGTTTATATAAACTGCATCACGACCAGTGACGGTTCGCAGGGTTTTTTCTGGTACGGCCGAGGAACAAGAGGTGGTAATACAGATAGACGGCTGGCTGCGTGACCGCACCTATCTGTATTACCACCTCTTGTTCCTCGGCCGTACCAGAAAAAAACCCGCGAACCGTCACTGGTCACGACAATCTTGATCCTAAAGTATGTACTCCATCACGACACATTTATCAAATGTGAGGTTGTCTTAAGTTTATATAAACTCCATCACGACAATCCTGATCCTAAAGTATGCAAACTCCATCACGACAATCTTGATCCTTGTAATCATGCCCGTCCTGTAGTTTTAAAGCGCGACTTGTGATACTGTGTGAACGGTAGGTACCATCATGGAAGAATAACAGAGAATGACAGCATGCGGATAAATTGCAATGGATTCGTACTCTTCTTTCCAGATGGTAAGACTGGAGAAAAGTCTATTGCCAACACAATAAAATTTTTCATTTTTTAGGGAATTGTTAATGTGAAATGTCGTTAAAAATGGAATACTGGAGAGAATTCTATTGCCAACTCGAGAGGATTTTTAATGTGGGCTGTCATTAAAAATGGTGATTTTAGGAAGAACACAGGAGAAACGTTTGTTGTCAATTCTAGAGAATTTTTAATTTTTTAGGGAATTTTTATTGTAGAATATTGTTAAAAATGGTAATTTTAGGAAGAATACTGGAGGGAAGTCTGTTACCAGCTCAAGAGGATTTTCAATCTGAAATGTCATTAAAAATGCTAATTTTGGGAAGAACACAGGATATAAGTCTGTTGCCAACTGAAGAGAATTTTTTATTTTTTAGGGAATTTTTATTGTGGAATATCGTTAAAAATGGTAATTTTAGGGAGAATACTGGAGGGAAATCTGTTGCCAACTCGAGAGGATTTTTAACGTGGAACGCCATTAAAAATGGTCATTTTAGGATGACCAGTGGAGACTAGTCTTTTGCCAACTGAAGAGAATGTTTCATTTTTTTGGGAATTGTTAACCCTTTCAGCCCTGGATTTTTAAATTTGAAAAAAAAAATTTTTTGTTAATTATCATTGACGGGGAGCTTCTCAAGACCAAAAATACCAAATTTGAACTGATTTGATTAATTAGTATAGGAATTAATTAGTGAGGTGACATCTAGTGATCAGCAAAAATATGGATTGTCATAGTAAGTAGAGACATGTAAATGTTACGGTGGCAATTGCCACCACCAGGGCCGAAAGGGTTAATGTGGAATATCGTTAAATTGTTAATTTTAGGAAGAACACTGGAGAATAGTTTGTTGCCAACTCAAGAGAATTTTTAATGTGGATTTTTTTCAGAAAAATATCAATAATTCAGAAATTAACACGTTGAGTGCCGCAATGTATTTAAAAAAAATCTCAGTAGGCCGTTATTTTTTTATCGCAATAATTGATGAATAAAGTTTTAATAGATTCCGGGACATGAAAGTGGCATCACACGGCAAATTTACTCCGTGGAACGTGTGAGAGCACGTATGTCTCACGCGGCATATATGTCCAAAAACTGCGTGAGACCATGTTAGCACCATGCGGCACTCAACGTGTTAAAAATCAAAAGAGTTACAAAATATTGTCCAAATGGGAAAATGTAGAAATATATTTAAAAAAAACAATACGTTTCCTTCTTTTATTGAACACCCTGTTTATTTCAAAATATTTTTTTTTTATTGGCATTGACCACTTGGTCATCAGCTACAACAAACTATTTTTAAAAAGTTCTTTTGATATGACTAAACCTTTTTTTCTTTTTTTAATTTTTAAGTTAGATATCCTTCAATTGGAACGCCCTGTATATTTGCAGTGCAATCAGCCAGAACTAAATAAAAATTCTTATTGTTATCACTAGTTAGTGTACTTTAATATCCAAAAGGCAAAAAAGCGTTGCGGGCAGCCCTTCAACCCTAAAAAAATGAATTTCTGCAGTCACTCGCTGAAATCCACACCTGGCGATTTAAATGTTGATTTTTGGCAAAGTTTGCAATCAGTCGGAACTAATTAAAAATTCTTATTATTATCACTAATTAGTGGACTTTACCATCTAAAAGTCAAAAAAGCGTTAAGGGGGCAGAAGGGGCGCCCTTCAACCCCCAAAAAATTAATTTCTACCATCACTCGCTGAAATCCACGCCTGGCGATTTAAAAGTCGATTTTTTGTAACGTTTGCAATCGGCCAGAATTAAATAAAAATTCTTATTGTCATCACTAATTAGTGTATTTTAATATCCAAAAGTCAAAAAAGCTTTACCGACTCCCCTTCAACCCCCAAAAAATTTCAGATGTCTCGCAGAAATTTAAACCTGGCGATATAAATGTCGATTTTTGACAAAGTTTGCAATCAGCCAGAACTAATTAAAAATTCTTATTATCATCACTAATTAGTGTACTTTGATATTCAAAAGTCAAACAAGTGTTACGGCCGCCCCTTCAATCCCCAAAAAATTAATTTCTGCCGACACTCGCAGAAATCCACACCTGGTGATTTAAATGTCGATTTTTTGTAAAGTTTGCAATCTGCCAGAATTAAATAAAAATTCTTATTGTTATCACTAATTAGTGTACTTTAATATCCAAAAGTCAAAAAAGCGTTACCGGCGCCCCTTCAACCCCAAAAAATTAATTTCTACCGTTACTCGCAGAAATCCACACCTGGCGATTTAAATGTTGATTTTTGGCAAAGTTTGCAATCAGTCGGAACTAATTAAAAATTCTTATTATCATCACTAATTAGTGTACTTTAATATTCAAAAGTTAAACAAGCGTTACGGGCGCCCCTTCAACCCCCAAAAAATTAATTTCTACCGTCACAGAAATCCACACCTGGCGATTTAAAAGTCGATCTTTTGTAAAGTTTGCAATCGGCCAGAATTAAATAAAAATTCTTATTGTCATCACTAATTAGTGTACTTTAATATCCCAAAGTCAAAAAAGCTTTACGGGCGCCCCTTCAACCCCCAAAAAATAATTTTCTTCCGTCACTCGCCGAAATCCACACCTGGCGATTTAAAAGTCGATTTTTGGCAAAGTTTGCAATCAGCCATGACTGAATAAAAATTCTTATTATTAACACTAATGCGTGTGCTTTAACATCCTAAAGTCAAAAAAGCGTTTTGGGCACCTTTGAAGAGAATGTATCATATTTTACGGAATTTTTAATGTGGCATATCGTTAAAAATGTTAATTTTAGAAGTCCGTTGCCAACTTGAGAGAATTTTTAATGTGGTTTTGTGGACCTCATTTTTTCTCAGGATAATATCAATAATGTAGAAATTTACAAAACATCGTCCAAATGGGAAGATGTAGAAATATATCGGGTGTTCCATTAAAAAAAAACAATACTTTATTGATTCCTTCCTGTATCGAACACCCTGTATATATCAAAGTATTTTTTTTTATTGGCAGCAGTTAATGCCAACAAAAAAATCATCAGCCACAACAAAATAATTTTAAAAAGTTCACTTGATATGTTTTTTTTCCTATTTAAACGAGATATCCTCCGACTGCCCACTTTTGGGACACCCTGTATATTTGCATTGTTTTATGATGCCAATTGTAAAAATGCAAACTTCAATTTAGATCAGCCTTGTACATCATTCTCAAATTATGGCATCAGCAAAGGCTAAACAAATAAATATATCATTTTAGACTTTGCTTTTTTATTAAAAAAAAAGAAAACGAATTTTAATACAATAGCATCTTCAATACATATCCAGTGGAGCGATAAAACCTCCTCTCGTACAACAAAACCCTTACTGTCGTACTCCGGTAAAGCGACACGCGAAAAGAAAACAAAGAAAAATAATAATAAACTCTTCAACAAATATAAAAATATATATTAATAAAATAATAATACTAAAAGAGAGGTAGAGTATAAATTATTTACAAATCGATATAAATACAAACATCATGATCCTCTATATTTCTCTTAAATACACGAATCAATGCCGTTACAAAAGTGGACCATTCATTTAAAAATAGGTCTAAATTAGTACTTAAATAAATTAAATCGTTAAATAGAGAGAGTGAGTGACAACATAATTAATTTGATAACAATATACAGGAGGAGTCGTAAAGTTATAATCGAAGTTTAAGGATTTACGAAGTATTTAAAGCTGCGAGACAGATGATTTATATGCTAAAGTTTAATTTTTTCAGGGGAACGAGAATCTTTGTTTTTATTTTTACTTTTATCCGTGTGAAATAGGGAAAAGTATAACCCATGTGGGTAACATTGTTTTGTTTCAGGATTTTTTTTTTTTTTGACATAAGCCTGAGCCAGGGTGTATTTTTTTAAATCTGACAATTTTTTGTTGCGATGATTGAAATAACTCCGAACACCCTATATATTATTATATTTTTGGGTTCCTCGTTTAAATTGCAACATATTTTGTAGGAATGTTTGTACACTTATCTCTTTTAGTTTCCAAGAAAATTAATTGTTTCTAAAATTTTGACCTCAAAAAGGCAACTTGAAATCTGCCTGTAACTTCTCTTAAGAATAAGACAAAAATATTATTTTCATCTCAAATTGTACCCAGAGGATGCCTCTATGAGTAAAATAATTGGAAACTGTCAATTCTAACAATGTCAATAAGTGCCTTCTTAAATATCTCGTAATAATTTTTTTTTTAATGGAATGACCCATTTTTTATTACATAAAACGATTGGGAGGAAAAGTTACAACAAAGAAGTTTTAGTACAACGGCAACCCCTTAAACTTTTAGCGGAGACACCCTGTAATAATAACGAAACGTATTTAAAAAATAAAATTATTTTCTGGAAGGGCTTACAAAAGTGCTCTTGGTATTTCAAAATAACCAGTAAGTAGGAAAAAAATTCGGTTGTTTTCGAATATCTCTGGAAGTAGTCGGAATATTTTAAATTTCTTTTGAACAAATTATTTAGCATTAAAATGCGCAACTTTGCCTTAATTTAACCAACTCTCATCTCTTATAGTTACCGAGATTGCAATGGTAATGCATCGAATTTGTAACACCCTGTATATATATAAAAATGAATGTTTTTTTGTCCTGTATATGTTCCCTATACCATTTTTCAGATCATGATTAAACTTTTGTGAGTTGTTGTGCGTACGCTCGCAAAGGTTTATTGATTAGTACAACCAAGTTACAATAGGTGGCGCGCGGTAAAGCACTTCAATAAACGGAATGAGTTGTTGTGCGCACACCCATGAAGGGTTATGAATGGGTACAACCATTTAACAATAGGTGGTGCGCGAAAAAGCACTTCAGTAAACAGAATGAGTTGTTGTGCGCATGCCCACAAAGGTTTATGAATTAGTATAACCAATTTACAATAGGTGGCGCGCGGTAAAGCACTTCAATAAACAGAATGAGTTGTGCGCACACCCACGAAGGTTTATGAATACACTGATTTTGCAGTTGACAGTTGATCATGGGATATTTTTGGCCAAGTTGAAGTCATATGGATTCTCTGCAACAGCACAGTTCTTTTTTTAAGGATCGTGTTCAATTAAGGATTTCATATCAGATGCCATTAATGTTACATCGGGGGTACCTCAGGGTTCACATTGTGGTCCAACATTATTGACATTATTTATCAATGACATACAGGATATAATTCATAATTGTGAAATTTTGTTATACGCAGATGATCGCGTGCGAGAAAAACACTTAAAAAAACAGAATTCAAACACTTTCTTTCTTTGAATGGCATTGCATGACTAAATATATTTATGGCATTAAGGCCCGGTTGCACCGTTTTAAGTTAAGGGACCCATAAGATAAGGGAGCTCTAAGTTAAGGAAGTGTTAAGTGTCGGTTCGCTTGCACCGTAACTCTTGCAGCGTTCCTTAACTAAGGAATGACAAAGGGAGTAACGGTCATAGATAATGCATGAAATCTAGGGAAATTTAATATTTCCTGAATATATTTTGGGGGAGAGTTGGGGGAATTTTCTGGGAAACGGTTTAGTTCATTCCATGCATAGAAAAGACATCGATTTCATGGATATTTTTTACTCCAAGCATGTGTATGTATGTATGATTCATGGGCGACGAGTTGTTCCTTCCAAAAATGTATACAATTATTTTATGTGTAGGAGTAAACAATGTGAATTTATATATTTGAATTAAATTTCAATTGATGTCCAATTAATGAAAGTTAATGAATGTTGTTTGCTTGGATAAGTGGAACCTCCGTTAAAAATTAAAATCATCTATATCATGGAAGTAATTTGTTCTGTTATATATTCTACGTGGAATTTCGAGCTCAATGATTACTAGAATATCACGATCGTAGTCAAAATAAAGAATAATTTTCAATTCTTCATAAAACGTGAGGTTACGTTGAATATCGTGTGTGAAATTGCCTATTTTATAATGTTGTGTGTGCTTCAGGCGTTTCTTAGCACGCACTTAAAATTTAAGCCGCCACCACCCGACGGTTTAAAGTTAAGGAATTCTTAACCTCCAAATTGCTACTTAAAGTAACGGTGCAAACCAAACCGCCATTTTTAAGAAATCCTTAGTATTTAAGGATTTCTTAACTTACGGTGCAACCGGGCATAAATTGAACGAAGTAGTGGGCAACAGCATGTACGTTATATCTCATACTTCGGATACCTGAAAAAATTCCAGTCTCACATTTTTTTTTAAACTTCACAACACATCCTTAAAATTCAATCTTTACGACCCACCCTGTAAATAACATTCGATGTATGCCAAAACATTAAAATTAATTTAATTATCATATAATTGTACACATATTGAGTATTTGACTAAGTAGTTCACGAGTAATAGAGGGCGCGGGCCGCGCGCGCGATCCGCGCCCCGCTCTAATGGATATGTAAGCTAACGTGTTAATGTTTTGACACAATCAATTAGTTTTAATCGTTAATTAATTACCTACTTAGCTCTTTGTATATCAAAATCGGAAAATTGTTCGGTCCATTTCAGTTCACTGTTCCTCCCGCTAACGTCACTCCCGTTCGTGTTCGTGCTGAAGAAGTCGTCGTCGAACGGGTCGTTCTCCCTCGCGAATATATTCACAGATTCCGACTTTTTCAAGTTGCCGTCGCGCTGCGCCATCTTCGACAGCCGCTTCCTGGAGCTGGAGCTCTCGAAATTGCTGCTGCCCAGCGAGTCCTCGCCCTCCGTGCCGTGCTCCTCCTTTATGCTCGTAATGCCGTCGTCGGCCTCCGCCTTCTCGGTCGGCGAGAAGTCGTCCTCGAAGAGCGACTTCTGCTTGTACCGGGTCGGCTTCGTGTTGTTCTTCGGCCGCCGCGAGTCCGACTCGAACCACGACGGATTCAGCGAGGGCTTCTTCGGCCGCTGCGCCTTCGCCGGCGGCTTGCCCACCGTCGGCGACTCGGCCTCGGACGTCTCGAAGTCGTTCTCGAAGGTGAACCTCTGCCCCGCCCTGGCGGAGACCGGGCTCTCCGATTCCGACGGTACGAAGTCGTTCTCGAAGAGCGACTGCGCCGCCCGGCCGCTCGCGCTCTTCCTCGGAAACGTGCTAATTTCCTCAGTCTTTGGACTCTCCTTGGATTTCTTGCGGCCGGACGCGCCCAGCGGCTTCTTGACGCTGATCTCCTTGGGGTTCTCCAGCTTCTTCAGCGGGATCTCCGTGTTGAAGTCGCCGTCGAACTGGCCGCCGCTCTTGGGGTGCTTCAACCTGTGCGGGTTTCGCAGGGTCAGGCCCGGGTCGATCTTGTGCCTGTTGTGGGTGTGCATCGGCTCCGGGTACTGGGAGGAGTCCCTGCTTTTGGACCGCCTGCCCGATTTGTATCTGCGATCGCGTTCTCCGTCGCTACCACCTGAAAGAAAATAATAATGAACATGAGTGAACTTATTATTGGACAAAACACTTATATACTTGTCAGAAAATTATCAGAGACTTGTTGTGGCCACATCAGGCCACCATGGTGGCGGCACCAGTGGCGCCACCAAGTAAAGCAACCAGCCGAGACACCAGGCAGTCGGCATCCTCTTAGTTCCACCAGTAAAGTCTGATTGACCGGATTCGACTGGTGGCGCTACCACTTTTTGACAATAAGCACTGTTTTTCGAAATCATTATGGCGTTAGAATTAATTGGTTGATTTAGTTCCGCAAGAAGATGGTTGGGTATGCAACTCAATATACTCATCTAGTCGGACCTTTTCGTGGTAGTAGGCATGCGTCAAAATACACTAATTCGTGTACTTTGTTGCTCAAAAGTCAAAAAAGCGTCGCGGGCACCCCTTCAACCCACAAAAAATTAATTTCTGTCGTCAATCGCAGATATAAATCTCGATGTTTGACAAAATTTGCAATCAGGCAGAATTAAATGAAAATTCTTAGTGTTATCACCAATTAGTGTAATTTAATATTGAAAAGTCAAAAAAGCGTTAAGGGCACCCCTTCAACCCCCCAAAAAAATAATTTCCTTCGTCAGTAACAGAAATCTTTACCTCGCGATTTTTGACAAAGTTTGCAATCAGTCAGAACTAAATAAAAATTCTCATTATTATCACTAATAACTGTACTTTATTATTCAAAAATCAAAAATGCGTTTCGGGCACACCTTCAACCCCCAAAAAATTCATTCCAGCCGTCACTCTCAGAAATTCACACCTGGCGATATAAATATGGATTTTTGACAAAATTTGCAATCATTCAGAACTAAATAAAACTTATTATTGTCATAACTATATAGCATACTTTAATATTTAAAAGTCAAAAAAGTGTTACGGGAACCCCTTCAACCCCCAAAAAAATTATTTTCTGTCTTTTCTCACAGAAATCCACACCTGGCGATTTAAATGTCAATTTTTGGCAAAGTTGCAATCGGCCAGAACTAAACAAAAATTCTTACTATGACCAATAAGCGTACTTTAATATCCAAAAGTCAAAAAAGCGTTATAGGCACCCCTTCAGTCCCCAAAAAATTTCAGATGTCTCTCGTAGAAATTTAAACCTGGCGATATAAATGTCGACTTTTGACAAAGTTTGCAGTCAGAACTAATTAAAAGTTCTTATTATTATCATCAATTGATGTACTTTAATATCCAAAAATCAAAACAGCGTTACCGGCACCCCTTCAACCCCCAAAAAATTAAGTTATGTCCACTCGCAGAAATCCACACCTGGCGATATAAATATCGATTTTTGGCAAAGTTGCAATTGGCCAGAACGAAACAAAAATTCTTATTATTATCACCAATAAGCGTACTTTAATATCCAAAAGTCAAAACATCGTTATGGGCACCCCTTCAACCCCTAAAAAATTGATTTCTGTTGTCACTCGCAGATATAAATCTTGATTTTTGACAAATTTTCCAATCAGCCAGAACGAAACAAAAATTCTTATTATTATCACCAATAAGCGTACTTTACCATCCAAAAGTCAAAAAAGCGTTAGGCGCACCCCTTCAACCCCCAAAAAATTGATTTCTGTCGTCACTCGCAGATATAAATCTTGATTTTTGACAAATTTTCCAATCAGCCAGAACGAAACAAAAATTCTTATTCTTGTCACCAATAAGCGTACTTTACTATCCAAAAGTCAAAAAAGCGTTAGGCGCACCCCTTCAACCCCCAAAAAATTGATTTCTGTCGTCACTCGCAGATATAAATCTTGATTTTTGACAAATTTTCCAATCAGCCAGAACGAAACAAAAATTCTTATTCTTGTCACCAATAAGCGTACTTTACTATCCAAAAGTCAAAAAAGCGTTAGGCGCACCCCTTCAACCCCCAAAAAATTGATTTCTGTCGTCACTCGCAGATATAAATCTTGATTTTTGACAAATTTTCCAATCAGCCAGAACGAAACAAAAATTCTTATTATTATCACCAATAAGCGTACTTTACCATCCAAAAGTCAAAAAAGCGTTAGGCGCACCCCTTCAACCCCCTAAAAATTTATTTCTGTCATCACTCGCAGATATAAATCTTGATTTTTGACAAATTTTCCAATCAGCCAGAACGAAACAAAAATTCTTATTATTATCACCGATAAGCGTACTTTACCATCCAAAAGTCAAAAAAGCGTTAGGCGCACCCCTTCAACCCCCTAAAAATTTATTTCTGTCATCACTCGCAGATATAAATCTTGATTTTTGACAAATTTTCCAATCAGCCAGAACGAAACAAAAATTCTTATTATTATCACCGATAAGCGTACTTTACCATCCAAAAGTCAAAAAAGCGTTAGGCGCACCCCTTCAACCCCCTAAAAATTTATTTCTGTCATCACTCGCAGATATAAATCTTGATTTTTGACAAATTTTCCAATCAGCCAGAACGAAACAAAAATTCTTATTATTATCACCAATAAGCGTACTTTACCATCCAAAAGTCAAAAAAGCGTTAGGCGCACCCCTTCAACCCCCAAAAAATTGATTTCTGTCGTCACTCGCAGATATAAATCTTGATTTTTGACAAATTTTCCAATCAGCCAGAACGAAACAAAAATTCTTATTATTATCACCGATAAGCGTACTTTACCATCCAAAAGTCAAAAAAGCGTTAGGCGCACCCCTTCAACCCCCTAAAAATTTATTTCTGTCATCACTCGCAGATATAAATCTTGATTTTTGACAAATTTTCCAATCAGCCAGAACGAAACAAAAATTCTTATTATTATCACCAATAAGCGTACTTTACCATCCAAAAGTCAAAAAAGCGTTAGGCGCACCCCTTCAACCCCCAAAAAATTGATTTCTGTCGTCACTCGCAGATATAAATCTTGATTTTTGACAAATTTTCCAATCAGCCAGAACGAAACAAAAATTCTTATTATTATCACCGATAAGCGTACTTTACCATCCAAAAGTCAAAAAAGCGTTAGGCGCACCCCTTCAACCCCCTAAAAATTTATTTCTGTCATCACTCGCAGATATAAATCTTGATTTTTGACAAATTTTCCAATCAGCCAGAACGAAACAAAAATTCTTATTATTATCACCAATAAGCGTACTTTACCATCCAAAAGTCAAAAAAGCGTTGGGCGCACCCCTTCAACCCCCAAAAAATTTATTTCTGTCATCACTCGCAGATATAAATCTTGATTTTTGACAAATTTTCCAATCAGCCAGAACGAAACAAAAATTCTTATTATTATCACCAATAAGCGTACTTTACCATCCAAAAGTCAAAAAAGCGTTAGGCGCACCCCTTCAACCCCCAAAAAATTGATTTCTGACATCACTCGCAGATATAAATCTTGATTTTTGACAAATTTTCCAATCAGCCAGAACGAAACAAAAATTCTTATTATTATCACCAATAAGCGTACTTTACCATCCAAAAGTCAAAAAAGCGTTAGGCGCACCCCTTCAACCCCCAAAAAATTGATTTCTGTCGTCACTCGCAGATATAAATCTTGATTTTTGACAAATTTTCCAATCAGCCAGAACGAAACAAAAATTCTTATTATTATCACCAATAAGCGTACTTTACCATCCAAAAGTCAAAAAAGCGTTAGGCGCACCCCTTCAACCCCCAAAAAATTGATTTCTGTCATCACTCGCAGGTATAAATCTTGATTTTTGACAAATTTTCCAATCAGCCAGAACGAAACAAAAATTCTTATTCTTGTCACCAATAAGCGTACTTTACTATCCAAAAGTCAAAAAAGCGTTAGGCGCACCCCTTCAACCCCCAAAAAATTGATTTCTGTCGTCACTCGCAGATATAAATCTTGATTTTTGACAAATTTTCCAATCAGCCAGAACGAAACAAAAATTCTTATTCTTGTCACCAATAAGCGTACTTTACTATCCAAAAGTCAAAAAAGCGTTAGGCGCACCCCTTCAACCCCCAAAAAATTGATTTCTGTCGTCACTCGCAGATATAAATCTTGATTTTTGACAAATTTTCCAATCAGCCAGAACGAAACAAAAATTAATTCTTATTATTATAACCAATAAGCGTACTTTACTATCCAAAAATCAAAAAAGCGGTAGGCGCACACCTTCAACCCCCAAAAAATTGATTTCTGTCATCACTCGCAGATATAAATCTTGATTTTTGACAAATTTTCCAATCAGCCAGAACGAAACAAAAATTCTTATTATTATCACCGATAAGCGTACGGTGCTATCCAAAAGTCAAAAAAGCGTTAGGCGCACCCCTTCAACCCCCAAAAAATTGATTTCTGTCATCACTCGCAGATATAAATCTTGTTTTTTGACAAATTTTCCAATCAGCCAGAACCAAATAAAAATTCGTATTATTATCACCGATAAGTGTACTTTAATATTCACAAGTCAAAAAAACTTTACGGGCAACCCTTCAACCCCTCAAAAAAAAATGAATTTCTCGCAATAAAATATTACTTACCGTAATAAAACTGACCGGGTCGGGCTTTAATTTCACCTGTCTTGCGGTCCATCTCAGAGGCACTGCTTGGTCTGATTCTAGTACGTCTAGCTGTGAGGTAATGCGGTTGCGGTTCTTCCGGTTCATTACCGTACTCGTCTTCCCACGGAGACTCCGGATCTCTGCCGTAATACCTGTCATCATGTTTGCGTCGATCGGACGCCGCCCATCTACCGCTACTGTATCTCCCCAAAGGTTTCTCTGCAACGACAAGAGAATACCTGTGTTTCATAAGTTTTTTTTTAAACCGAGACCGATAAAACAAAAAAAAATTACTGTCTCTAGAATTCGTTGAAGAGAATTTTTGTAAATATACATACCGTTGTTTTATCATTTTAATTTACATAGCAAAAGTTATTATTATTATATTAACCACTTCGCGCCCATGCTGCTTTGATTTAATCCCAGGTTTGATGAAAAATTACTTCCTTGTTGTTGTTAACTTTTTCTACGAAATATGATTTCACTGTCACAAACTTTCCCATTTATGCAAAAAATATGAGAAAAATATTCCATAGATGGCACTAAAGAAGTAATTTTTTTTGTACAATGTTTTTGTTTTCATTTTTTGCTTGTTGCGACATGTGGTGAACCTGGGCGTGAAAAGGTTAAGAAGTCGAACATATACTAAAGATTGTTATTTTATTGAATTCAGACAACTTCAATAAATATTTTGAAACTAACTGTTATTAACACAAAGTGAACTTGACTTTACTGATATCTCTATGGAAACAGCAAAACATGACCTATTAAATTTCCTTTTATTGTCATTATACAGGGTTAACTTTATAAGTTCGGTTTTTCTACCGCATTTTTTGTATGAAATCATGGTTGGCTCTATAGTTCGACCCTTCAACCAAATAATAGAAATGATTTTAATCGTTCAACGTCAATCACTGGGGCAAAAATAAAATTTCACCCAGACCATACATTTGAACAAATTTTCAAATATTTCGAAAACGGCAAACAATAGGTATAGGGAGTATTGAAGTAACTCAACTTTATTTGCTCCATATAATTCAAAAATGACAAAAAATATAGGGTGTTCCATTTAAAAAAACATAAGTTTGGTCTGTAACTTTGTTATAAGACACACTGTATAAATTTAAATATTTTTAGGGCGTGCAGCTCACTATTATACACAAGTTTTGTATAAAACATTTTTCGAAATTTCGACAAATAAGCACGTGATTGACCGTTCCCAGAGCTCTCAAACATCCTGTATACAGTGAGATCAGAAAGTCGAAAATATTTAGCGGCACATTTTCCGGAAATCCCTGTAATCATTCAAGTAATATATTGGCTGCCTTGAAATCTCCAGTGCAGTGCAGTGCATTTGTTTATTCTTGTGGGTTTTTTGAGGTTACTTGTCTTAACTATTTTTGAAACAAGTAAACTCAAAAAACCACAAGATGTCAAAATAAACAAAATGCACTGCACTGGATAACTACAGACAGCCAATATAATATTACTTGAATTATTATCCCTATTTTCAGAAAATGTGTTGCCAACTATTTTCAAGGTTCATTTTACATCATAAAAAACGATTTTTCAAATTCTGTCAAACGTATTTGTATTATTAAAAATAATAATAATAAAGAATAATCACTTGGTTTGTCACATTCCTTGATAATGTCTGTTAGTCGAAACCAGTCGGAATTAAATAAATAATGAAAGTGAAACATTCAAAGTGATTATTCTTTACTATTTTTTAATAATACAAATGAGGAGTTGAACTGCAAAACTCAACTAACCCAATTTTGGCCAAAATGAGCTTGGTATCGATTCTTACTGTCCAAACAAAGAAAAATCCGAATATGTGTGAATTACCTTTCAAAACGCAACAAAAATGCGGCTAAACATTCATTTTTTTAATCAACAAATAGACTTCCTGAACGTTTTTTGCGGTTTCTGAACAAATTATAAAAGTGGTTTTGTTGAGTTTTGCAGTTCAACTCCTCAAATATTCAATCATGTTTCATCAAGTGATCAAACCAAAAATATTCTATCAAGCATTCGATTTCAGAAAAAATAGTATCTGCTTCTCGTCACGAAAGTATCTTTATCTGATACGGTGGAATTTGAAGCATAACTCCTGTAAATGACAACTTTAGGCAAACCTAGCAGGCCTAGAATTATTATTGATATTAAAACAAAATTACCTAATTCGCTCGCATCGTAATCACCGTAATCGGGACAACACCACCGTTCCCGGTCCATCTCCCTGCGCCGTCTATGCTGCAGTCTCCAGTCGTCCATATCCCGTCCACCGGTTGTAGAATGCCGATCGATGGGATGCCTATCTCTGTCGGATTCTCTGCCCGGATGCCTCTCAGGCCAATGGAATCTTCCGGAAGGTTCGTCTTCATATCTTAAAGAAAGAATTTCAAATGAGTTCTTTAATATTCCTCGAATGACTTATCAAGATAAATTGAAAAAATTGTGAATCTTCCTGAAGGTTCATCTTCATACCTTAACACGTTCGCTGCCACCGACGCGCTAGTGCGTTCGACTTTATACTTGCGTAAATGCAATCCCAATTGCGGTGGCAGCGAATGTGTTAAACAAAGAATTTCAAATTTCAAATTTCTTGAATGAAGTTGAAAAAAGGAGATAAATTGAAAAATTTGTGAAATGTTTTTATTCGATTTATGGCTTCGAATAATTTGCATTCTGTCCACTGCAACAGAGAATTAATTAGTTGGTCGATTATAAGTTTTACCGCCATCTAGTTTCTAGCATCGAAAGTTAATTATTGAAGTAAAAATTCCCTAACTTCGTGTGGAGAATTTCTCTTCTATAATTTACGATTCTTGAAAAGACTACAATAAACAAATTATCCATTATTATTGTTTACCAAGTTTTATCAGAGGGAGACGATACATTTTTGAGACGCTTTTACAAATGACCTCAACAGGCAGGTCTTTCAGCCTTAAATTTAATCATTAATCTAAAATTTGTTAGAGAATGTACCAACCCGTAATCATCGTCGTCGTCTTCGTCCCAACTGTCGGTGTGCCGTCGGTCCCTGGTGTGCCTTTCGAAGGAATGCTGCCTCGTCGAGTGCCTCGAGGCCCAGGTGGACTGCCTTCCCTCCCTCCTCCTCGTGGGCTCTTCTTCCCAGGGACTCACGTCTCTCGAACTGGAAGAATGGCCGCCCGTGGTTTGCCCGCCCGACCAGGTGGTCTGCCTTCTCCTTCTTGGTCGGTCATAACAATCATAACATTCATCATCATAACTATCCGTCGACCTATTAAAATAACACAAAATGCATATTGCATAATAGTAGCGGCGGAGGAATAAAATGGTTCGTCGATTTGCAACAAGAATTTTGTTTTGTTTGTTTTGAGAAGAGGATGAGGTGCGGTTCGTAATACATTTATTATCATTAAATTATTAATCCATTATCAACAGTGACGGTTCGCGGGGTTTTTTCTGGTACGGCCGAGGAACAAGAGGTGGTAATACAGATAGGTGCGGTCACTCAGCCAGCCGTCTCTGCAACTGACCCTACCTATCTGTATTACCACCTCTTGTTCCTCGGCCGTACCAGAAAAAACCCCGCGAACCGTCACTGATTATCAACATTGTATATCCAACAAAATGATATAACTTGAATATTATCAAGTTGATAATGACATATATCAACTTTTTATCAAGTTGATAATGACATATATCAACTTTTTATCAAGTTGATATTAACGGTTACACGTTGAAACTGCAACCGTCTTCTCACGTTGGATGAATTTTTCAATTCAGTTTATAAGCTATTATCTTTATAACAGGTAAGTTTTTGACAAGAATCTTTATATTCCGTATAAAAACCCACCTTCTGTTTGCAGGATAGTACTGGACCTCCGGTTCGGCTGAAGTGTCCCACCAACCTTCCTGATCGCGTCTGCCGGGACGCAACCCCCCGATCCAATTCTCCCCACCGCTTCCGGAGTCAACGCGGGGCCTCCATTCGGGCGGTGACCCATTTCCGAATTCCTTGGAATCACTGGACCAAGGGGACACGCCTTCCTCGCTCTGCACGGCCTTAACGTCTTTCGTCGACTCTTGGATCAGGCTGGGCTGATCGAATATCGCCCAACTTTCACCTGATAGATAAGAGATTTATAAAGATAAGCAGTACTACGACATAATAAGGTTTATAAAAGCGATGGTTCGGGCACATAGCGAGAATAGAGAAGGAAAGAGAAACAAAGCAAGTGACGCAGTGGCCACCAACAAAGACAAGGTCGAGAGGAAGGCCAAGAAAAAGATGGAGAGTCGAAAGGAAGGCCAAGAAAAAGATGGAGAGACAAAGTAATGAAGGACCTACTGTAGAGTATTGTACAGATGGTTGCATCCAATTATATAGATATGTAAGGGGTGGCGGCGGCTCGTGGATTTCCGTAGGGAGGGCAAAGATGTCGCTCGTGCCGCACTACTTACTCTTATAGAGGAAGCAAATATTTCGTTGCTGTTTCAGTCAAATTTTCTTCCGTTGCCCTACCGCCGAACATCCACGAGCCGCCACTGGTAAGAAGGTGAATAAAGTTCAGTTCGAGTGGAATGGAGAATGAATGTCAGAGTGGAGAAGATTTGTAGAGGATAGAGATGAATGGAGGCTTGTGGTGGAGCAGGCCAAGAAGAAGAAGAAGAAGAAGAAGCAGTACTACGAATATTATTATTGAAAAGATTTATAAAGACAATTCGTATATTTGAGTTAAAAATTGTAAATAAATAATACCGAAGGGTTCTTTGTTTTGGTTTACAAGAAAATAATTGTCACAGTTATAAATTTGTTTATCAACTGTCGGCATTTAAATATGAAGAGGATGGTCGTCATGGTAACACGTTGAAACTGGAGTTGTGTTTTTTTTCTATAAATTTATGCAACTGTCTTATGTTGTATAACACCTGGGGACTGTAAATGATTAAGACTTTTTTTTTATGAAGTTGGAATCAATGACGTAAAACAGAGACACGGGCAAAGTGTATAAAATGCGTGTGGGATCGAATATTCCCAAATTCCGTTTTCATTCGCTGTGCCGGTACGAAATAATATGTTAGGACAGCCACGGCCACTTTTCTTGCGGACGATCAAGAGATGGCGCTTTAGCAAAGAAAAATTAAAACGGTACGTTTTGCATTCATATCTGCTTCGATGTCAAAAAATGTAATTTTGAAATTAACAGTGGAAAGCAGAGTTTAAAAATATATCATAAAAACAGCGACAGTTGAAAAACTGGGCGGGGTTTTCCTAGCCACATTGTAATAAATGTCTTGTGTTCAAGAGTAAAAACCATTTTGAGATGAAGTTGTGTGCATACCAGAGATGGGTAACTCGTGAGTGAGTCGACTCTCAAAAATGAGTCGAGTGACTGCTGTGTAAATTTGCCGCTCAATTGGAGAAATCTGAGCAACATGGCAAACAATGTTTCAGATGAAAGTTGTAGGGTTCGGAGGGAGACATATGCTGGTGACCTTGAAAATGACCATGAAAAACCCTATATTCGAATTTTCATCAAAATATGACGGTTTTTATCACTTTTGTCCGCCATATTAGACTTTTTCAAATCAAATTTGTAAATACATAGTTTTAATTAGTGATCTTGAAAAGCCCCGTGTCCGAATTTTCATGAAAATATGACAATTTGTATAATTTTTGTTCCCCATATTGGATCCGTCATTTTGTTATTCAAATTTACAATTACATATTTTTAATCGGCGACCTTGAAAAGGCCTATATCCGACCCTAGTAGCACAAAATATTTCTTAAATATTGAAAAACATACTTCTGTGATATTGATTATGACAGATTTTTATATGTTTTAGCAATATTTGTATGAAATATTAAGGAAATATTACTATGTATATATTTTTGCAATATTTGTAAAAAAATGTTAAGGAAATATCATGATATATGAGGTAGTGGTGTGGATCCCAAACGCATGTACAGTATTATCGAGCACTCGAGATGTGTGGGGGTAAAGTTTGCGCGGAGTGAGAAAGTATTGAGAGAACACGATAACAAATCTCCGGAGCCAATTGACTTTAAGACGGTCACTGCCCGACAGGTCTCGAGTGCTTGGTACAACTCTACTTACGGTCAAATATCACCCTTTGAAGTTTGCAAATAAATTATACACTGGCTGAGAGAATAGACAGGAATATATGACGAAATAGCCACTAGCACAGACGTCTGCGTGTAAAACTGTTCAAACAGTGGCAGAATTGACAGAGACAGTACAGTGTTGCCTTTTTCTGTCATCCATATATTTCTTTGGATATATTTATAAAATGTTACTTACTAAATATATGGATTGAAATATATAGAACATGTTTATATAATAATTTTATTTCAACATTTCCATAGACATATTATATAAATATTTACTTTGGCCTTTTAATATTTCCGAAACATAAAAATGTAAAATCAATATTTGTAAAATATTTCCGACACAAATTGTGCTACTAGGAAAATGTGACAATTTTTACCATTTCTATCCGCCATTTTTTAATTAATCAGCGACCTCAAAGAACCCGAAATACCAATTTTTATACAATCCAGAAAACGCCTTCATATTTTGGCCACATTTTCGGCATTTGGTACGAAATTCGACCGCTAGGGGCGCTTCGGTCAAAACGTCAGATTCCACACTTGATCGAGTCGGTAGTAATAATTCATAAATTTAAGCAAACCTGTGGCGTCCGACGTTTTCTTGGCGGCATTTTCGGAGGCGCTGCCCGTCAGATCGACCTCCGGGGAACTGCCGCTGATGACGTCGGAGAGCGACCCGGAATTCAGCCGCGTGTCGCTCTGCGCAATTTCGGCGACGGCTAGCGGCACGGGACTCTTGACCTTCAGCGGCGACTTTACCGGCGTCGGCGACTTGTTCGCGTCGACGACGTTGTCCAGGACGCCGTCGTAATCGATTATGTTCTCCTTGGACGTCGTGATTTTCTCGTTGTCGTTCTTCAGATCGTCGATTATTTTGAGATTGTTCGTGTTCAGGTCCTGTTCCACACTGGAGTTTTTGTCTTCGTTTATGCTGTTCTGTTCGGCTATGACTTCGTCGATCGTTTCCAGCTGGACCGGCTCCTGGTCGTCCTCTTCTTCGTCTTCGTCTTCTTCATTCTCGTTTTCCTGAAAAATTACGAAAATTTAACACAGACAAGACATATGAATCCATGCGTTATCACTGACGGCTCGCGGGGTGACTCATGGTAGATAGGTAGGGTCGGTTGCAGAGATCTGTATTACCACTTCAGCTGTACTCTGGCCGCGAAGGGTCGGAAGGGCCACCCTCATGGATATTTTGTTACTTTACACTCAAGGATGTTTACACTTTACTTGCTAGCTATTGGTTTACTATCCACTTATTTTTATACCTCAGTAACATTGATGGTTCGCGGGGTTTTTTCTATACCTCATTAATTTAATAACCAGGCGGACTAAATCAAATTATAGCCGCGAAAATACGTTGTTGTGATTGGCTAAACGGGCGC
Source organism: Ocypus olens (assembly GCA_910593695.2). NCBI lineage: Eukaryota > Metazoa > Arthropoda > Insecta > Coleoptera > Staphylinidae > Ocypus > Ocypus olens. Next base: position 8,694,004 of record OU343060.1, on the reverse strand, counting down.
CGTTTTTAGACAGGCCAAAATTACTAAAACGGCAATGGCCGCTGTTATGATCAGCTGATCTGTTACCGTTTACTTGTGTCCCACAGGTTCCACGTATTTCGCGTTAGCTTTTGTGTTTTTAACCAGTTATTCCTCCCGTTGAAAGTGTAAGAATCGGTTCTATCAAAAACTCATCCTGCGATCTTCTAGGAAATAGTTATTTCATTTTTAACTATGGATAGATGCCCAGCACTAGTTCGGAGTCATTTTCTACCCCCAAGAAATGGAAAAGGTTGGATTTGAGAGCATTAACGCTCGAGGAAAAACAATCTAAAATTAACGTATATAAACTTTTAATACAAGAGGCTTTAAAATCTACTGTCGTTGTACACAAAATTGTCAATTCATTAGGTAAGGGTAGTGCAAGTAATGAAATCATAAACATGTATAATATTTACGACAGGCTAGCAGTACGGTGTTTCGCAAAATTAGAAAGAAAATTTGCCTACAATTTATTTATGTATTGTTAAAATTATTGAATGAATGTTAAGGGTAAACGAATTTTAAATAATTTGAATTTTACTGCCAAAACATTTCTGGTTACTTTTTTGGATACTTTTTATAGTGTAAATGTGACTCTCGGCTTTAGTCCGCCTGGTTATTAAATGAGGTATAGTACGGCCGAGGAACAAGAGGTGGTAATACAGATAGGTGCGGTCACGCAGCCAGCCGTCTCTGCAACTGACCCTACCTCTTGTTTCTCGGCCGTACCAGAAAAAAACCCGCGAACCGTCACTGCTCAGTGGTTTTTAAAAGGTTATAGATAGCACCTCAGATGCCTTCATAGCGCGGCCAGACTTTACCATGGTGTAATAATAACACATATAACAATTATAAAGCAATATGTACATACCTCCGCGATCATATTATTATCGCCGATCTTCAACTCGGACTCCACGATCTCCCTGAGCGCGGCGTACTTATCGACGACGTTCTCCATCACCGGCGCCTGCGCGGTTTCCGCGGGAGCTTCGTCCAGATTTTCCATCTCCTCGACAATCTCCTGCGGCTCGGAATCGATCTTCGTCTGCTTGATTTCCTCCTGTAGCAATTCCCTGAAGACCGCGTACCTATCATACGTGGAATCCGCAACGGCGGTACTCGCGCCGCTGTTGAACTGATTGAAATCGGCGAAATCCGAACCGAAACTTGCGAAATCCTCGTTACTATCGGATTTCGCCTGAGGTTGCGACGTTGCCGTGTCGTTGGAAGCGTTCTTGATGAAGTTCGAAAGGTAGTTCGTTAGCTGGACGAGGGTCATGTTGCTCAACTGGCTGGCGGGGATGCTCAGTTTGTTCGCCAGCTCGTTCAATCCGCTGAGGGTTAACTGGCTCAGGGTGATGTCCAAGCTGTCCAGGCTCAGATTGGGCAAGTTTTTCGTTTCGGTTTCGGTTTCGGTTTCGGTTTCAAAAATTGATGACACCGTAACGGTCGGTTCGGATGGCGGCTTTTTCTTATTGGATTTTTGCGGAGGGGGTAGGAGAATTGGTCCCGCGTTACGAGCCACCGGTCTGTCCTTTTTTACGGTCGGGAAGGAGACCGGGGTGAGGTAGTCCTCTTCCTCGGGGACGAAATCCGATTCGAATTTTGATTTCCTCGCGGGGACCGGAAGGGGAGGGCTAATTTCCATGTTGGATTTATTAGCCCCCGTTTCGTATTTTTCCATGTAATCGTAGTGCGAGTCTTCGGTGTGAGGGGGCCGCGGAGGGGGTTTGATGCTGATTTCGTTCATCTGCTTCTTCGGCGGGAGCGGTGGGGGTTTAATCTGCGCGAGGGTGGCCGCCGGTCTCGGGGGAGGATCGGGCGCACACTCGGATTCCGACGACATATCCAAACTGGGGTTTTCGTACAGTTTCGTTAAGCTCTTCTTGTAATCGAACTGGTTATCGAAAGTGTTCTGCTTCATAAACTGCATACTGCGCGGTGAAGTTCCAGCCAGCGACATCTGCTTCTCCAGGAATGAACTATTGGGGGATCTCGACAGCCCGAATAGGCTCGACAGGTCGGCGTTGTTGTTAACCTTATTATCAACGGAGAGGTCGTTCAGCTTCGTCTGCGAGTTGAACAGCTTGAAATCGTTGAACTCCGCGTCGAAAACGTCCTGTTTGGAAAAATCCGAATCGGCGAAGGGATCCGTCTGATCGAACGGATCCTCCCCGAACGGATCGTTGTTGTAAATACTGCTCGACGACTTGTTCACGCCGTTGTTCTTCTGCTCGAAACTGGCGGCGAACAGGGTGCTCTCCTGCGGCTGGCTCTCCGACACCAGGTCGTTCAGGACCTTCTTCGGAGGGTTCTTCAGCTCCTGGAAGAAGTGCTTCTTGTCCACGTAGGGCTTGATCTTTCCCGTCCCTGAAAAACCGCGACGAGATAACCGGCTGGCTTTTAGTGGGTTTTAGTGGGCCAACATTGATTAACAAAAAAGGGACGCCTTTAATGACACAGACATGCGTTTCTCGGGGTTTGTTTTAGAGTAGATTTTTAAAATTTACCAGTTGACGCCGTGTGTGTTTGGTGCAATTTCAAAGAGTAATCAATATTAGTGCTTTTGGATGTAGGCATACGCTGGGTTTGGTGTTTACATTAAGATTGCGATGCTTATAACGAAAAAACTCCAAAATTTGCAATATGGAAGAATTTTGAGCTCTAGTGTAGAATCTGGTCGTTTGACCGAGACGCCCCTTGCGGACGAAATTCTAACTAATAATAGAGGTTTATCATTTACGTTGTTTTTTTTTTGTGTATTTTTGCCATCACTTACCAACGGTTGGTGTGTGTTAGTCCCCTATCACACGAGGCCACCGTGGTGACGGCACCAGTGGAGCCGCCATGGTGGATCCAGCTACCAAGTAAAGCAACCAGCCACTCGGCGTCTTGGTGGGATTCGACTGGTGGCGCAACCAAAGTGATGGCAATACCAGGTGTGTTATGTTCCATTTCACTTAATACATTTGACTGGTGGCACCACTAGTGCTGCCACCATGGTGGCCTAGTGTGATAGGGCACTAACACACCTGCTATCGGACTAGCGGCGCGACCAGTCTAATCCGGTCGACCAGACTTTACTGGTAGAACAACCAGTATGCTGACTGCCTGGAGTCTTCCCTGGTTATTTTACTTGGTGGCTGGATCCACCATGGTGGCGCCACTGGTGCTACAACCATGGTGGCCTGGTCTGATGGGGCACTTATGGCCGTTTTCACCAACCATTCCTAAAATATAAGCATTTCCTAAATAAAGATAGGAACTTCTTCCCGTCAATTTAGTTTTCACCAGTCCTAATCACTTTCCTAAATGGTTTAGGCATTACTTATCGCTAGGTACCCGAAAAACGTCAACCCAAGTATTAAGTATCTGTTTCTAACCTAAAATTTCTAGTCGGTTTATTTATGTTGGTCTAAACCATGTCCAAAAGAATGCCCATTTGAACCTACGAAAAATCGTGATACATTTTTTAACGAAAAATCGTGTCTTCTAACTTCTAACTGGGCACTGCAATCTAAGAAAGCAGAAACAGAATGAACCTCTGACCGAAGCCCATCTATAGAGGGTGTGAAGCTGAAGAGAAGACCCCCGAACATGTATTCTTGAAGCATTCAGCCATCTCTACAATAAGACAATCATCAGACATCGATAAAGTCCCTCTTGGTGCCGTCCTGGCGTTTGCCAATGCCGTGGGTTGGCTGGACGGCACCGGGGAATACGGACTCAGATGAGAGGATGTATAAAGGGCCCATTGAGGCCTACGTCCAATATTTATAAAGCTAAAGAGTGCGAGAAGTTGGCTGTTAATAAAAAAAATGCAAGACCTGTCTAAATATTTTTTTGCAATTTTTGAAAATCCTGGTCGGGTTGGATCCACACCAAATTCAAAAATTCATATCTTTTTTTATTAATTAACGAATTTTAACGAAATAAGAATATTTTTAAAGCGAAAGAGTGCGAGAAGTTGGCTGTTCTTAATAGAAAAATGTATCACTTGTCTAAATATTTTTTTGCAATTTTTGAAAATCCTGGTCGGGTTGCGTCCACACCAACTTCAAAAATTCATATCTTTTTTATTAATTAACGAATTTGAACGAAATAAGAATATTTTTAAAGCGAAAGAGTGCGAGAAGTTGGCTGTTCTTAATAGAAAAATGTATCACTTGTCTAAATATTTTTTTGCAATTTTTGAAAATCCTGGTCGGGTTGCGTCCACACCAACTTCAAAAATTCATATCTTTTTTATTAATTAACGAATTTGAACGAAATTAGAATATTTTTATAGCGAAAGAGTGCGAGAAGTTGGCTGTTGTTAATAAAAAAATGTGTCACTTGTCTAAATATTTTTTTGCAATTTTTGAAAATACTGGTCGGGTTGCGTGCACACCAACTTCAAAAATTCATATCTTTTTTATTAATTAACGAATTTTAACGGAATAAGAATATTTTTAAAGCGAAAGAGTGCGAGAAGTTGGCTGTTGTTAATAAAAAAATGTATCACTTGTCTAAATATTTTTTTGCAATTTTTGAAAATCCTGGTCGGGTTGCGTCCACACCAACTTCAAAAATTCATATCTTTTTTATTAATTAACGAATTTTAACGAAATAAGAATATTTTTAAAGCGAAAGAGTGCGAGAAGTTGGCTGTTGTTAATAAAAAATGTATCACTTGTCTAAATATTTTTTTGCAATTTTTGAAAATCCTGGTCGGGTTGCGTCCACACCAACTTCAAAAATTCATATCTTTTTTTATTAATTAACGAATTTGAACGAAATAAGAATATTTTTAAAGCGAAAGAGTGCGAGAAGTTGGCTGTTCTTAATAGAAAAATGTATCACTTGTCTAAATATTTTTTTGCAATTTTTGAAAATCCTGGTCGGGTTGCGTCCACACCAACTTCAAAAATTCATATCTTTTTTATTAATTAACAAATTTTAACGGAATAAGAATATTTTTAAAGCGAAAGAGTGCGAGAAGTTGGCTGTTGTTAATAAAAAATGTATCACTTGTCTAAATATTTTTTTACAATTTTTGAAAATCCTGGTCGGGTTGCGTCCACACCAACTTCAAAAATTCATATCTTTTTTATTAATTAACAAATTTTAACGGAATAAGAATATTTTTAAAGCGAAAGAGTGCGAGAAGTTGGCTGTTGTTAATAAAAAATGTATCACTTGTCTAAATATTTTTTTACAATTTTTGAAAATCCTGGTCGGGTTGCGTCCACACCAACTTCAAAAATTCATATCTTTTTTTATTAATCAACGAATTTGAACGAAATTAGAATATTTTTAAAGCGAAACAGTGCGAAAAGTTGGCTGTTGTTAATAAAAAAATGTATCACTTGTCTAAATATTTTTTTGCAAATTTTGAAAATCCTGGTCGGGTTGCGTCCACACCAACTTCAAAAATTCATATCTTTTTTATTAATTAACAAATTTTAACGGAATAAGAATATTTTTAAAGCGAAAGAGTGCGAGAAGTTGGCTGTTAATAAAAAATGTATCACTTGTCTAAATATTTTTTTACAATTTTTGAAAATCCTGGTCGGGTTGCGTCCACACCAACTTCAAAAATTCATATCTTTTTTATTAATTAACGAATTTTAACGGAATAAGAATATTTTTAAAGCGAAAGAGTGCGAGAAGTTGGCTGTTGTTAATAAAAAATGTATCACTTGTCTAAATATTTTTTTACAATTTTTGAAAATCCTGGTCGGGTTGCGTCCACACCAACTTCAAAAATTCATATCTTTTTTTATTAATTAACGAATTTGAACGAAATTAGAATATTTTTATAGCGAAAGAGTGCGAGAAGTTGGCTGTTGTTAATAAAAAAATGTATCACTTGTCTAAATATTTTTTTACAATTTTTGAAAATCCTGGTCGGGTTGCGTCCACACCAACTTCAAAAATTCATATCTTTTTTATTAATTAACGAATTTGCACGAAATTAGAATATTTTTATAGCGAAAGAGTGCGAGAAGTTGGCTGTTGTTAATAAAAAAATGTGTCACTTGTCTAAATATTTTTTTGCAATTTTTAAAAATACTGGTCGGGTTGCGTCCACACCAACTTCAAAAATTCATATCTTTTTTATTAATTAACGAATTTGAACGAAATTAGAATATTTTTAAAGCGAAAGAGTGCGAGAAGTTGGCTGTTGTTAATAAAAAAATGTATCACTTGTATAAATTTTTTTTTGCAATTTTTGAAAATCCTGGTCGGGTTGCGTCCACACCAACTTCAAAAATTCATATCTTTTTTATTAATTGACGAATTTGAACGAAATAAGAATATTTTTAAAGCGAAAGAGTGCGAGAAGTTGGCTGTTGTTAATAAAAAAATGTATCACTTGTCTAAATATTTTTTTGCAATTTTTGAAAATCCTAGTCGGGTTACGTCCGCATTAACTTCAAAAATTCATTTTTTTTTGTTAATTAGTGTATTTGAATTGAATGTAAGAATTTAACTGGTATTATTAATAAAATGTATTACCAGTCTACATATTTTTGTTTTATTTTTAAACTTCAAGCTCACTTTAACGGACAATTAATACATCCGTGTGAAATTTAAAAATTCATAACTTCTTCAATAATTAACGCATTTGAACTAAATAACAAAATTATTAAAGCCAAACAATTTAAGAAGTGTACTGTTATTTATAAAAACCGGTATCACCAGTAAAATTTTTTTTTTTTCGAATTTTTCAAATTCATGATCTCTTTAAGGTGCAAAAAAAAAAAATTCATAACTTTTTAATAATTAACGGATTTGATCTAAATAACCAAATTATTAAATCTAAAGAATGTAAGAAGTGTATTGTTACTAATAAAAACATGTATCGCCAGTTGAAATTTGTTTTTTTTAATTTTTGAAATTCTTAATCGCTTTAACGTGCAATTATTGCTTCAAGAATTCATAACTTTTTTAATAATCAACGGGTTTGAACTAAATAACAAAATTATGAAAGCTAAAGAAGGAAAAAGTGTATTTTTATTAATAAAAACATGTATCGCCAGTTAAAATATTTTTTTCAGAATTTTGGAAATTCATGATTACTTTAACATGCAATTATTGCTTCAAAAATTCATAACTTTTTTAATAACCAACGGATTTGAACTAAATAAGAAAATGATTAAAGATAAAGAATGTACGAAGTGTATTGTTACTAATAAAGACATGTATCGAGAGTTTAATTTGTTTTTTTTTTTTTTAAATTCATGATCGCTTTAACGGGCAATTATTGCTTCGAAAATTCATAACTTTTTTTAATAATCAACGGATTTCAACTAAATAATCCAAATCAGATTACTTTGGTCTGTTACGCGGGGCCACACCAATTCTAATGGATTTTTTTTCTCGTATTATTGTACATTTGAATCTATTTGATTTAGATTCAGATGAATACCCGAATTTGGGGTCAGAATAATTAATTCATATTTAAATGCAAAATAAAGTTGTCTTGCTTCTCAATGTTTCTGAAAAACTCCTTCTCTAATACATCGGCGCGCACTTTCTGGCGCCATTAATTCAACTCTTTTTCTTTTCAATGTCTACCTTTAATTTGATTATGTCCTAGCTATAATTCTTCTTCGCGATTGATGGTGACGCTAGTTTAAAATAATAATTCCATAAATAAATCAATCATTGAAAATATTAACACGAGTAATTAAACAAGTGACATTATGTTACTTCAATGAAGTAGTAAAAAATCACTTCACTGTAGCGAAGCACACACCGCAGTTTCACCAATATGACAACTAAAATTTCCCTAAAAAAAACAGTACCTTAGTAGAAATTGCTTATCAAGGAACCGATTGCAATGGTGAAACCGAATTGATCTAAAGTACTAGTTTAGGCATTTCTTAGCTTAGGTACTATCTAACAAAGTATTTGTTTAGGAATAGTTGGTGAAAACGGGCATTAGGGCTCTATCACACCAGGCCACCTTGGTGGCGGCACCAGTGGCGCCACTAGTAAATGTATTAAGTGAAATAGAACATAAGACACCTGGTATCGGACTGGTGGAGCCACCACTTTGGTCCAATCCGGTCGGCCAGACTTTACTGGTGAAACAACCAGGATGGTGGCGCCACCAGCAAATTGTAAAGGACTCAATGAGGGCTCTCACACTAATCCACCAACTCGGCGTCGCGTCGGGGCCATCACTCAGTCAGTACCCGGCAGTCTGTCTTGGAGAGTAGAGGTTTTTGTGTTTTTTTTATAATTCACAATAGCAAAGGGTGAACCTATTATTTTCTATATTTTTTATATTTTTCAATCATTCGTTTACGTCTCACATAGTTAGCAAGTGCTAACTCTTCCATATCCATCTTAGCAATGCCGACTGCCTGGTGTCTCGACTGGTGTCGCCACCATGGTGGCCTGGTGTGATAGAGCCCTTAAAGTCACACATGTCTATGATAAGCATCAGCGGCGGCGAGGAGGCTACGGAAGAAAATTTGACCAAAACTGCAGTTAATTTTTGCTTCCTCTGTAAGAGTAAGCAGTGCAGCACGAGCGGCGTCTCTCCCTTACGAAGATCACAAGCCGCCGCTGATAAGCACTCACAATACGTTATCCACCGTATGCCTACATCGCTCTTTTATAAGTGGATGCAAAAAATAAAATAAATATACCTATTGATGCATTCAATGTCTTCGTACCTAATGGATCTAACTCTGTGAAGACGTCGAACTGGGACATGATTTCCTGTTTGGTGACCTCGTGCTGCTGGTCCTTGGTGGGCTCCAGCGGCGGGGGCTCCTCGAACAGGCTGTTGCCGGCAGGGGGCGTGAACCAGTCGCCGCTGCTGGGCTCGTCGTGCGACGTGTTGAACTCGTTGAAGGAGAACTCCTTCGGGGTGGCGAGCTCGTGCGTCGCGAACAGATCCGCCGTGCTGCTCGAGTCCGCGCTGACGCCGGTGTGCGGCGTCTTCGGGCTGAAGAGGCTGCCCGATTCGGACGTGCGGCTCGAGCGCTCCCTACCGGAGGATGGTGGCGGGGGTAAGATTGCTTTCTGTAAAAAAAAAATATCAATTGTAGTCAACTCAATGTAATTTTCAAGCAGAAACAAGTTATTCTGATATGATTACTGTATAAAAAGGTCGATTGCAAATTAATTAGAAAGAAAGTTGTCACAGTCTTCAGATGTCAAAATAATGGAAAGGTAATCCTTGTATATAAATTAGAACAATCCCCAACTTATCACATGCCTTTAAAATCAGAAAACAGACCAACAGCGTAAGCCTAAATACTCAGTATTCAATAATTGTATGAATGAATGAAAACATTTGACAGTTTAGGGTTATGGAAGGGGGGAATAGTGTTGCTGTACTGAACATATCCCTATAGCGGCCCTTACACGGTCAATAATACTGTCATTGCGTAAAAATATTAACAGTATTATTGATCGTGTAAACGTCTGGTACTGATGTATTGAAGAATGAACTGACGTATTACAAAATATTTTGTAATCCAAACCTCAGTACTTCAGTATCTTGGCCACGCCTACAAAGTGGTGGGGATACTGACTGATAGTGTATGGTCCATCGCATCATTACCTCAGTACTGACGTTTCCATGGGGAGGGAAAATGAGCCCTCCTACTGTTTAGTCACCTTTTTTTTTATAAAACACCTTGAGAGACGAATAGGTGAGGGGAGGGCATCAGGCACCAGACCTGTAACAGAGCAAAGAACAAAAGGCCTATTGGTCAGCCCAGCGTGCTGCGGGTCGACGCGGGTTTATAAAGTGGCTCAAATAATTTATAAAGTTGATACTTTCATATAATCCTGTAGAACATAAATAAGTGCTTCGCATATTTTATGTACAGCTTGACTAATTATGGCGGATGACATGAAAGTACCTTCCCGTTACGAGGTATCTTAAAGTGACTGCTAATCTTTCGTCAGCTGAAATATTTGTATCTTGTCTTTGCAAGAAAGGCTTTAACAATGTTAACAATTTATTGTACAGATCGTTATTCATACGAAAATAATTCATGTAGTCGTCCGGATCCGTCAAAACAATTTCTTTTAACAATGAAGTGTGCGAGAAGTGCTCACGTTTCTTAAACCAATTTTTAACGCATCGCTTTCTTACTACCCTTCGTTTTGTGCTAAAAGCGAAAATTATTGCAAGGCACGCCTTTTTTTGGTTATCCTTAACAAAAAGTAGTTCACTGGCTGGTGTCTGTTAAGATACTGAGGAAAATACTGATGATTTGGAATGACCGTGTAAGGTGGACAAAAAATACTAATGGCCGATTCAAAATACTCTCAGTACTTTGGAATGACAGTATTATTGACCGTGTAAGGGCTGCTTATGCGTGGGAAGCTGGAATCTTTTTTTCAGCTTGGCAGATGCTTACGTAAAAAAAAATATTTTTTTCCCGGATTGATATGAAATGTAAGACTTTAGCGACTGCTGGTAGGCCGCGATGTATCACTTCACGGATTAGGCTTTAAAAATGCTTATTAATTCCCAGGCTGTAAAAGTAATGCACCAATCAGGTACGACTCACGGCCCACGTCATGTTATTTCGCCAATCAGATGAGACGCCGCGTCCGCCAATAGAAGCCGCCCGGAAGTTTGCTTAATAGAGAGTTGCGTTCGAATTTTCCGTGTCAAAAAAAAAATCCAGAAACAGGTTCCCCGAAGTTTTAATAACGCCGAGCCTGTTTCCCCGGCGAGCCCCTAACTTTTCCACGCACAAAAATCCGACCGCGAAACGGTGGCGACATTCGCTCGCCGTAACCCATAGATAATCTTAAATAGATAGGCTACACAACATTTAACGCATTTTTAGTTTCGCCCCAGGGCCACTGCAATACGAGGGGGTAATGACTAATTTTAATTTTTTACGGTACTTCATTAAAATAATATGTAGGAATCAGTGACGGTTCGCGGGTTTTTTGCTGGTACGGCCGAGGAACAAGAAGTGGTAATACAGATAGGTAGGGTCAGTTGCAGAGACGGCTGGCTGCGTGACCGCACCTATCTGTATTACCATCTCTTGTTCCTCGGCCGTACCAGAAAAAACCCCGCGAACCGTCACTGGTAGGAATAATAAGAAGTCATTGATTAAAATAATATATTTATTAAGTACAACAAAAAAAACAGACATGAAAGTTTGTCAGTTTTTACTTAGTAATTATGATCTACATAGATAGACAGGGCGTCAACATGAAAGATTCCATAGAGATTTAAAATTCGGAAATTGCACGAAAATAATATTCTCACTTACTTCGTACGGAGAAAGTAGCAATTCAGTTAACAAATCGAAAAGCTTGATATAAAACCACGATACAGATATACTTTGATCAATGGATCTTTGCGTGAACGTCATAGATAGCTGAAGTTAGCTCTGACAACATTTTCATGCGTTTACTCTCTCTACGCAATCATGTGTGTACGTATGTCGTCCAAGGCGAGAAAACTCGGTCTTCGGTAATGACGAACACGCAAAGATCCATTGATTAAACCATATTCAACAATCACTTTAAATAATACGTATAAGTACTTGCAATTTTTCTTATCGGTTCATGTCTGGTAAATTGATGCATATAACTCTTTTTTTCCCGAATTCTTGCACCATTTAAATGCGCAATAATGGCGAGGCATTTTCTTCAGTGACGGTTCGCGGGGTTTTTTCTTGTACGGCCGAGGAACAAGAGGTGGTAATACAGATAGGTGCGGTCACGCAGCCAGCCGTCTCTACAACTATCTGTATTATCACCTCTTGTTCCTCGGCCGTACCAGAAAAAACCCCGCGAACCGTTACTGATTTTCTTATAAGTTTCGAGTACATTATGACATATAAAACTGAGAGGAAACGAAATCAGTTTATATACAAAAGCTCGCCGTGTTGATTTCGATTTTCGAATTAAATCAGCAGGTTATATTATATCATCAAGCGCTAATTTGTGTGTAACAATTTTCCGCTCGTTTTTAAATTTCGGTCATACTAGCGCCATCCTTTGGCCCTGGGGCGACAGCTTCAATGCGAACAATTGAATTCGTATGGAGTGCGCAGGGCTCCTATTCGCCCGGCAGTTGAAGTTTAAACGCATTCGAACGACGCACTTATTTTATGGCACAGCAGAACGAGAGACTTTCCCGTGGAAGAAGCCCATAACGGATTCTCCGAAGTATTAACGACCGCGTAAGTGTGTTTGCCTCACTTTCCCACGTAATTGAACCCGAGCAGCAATTGGAAATGATTTGGAGGTTACGTATTATGTAAGTTTTATCAAATAATTTCTAATAACCATAACAATATGAACCGTAATTTACCCAGATTGGCTATGCAATACATATGTGTTCATGGACATAATTACTTTGTATTTTTAATAGTAAAAAAAATGTATTGGAGAGTTTTACTCGTAATAATTACACGGCCCGTCAGATTTAAATTTAAATATCCATTACATGTCGAGTAAGGTTGATGTGTCGAAAATAAAGGACGGTCGTCATAGTGATGTTTCCTATGTTCAGAAGTAAGGCCGCTTGTTCAAAACAAAGCCCGCCGTGCGTTTGCTTCTGTTTCATTAAAAAATGGTTTGACGTTTTGTAATTGAAACTTATAAGTATCATCAGCCAATCTTTTTCGGTTAAATATGATTCCGTTAGATTTAGGCCTTACTTATGTATACAGCGGCCCATCAATTTATTTGGACCAGGGTTCGGAAAATATCCGATATTTATATAAATATCAATATATCGGATATACAGGGTCTTCATTTCAAAAGGAGCCACCCTGAATAACTTTGGATCTGAAGTAGTTACGGTTTCAAGAAAAAATACGTCAATTTTGTTTTCGAGGGGGAACTTAAAAAATACTGTTTTTAAAATTTTATCTTTCACCCCCTCACCCCCAGCCACCCCATCTTTATAATTTTAAATGGCACACCCTATTGTGCGATACCTCATTTTAAAGGGCATAAAAAATGCTATCCAGCAAAGCAAAAATAATTGAAATCGGTTCATTTGTTTTAGAGAGAGAAGGTATTCATTTCAAAATAAACCACCCTGAATAACCCTGGTTCTGAAGTAGTCATGGTTACAGGAAAAAATATGTCAATTTTGTTTCTGAGGTGGAACTTGAAAACACTGTTTTTAGAATTGTATCTTTCACCCCCTCACCCCCAGCCACCCCATCTTTATAATTTCAAATGGTATCCCCTTTTGTGAGACACCTCATTTTAAACGGCATACAAAATACTGTCCAGCAAATAAACATTAATTTTTATTCATATCCAAATATGCCACACCAAAGATTGTGTGGCTGGGGATGAAAGAAAAAATGATAGAAACAGTGTTTTTCAAGTTCCACCCTCTAAAATAAAATTGACTTATTTTTTCTTAAAACCGTAACTACTTCAGATCCAAAGTTATTCAGGGTGGCTTGTTTTGAAACAAAGACCCTCTCTTTCTAAAACAAATGAACTGATTACAAATATTTTTTTTTTATTTGCTGGATGGATAATATTTTGTATTGCCTTTAAAATGAGGTATCGCACAATAGGGAATGCCATTTGAAATTTTAAAGTCGGGATGGTTGGGAGTGAGGGGGTGAAAGATAGAATTCTAAGAACAGTGTTTTTTTTAATTCCCCCTCAAAAACAAAATTGACGTTTTTTTTTGAAACCGTAACTACTTCACAACCAGAGTTATTCAGGGTGACGTACTTTGAATTGAATACCCTCTCTAAAACAAATGAACTGATTCCAATTATTTTTGCATTTCTAGATAGTATTTTTTAAGCTCTTTAAAATAAGGTATCGCACAATGGCGAATGCTGTTTGAAATTATAAAGATGGGGTGGCCGGGGGTGAGTATTTTGAAATTAATACCCTCTCTCTCTAAAACAAATGAACTGATATCAATTATTTTTGCAGGGCTGGATAGAATTTTTTATGCCCTTTAAAATGAGGTGTCGCACAATAGGGGGTGCCATTTGAAATTATAAAGATGGGGTGGCTGGGGGTGAAGGGGTGAAAGATAAAATTCTAAAAACAGTGTTTTCAAGTTCCACCTCAAAAACAAAATTGACATATTTTTTCCTGTAACCATGACTACTTCAGAACCAGGGTTATTCAGGGTGGTTTATTTTGAAATGAATACCTTCTCTCTCTAAAACAAATGAACCGATTTCAATTATTTTTGCTTTGCTGGATAGCATTTTTTATGCCCTTTAAAATGAGGTATCGCACAATAGGGGGTGCCATTTGAAATTATAAAGATGGGGTGGCTGGGGGTGAAGGGGTGAAAGATAAAATTCTAAAAACAGTGTTTTTTAAGTTCCCCCTCGAAAACAAAATTGACGTATTTTTTCTTAAAACCGTAACTACTACAGATCCAAAGTTATTCGGGGTGGCTCCTTTTGAAATGAAGACCCTGTATATCAACTTCTTGATATTTATTCTTGGTCATTAATATTAATGTTTATATGACTTATTAATTATATAATGCGCATACTTTATTTATATTATATTTATTTATTGCAAACAAACACAGTTGCTTACAAGATAGTAAAAAAATAACATTTAAAATGTCAAAATATTTGATAACAAATTGAAATTTTTTTGAAATGAAGACTTTTTTGCTCTTCACTATGTTTTCAGGGATAAATTGAAGAATTTTCAAAGTGAGGACCTTTTTTTGTTTTTTTTTGCTCACACTTAGTTTTTCATTTTTAAGTCACTTCAAAAATCAACTATTTTCGACAAAAAAAGAGTCATTTCGCCCATCTCTACTTTCAATTAAAGCAAATACTTACTATTCGCATTGCTGCAACTGGGAATATTTGAGAAACGGGGGAATTTTTTGGTATTGTGTGTTTCATAAATATGATATATATCATGATATATATCCGATGATATATATCGTCCGAACCCTGATTTGGACTATAAATGTCAATTTTTGTTTTACTTAGGTACCTACGAAAATTTTACAAAGCTACATGTGATATGTTGATAGAATTAAATATATTGAAAATTATATTGCAAGTTATTATTAATTTCTTCTAAACAATCCACGAAAAAATTATATGTTTAACACGTTCACTGCCACCGACGCGCTAGTGCGTCCGACTGTATATTTGCGTAAATTCAATCCCAATTGCGGTGGCAGCGAACGTGTTAACATGGCAATAAAGCCTTGGCAGAAACTCCAGCCGCGTTAATAAATCTGCCATTTTATTGCCTTGTTAAACAAATAACTATAGGTCTAATGGAAAAGTGTTAAAAGTGTTATTATCGAGTTATTACAAACCTTTAAAATTAGAAACTGGTAAAATAAAGGTATGTAATAGCACAATTGTCACTATGGTCACTATGCGTGATTTTAACGAGAAAATTGTTGCTGAAAAAGTAACAGATGTTTGTGCATATGACTTATTTTACTTGGGTTGAAGCAAACTGCAAATATGATTAACCTCTTCAGGGACAAATTAATTTTGAAGTTTCAAATCCTTTAAGAAACAATTGATAGCTCGCCAGTAGCATGGAAATGTGCAACTGTAGCAGCTTTCAGAGCTTGACATGAGATGGTAGTATTGAGCTAAATCAAATTTGTTGGAAATGTGTTCGCCATTTTTAAAAACGTACACAAATGTGTTTCTGTCCCTGAAGAGGTTAAATATCATATTTGCAGTTTACTTGGATCAATTTGTCCATTAACTTACCGGAAAAGATGTAAAGCTATCCCCGAACGGATCGTCTTTAGACCCAAATGGATCGGAAGGAGTTATCCTTTCCATTTGCGTCAGTCCCTGTTGAAGGCTATTCAATTCCAACTCCAGATCCACCAAATCGGCGACAGCTGGGGTGGACCTTGTTTCCGCCGAGCTCGCACCTTTTGTATCGGATGTTGTCGTTTTCGAGGTGTCCTGCGAACTATTCTGCTGCAAAAAAAACAATCCATTTGTAAAGTGCCAAAAAAAAATTAATCGCAGTCGCCTCTGAATTGAAATGCATACGTCACTGATTGAATGTGATTGAATACAAAAGGAGGCTTTTAACATTATTGATATTTTAATTCAGCATGAAATTGTTGGCAGAATCCTGCACCACACCAAATCAGGCGTGCACTCAGGGGGTGGCTATCGGGCTTGACCCCTCCTTGAGTATTAACCGCCAAACCTGCCCATGGGAAAATTTTAGAATTTGATTTAATTGAAATGCCTTTGCAATGGTACACTTTTATTCAATGTCATATTCAGTTTACACATATGTTTGTTTGTCAGTTATTATATGCTTGAATGCAAAAAAGTGCAATAGCACTTGTCTTTATCGATTGCGAAGAGGCTCGACAAAAAATATCAACAGTGCAATCGCGCTGCTTGGGACTCGAAAGGGTTAACCCTTTCTTTCCCAGTGACAACATAAATGATTTTTTGTGCTCTATTTGAAAAAGGTGCGTGCGCGAAAATTTCATCCATTGTCATCTATTACATCTAGATGGCACCAGTAGTTTTATATTATGCATTTGTCTTTTAGTGCGTGTGTTATTGAAATTCAAGTGATTCGACGAACAGGTGCACATGACCGGGAAAGAAAGGGTTAATAACACCATCTGAATGAAAATTTAATTTTTGATTTATCTTTTACTAGAGCACGGAGATAAAATGTTATATACAATAAATAAAAGTGCATACAAATTTTTAATAATTAATTTTAAGAATACTCACAATTCGTTTATCGAGAAGTTACATGTTACGTATAGTTACGGGGCAAAATATTAAATGTTTCCACAAAAAGAAAGATTAGTAATGCAAATTGCATTGTCTTATCTAAATTAATTCTATTTCAAGGATGCGTTACTCAGTTAATTTCCATTTTAATAGAGGAAATGTTTACACATTTCCATTCCTTAATTGATATTTAACGGAATGGAAGTTCATGCAATTGTTGTCATCGACTTATTCCGGAGGATTCTTTTGCACTCAATATGTAAGAACAGTAGTTGGTGTCGTAAGTTTTTCACAGGTTACTTTTTTTTGTTGGGGAGATCAAATGTTTCCATTTCATGGAAAATTGGTTGAAAGTGGTGCAAACAAGATTCGCCCCCACCCCCCGTTACAATTTGTGCCATGAAGCCCTCTCCTTCCTCAGTATATTGAGTGAGGTGCTGCAAGGACAGACCCATTCTTTTCAGTTTATATTTCTTATACAACTGTCGGGGCACCCTAGATGTCACACAGCCTATACGACAAGCATACATATGCTGCCATCTATTGACAAAACATGCACTCATAATTTAAAATGGTATAAGGTAGACCGACATTTAGTAAGTAAGTAATTTTATTAATGCGAATGCCAAACAACTTACACAGGTCAACAAAAAATGAGTAGTGATAAGAATTCATAGATATTTGCGACTTTTATATTGACTTGCTCTTGTACCTTCCCACTATTACAAGAACTGTCCACTTTAGTAATTTATAATTTACCATTATTGGTATTGGAAGTGATTCAATTAGCGTTCCGATAGATAGTGTACTGTGAATGAACAACAAAATCAGCTAGAGGTACTTACTTTGGAACTTAACAAGCTTCGTTCGGAGAAAAGGGGAGAGCTCCCGTACCGGCCCTTGTCCAGGTGTTGCTTGGCCAACTCGATCTCCTTCTTCTTGAGCGCGAAAACCACCTGGAATAAGTCCCGCATGGCTATGACAACCTGGAAATTCGACATACACACGGTTTTTAGTACAAAAAAGCGTTTGCGTCCGGGTATGCACGAGGTGATTAGTCAACGATCGCTGATATGGTGTCACACACTCATTTACATTATTGCCCGTTATTGTGTGTCACCTATATTCCCCGTTTAATAATTAGCGAATTTGCATTACAAACCCGTTCCAGTATATAGTTACAAGTGTTCGATCCGGAAAAGAAAGTGAGACCGCACGAAATCTTATTGTATGGGGAAAGAAATTTTCTTCACCTGTTACTCCTGCGTGTATATAACTGGCCACGATATACAGGGTGGTTCAGATTATTTTTGGGAAACTTAAACAGTGGATTAAATGTTACCGTGAGATATCTTTGTTAGGGAAGCATTTAACCCGTTTTTCCCGAATTACTTTTATTCTAATTTACTGGTATGGGTTAAATACTTATGATTAAAGCATAATGTAATAATACATCTAGTTTTTTTTAAGGCACCTGTGTGTAGGATAAGTGCACAACGCAAAAAAACTCGTGCGACCACACGTTTTCCTATAATTCGGGAATAAATCTAATGTTCCATTTTTGGAACACCGGGAAAAAACGGGTTAAAGATGCATGTTTATAGGAACTTTTTTTTCCTTTCTAAGTTTAATACACTGTTTAAGTTTCCCAAAAACAATCTGCACCACCCCGTATATTATAGCCTAATAAATGTAAGAATATATTTGCCCCCCCTCCCCCCTCCCACCATTAATTACCAATGAAATGGCCGTATAATAGAAAATGTTAATTGTCATTACGTTCCGTGTTGCTTATCAATTTTTTTCCGCTACCAGAAATATAATACTTTAAAAAATATCAGAAAATATTCTGAAATACGGCTTGTAACATTTGGGATTAAATTTTTTATAGTCACCTATGCGTCCTATGGCAACCGAGAAAACAATGTTGAATTTTGTTTGTTTGTGTCAATCCAGTGACAGTTTTTGCGGGCATGGATGCAAACGAAGCTGCGAATATTGTGTGTTAGAACCTGTTACCGACAAAATCGAAAAAGGAATGTGCCCCGTTGTGACTCTTTTAAGCAGTGGTTATGTAAAATGGATGCCGATGCTATAGCTATAGACGAAAATGTGTTGCTCGCCTATACCTTGGAGCGTTACGTTTCTGTTTATTATTTTCCTAGGTCCGTAAGTAAAAAATTAAGTTCCGTCCTCAAGGACAACAAACACCACGAATGTTATCAGCCACTTACGGTACCATGGATGCAATGCTTATTTACGTTGTCGGTAGCGGAAAAAAAGTATTATTTACACTATCACGGTAATGATGTCATTTTGACATCATTACTTTGGCATCCTTTCATTTAAATCGGAGGAGAACGCATGGGTTACTCGCCTTGTAAGAGTAGTTAATTAAGTCGATGACAAAAAAAAAATGATTCTCCAGTAAGTAAAATGTCTTATGTAATGTGGTTTTGGAACTGACTACAATGACAAAATGCATGATCTTACCTGACTAGCGGCTTTATCAGTTTTAATCCCGAAAAACCTGTGCCCCGTGTCCGGCGAACCGAAGATATATCCAAACGCCCTCGAATCGGACATATCCTGCGCGATGAACGAAATCTTGTGCACGGGATGATGATACAGAGAATCCTACAGAAATGAAAAATTAGGTATAAATACAGATTTACATTGAGTATAAATTGCACAGCCATTACATGAGATGCTAAGATATCAACAGTTCTAACGCCTTGTAAGTCTGCCACAAATAACTATTTTCAATTCGCTTACTCCGGTTTTTTCATCACGCAGTCTCAGCCCGTCGATTGCTATATTAATTGTGATCCTCTGCTTGTGTTCGCCGGCCGCTCTTATCGCCATCTTCAGGTCCGACAAGGCCTCCTGGCACATCCTGTCCCCTCTGGCTTCGGAAACTTCCAATATCCCAATGAGTTTCGCCTTGAAGCTCACCCCTTCTCCCAAGAATCGAGAAGTTTCATTTTTATCTAAAAACCGTAACTCTTTCAAGCGATTACAATCTTAAAACATTGTTTAACGGATGCGATTATTTGCTCAATATACAATTCCGTACAGCGATGGCCTTGTTATAATAGCAACTGTTTTAGTAATAGAAACAAAAGAACACTAAACACTCAAACTATTATTACAAAAAAATAGCTATTATTACAACTAGGGAAATATGAATAGTATATTTCCCGAGGTTTGCTAGTTACATCCCGAGGGATGTATAGACAACCAAGGGAAATGTATTCATATTTCCCGTGTTGTAATCAATCGTTTTTTTCTGATTGAAAGAATATTGTTCTGTAAATGGGAAAATATTGGATAGTAAATTGTGAATTTATCGGATTGGTAACGTTGCTAAGGGCCTTGTTTGTAAATATCATGGTTGACTTGTTTTGGTATTTGCGTTGTTTCATAAATTGGTGAAATGTCAAACTATGTGTTAACGCAAGTGACGAAAGACCGTGAATGTTTGGTTCCCGTAAAATCCATAAAGGATACCTTCCTAAGAAATCGGAGGTGTTGTCCCGAGAGCAATTAAAACAATTCTTGCGAGAAGCTGCTAATGACAATTGTTTGATGTTTATATTTTCGAAGTGCTCATATTTCCCTAGGGAAATATAAGTGTGTTTTGACATATCGTAACTAAGGCGATATCGCTCAATATTGTTTCAATCAGAAAAAAAGACCTTTATTGGCATATCCTTTACACATTTCTTTCTCCTTTACATTCTTACCCCTCTCCCCCACCCCTTCTGCCTTCCTTCTCTCACCAGTATCTTTACCCCGGCTCCGACTTCTCTCATCCATTCATTCACTCCGCCGTTACAAAAAATATAGTATTATTTCAATCTATTTTACCGAGGCTGAAAGACCTCTGGTCACTTCCCTGTTGAGGTCATTTGTAAAAGTGTCTCAATAAATGTATCGTCTCTCTCTCTCTCTCTCTATTTTACCTGTACATAATTTTTTTTTTTTATCAAAAAAGGAAGGACGTGGATGGAACTGCAGGTTAGGGAGAGTGAATGATTTGGGAATTGACGTCGGCTACGAGGCCATCTGCCACAACCATTGCTTTAATTGCATATCAGAAAATTAAATGAATAAATGAATAATGATACAAACACCTGTACATAATAATCTGCAAAATTAAGTCTTTGAAAATTGAATAGAAAATATTAAACATATGTTTAATTAGCTGCAGTTTATTAAAATACAATAAAGTAGTAATTAATTACTTGAGCTTCTGCAGCGAAGTCTTAATTATTATAGTAAGAACCGCAAATATCAATTCAAATTCAATTGAAAATTGTTGTAATAAAGCAAAATAATAACATGAAACCCAAACGAGCTTTTATTTGAATTACACCCACATATCCAAAACCAATATCTTAGAAGAAATTAAAAATACCTTTTAAATTGAAGATAATTTGAGGATACTCTTCACATTCGCAATCCTTATTTTTCATATTATTCACCGCACGAAACCTCGATTTTCATACGCGAAAATGCTACATCTCCGGCCATCGCTGTACACGCATTAACAATTATGATAGTACTAATAATTATACATTCATTAGCAAGCTCTAATTCTTGTACTAATAAACTCTACGTTAATGTAAATTTAATTACAGTTACGGAATCCAATTTAATAAAAACAGAAAGGGGCATTCACTTAAATGTCATAGCGGGCAGCTCTTTTTTTTTTTTTTCTTTTTTTCTATATCCTCCAGATTTATGTTAATGGTGCAAAAGTAAGTTACAGGTGCGACTGGGGGCATATAATAAATCATACGTTACCAACGAAATAAACAAGCTATGCGGAAGCATGCCAACCGGCCCATCGGGGCCTACTTACATTTCAGGGGGCTAGTTTTTTTCCGCAATGTTTGCATTTTAAATTATTTAATCACGCTAAAAATAGCACACTATTCACACTCGCACACTTTCAATTATCACATGGTTTATTGACTGAACGGCCCGAGCACCCCAAAAAACAACAAAAACCATTTTTCGGATAATTACTATTTCACTTCTTAATATTGATCAAAGAAACCATTCACATTGATCCACCCCTTATTAAGGGGTGTAGTACGTACGAGGGTGACGGATTTTCGGGCATGCTCAGTGCGCGTTTTCGGTTGTGGGGCTATTGATTAAAATTCGCGAATTTGAATTAAAAAGGACGACTTTGGGCTGATTGTTTAATGCGCGCGTGGGCTTCGCCGACAATTACCGATTGGTGTGTTTGTTTAATGGCACAATTGGCCAGTTTCGGGGGGTGGTTGGTCTGTGGGTGTGCGAGATCGTGTCGGAAAATTTTATACCATTCTCAGCAGACATGTTTTCGCGCGGAAACTCATGCTTTCTCCACTGCACGCATTTTCTTCGGCTCGAGCATCTTCGAAATTGTTTGTAACTATTGTTTAATGCACGTTTGACATTTGACAGGTGGCAATGAGCGATGGCAACGGAATGCCGTTCTCTTAACCCGGCAACGCCGCATTCCAGCAGATCCTGCTGAAAAAGACGTGTACATTATGTTGCCTAAGTCAATGTTACCGTTGATCGGGCGTACAATGAGTTGCCTATAATAAAACTTTAAAATTGTAAAAAATAAAATATTTAAAAAAATAATCAAGATGAGAGAAATGACGAATTATGATTCTGTAAAAATCCACAAACACCGCATTCCTAGATTTAGGGATAATCCCTTTCGAACGAAGCGTAAGATTGTGAAAATTAAAAAAATGTTTAAAGGCTTGAAAAAAATTTGAAAACAATTGCCACCGACTTGAAACTCTGAATTTACTCAAAACCCATTTAGAATTATGATTCTGTAAAAATCTTCAAACACCCCATCCCTAGATTTAGAGGTAATCCCTTGCTAACGAAGCGTAACGTTCTAAAAATTTGAAAACGTTTCTATAGCTTGAAAAAAATATTAAAACAATTGCCATCGAGTTGAAACTGTCTGAATTTACTCAAAACACATTAAGAATTATGATTCTGTAAAAATCCACAAACACCCCATCCCTAGATTTAGAGATA
This sequence comes from Ocypus olens, assembly GCA_910593695.2. Taxonomy (NCBI): domain Eukaryota; kingdom Metazoa; phylum Arthropoda; class Insecta; order Coleoptera; family Staphylinidae; genus Ocypus; species Ocypus olens. The sequence goes on along the minus strand of OU343060.1, from coordinate 8,671,223 downwards.
ATCCTTTGCGAACAGAGTGTAACATTGTGAAAATTTTAAAATGTTTCGACGACTTGAAAAAAATATAAAAACAATTGCCATCGAGTTGAAACTGCCTGAATTTACCCAAAACACATTTAGAATTATGATTCTGTCAAAATCTACAAACACCCCATCCCTAGATTTAGAGATAATCCCTTGCGAACGAAGCGTAACGTTGTAAAAATTTAAAAACGTTTCCATGGCTTGAAAAAAATATACAAACAATTGCCATCGAGTTGAAACTGCCTGAATTTACTCAAAACACATTTGGAATTATGATTCTGTCAAAATCCACAAACACCCCATCCCTAGATTTAGGGATAATCCCTTGCGAACGAAGCGTAACATTGTAAAAATTTGAAAATGTTTCCTTGGCTTGAAAAAAATATACAAACAATTGCCATCGAGCTGAAACTCCCTGAATTTACCCAAAACATATTTAGAATTATGATTCTGTCAAAATCTGCAAACACCCCATCCCTAGATTTAGGGATAATCCCTTGCGAACGAAGCGTAACATTGTAAAAATTTGAAAATGTTTCCATGGCTTGAAAAAAATATACAAACAATTGCCATCGAGTTGAAACTGCCTGAATTTACTCAAAACACATTTGGAATTATGATTCTGTCAAAATCCACAAACACCCCATCCCTAGATTTAGGGATAATCCCTTGCGAACGAAGCGTAACATTGTAAAAATTTGAAAATGTTTCCATGGCTTGAAAAAAATATACAAACAATTGCCATCGAGTTGAAACTGCCTGAATTTACTCAAAACACATTTGGAATTATGATTCTGTCAAAATCCACAAACACCCCATCCCTAGATTTAGGGATAATCCCTTGCGAACGAAGCGTAACATTGTAAAAATTTGAAAATGTTTCCATGGCTTGAAAAAAATATAAAAACAATTGCCATCGAGTTGAAACTGCCTGAATTTACTCAAAACACATTTAGAATTATGATTCTGTCAAAATCTGCAAACACCCCATCCCTAGATTTAGGGATAATCCCTTGCGAACGAAGCGTTACATTGTTAAAATTTGAAAATTTTTCTATGGCTTGAAAAAAATATACAAACAATTGCCATCGAGTTGAAACTGCCTGAATTTACCCAAAACACATTTAGAATTATGATTCTGTCAAAATCTACAAACACCCCATCCCTAGATTTAGGGATAATCCCTTGCGAACGAAGCGTAACATTGTAAAAATTTAAAAACGTTTCTATGGCTTGAAAAAAATATAAAAACAATTTCCATCGAGTTGAAACTGCCTGAATTTACCCAAAACACATTTAGAATTATGGTTCTGTAAAAATCTGCAAACACCCCATCCCTAGATTTAGGGATAATCCCTTGCGAACGAAGCGTTACATTGTTAAAATTTGAAAATTTTTCTATGGCTTGAAAAAAATATACAAACAATTGCCATCGAGTTGAAACTGCCTGAATTTACCCAAAACACATTTAGAATTATGATTCTGTCAAAATCTACAAACACCCCATCCCTAGATTTAGGGATAATCCGTTGCGAACGAAGCGTAACGTTGTAAAAATTTAAAAACGTTTCTATGGCTTGAAAAAAATATAAAAACAATTTCCATCGAGTTGAAACTGCCTGAATTTACCCAAAACACATTTAGAATTATGGTTCTGTAAAAATCTGCAAACACCCCATCCCTAGATTTAGGGATAATCCCTTGCGAACGAAGCGTTACATTGTTAAAATTTGAAAATTTTTCTATGGCTTGAAAAAAATATACAAACAATTGCCATCGAGTTGAAACTGCCTGAATTTACCCAAAACACATTTAGAATTATGATTCTGTCAAAATCTACAAACACCCCATCCCTAGATTTAGGGATAATCCGTTGCGAACGAAGCGTAACGTTGTAAAAATTTAAAAACGTTTCTATGGCTTGAAAAAATATAAAAACAATTTCCATCGAGTTGAAACTGCCTGAATTTACCCAAAACACATTTAGAATTATGGTTCTGTAAAAATCTGCAAACACCCCATCCCTAGATTTAGAGGTAATCCCTTGCGAACGAAGCGTAACTTTGTAAAAATTTGAAAATTTTTCTATGGCTTGAAAAAAATATACAAACAATTGCCATCGAGTTGAAACTGCCTGAATTTACCCAAAACACATTTAGAATTATGATTCTGTCAAAATCTACAAACACCCCATCCCTAGATTTAGGGATAATCCGTTGCGAACGAAGCGTAACTTTGTAAAAATTTGAAAATTTTTCTATGGCTTGAAAAAAATATACAAACAATTGCCATCGAGTTGAAACTGCCGGAATTTACCCAAAACACATTTAGAATTATGATTCTGTAAAAATCTGCAAACACCCCATCCCTAGATTTAGGGATAATCCCTTGCGAACGAAGCGTAACATTGTAAAAATTTGAAAATGTTTCCATGGCTTGAAAAAAATATAAAAACAATTGCCATCGAGTTGAAACTGCCTGAATTTACTCAAAACACATTTAGAATTATGATTCTGTCAAAATCTGCAAACACCCCATCCCTAGATTTAGGGATAATCCCTTGCGAACGAAGCGTTACATTGTTAAAATTTGAAAATTTTTCTATGGCTTGAAAAAAATATACAAACAATTGCCATCGAGTTGAAACTGCCTGAATTTACCCAAAACACATTTAGAATTATGATTCTGTCAAAATCTACAAACACCCCATCCCTAGATTTAGGGATAATCCGTTGCGAACGAAGCGTAACGTTGTAAAAATTTAAAAACGTTTCTATGGCTTGAAAAAAATATAAAAACAATTTCCATCGAGTTGAAACTGCCTGAATTTACCCAAAACACATTTAGAATTATGGTTCTGTAAAAATCTGCAAACACCCCATCCCTAGATTTAGAGGTAATCCCTTGCGAACGAAGCGTAACTTTGTAAAAATTTGAAAATTTTTCTATGGCTTGAAAAAAATATACAAACAATTGCCATCGAGTTGAAACTGCCGGAATTTACTCAAAACACATTTAGAATTATGATTCTGTAAAAATCTGCAAACACCCCATCCCTAGATTTAGAGGTAATCCCTTGCGAACGAAGCGTAACTTTGTAAAAATTTGAAAATTTTTCTATGGCTTGAAAAAAATATACAAACAATTGCCATCGAGTTGAAACTGCCGGAATTTACCCAAAACACATTTAGAATTATGATTCTGTAAAAATCTGCAAACACCCCATCCCTAGATTTAGGGATAATCCCTTGCGAACGAAGCGTTACATTGTTAAAATTTGAAAATTTTTCTATGGCTTGAAAAAAATATACAAACAATTGCCATCGAGTTGAAACTGCCTGAATTTACCCAAAACACATTTAGAATTATGGTTCTGTAAAAATCTACAAACACCCCATCCCTAGATTTAGGGATAATCCGTTGCGAACGAAGCGTAACGTTGTAAAAATTTAAAAACGTTTCTATGGCTTGAAAAAAATATAAAAACAATTGCTATCGAGTTGAAACTGCCTGAATTTACCCAAAACACATTTAGAATTATGGTTCTGTAAAAATCTACAAACACCCCATCCCTAGATTTAGGGATAATCCGTTGCGAACGAAGCGTAACGTTGTAAAAATTTAAAAACGTTTCTATGGCTTGAAAAAAATATAAAAACAATTGCCATCGAGTTGAAACTGCCTGAATTTACCCAAAACACATTTAGAATTATGGTTCTGTAAAAATCTGCAAACACCCCATCCCTAGATTTAGGGATAATCCCTTGCGAACGAAGCGTTACATTGTTAAAATTTGAAAAATTTTCTATGGCTTGAAAAAAATATACAAACAATTGCCATCGAGTTGAAACTGCCTGAATTTACCCAAAACACATTTAGAATTATGGTTCTGTAAAAATCTGCAAACACCCCATCCCTAGATTTAGAGGTAACCCCTTGCGAACGAAGCGTAACTTTGTAAAAATTTTAAAATTTTTCTATGGCTTGAAAAAAATATACAAACAATTGCCATCGAGTTGAAACTGCCGGAATTTACCCAAAACACATTTAGAATTATGGTTCTGTAAAAATCTGCAAACACCCCATCCCTAGATTTAGAGGTAATCCCTTGCGAACGAAGCGTAACTTTGTAAAAATTTTAAAATTTTTCTATGGCTTGAAAAAAATATACAAACAATTGCCATCGAGTTGAAACTGCCTGAATTTACCCAAAACACATTTAGAATTATGGTTCTGTAAAAATCTGCAAACACCCCATCCCTAGATTTAGAGGTAATCCCTTGCGAACGAAGCGTAACTTTGTAAAAATTTGAAAATTTTTCTATGGCTTGAAAAAAATATACAAACAATTGCCATCGAGTTGAAACTGCCGGAATTTACCCAAAACACATTTAGAATTATGGTTCTGTAAAAATCTGCAAACACCCCATCCCTAGATTTAGAGGTAATCCCTTGCGAACGAAGCGTAACTTTGTAAAAATTTGAAAATTTTTCTATGGCTTGAAAAAAATATACAAACAATTGCCATCGAGTTGAAACTGCCGGAATTTACCCAAAACACATTTAGAATTATGATTCTGTAAAAATCTGCAAACACCCCATCCCTAGATTTAGAGGTAATCCCTTGCGAACGAAGCGTAACTTTGTAAAAATTTGAAAATTTTTCTATGGCTTGAAAAAAATATACAAACAATTGCCATCGAGTTGAAACTGCCGGAATTTACCCAAAACACATTTAGAATTATGGTTCTGTAAAAATCTGCAAACACCCCATCCCTAGATTTAGAGGTAATCCCTTGCGAACGAAGCGTAACTTTGTAAAAATTTGAAAATTTTTCTATGGCTTGAAAAAAATATACAAACAATTGCCATCGAGTTGAAACTGCCGGAATTTACCCAAAACACATTTAGAATTATGATTCTGTAAAAATCTGCAAACACCCCATCCCTAGATTTAGAGGTAATCCCTTGCGAACGAAGCGTAACTTTGTAAAAATTTGAAAATTTTTCTATGGCTTGAAAAAAATATACAAACAATTGCCATCGAGTTGAAACTCCCTGAATTTACCCAAAACATATTTAGAATTATGGTTCTGTAAAAATCTGCAAACACCCCATCCCTAGATTTAGGGATAATCCCTTGCGAACGAAGCGTAACGTTGTAAAAATTTAAAAACGTTTCTATGGCTTGAAAAAAATATAAAAACAATTGCCATCGAGTTGAAACTGCCTGAATTTACCCAAAACATATTTAGAATTATGGTTCTGTAAAAATCTGCAAACACCCCATCCCTAGATTTAGGGATAATCCCTTGCGAACGAAGCGTTACATTGTTAAAATTTGAAAAATTTTCTATGGCTTGAAAAAAATATACAAACAATTGCCATCGAGTTGAAACTGCCTGAATTTACCCAAAACACATTTAGAATTATGGTTCTGTAAAAATCTGCAAACACCCCATCCCTAGATTTAGAGGTAATCCCTTGCGAACGAAGCGTAACTTTGTAAAAATTTTAAAATTTTTCTATGGCTTGAAAAAAATATACAAACAATTGCCATCGAGTTGAAACTGCCGGAATTTACCCAAAACACATTTAGAATTATGGTTCTGTAAAAATCTGCAAACACCCCATCCCTAGATTCAGAGGTAATCCCTTGCGAACGAAGCGTAACTTTGTAAAAATTTGAAAATTTTTCTATGGCTTGAAAAAAATATACAAACAATTGCCATCGAGTTGAAACTGCCGGAATTTACCCAAAACACATTTAGAATTATGGTTCTGTAAAAATCTGCAAACACCCCATCCCTAGATTTAGAGGTAATCCCTTGCGAACGAAGCGTAACTTTGTAAAAATTTTAAAATTTTTCTATGGCTTGAAAAAAATATACAAACAATTGCCATCGAGTTGAAACTGCCTGAATTTACCCAAAACACATTTAGAATTATGGTTCTGTAAAAATCTGCAAACACCCCATCCCTAGATTTAGAGGTAATCCCTTGCGAACGAAGCGTAACTTTGTAAAAATTTTAAAATTTTTCTATGGCTTGAAAAAAATATACAAACAATTGCCATCGAGTTGAAACTGCCGGAATTTACCCAAAACACATTTAGAATTATGGTTCTGTAAAAATCTGCAAACACCCCATCCCTAGATTTAGAGGTAATCCCTTGCGAACGAAGCGTAACTTTGTAAAAATTTTAAAATTTTTCTATGGCTTGAAAAAAATATACAAACAATTGCCATCGAGTTGAAACTGCCTGAATTTACCCAAAACACATTTAGAATTATGGTTCTGTAAAAATCTGCAAACACCCCATCCCTAGATTTAGAGGTAATCCCTTGAGAACGAAGCGTAACTTTGTAAAAATTTTAAAATTTTTCTATGGCTTGAAAAAAATATACAAACAATTGCCATCGAGTTGAAACTGCCGGAATTTACCCAAAACACATTTAGAATTATGATTCTGTAAAAATCTGCAAACACCCCATCCCTAGATTTAGAGGTAATCCCTTGCGAACGAAGCGTAACTTTGTAAAAATTTGAAAATTTTTCTATGGCTTGAAAAAAATATACAAACAATTGCCATCGAGTTGAAACTGCCGGAATTTACCCAAAACACATTTAGAATTATGGTTCTGTAAAAATCTGCAAACACCCCATCCCTAGATTTAGAGGTAATCCCTTGCGAACGAAGCGTAACTTTGTAAAAATTTGAAAATTTTTCTATGGCTTGAAAAAAATATACAAACAATTGCCATCGAGTTGAAACTGCCGGAATTTACCCAAAACACATTTAGAATTATGATTCTGTAAAAATCTGCAAACACCCCATCCCTAGATTTAGAGGTAATCCCTTGCGAACGAAGCGTAACTTTGTAAAAATTTGAAAATTTTTCTATGGCTTGAAAAAAATATACAAACAATTGCCATCGAGTTGAAACTCCCTGAATTTACCCAAAACATATTTAGAATTATGGTTCTGTAAAAATCTGCAAACACCCCATCCCTAGATTTAGGGATAATCCCTTGCGAACGAAGCGTAACGTTGTAAAAATTTAAAAACGTTTCTATGGCTTGAAAAAAATATAAAAACAATTGCCATCGAGTTGAAACTGCCTGAATTTACCCAAAACATATTTAGAATTATGGTTCTGTAAAAATCTGCAAACACCCCATCCCTAGATTTAGGGATAATCCCTTGCGAACGAAGCGTTACATTGTTAAAATTTGAAAATGTTTCAATGGCTTGAAAAAAATATACAAACAATTGCCATCGAGTTGAAACTCCCTGAATTTACCCAAAACATATTTAGAATTATGGTTCTGTAAAAATCTGCAAACACCCCATCCCTAGATTTAGGGATAATCCCTTGCGAACGAAGCGTTACATTGTTAAAATTTGAAAATGTTTCAATGGCTTGAAAAAAATATACAAACAATTGCCATCGAGTTGAAACTCCCTGAATTTACTCAAAACACATTTAGAATTATGATTCTGTCAAAATCTGCAAACACCCCATCCCTAGATTTAGGGATAATCCCTTGCGAACGAAGCGTTACATCGTTAAAATTTGAAAATGTTTCGATGGCTTGAAAAAAATATACAAACAATTGCCATCGAGTTGAAACTCCCTGAATTTACCCAAAACATATTTAGAATTATGGTTCTGTAAAAATCTACAAACACCCCATCCCTAGATTTAGGGATAATCCCTTGCGAACGAAGCGTTACATCGTTAAAATTTGAAAATGTTTCGATGGCTTGAAAAAAATATAAAAACAATTGCCATCGACTATAGAAGTGAATTAAATATGCCCTAGCATCAATTAAAGTCTGGTTAATTAAATAATTCTTATGATTTTAAAATATCGATTATCAACTACGTTTCCGAACAACTTTATCGTTTTCTTTTTCCATGCCGGGCACGTGCCTCCGTGGCGCAATTGGCTAGCGCGTTCGGCTGTTAACCGAAAGGTTGGTGGTTCGAGCCCACCCGGGGGCGATTTTTTTTTGAAGATCTTGAAAGATACGTTAATTTGATCAACTTTTAAAAGGTTTCAAATTATTGTTATTTTTCTACACAGTATTTAATTCGCGTTGTTCTGCCAAGTTTTTTTGTTACTTTTGTATTTCAGCAAAATTTTGTCTAGCTGGAACAAGTCAGTAAAAAACTGACTATACTTGTAAGAAATATAAATTAAAAACTCTTGATTAATTTGCCCACTTCTCATGATACACCTTTCTCGTTGAAGCGATAATTGATCATAACATCCAAATATTTTTGATTTTATGTAATTGAAGGCACACTCGATTCGCGTACATATTTATTTATATACACAAATAAATATTACACGAGTGTATATTTTCATCTAGGTACACCTAAATTGGGATAATTCGACCAATTTCCGCCGAACGCCTCTACTTACTTGATTTCGTCCCTTCTTCGGGCTTGATTTGCGTGCGGGGTCTTCTCATTTTCATCCCTTTCATACGGCATGACCACGAGCCGTCGTCGCCTAATCATACATAATGTGTTTGCAAAAATAACACCGAGGAGGGATGATGTATATAAGGGGTGGTGACCACGACGTGACGCCAGAATAACCGAATTGTTTAACCAGTGAGGTGCCGTTGTTTGTTGAACTTGTTGTGGATATAATAGTTGGGCTTTTATCTTCAAGGGTGAGTGGATATAATTTTTGTATATATAACATGTAATATTGTATGGCCTTTTCAACCCAACAGGGTTGGGTATTGTTTTTACTGACAGGAAAGCAATATATTTTATTGTATTTTACCATACTTATAATTACGTACCAAGGGTATTTGGATGATGTCGCTCAAGGGTATAAACATCAAATAATGTCCATGGTGCGTATCAAGGGTATTAGGATTATGTTTAAGTAATGTCCATGGTGCATACAAACTTTTATGTCTCACTGGTTTTAATATTCAATCATGGAAAGGTTATATCTGTCATTTTTGACGTTTCAAGTGATTTTATTATTGTTAAAATTTACGAAGTAGTTTATGAATGCGGTTGTTAGGGGCTACGTAATGTTTTTTTTGAAACAAGAGTTTTTTCGCAGTGATGAACAACGAGCGACATTTCATAATAGCTGAAGAAATTCGTGCGAAAGCATCCAGAGCTACTGAAAGTTTATTTCCTGCAAAGTCCAAAAAATTGCGCGACAAAGGCCATGTTAAATTCCACTCCTGGATAACTAGGTATGTTATATTCAATAATTTGACATTTCAAGTTCTAAGTTATCACAGGGGGAGCCAAAGAAAACGCGTCAACACCATGTTATGTTTGCTCGTCAATTTTTAAAAACATCAAATAATTTCTATAGCGACACAAGTGTGGCACATCGTTAGTTTTGGGATATGAAGAGCTACGCAAAAGTGAAATAAAAAATCCAGTTCCGTATTTGAACACATAAAGTTGATGTTGGTATCTAAATAACGAAACGTCGTATTTGAGAAATTAAATTATTTTCTGGAAAAGCTTGGAAGTGTCTTAATAAAGTGCTCTTGATTTTTTGAAATAACAAATAATAAAGCCGTAATAGTTATTTATAATAATAATAATAATAACTTTATTGGCACCTAATGTACATTAACATACATATTGGACACGTTCATTTTACATACATTTTATACGAGTGTGGAATGTACGTAATTAGTCACAAACGAAAAAGTTTACTAGCAGTAGGGTAATTTTCTGAAGTGACTAACGAGTAATTCCACATGAGTGTATTTAACATTTTATCCAAAATCATCTGTGTAATTCAATGTATAAATAATGTTTTTGACGTCAATTTGAATTATTTCAAAATTTTTACGAAGGACCTAATTATTAAGTCCTAGTTATTCTCTCACTAGTGGGTAATGAGCAACATTATTTCCCTCAAATGACCACAACAATTCGCTTATTACACACGATTTTGGGTAAAATTAAAAATTGATTTTTTTCGTTTTTTTTTCAGTCAGAATAAATTATTCAGCATTAAAATGCGCAACTTTGCCTCCATTTAACCAACTCGCTATCTCTTATAGTAACTGAAATGGTTATGCTAATGCAGGGGCGGCTCGTTATGTAGAGCCAAGGAGTCATGGCACTAGCTGTAATTTCAAGCTCAGAAAGAATTTTTAATTCATTCTTAAAACACTTTTTCGCCAGTTACTTTGGCCTAGGAAGATAAATCGTTCTTTTTTTTTCAAAAAAGGAGGAGGGGTATATTGTATAAGTGGGTCTACCATCAACATGTTCCACGAGCCGCCACTGTGCCAATGCATCGAATGTTTTGCTGAAATTTACGAACTGATGAAATTCATTAAATCATTTTGCTTTATAATTATAAAAAAAAAATGAATTCATCACTCAAATATAGTTATTTTCGACAATATATTAGTCAGAAACAGGTAATTACAATGTTCGGAAAATTCTTTTGTAATTGAAAGCTTTTAGTGTTATTATGGTTTTTGATACAAGATTGTTCCATTATTTAAATGTTACCGATTGTTACGTCTATTGTTGCCGAGTTTTCGATTAATGTATTTGCATTGCATGATTATGTAGTTTACGTTTCAGGAAAACTCTGAATCATTGCGTTTTCAGCGAAAGAATAATTAAAGCTTGTATTTTTTTATGATTAATGGGTTTTTACTAATTCACGCTTCATGAAGTATTACATATGAAAAAGTGTTACAGGGTCGCCAAAAAAGTATGCGTTATATCTCGTTGAAATTTCTTAAGTTCTATCATCTGACATTTTTTTTCAAATTTTCTACGCTCGTAACAATAATAACTATTTATGTACCAACGGATATCCAGTTACATAGAATGTAAATTTTTGGATTCATATAAACTGTGTCTAGTAGATAGAGTTCCTGCCTCTTGGCCTCGTGGTCGCTGGTTCAAACCCAATCCGCGCGATCACTTTTTAAGATGACAAAAAATGACCGTGGATGTATAGTGTTTGTCCCATCATATTCATTTTGTGAAGTGTTGCCAAACTGAAATAATTAATTTTCTCGCTAGAGACTGAAAAAATCTCTCTTTAAGACAAAAATACTGCACTTTTATTGCTAACTCTGTTGTAATACATAGGTAATTGTAGAAACGCCAAAGTGGCGGAATCTATTGCCTGAATGCTGTACTGAACCAAATGTTCACATTAATATTGTTATATTTGCCGCCGATGGTAATGATTTGGTTCAGTACAGCATTCAGGCAATAGATTCCGCCACTTTGGCGTTTCTACCTTTAACGGTGTTTGGAATACTTATATTCCAATAGTAATCTCCGTTTCCCCATCAGCAATTAACTACACTGATGAGACCTGAAAGGTCGAAACCGGTCTGTAGGTGTTTTGATGGGGGAACAATACTTAATGTTCACATAGGTAATTGTTTAAAAGATTTTTTTATGAAGATTTCAATGTTCTTTCGTTACTTCAAATGTGGTGCAATCACCTCCATTGTTTTGTAAGCTGCTTTTGAGAATACGCATGAAGCTTGTGGTATCACTTACAGTTCTATTTCTCTTCTTTTTCTCCTTTGCGATCGTAAAAATTTATTCAAGAAGGACAACTTCAGACACGAGAGTTTTTAGAATATACGTCTTGGGGACTTTAGCAACATGGCAGCAAAGGAATTTCATTGGTAACCTTTGGGAAGGTATTCAAAATTGTGGCTACTTCTTTGAACATTTCCAAAAATGCGTATATTGGAAAAAATGTTCAGTATGACCTTGAATAATTTTAGTATTTTCTTAGTTCAAACTTGAAATTTAAAGTTTTTTGGGGAACACTAAAGACAAGCAGCTTTTTGTTCTTAACCTTTTTATCGATCTCACGGCATTTTAAAGTAACAAGTTCAGGCAGCATCTCCAATAGTACCGAATATATTAAACCATGTACTATTCAGGAAACTCATTCGTCCGGAAATAAAAATTATGTGTGTAAAAAATACAGTTACAGTTAATAGTCATTATATGCGAGTTGTACACTATACTTTGTTCACGAAAATTAAAATCAAGATCAAAATTACAATTAGAATCAAAATTAAAATCAAAATCAAAATTAAAGTTGCAATTACAATTACAATTGAAAAAAAATTAATGTGAAAGTTAAATTCAATATTAAATAGGGTAAACAAAATATTATCATAAATCGCGTTCTGTGAATCAAATCGTGTTTAATGACCATATTAAACACGCAAATGCGTGTGCATGTTTAATAATCAGATTAAACACGCAAACGCGTGTTTAATGAAATTGAGTGTTAAATGTACCCCATTAATGTTGCCCATAGAATTAAATAATGCGCACATTATAACATTTTCGTGAACAAAATTAATCAAGTACAAAACATTCGTTAACGTTAAAAGAAATTAATTTTAGAAAACGCTAAAATAAAATAAGTGAATTTTCACAACTCTTATTTCGAGTGTGAGTATTCGGTTGCATACCAATTCACTTGCGATTGCTAAATTTATTAGTTGCTGGCGTATTTTAAGTTCTTACAAGTATCAAGATTTAAGTTACAAGTTTCAAAATTAAAAAATAAACAATGACACATTATCTTATAATAATAAATAACCAATGTTTGTAGCTTATAAAGTGAGCAGTTAAGCAAGGTTTTCGTAGTGTAGTGGTTATCACGTGTGCTTCACACGCACAAGGTCCCCGGTTCGAACCCGGGCGGAAACAATTCTTTTATTTATACGTACTCTAATTTTTTTTCCCGTAGTAAAATCAAAAGTAGCACTTTACATAAATCGTACCGAAAGTAGTTATTTTCAGGACGATTTTGTTTCACTTTCGGAACGATTTCCATACTTTCGTGACGCTTTTTGTTACTTTTGGGACGATTTTGCGTAGGCGGCCTTGATAAAAACATCAACTTCGTATTTAATTATGACAGCGCTTGTCATACAACATTCGTGTGTGTGTTTGCTTTTTTAACATAAAAAACGGCTGCAGAAAAAATATTGTACGTAACTCGTTCCAAAAGTGAATTTTTCTGCAGCCGTCCCGAAAATAGAACTTTCGGTACGATTTATTAAATCGAAAGTGCCACTTTACATAAATCGTACCGAAAGTTGTCATTTTCGGTACGATTTTGTTTCACTTTCGGAACGATTTCTTTACTTTCGGGACGTATTTTGTTACTTTCGGGACGATTTTGCGTATATATGTAGACGGCCTTGATAAAAACATCAACTTCGTATTTAACTATGACAGCGCTTGTCATATAACATTCGTATATGTTTTTGCTTTTTTAACATAAAAAAACGGCTGCAGAAAAAATATTGTACGTAACTCGTTCCAAAAGTGATTTTACGGGATTCGCAGGATTCCAGGACTCGCCTAGGGCTCGTCCTAGAAACTTCCTACTCATCCCGTAAAATATCACTTTCGGAACTTGTTACGTAAATTACTATTACGGGACTCGCAGGAACTTCCTACTCATCCGTAAAATATCGCTTTCGGAACTTGTCACGTAAATTACTATTAAAGTTCTTGTTTTGTACAATTAACAATTGCATCCGGATCTGACCTTCCGCTCTAACGCTAATTGCGCGTTTTCCTAGAAATTTCCTGAAAGAGAGAAGGTCAAGACGAGTATTAAAAAAACAAAAACAGGATATAAAACTCATAAGTAATGATTATAATACAGTTTTCTGAAACACGCACGAAAGAAATATTGGTCTAATTAAAAACGATTACGATTTAAAAAAAAAACATTTTTCTGAATTGAAAAATTCATTATGTTTGAGCCACAACTAATTAAAACGGTGATACACATACATGTTTAAATATATTTGAGAATTGGCAGCTCGTGAGAAATAAAATTGAATCAATATTATGCATTTTATTTAGTTGTTTTTTTTTTTTTAATTAATGACATTAAAGAGCCAAAATTTGACAAATATAACACAAGTTATAACTTGGAAAGCGTAGAAAATGAGAATTTCTAGACTAATTGTAATGTTTGCAAATATGTCATAAAATGGTAAATTTCTAGTTACGACTCGATTCCCTTTTCGATCGCCAAAATGATCTACCAAAAACAACAATCCAGAGGTAATCCGTTTAAGTAAAATACATTCAGTTATTTTCCACAAGGATGGAATTTCTCTGGGCCGCCGCCGGTGCAAAAATCTTTCACGCCATTCGCGGATGTTTAATCGGTGTAATTTAACAATAACCGAACGACCTACAAGATATGGTTGTATCTTTTGTTGTCATTGATGTTTTTATAAGGGTAATTATGCTTTAATACCGTCGACGCTTCCGTGTTTCACAGGAAGCGGAGACAAATAACGCTTTTATGGTGCGGTGGAAGCAATTAATTTAATGTCGAGATCATGTCCAGATTTCTTTGTACGCCTGTAATTATAGATTTTTTTTACTTTGCCTTTCACAGGTACGGTCAAAATTTGCATATATTATAATTTATATAAAGTTCATAAACATCTTATTATAATTGTCAGTGTGATCGCGAACAACAAATTTGTGAATTATAAATTATTCCAATTTTCCAAGTTTCCGTCTCCCGCGTTAGAAAATTTTGTTGTGTTTTAACAAACTTTACGCCAGGGTATGAAACCAGAGTCGTGAAATGTTACAGAGCAGTTTGGTGAATTCATGCGCCCGCCCGTTCGATTGTCATCGAGCGCTTTGGTGAATTCATGCGCCCACACGTTCGATTGTCATGCGCCCGCCCGTATGATCGTCATCGAACGCTTTGGTGAATCAATGCGCCCACCCGTTCGATTTGTCATGTGCCCGCCCGTCAGTGGCGGTGGTAATCGGGTAATTACCGCCCCTAAGAATTTTTCGCTTATCAATTTTTATTGTTAAAAATTACCGGTATTCCATATTACAAACAAATAATATAATATATTTTACATTATTTAACTTGGATGATTGATTTTATTTCGTGATTTTTTAATTTTTTGCTAATATTTTCGAATTTCTGGTCAGAAACTTATTTTTGATGGCAAATTATTTTGCTTCTACCTTTCGATTTTTTGGTCTGCTTTTTTATTTTTAGATCAGGATTCTTGATTCCTTTGGCCCATATTTGAGATTTCTGCATTTCCAACTTTTTTTTATTTTTCTTTATTTTGACCAAAATATTCGATTGGTTTGTAGAAATGTTCGATTTTTTTTGTCTGCAATTTTTATCTTTACGCTCGTTTTCGATGTTTTGTTTAAATTTTCACCGTTTTAGGCTATATTGTAGTCTAAATATTCTTTATTTTGACGAAAAAAAATCGATTGGTTTGTAGAAATTTTGGATTTTTTGTCTGCATTTTTTATCTTTACGCCCGAATTTTTGTTGTTTAGTCTAAATTTTCACCTTTTTAGGTTTTTACTTTTTTGGCCTATATTTTGTTTCAATTTTTGGTCTTTTGGCCGAAATTTTCTTTATTTCGACTTAAATTTTCGATTCGTTTGTTAAAATTTTTGATTTTTTAGTCTACAGCTTTGATTTTTGGGTACGAATTTTAGATTTTTGGTCTTAATTTTTTATTTTTTGTCCCATATTTTAGATTTTCTTGCGAATTTATTTTTTATTTTTATATATACAAACATCTTTATTCACAGAAATAACATCTAAATACATTATGTTAAAAACTTGAAATCCGCTTTCCGTTGGCTCTGAAAGGGCTATCGATTTTTATTTTTGCTATTATTTTCAAATTTCTCTTTGGAACTTATTTTAAGCTAAAAAGAGTTATTTCGGGGCTAAATATGACAAATTATTTTTCTCTTGCTTGTATTTTCAATTTTTTGGTCTGCATTTTTATTTTTAAACCAGGTTTTTGATTTTTTGGCCGATAATTTAGATCTTCGGCTGTTTTGTTCCAAATTTTTGATTTTTTGGCCAAAATATTCGATTTTTCTAGCAAGATAAATAATAATAATAATAGTAATAATATGTTTATTTCCCAACAGATCTTACATCTTATTACAGGGAAAAAATATATAAAAACTAAGTAGCTTAAAATAAAAGAGAAAATATAATGTAATTGAGAGTTTTTAACTTATAATTAAAGCAATCCTAAATAAATAAATGGTTCTTTGTTTCTTCAAAAAAGGAGGACGGATATTGTATAAGTGGCTCTACCATCAACATGTTCCACGAGCCGCCACTGATTTCATTTAGTAGAAAAGTGCCTTGTCTTAACTTTTAAAGCTAATTAAAGCGAAAATTAAAGAAAAATATTTTCCTATTAAAAAAAAATTGGAAAATGATTTTGAACAATAGAGTGATTTTTGAGACTAATTTAAACCCTTTTCTTAGAATATTCTGCATTTTTTATTATTAAGCCTGTATTCCCGATTTGTTTTCTGGCTAAATTTTTGATCATTTGGTCTAAATATTCTTTATTTTTACCTAAATTTTCGATTTCATTGTTAAAATGTTCGACTCTTTGGTCCGCATTTTTTATGCGTCTCCTGACGAATTTTTGGTTTTTAAATTTTTGACCTGTATATTCGATATTTTTGGTCAAAATATTTTAACTTATAGCCTAAATATCCCTTATTTAGACCTTTTGCGATTTAATTTTTTAAATTTTCCACTTTTTGGCCCAAATTTTTAGATTTTTTACCTGTATTTTCGATTATTTTCGGTCTAAAGTTTTGATCTGTTGACCTAAATATTCTTTATTGTGACATACATTTTCGGTTTAATTGTTAAAATTTTTGATTTTTTTGTCCGCATTTTTGATTTTTCGGGCCGATTTTTTAATTCTAGTTCCAAAATTTTGAGTTAATTTTGGTTAAAATATCTATAACCTGAATGATTGATTTATATGCGAGATTTCTTTTTATTTTTTTCGGTATTTTCGAGTTTTGTTTGTTGAAATTTTCGATTTTTTAGTCTGTAATTATTATCTTCAGGCCCGAGTTTTCGATATACTGTCTAAATTTTCGACTTTCTGGCCAACATTATAAATATTTATTATTTTTTTAAATCTTTTGACCTAATTTTTTCTTTTCGATTTTATTGTTAAAATTTTTCGGTTTTTTGGCTCCCATTTTTGGTTTTTCGTTTAGTCTGCATTTATTATGTTTAGGTCCGAATTTTCCATGTTTTGTCTAAATTTTCGACTTTTTGACCAACATTGTAGATTTTTTGTTAATCTTTTGCCCTAAATTTTTCTTTATTTATTTTTATTTGTCTGTTCAAATGTTTGTTTCCTTGGTCCACAATTTTTTTTTTTAATATTTGGTATATTTTGCAGTGGCGGTATCAAAGGGGGGATAATCGTGTAATTACCCCCCTAAGAATTTTTCGCTTATCAATTTTTATTGTTAAAAATTACCGGTATTCCGGTATTCCATATTCCAAACAAATTTACCGGTAAATTTTTTCAACGCTTTAAAACGTTGGAAAAGGATAGGGAGATTTCACGGAACAGGTGTGGTATATGAGAACGAAAGCACCAGTTTATTTATCTTTTTTTTAATTACCCCCCCCCCCCCCCCTATACCAATTGGCTGGAAACGCCCTTGCCGCCCGTTCGATTGGCATGTGTCCGCCCGTTCGATTGTTCGATTGTCATGCGCCCACCCGTTCGATTGTCATCGAACGCCTTGGTGAATTCATGCGCCCGCCCGTTCGATTGTCATCGAGCGCTTTAGTGAATTCATTCGATTGTCACCGAGTTCCTACGTTTTCCACACCGGTAAAAATTGAAAAATATTCCGCCTCTATTTTTTTAACCTTAGTGGAACTGGTGGCTAACTCCCAAATATGCATTATCGAACATTTTCACTATGTAACGCATTGGAGGGTTCCAATTATCCTATGAATTATTGCTAACGCAAAATTTACATTTTGATGTCGACATTTGTCACGTTTAAGTACTTCCAACAGCGACAACTAAAATTTCACCAAAAATAGTAAAACAATGAGCAAAAACAGTAAAATAAAAAGTCCCTTTACTTTACTGTCGATTATTAATCTAAAGTAGAAAAACGGGGCTTAATTGCAAAATATGCTAGGAGTAATAATGAGGAACATTGTCCGAACCCAAAATTTTGCACAATCCAGTCGGAATTTTTAGAATCACTGCGGGATCGTTGTTTCCGTTTTCGCATCAATTATAAAGGAGAGGAATTTTTTGTCGGGCAATTAAATAATAAACGAGGTAAACAAATTGCGCAAAAAGCGAGATCGCGAAACGAGGTGTGTCCGCGAGAGAGCGCGGCTCGTAGCCAGGCAGTCTGGCAAAACGTATCGTTTGAATCCGTTTGAAAACGTGGATCACCTCATGTCCTCCGCGGCCAATGAAAGTAACACATAAAATGCTAATTACACCGTGCGCCGTAAAAATTACAAAACTGGTTCTTACGGCCGGGGATCACATGATCGCGCCGGACCAGATTTCTCGCGGCGGCGCGCGGCACGCAAAAGCCAACGGTATAGATCTCCCGCAGAAACCATTTCGAGTTTGATTGATGGCCGACGGGCCTTGGCTGAATTATATTCGCGATTCTGTTTCTCCTCTATTTACACGCGGCGCACACGTACCGCGATTAATTTCGTGCGCGTTAAGTAGAGAACTGGTTTCGTTCCACATTAATGACCATAAACGATCGAAACGTACTAACGTTACGAATGAAAATATCTCGGATTTCTTTGGATTCGTTACTTTCCTTTAGTGTTTGAATTCGTTTGCCAAGTACCTCTACATCACCATAACCGTTAGTTGTTTTCGTGAAGATGGTGAATGACCATGAATCTTTTCAGAATTACGAAAAATTGTCCACAAACACAAAGCTTGGCCTCACCGATGAAGATAATATTTTCGTATAAAATTTTCCAAAATTCCATTTGCCAGCATAAACATAGTCTTTTGTCGAAGATCAAAAACTTTACCTTTAAACATTCTTCAAGGGTTGTTTTTCTAAACTGAATTTAGATTAAATCGTCTGCAAACACGAAGCTTGGTCTCATCGATGAAGACAATACTTTTGTAGACGATTTTGCAAAAGTTTATTCACCAACACAAAAATAGTATTTTTTTTCAAAAATCAAAAAATGCCTTTGGGCATTCTTCAAGTGTGTTTCTGAAACCGAAATTAGATTAAATTATCCACAAACACCAAGCTTGGTCTCATCGATGAAGACAATATTTTTGTGAAGGTTTTCCCTAAATTTAATTCACCAGCATAAAGATAGTCTTTTGTCGAAGATCAAAAACTTTACCTGTAATTATTCTTCAAGGGTTTTTTTGAAACTGAAATTAGATTAAATTATCCACAAACACGAAGCTTGGTCTCATCAATGAAGACTTTTGTAGACGATTTT
Organism: Ocypus olens; assembly: GCA_910593695.2. Taxonomy (NCBI): domain Eukaryota; kingdom Metazoa; phylum Arthropoda; class Insecta; order Coleoptera; family Staphylinidae; genus Ocypus; species Ocypus olens. The sequence continues at coordinate 8,651,852 of OU343060.1, read as the reverse complement.
GCAAAATTTTATTCACCAACACAAACATACTTTTTTTACAAAAATCAAAAAAAATGTCTTTAGGCATTCTTCAAGTGTGTTTCTGAAACTGAAATTAGATTAAATTAATATAAGCAATATTTTTGTGAACGATTTTCCGAAATTTCTTTCACCAGCATAAATATAGTTCCTTGTCAGATATCAAACAGTTTTTGAAACTGGAATTGCAATATGTCAACAATCAAAATAGCCTCTGGACACCAGTGTTTAGAACTTTTAAGTTCCCGTGTGAAAAATTTTTTTTACCCTCTTTAATTTAACCGTTGGGCTAAATAGGCTAAGGCTCGGAAGCGTCATTGATTCATGGCCGCCTAAGAATTGCGGATGTTTGAACGTTTTGAACAATCGCTCGCAAAAATCTCGAATGCCGTAAAAAAAAATACACAAACACATTATTAGGATTTTTATACCAAACAAGTCATTCATCAGGGTCGCTGTGTGCCCTGTGTGTAAATTCAACAATTGAAAATCGTATCTCACTGTTAAGCTACGGGCACACTTGTCGGAATCGGACGGACGGCACGCATCGGCAAAAATTACTTATCAACACTGCTTAGCGTTGACTCGTTTACAACTGTGTTGTGCGTGCCGTCCGTCCGATTCCGACAAGTGAGCGCGTAGCTTTAGCGTGACGAACTCACTAATAAAAATGGAAGAGTTTCGTCTAGCAAAATGTTATTTGCGAAAATATGATGAAAATGGCCTATGAAAAAAAAAGCAAAAAATATCAGAAATGTATGTTAGTGCCAGATGGCACTGGAAAAAATCAAAAATTGATATCTATTGGAAATTAATTTGGAAAATCTGTCAAAAAATGTTGAATTATTATTATTATTAACTTTTGAATTATGTCAGATGCCAAGAATTAGGAACAGTCCAAAATTTAAAAGAAATCCAACTACTAAAGATGGTGGAATCACTCATGCAAAAAATGTTGGGTCACAGAAAAATTTGAAAAAATTCATGACGGTTCTTAATGACGGGAAAACGCGTGTAGAGCAATTTATTTTCTGAACCGTAAATAAATAAATCCATAGAAAGTGCAACCTATTAAAATTTTTGGAGCAAAATATTTTTTTTTTCGTTCCTGGTCTTCTGATAAAAAATCGTAAAAAAAACAAAACTAATAAATTAGTAGGTTAGTGCCAGAAAGTCTTGTAGTCAACTCTGGGGAAAAAAAACAAAAATTTACATCCATCGAAAATTAATTTGCAAAACTGTCAAAAAATGTAAACTTTTGACTTATGTCAACTGTCAAAAATTAGAAATAGTTCGAAATTAAAAAAAAATCAACGCCTATGTTATTGTAAACATTAGCAAAAATGGTCTAAGAAAAAAAAATGACAAAAATATCAAACATTTATGTTAGTGCCAGAAGGCCTTGTAGTCAACTCTAAAAAAAAAAAAAAAATCTATCAAAAAATCATTTGGAAAAACTGTGAAAAAATGTAAACTTTTGAATTATATCAACTGTCAAAAATTTGAAATAGTCCGAAATTAAAAAAAAAGTCAACGACTATGTTATTGTAAACATTGGCAAAAATGGTCTAAGAAAAAATATGTCAAAAATATCAAACATATATGTTGGTGCCAAATGGCCTTGTAGTCGGCACTAGAAAAAAATATCAAAAATTTACATCTATTGGAAATTAATTTAAAAAAACTTGAATTGTCAACTGTCAAAAATTAGAAACAGTCTAAAATTTAAAATCCAACTACTTAGGCCGGTAGAGTTTCGTCTTATAAAATGTTATTTCTAAAAAAATATGGTAAAAATGGTAAAAAAAAGACAAAACTATCAAAAATGTAGGTTAGTGCCAGACGGCCTTGTAGTAAACGCTAGGAAAAAAACAACATTTACATCCATCGAAAATTAATTTGTAAAAACTGTCAAAAAATGTAAACTTTTGAATTATGTCAACTGTCAAAAATTAGAAATAGTCCGAAATTTCAAAAAATCAACGACTATGTTATTGTAAACATTGTCAAAAATGGTCTAAGAAAAAAAATGTCAAAAATATCAAACATTTATGCGAGTACCAAATGGCCTTGTAGTCGGCAGTAGGAAAAAATATCAAAAATTTACATCTATTGGAAATTAATTTGAAAAAACTCAAAAAATTTTGAATTATGTCAACTGTCAAAAATTAGAAACAGTCTAAAATTTAAAAACCCAACTACTCACGACGGTAGAGTTTTATCTTATAAAATGTTATTTCTAAAAAAAATATGGTAAATATGGTAAAAATGGTAAAAAAAAGACAAAACTATCAAAAATGTAGGTTAGTGCCAGACGGCCTTGTAGTAAACGCTAGGAAAAAAAAACAAAAATTTACATCCATAGAAAATTAATTTCGAAAAACTGTCAAAAAATGTAAACTTTTGAATTATGTCAACTGTCAAAAATTAGAAATTGTCCGAAATTAAAAAAAAATCAACGACCATGTTATTGTAAACATTGGCAAAAATGGTCTAAGAAAAAAAATGTCAAAAATATCAAAAATATATGTTAGTGCCAGATGGCCTTGTAGTCGGCACTAGGAAAAAATCAAAAATTTACATCTATTGGAAATTAATTTGAAAAAACTCAAAAAAATTTGAATTATATCAACTGTGAAAAATTAGAAATAGTCCAAAATTTAAAAGAAATTCAACTGCTGTTATTTGTAAAAATTGACAAAAATGGTCTAAGAAAAAAATGTCAAAAATATCAAAAATATATGTTAGTGCCAGATGGCCTTGTACTCAGCACTAGGAAAAAATCAAAAAATTTTATCTATTGGAAATTAATTTGAAAAAACTCAAAAAAAAATTGAATTATATCAACTGTCAAAAATTAGTAATAATCCAAAATTTAAAAGAAATTCAAATACTACGTTATTTGTAAAAATTGACAAAAATGGTCTAAGAAAAAAATGTCAAAAATATATGTTAATGCCAGATGGCCCTGTAGTCGGCATTAGGAAAAAAATCAAAAATGTACATCTATTGGAAATTAATTTGAAAAAACTAAAAAAAATTGAATTATATCAACTGTCAAAAATTAGAAATAGTCCAAAATTTAAAAGAAATTCAACTACTATATTATTTATAAAAATTGGCAAAAATGGTCTAAGAAAAAAAAAGTTAAAAATATCGAAATATTTATTTGGTGCCAAATGAAAAATTGGAAAAAATTCATGACGGTTCTTAATGATGGGAAAAAGGGTGAAGAGTAATTATTTTTCCGAAATTTATTTATACGAAATAGAAACAGTCCAAAATTTCAAAGAAATCAACTACTATGTTATTTATAAAAATTGGCAAAAATGGTCTAAGAAAAAAAAAAGTCAAAAATATCGAAACATTTATTTGGTGCCAAATGACCTTGTAGTAAATGTACATCTATCGGAAACTAATTTGGAAAAGCTTTAGACGCAAATTTCTGCATTGATTAGCTTTTTACAATAATTCAAATCGTTGAATGCAATTTATTTTATTAAATTTGGAGCGTTACCATTTTGTTTTAACCTAGAATATGACTTTTTTTAAAAATATAAATCAGAAAAGCGTTATTTGTTTAAAGATCCTGAGCTTTAGAAACAAATTCTTATACATTTATTATTTTTTTTTACAATAATTGAAATCGTTAAATGCAAATTTTATTTTCACATTTTAAGTTTAGTGAATTGCCGTTTCGTTTCCACCCACGATTTTTGCAATTGTCTTAAGAAGAAATCATACCTGCATTGATTGTTTATGAATACAAAAATTAAATTTACAAATTGCCTTTTTTTTATAAATGATTTTGGTTTTTGATATTTTTGAAAGTTTTGTACGAAATATTTTGTTGAAATTATACAAAAAAAATATACCTAAAAATTCAATGATATTTTTTCTGCCGTTTAAAGCTTTTTAGCTTTCTTGTTTTTGAAAATTAAGAAGGATATGAAACGCTGACATAAAACTAGTCAAAATGCAATTCACTTACAAAATGCTGTTTTTTTGAAATTATTTTGATTTTTTAAATCAAGCTTTCAAAAAACTTAAGAGAGAAATTATAATACTTCAATGAAAATACAGAAAAGGACTTAACATTAGCGTTTGCCTCCAGGCAGATGGTAAAAGTGAGATCTCCATAATTGCCTTCTCAAAATTGTCAGAAGTCGGCAGTCTATTGGACGAACTTTCTGGTGAAAGACCATTTGAAAATTGGCATTGCTTATTTGAAGACTGAAAAGCTCTGCCAACTTCATTCTAGTGAAAGCAGAAGAAAACACCTACAAAATTAATTGCGCAACATTGTGCAACTCGTAAATCATGCAGATTGGCCTTCACGTGGACAATCCTCAATTAGAATCGAACGAACCGTCATCTCGATCACGGTAATTAAACCATACGTACACACAAGGCCGCGACACTCCCACATTTTTCCAGAGTCCAAGAATTTTCCGTACCGATCCGATCACGAAATCCTCCTCAATTAAATCCGATGACTAATGAGTAAAGGCGCATTTTCCGTCATTGTGGACAATTATGCTTTTCCTTTGATCAGTGTGGTTGTGGGAAAAGTGACTTGGACGATTCGCGGACTGACGTACGTGACAATAAATTCACCTCTAAGCGTGCAATAACGATAAAACCGAGGCGGCCATTTTCGTTTGGTGGACACGGTCTTAATTAGGATGACGAATGTCTTTCAGAAAATTACACGCTTGCAATTATTTTACATGATGTAATATCGAGTGTTTGTTGCAGAAATTGCGAATGTAATTTTTTTTATTTTCATTATAATGATTGTAATGGGTATTACGAGAGAGACAAATAGTTGATTATATATCAAGGGAGGGAAATGATTGATTTTTCCTGAGGTGCAAATTTGGGCGATACAACACACCGAGGAAAAAACGCATTCTCTCCCGAGATGCATTTCTTCTGCAAATAGGATATTTTAAGTGTTTAAAAATCTTACCTAGAAAAAAACGCTGTCAGCCGTGACAGTTAAAATATATAATGGAACCTCGTAGGGAGAAAAATGATTACTTCCCTAGGGAGGGAGAAATGATTACTTCCCTAGGGAGGGAAGTAATCATTACTTCCCCTGGGCGAGAAATATTATTTCTCTCGCGATTTCGGCAGCTGAGAAATCGATTTTCAGTCACGTTTGTGAAAAAAAGTTTTTTTTAGTGTTCACAGCAACAATAATTTAATTTCAGAGAAATCATTCAATTGAATTTTAGAGCTGAAATACAACTGATTTGTCTTAGTAAAATGGTTTGCTACGCCATCTGTTATGACTGTTACGTCATCTAGTCAGCAGTTGTCATTGATTGGAAACAATAATTTGTGATTTGTCTTCGAAAGAAAACTTTAATTTTAAGTAATTTTCTCATCGCAGTTTTGGTTAAAATTAACAAACCGTCGACGTAAATAAAAATCATCATTTATGGTTGTGCATCCCGAAACTCTTTTTACTTCGGTTTACGATCAAGGCAGTAATTTCGTCAGCGTCACGAGATGCGCGCCCATAAAAAAATAATAACCTTAGCGAATGGCGCTTTCGCGGAAATATCTTACGAGAGTGAAACGAAAACAAATAAAACTTCGTCTGGCCGCAAAAATCTGCACGTTATTTATAAATTTATCTTCGAAATTTGTGACATTGAGTATTATAATAATATACTTATTAAATTTAATAAACACGAAATATGGCCTGAATATATGAATATTCAAATTGTTCACAAACCCACCAAATTAAGTCTTAAGACTAAAAAGAACAAAAAACATTGCCTAAATTTGCTTGTTGTTATACAACTATTGTATAACATTGATTTAAGGTCGTTTTCTTTTTCTATGTACAAGAATTTACTGGAAGAATATTTAAAATTCTATTTAAAACGAACTGAAACCGAGCATATTATTATCAAACTGTTTTCTAGTTTTATGCTCAGTTTCAATTTCAATTTCCTGAAAATAAATATTGAAAAAAGTCTTGGAAATAAGTCCTGAAAAAAGTTCTGCTGAAAATTCCTAAAATAAATATTGAACAATACCTTGAAAAATTTCCTGAAAAAAATCCTCAAAAGAATGCTTGAAAAAGTTCTCAAAAATAAAATAAAATCAAATTTCTTGCATAGAGCGCTAAGAAAATCCTTAAACGAAAAATTGCTGAGAAAAGTCCTCAAAATAAGTTCTAAAATAAAAACAGAAAAATTTTCTAAAAAAAAAATCCTCAAAATAAAAAAGAAACTGACAACAAATTTGTAAAAACGTCTTCAAAAATAAGTCAAAAATAAAATCAAATCAAATTTCTTGCATAGAGCGCTAAGAAAATCCCTAAAAGAAAAATTGCTGAGAAAAGTCCTCAAAATAAGTTCTAAAATAAAAACAGAAAAATTTTCTAAAAAAAAAATCCTCAAAATAAAAAAGAAACTGACAACAAATTTGTAAAAACGTCTTCAAAAATAAGTCAAAAATAAAATCAAATCAAATTTCTTGCATAGAGCGCTAAGAAAATCCCTAAAAGAAAAATTGCTGAGAAAAGTCCTCAAAATAAGTTCTAAAATAAAAACGGAAAAATTTTCTAAAAAAAAAAATCCTCAAAATAAAAAGGAAACTGAAAACAAATTTGTAAAAACGTCTTCAAAAATAAGTCAAAAATAAAATCAAATAAAATTTCTTGCATAGAGCGCTAAGAAAATCCCTAAAAGAAAAATTGCTGAGAAAAGTCCTCAAAATAAGTTCTAAAATAAAAACAGAAACATTTTCTAAAAAAAAATCCTCAAAATAAAAAGGAAACTGAAAATAAATTTGTAAAAACGTCTTCAAAAATAAGTCAAAAATAAAATCAAATCAAATTTCTTGCATAGAGTGCTAAGAAAATCCTTAAAAGAAAAATTGCTGAGAAAAGTCCTCAAAATAAGTTCTAAAATAAAAACAGAAAAATTTTCTAAAAAAAAAAAATCCTCAAAATAAAAAGGAAACCGAAAACAAATTTGTAAAAACGTCTTCAAAAATAAGTCAAAAATAAAATCAAATCAAATTTCTTGCATAGAGAGCTAAGAAAATCCCCGAAAAAAAAAATTGCTGAGAAAAGTCCTCAAAATAAGTTCTAAAATAAAAACAAACAAAATTTCTAAAAAAAAAAATCCTCAAAATAAAAAAGAAACTGAAAACAAATTTGTAAAAACGTCTTCAAAAATAAGTCAAAAATAAAATCAAATCAAATTTCTTGCATGGAGCGCTAAGAAAATACCTAAAAGAAAAATTGCTGAGAAAAGTCCTCAAAATAAGTTCTAAAATAAAAACAGAAAAATTTTCTAAAAAAAAAAATCCTCAAAATAAAAAATAAACTGAAAACAAATTTGTAAAAACGTCTTCAAAAATAAGTCCTGACAATTCCGTGCAATACATTTCCAAAAAAATTCACAAAAATTTCCTGAAAAAAAAACCAGTAAATAAGTCCTGAAATATATCCTAAAGAAAGTCCTTCAAAATAAGTCCTGAAAATTTTCTTGAATAAAGCGCTAAAAAAAATCAAGTCCTGAAATAATGTATTTATTTGTATTTATTTATTTATTTACCCAACAGCCACAAGGGCCAATGTAACCATATAAAACTTAAATACAATGATTTTCAAGAAATTTTTCCTGGATTTTTAGAATTTTTATTCAGGAAATTTGGTCAGGACGTCCATGTTATGTATTTTTTTTCAGGAAATTTTTCAAGGACTTTTTTTAGGATATATTTCAGGACTTATTTTGAGGACTGTTTTCCGCAATTTTTCTCTTGGGGATTTTTTTTGGAGCTTTATTCAGGACGTTTTATTTTTGAGGACTTTTTTACAAGCGTCTTTTTGTGGACTTATTTTGAGAACTGTTCTTCAGGAAATTTTTCAAGAATATTTTTCTGGAATTTTTTTAGGAATTATTAGAAGTACTTTTTCAGGTCTTTTCCAGGATTTTTTTTCAAGACTTTTTTCAACACTTTTTTTCAGGAAATTGAAATTTAATATTGAGCAAATAACCAGAAAACATTGATTGTTCCGGTTTCAATTTCAATTTCCTGAAAAAAAGTCATGAAAAATATCCCGAAAAAAGTCTTCAAAATAAATCATGTAAAAATGTCCTAAATAAACTTCGCAAAGAAGTCTTCAAAAATGATTCCTGAAATATATGCTAAAAAAAGTCCTTGAAAAATTTCCTGAAAAAAAGTCTTCAAAATAAGTCCTAAAAAAACTTCGCAAAGAAGTCTACAAAAATTATTCCTGAAATATATGCTAAAAAAAGTCCTTGAAAAATTTCCTGAAAAGAAGTCTTCAAAATAAGTCCTGAAAAAATGTCCTAAATAAACTTCGCAAAGAAGTCTTCAAAAATTATTCCTGAAATATATCCTAAAAAAACTCCTTGAAAAATTTCCTGAAAAAAAGTCTTCAAAATAAGTCCTGAAAAAATGTCCTAAATAAACTTCGCAAAAAAAGTCCTGAAAATGTATTGAATAAATGTCCTGAAATAATTTATTTCTTTATTTATTTAGTCATCCGAATAATTTCCTGAAACAATTCCCTGAAAAAAAAGAAATAAAAAGCTTCTGTAAATAAGTCCTGAAAAATATCCCTAAAATAGTTTTTTTTTTAAATAAAAATCCTGAAAAAAATTCCTAAAATGTAAGTCCTGACAAAATGTAAAATGTAAGCCCTGATAAAAATTCACTTGGAACACAGTGCGTTCTTCTTTTAATGTTTTCTGGTTTTATCCTCAATTTGAATTTCAATTTCCTGAAAAAAGTTTTGAAAAAAATCTTGGGAATAAGTCCTTGAAAAATTTCCCAAAAAAGAATTCCTCATAATAAGTCAGAAAATTCAAGAAAAATGTTGAAATAATTTGCTGAAACAATTTTTCTAAAAACAATTCTTGAAAAAATATCTTGGGAAAAATAAATTCTGAAAAATTCCCAAAAAAATCCCGCAAATAAGTTCTGAAAAAAGTCCTGAAACAATTTCCCGAAAAAATGTGTTTCTGGTTTTATCCTCAATTTAAATTTCAATTTCCTGAAAAAAGTTTTGAAAAAAATCTTGGAAATAAGTCCTTGAAAAATTTCCCAAAAAAAAATTCCTCAAAATAAGTCAGAAAATTCAAGAAAAATGTTGAAATAATTTGCTGAAACAATTTTTCTAAAAACAATTCTTGAAAAAATATCTTGGAAAAATAAATTCTGAAAAATTCCCTAAAAAATCCCGCAAATAAGTTCTGAACAAAGTCTTGAAACAATTTCCTGAAAAAATGTGATGAAAAATTTACTGAAGAAAATAAATCCTGGAAACATTTTCCTAAAAAAATTCTTAAAATAAGTCTTAAAAAATATGTATGTGACTTTCTTGAGACAGTAGTTATAGCAATAAAGATCATTATTATTATTGTTATTATCCTAAAAAAATCCTCAGACATTTTATTTATTTTCTTTATTTATTTACATAATTACACATATATAATTATATACATATCATACATATTTACCTGAAAAGATTTCCTGAAAATTGGTCCCGAAATAATTCACTGAAAATAAGTTCTGAAAAAATCCCAAAAAAGTGTCATTCAAAAAAATCCTGATCTATTACATCCCATGGCATATTTTTTTTTCTAAAGAATTTCAAATTGTCAGATATTTTCTAAAACTAAATTTGATAAATATCGGTTGTACCATGAATACAGAAGAGACTTTTCTCTAAAGTAAATAACATTGCCACTAATTGTTACTAAAATCCGTGATGTATGTTGTACTCGCTTGAATACAGTGAAAAAGTCCTGAAGAGCGCCCTGAAAATCATGCTGAAAAAAAATCCTAAAAAATAGCTCAAAATGTTTTTAAAGAAAGTCCAGAAAAAATAACTGGAAAAAAAGTCTTGAACTTGGCCTTGAAAAAATCCTGAAAAAAGTCCCTAAAAATAAGTCATGAAAAGACAATTAAAAAAAAGTCTGAAATTTAACTTGCATTCTAAATTTTGTGAATGTGTATTTTAGTGTACATATTTCCCAATAATTACCCCTCCGCTCAATCGCCTATTTTGTCACGGCGCATCGCCGTGTTTACGACAAATTTATCACGGTATAACGAACAGACTGTAACCGCAATATTGAAAAAATATGACAGAGACATGCCGTAATAGATACCACATTAGTTATTATCCTCATTTTTTCTTTTTTTTTATTATTACGTGCATCCCGGTCAGTTTTGCTGAGGAATTTTAATTTCGCCCGCCTCTAACGAACTTATAATGACACGGCGAACATTTCCATAGCCGCCCGTTTGGTCGTTCAGGTCCGGCTCGAGGAAGTAATTATCTCATTATTTCAGCAAATTACCAAGTCCGGATTTTGGCCGGACCCCCGGAGGGCAATAACGAAAAAAAATTTTTTCGCGTCCTCGAATACACGATACACGTTTCAAATCGATTTCGATCGCAATTAATCGAACGCGCCGAACAGAAATAGCAGTCCCTGAACTGAATCGCTCTTTCGTTTACTTTTTTGCTTTTCGCGGTTTGCAGCAATGTTATTTTAATGACTCCTCTTCAATCGAAATTCCAATATTGTCTAAATGTATTTTTGTTATATTAACCACTTCGCGCCCATGTTGCTTCGATTGGGCTATAGGATAATCCTGAAAAATTGCTTTTTTCTTGTTGTTACCTTTTTCTACGACATATTATTCCACTGTCACAAATTTACTCATTTATGCAAAGAAATATGAAAAAAAATTTCCATAGATGGCGCTAAAGGTGTATTTTTTTTTTGTAAAATATTTTTGTTTTCATTTTTTTGGTTTGTCGCCACCTGGGCGTGAAGAGGTTAGGGAGGTTGAGGCTGGTATCACGAATTTTTGTAATGAAGCAAGAGTGTTCTTCTTCAATCGAAATTCTAGTGTTGTGTATTCACGGATGACCGAATAGAATCTGCACCAAACGGCGAGCTGCTCCATTGAGAATTTTTTGGGCCGTCGTCGGCCTTCGGGCATCATTTTCTGACCAACCGGACCAAATGGTGCAAAAAGAGTAAATTGGGGATGATTCATCGGTTGTGAATTTCGGATTGTTTGTTTGCACGGATGGACTCTGATTGGATACTTATCTAGGCTTAGGTTCATTTTTAGCGTTCTTTAGTGATGTAATTGAAGTGGTTACCAATAACCCGATTAGTAAAAATAATGTTATACAATTAAAAATAAAACTTTTTACGAAAATTTAAAACATTGGCACTAGAATATTAAAATAAACCAAAATCTGCACTAAAATAGCATTTTAAAGCCTAAGCACTAAAACTATTGTACATTGTGTTGCATACAAATATGAATTGTAGATACATTACAGACAGATTAAATATAAGCATTACATATTAGTTTGTAATTCTGCTGAATATGGTTATACCGATTAACAGAAACTAGTACAGGAAAAAAATGTATTAATAATATCAGAAATTACTGTATTATTCTACATTTTAATTAAAAAAAAAGAAACTAGTCCAGAAAAAATATGTATAAATAATATCAGAAAGTACTGTATTATTCTACATTTTAATTTAAATTAAAAAAAGTATCAAAACTTACCTAACGGATTAAAAGTTAATAAGGACATGTGATTAATAAAATAAAAAACTTTAATATCGTATCTAATTTTGCAGCCTTGAGTGAGATGTAAAAAAGTAACTTTGCACAGTAATTACTTTGTATTGATTGAAATCAAATCAGAGGTTGAATAAACTATCTGATGTAATAATTTTAATCGTTTCAATTAGTTTTGAAAGCAACAAGCTAGTTCCGGTTTATTTTGTGGTGAAATTCCTTTAAAAGGAAAACTGAGGTATTGCTATTTCTGCGATTACTTTGATTGCCACAGACACAGACACAGACACAGACACAGACACAGACACAGACACAGACACAGACACAGACACAGACACAGACACAGACACAGACACAGACACAGACACAGACACAGACACAGACACAGACACAGACACAGACACAGACACAAATTTCGTATTTCCAGAAATGGTGGCCTAAGTGAAATAAATTGATTTGATTTGATTTTATTTGAGACACAGAGACACAGGCAAAGTCAAAGGCACAGACACAGTATTTTGTGATAATATTGCAATATTTTAATTTGTATGTGTTGTAATTTTATATATTGAATTAATGTTTTTATTTATTTAAAAAGCTAATTTAACGATAACATCCGCAAATATTATATTTACTACTTTAAATAGATTATATATCATTATGGTGACTGAAGTGAAATAAATTAATTTGATTTGAGACACAGACACAGATACATATACCGACATAATTTTCGTTTCTTCCAGAAATCGTTGAAATCGCCATTAAGAACATCGAAACGGATGTTTCCGTTAAAAAAAATTAATAATTGTCACGATCACAATATTTTCCCGTACTTCGTAATAGAGAAAGAAAAAATGTTGACGAAGATACAGACACAGACACATACGCACAGACACACAGACATACAGACACACAGACACAGACACACAGACACAAACACAGACACAGACACAGACACAGACACAGACACACAGACACAGACACAGACACAGACACAGACACAGACAGACGGACAGACACACACAAAGACAGACAGATAGACACACACAGGCAGCCAGACAGATATACAGATAGCAACGAACGAAGTCAAGACGATTATGGAATGATTCTCTCGAAGAATTATCTTACAATTTTTAAAATGCATTAAAAACAAAGTCACATTGCTCTAAGTATAAAATTTAGAGGACCATTGAAAAATTGCTAGAATAATAGTTGTTTAAGAAATTATCCTTAAAATTTTAAAATACTAAAAAAAATTCTTTTTTTATAATACATAAAAAAATACTAAATCTTAGCAGCAAAATAAAATTACAGGACTTAAAACTTGAAATTAGGAAATACAAATTGCATTGAACGATTAGAAATCAGGTACGGAATTAGCACTAAAATATTAAAATGTGATTTTATTATTCATAAAAACGCACACACACACAGAAAGATAGACATACAGACACACAGATACTGACATACACACAGATAGGCACAGAGGCAGACACACAGTCAGACACACAGTCAGACACACAGTCAGACACACAGATAGACACACAGATATACACAGTCAGACACACAGATATACATAGTCAGACACACCAATAGATGCACAGACAGATAAGACACAGAGTCAGACACACAGGAAGACACACAGACAGACAGATAGACAGACAGACACACAGATAGACACACAGATAGACACACAGGCAGAGACAGATAGATAGACAGACAGACAGACAGATAAGACACAGAGTCAGACAGACAGGTAGACACACAGACAGACAGACACACAGATAGACACACAGGCAGAGACAGATAGATAGACAGACAGACAGATAGATAGACACACAGACAGATAAGACAAACAGGCAGAGACAGATAGATAGACAGGCAGACAGATAGATAGACACACAGACAGATAAGACAAACAGTCAGACACACAGATAGACACACAAACACACACACACAGACACACACACACACACACACACACACATAGACAGACACAGACAGATAATACACACAGTCAGACACACAGGTAGACACAAAGGCAGACACAGTCAGACACATAAATAGACACACAGATAGACACAGAGATAGACACACCGTCACACACAGTTAGACACAAAGGCAGACACACAGACACAAAGGCAGACACACATTCAGACACACAGATAGACATAGAGGCAGATACACAGTCAGACACACAGTTAGACACACTGTCACGGGGGGGGGGTCGCAGCGCGGGGTGAAAAAACCGTCCTCGATGACCTCCAGCTACAGATAGACACAGATAGACACAAAGGCAGACACACATTGAGACACACATAAAGACACACATATAGGCAAACAGATAGACACAAAGTCAGACACACAAACAGACAACCAGACAGACAAACACACAGACAGACATTTTTCAAAAATGGTCGGAATGGTCTCGGGGAACCTGAAAATGGATATTTCCGTTGAAATTTCGAAAAAAATCACGACCACAATATTTATTAAACGCTAGAAAATCGTATTTTTACAAACCCACTGTAAACTTTAGAGACTGACATTTTTTAAATCCATTGTAATTTTATCACTAATTTTTGATTTTTGAAATTCCATCTCAGCATTCAATGTCAGTTTCTCGATTTTTAACAAATAGATTTTCAAAAACCGAAACCATTCTGAGACGACAGTGTTTTGTAAATGATATATAGTTTTTGTAAAAAAGTATTTTTATTTCCTTTCGTTCGCACTCACCACTGAATAATTTTGACAAAAAATCAACGCTTTTTCGATTTTTGAACGCTAAAAATGGATATTTTTAGATTTGATGATAATTATTCGGAAAACTAGGTAATTGATTTGCTTGGATTTTTTTGGCATATTAAAACTCAATAATTAATAAATAATTTTATAAAAGTTTAAAGTCCGCACTTGTTTTAAATTTTGAGAAATCAACGCTTTTTCGATTTTTGAACACTAAACATTGATATTCTTAGATTTGATGATGATTATTCGGAAAACTAGGTAATTGACTTGCTTGGATTTTTTTGACATATTAAAACTCAATAATTAATAAATAATTTTATAAAAGTTTAAAGTCCGCACTTGTTTCGAATTTTGAAAAATCAACGCTTTTTCGATTTTTGAACGCTAAAAATGGATATTTTTAGATTTGATGATGATTATTGGGGAAACTAGGTAATTGACTTGCTTGTATTTTTTTGGAAAATCAAAACTCAATAATTAATAAATAATTTTATAAAAGTTTAAAGTCCGCAATTATTTTGAATTTTGAGAAATCTACGCTTTTTCGATTTTTGAAGGTTAAAAATGGATATTTTTAGATTTGATGATGATTATTGAGGAAACTAGGTAATTGACTTGCTTGGATTTTGTTGGAATATCAAAACTCAATAATTAATGAATAATTTTATAAAAGTTTAAAGTCCGCACTTATTTTGAATTTTGAGAAATCAACGCTTTTTCGATTTTTGAAGGTTAAAAATGGATATTTTTAGATTTGATGATGATTATTGAGGAAACTAGGTAATTGACTTGCTTGGATTTTTTTGACATATTAAAACTCAATAATTAATAAATAATTTTATAAAAGTTTAAAGTCCGCACTTGTTTCGAATTTTGAAAAATCAACGCTTTTTCAATTTTTGAACGCTAAAAATGGATATTTTTAGATTTGATGATGATTATTGGGGAAACTAGGTAATTGACTTGCTTGTATTTTTTTGGAAAATCAAAACTCAATAATTAATAAATAATTTTATAAAAGTTTAAAGTCCGCAATTATTTTGAATTTTGAGAAATCTACGCTTTTTCGATTTTTGAAGGTTAAAAATGGATATTTTTAGATTTGATGATGATTATTGGGGAAACTAGGTAATTGACTTGCTTGTATTTTTTTGGAAAATCAAAACTCAATAATTAATAAATAATTTTATAAAAGTTTAAAGTCCGCACTTGTTTCGAATTTTGAAAAATCAACGCTTTTTCAATTTTTGAAGGTTAAAAATGGATATTTTTAGATTTGATGATGATTATTGGGGAAACTAGGTAATTGACTTGCTTGGATTTTTTTGACATATTAAAACTCAATAATTAATAAATAATTTTATAAAAGTTTAAAGTCCGCACTTGTTTCGAATTTTGAAAAATCAACGCTTTTTCAATTTTTGAACGCTAAAAATGGATATTTTTAGATTTGATGATGATTATTGGGGAAACTAGGTAATTGACTTGCTTGTATTTTTTTGGAAAATCAAAACTCAATAATTAATAAATAATTTTATAAAAGTTTAAAGTCCGCAATTATTTTGAATTTTGAGAAATCTACGCTTTTTCGATTTTTGAAGGTTAAAAATGGATATTTTTAGATTTGATGATGATTATTGAGGAAACTAGGTAATTGACTTGCTTGGATTTTGTTGGAATATCAAAACTCAATAATTAATGAATAATTTTATAAAAGTTTAAAGTCCGCACTTATTTTGAATTTTGAGAAATCAACGCTTTTTCGATTTTTGAACACTGAAAATTGATATTCTTAGATTTGATGATGATTAATCGGAAAACTAGGTAATTGACTTGCTTGGATTTTTTTGTCATATCAAAACTCAATAATTTTGTAAAAGTTTAAAATCCGCACTTGTTGCGAATTTTAAAAAATCAACGCGTTTTTCGATTTTTGGACGCCAAAAATTTTTGAGTTCCGAAAATGGATATTTTTTTATTTTTATCATGATTATTACGAATGCTAGGCTCATCAACGTAATGGCTTTTTTTTTCTAAGACATGAAAGTTCAAGCATTTGTAAAAGTTGAAAATCTAATTTTTAGTGCCGAATTGGAAGAAAAGAATTGGTTAATAGAATGCAATTTTTCTGAATATTTTTTCAAATTAATTGAAATATTGGAAGGTGAAAAGTAATTTTGGTTGTGATTTTTATGAAAATGTACATTTTTAACAACTATATAAATATTTCTTGAATTTCGTTCTTATTTAACACTTGGTGAAACATTTTGTAAAATTCGGTAATAAGAAAATGAGCTTTAGTTACATGATTGATGGTCATATCAACGTTTTTTAACATTTACATTATTTTCTAAGAATGAGTTTTTAGAAAATGATTGAATAAAAAGTAAAAAGTATCTTATTTTATTAATACCAAATATAGAAATAAAAAAAAAACACTTATTTGAAAAAAAAGATGTTGCCATCATGTAACTTGGTGGGGTTTAAAAAAATAGATTACTTTATAAATTGTCCATTTTGGAATTCTGTAGAATTTTTGTTAATATAACTATTATTTCATAATTATAGACCAAAAAAAGTCAAAATGTTTTTTTTTTTTTCGAAAATTAAAAAGTTTGTGAAATACATTTATTAACGTTAGATGAGCGGTTTTTTTGCTATTTTGAACATTTACGTAAAAAAAATGTCGGGCTGAAACAAAAACTTCTGGTCTTCAAAATTTTACGTTTTTAAGTTCTTTAGAAGTTTGAAGTTTAATTTAAAAATCTCTATTAGCTTTTGAGATGCAGCGCCCACGGAAAGACTATTCTAAAAATTGGTCGGAATCGTCTCGGGGATGGAAATTTCAAATTTGAAAAAAATCTTCGTACGAGAAAGTAAAAACATAATCAATTTCTGGTTGGAAACATTTTCCGCAATAAGACGTCGATTAAAATCTCAACGTAATTAAATTGATTGAATGATTCTGCAATAACGAACGTCTAACCAAGAAAATAAAAATAAATAGTTGAGCAAAAATGAAGATTCCTACTTTCTCCACTCCGCAGAACTTTCCAACCAATAAATTCTAAAAATGATAAAACTTTGCCTCGCTCTATATCCTCTTGCACGAAATATCGGATTGTCTCGGCAACGGCAATTTGTTACTGTTACCGCTGTCTTCGGACTGTTATCCTTGCGATACAGGAAGCGGCTCCATAATCATCAGATTTTATCCGTTTCGTACCATTCCATTCCGAGGTACTTTCACTGTTAACCTTCTGAAAGAGCCAGTGAACTGATGATGACCACCTCGCCCAAAGGCCATCTTATGTACAGTTATGTTCTATAAATAGGCGCCCGTTTATTATTAAACAATCGCCGCGTAAAAATAAACCAGCCTTCTACAAGTGTTACGAATTCGTAGGATAAGAGCCGATTTCAAATCGTGATACTTTTACGCTTGACCTAATACAACGTTTTACCTGTCATTACTCAAACCAATCGCGCCGAGACAAAGTTGTAAGTTGTAAATAATATTTAGATTAATCTCCTGCGTTATTCATGAAATAATGAGTATGCTGGAATATGAAGCAGGACTTTCTCCAATGTTACCAAGAGATGTGATTCACTCCGTTGTTATAAAAATAAGGTTTTGTTTAGAATGTGGAAAATGGAAAATGTAATCAAATTGACTTTGTACAATTTTAAATTGCATACATTCAATGCTTCAGTACATTGATTTTTATAATCTGACAGATACATTCATGAATATTTAAAATTGGAAGAAATCATGCCAAAACAGTAATTGTCAAAAATGTGCATATAGATGGAGCGAGAGTACTTGAACTAACAAAATCTCTATACAAAATAACGTTAAAAGATTAACATTTTGATTAAAAGCGAATTGAATCTTCTAAAGTAAAAGCAAAAAAGCGGGAAAACCAAAGTTGAAAAAGTTAAACTGAATACAATTAACAGCTTGGCCAAATAATACCTGTTATCAGTGCTTTAAAAAGTACCTTCTTCACGATTCACTTACGCTTTAGAACAGCACGGGTGGTATAGTCCGAACCGGGATAAAATGGCATGCGAGCGAAGTGGCTCCCTCCTTAATCGCCTAGAATTCATCGGTGAGTTTTATCCGCAAACAATAACACTTACAAGAGTGGTCGACCTCATTGATGCAATTCTCGTTGCTTCAGTCTTTATAATTACCAGGAATGCCAGTTTAACTCACGTTTGCCTATACATAATTTTTTCAGGGGTAAAATTTCACGCAACGTGAGTATTTCGCGGCAATCCTATCTAATTAACAGACGACAAAACGATATTATTATCGTCTGTTTATGTCATTAGCTTCGGCAGAATTGTACAATTGTTATAATTAACAATAGTCCTACAGTTCCAAGTAATTATTTGTCTAAGCCAGTACAATCCAGTCGATGTTTATTTTACTCCCCTCATCGTGAAGGTTACCGATGTTATCCTGTTTCGAATGTGAATAATTTCACTTAATTATTCCGTGTTATCTTTTATTTAACAGTTATACAGGATGTATACAGTGCGCGCCTAAAGTATGTAATATATTCAGTAAAACTAAAATAAAGTACCAAAATGGCGGACGTCATAACTCAAAAACAAATGACGACTGAAAATCGACTTTCATGCAAAAATGTGTATTTTTATAAAAGAAAATCGACCTGTGAGGTTTAAAGGTCATAAAATTCTAAAAACCTGCAAATGTATAGATGTATCAGTGATTTAATTTAATTCATTTATTTTTTTAATTTAAATCACTTTTTAAGAAAGTTGTGTGTTTTTTTAAATGGTGATGAAAAAAATACAGAAACTCGAGTGAGGTTTAAAATTGTGGAAAAAATATATAGGGTGCTAAAAAAATTCTAAGAACCTGCGAATTTATTGATTTATCATTAATTTAACACAATTCATTTGTTTTCCTCATTTGAATAACTTTTTACGAAAGTTATGATTTTTCTAAATTGGAATTGTAATAATACGGAAAATTGGGTGAGGTTTGAAAATGTAGAAAAAATATACAGAGTGCTCAGAGAAATTTAAGAACTCGCTAATTTATAGATGCATCATTGATTTAAAATAATTCATTTGTTTTCTTAACGTGAGTCACGTTTTAAGAAAGTTATGATTTTTCTAAATTGGAATTGTAACAATACAAAAATTTGGTCGAGGTTTGAAAATGTAGAAAAAATATACAGGGTGCTCAGAAAAATTTGAGAACTTCCTAATTTATAGATGCATCACTGATTTAAAATAATTCATTTGTTTTCTTAATGTGAGTCACTTTTTAAGAAAGTTATGATTTTTCTAAATTGGAATTGTAATAATACAAAAAATTGGCCGAGGTTTGAAAATGTCGAAAAAATATACAGGGTGCTCAGAAAAATTTGAGAACACTCTAATTTATAGATGCATCACTGATTTAAAATAATTCATTTGTTTTCTTAATTTAAGTAACTTTTTACGAAAGTTATGATTTTTCTAAATTGGAATTGTAATGATGCAAAAATTTGGGTGAGGTTTGAAAATGTAGAAAAAAATATACAGGGCGCTCTGAGAAATTTAAGAACTCTCTAATTTATAGTTGCATCATTGATTTAAAATATTTCATTTGTTTTCTTAATGTGACTCACTTTTTAAGAAATTTATGATTTTTCTAAATTGGAATTGTAATAATACAGAAAATTGGGTGAGGTTTGAAAATGTAGAAAAAATATACAGGGTGCTCAAAAAAATTTGAGAACACGCTAATTTATAGATGCATCACTGATTTAAAATAATTCATTTGTTTTCTTAATTTAAGTAACTTTTTACGAAAGTTATGATTTTTCTAAATTGGAATTGTAATAATGCAAAAAATTGGTCGAGGTTTGAAAATGTTGAAAAAATATACAGGGTGCTCAGAAAAATTTGAGAACTCCCTTATTTATAGATGCATCACTGATTTAAAATAATTCATTTGTTTTCTTAATTTGAGTCACGTTTTAAGAAAGTTATGATTTTTCTAAATTGGAATTGTAATAATGCAAAAAAATTGGTCGAGGTTTGAAAATGTCGAAAAAATATACAGGGTGCTCGGAAAAATTTGAGAACACGCTAATTTATAGATGCATCACTGATTTAAAATAATTCATTTGTTTTCTTAATTTAAGTAACTTTTTACGAAAGTTATGATTTTTATAAATTGGAATTGTTATAATGCAAAAAATTGGTCGAGGTTTGAAAATGTTGAAAAAATATACAGGGTCCTCGGAAAAATTTGAGAACACGCTAATTTATAGATGCATCACTGATTTAAAATATTTCATTTGTTTTCTTAATTTAAGTAACTTTTTAAGAAAGTTGTGATTTTTCTAAATTGGAATTGTAATAATGCAAAAAAATTGGTCGAGGTTTGAAAATGTAGAAAAAATATACAGGGTGCTCAAAGAAATTTGAGAACTCCCTAATTTATAGATGCATCACTGCAAAATATACAGGGTGCTCAGAAAATTAAGAAAACGTGCTAAGTTATAGATGTATCGTTTATTTAACATAATTCATATATTTTCTCGATTTGAATTCTTTTTTAAGAAAAGTATGATGAAAATACTGTAATTTTTGTTGCATATATTCGTGAAAAAATATGTTTTGACTTTATTTCTTCAATTTTCTTCCATTACATTTTCATAACCATAGAAAACCTTCAGTTATTGATTAGTCTTCATTCATCGTTGGTGTTTATTTCTTTAAAAAAAAACACTGAATCTTATTCGTGAAAAAATACATTTTGACTTTATTTCTTCAATTTTCTTCAATTAGATTTTCATAACCATAGAAAACCTTTGATTCTTGATTACTCTTCATTACTCTTAGTGTTTATTTCTTTAAAAAAAATCACTAAATCTTATTCGTGAAAAAATACATTTTGACTTTATTTCTTCCATTTTCTTCAATTAGATTTTCATAACCATAGAAAACCTTTAGTTCTTGATTAGTATTCATTCATCGTTGGTGTTTATTTCTTAAGAAAAAATCACTGAATCTTATTCGCGAAAAAATACATTTTGACTTTATTTCTTCAATTTTCTTCAATTAGATTTTCATAACCATAGAAAACCTTTAGTTCTTGATTAGTCTTCATTCATCGTTGGTGTTTATTTCTTAAAAAAAAAACACTGAATCTTATTTTTTATTCGTGTAAAAATGATGTTTTATCTTTATTTCTTCAATTTTCTTCAATTGTATTTTCGTAATCAATCGTAGCCTTAATTAGTTTTGATTAATCTTCATTCATAATTGCTTTTTTAAAGATAATAATAATGTCGAATTCCTCTATCAAATAGTTTTCGTAAGGAAGTTTTCGAATATTTTCTTTAATTTAATAAAAAAATACCTATCGAATATTTTGCCATCCTTTAGAAAGCCACCAATTTTTTTTAACATCGGAGGGTTGCTTCCTTTGTAAGTGAAAAGCTCGGTGATACACCCACACCAAAAATCAAATGGCGGAGATTCAAAATTTATTTCATAGTTAAGTAATTTTTCGTCCAATTCACTTTCATTTCTGTAAGAAACCGGTTTCTCTAATTTAAACCCTTTACGAAGCAAAAAGAACGTTTAGTGAAACTCCCACAGCACAAAATCACAAGGCGGAAATACCACGAGGTCGATGGCCGGCTGGAAAAACCCTAGCAATTATCCGTACAGCTTCTCTCTGTTGACTCGTGGCGTTAATTTAATTCTTGTGCTGCACATCGTGTGGAACATTTCCATCGCAGGTGCATATAACACTAATCGAACGATTTGTATTGCCTGCAACATGATTCCTTAATTTTCCTGAATTTTAATTCCGTTTAAACACCCTCAGCACATCGACCGTTACTGATCTGATCATAGATAATTCACTGATACCACCAAACAGACTAGAAATGTACAATGCAATAGTTATAATCTTATAATCCAAGTTGCAGGGTTTCATATAAAATTGAATGCGATAGAAACTGTTTAATGTAGTAATTATAATCTTTTAATTAAAATAAATTTAGCTAGTCGCAGAATTTCATGTAAAATACAATAAAAACTTTTACAATCTGCAAAAATAAGTATGAGATGCAGTTACAAACAATTAATATACGAGGATACATTGATAGTCTATATTGGCCTACAACTAAAATTTGAAACTAAAAATGTACCTGACACGTGTTTCTATTAACAGGTTAAACTTTCTTCGCCAAAACTTTGATTTTAGTTTAAACTTGTAATGGGTCCACCTGATCCATTCAGAATAATAAGTAACGTTTAAGATAATAAAATTTAGAGGGAGAGAGGACATATTTATTCAGTAACTACTAAGGATGGGCGATATTTCACGTATCTGTGATTTTCACTGGTATTGAAAAATCACAGGTCGTTACTGTTACTAATAGGCGAATTTCACTGCTACTTAAAATCACTGTTACTTAAAATTACTACTTAAAATCACTGTTACTTAAAATAATTGCTATTTAAACTGTGACAAACTGTGATTACTACTTAAACTGTGACTGTTACTTAAAACATAATTGTAAGATGACAGTACAAGGTGGCATTTCTAAATGTTTTTTTTTTTAATTACTTTATTCTCCCATTTTTGCAGGGTATTGTATTTAAATTTTGAATAAATATTTCATAAAAAAATAAATTACAACTTATGTACTAACAATTATTAATTAATTAATTAATTAATTGAGATTTTACAAAAACGAAAAAGTTATCTTGCCCGGCATGGAGTTTAACCACAAACTCGCTGTGATCGAAAGTGATAAGTCCGACGACTTAATAAACCCAAAATGACTCAAAATGCATTTTAATTTAAGATTCAAAACATTAAAACAAAAATCTTCAAAAATACATATCGCTATTGAAAATTGTTGAATTTTCAAGCCCCAAATTGATTTTGAATAAGCGATACTTCGGCCGCTGAGGATCATTTTTTATGGCATTTTGACTGCGCGTTTTATTTTTTTTTCTGCGAAGTTTTCATTCAGGTGCTCGAAAAATTAAAACGAAAATCTTCAAAAATCCATATCTCTATTGCAAATCGTTGAATTTACAAAAACCAATTAGATTTTGAATTAGCTATACTTCGGCCATTGACGATGATTTTTTATGGAATCTTCTCTGCGCGTTTTATATTTTTTCTGCGGTTTTTATTAAAGTGCTTAAAAAAATAAAATTAAAATTTTCAAAAATTCATATCTCCATTAAAAATTGTTTAATTTACAAAAACCAAATTGATTTTGAATTAGCTACACTTCGGTCATTAAGGATGATTTTTTATGGAATTTTGTCTGCGCGTTTTATATTTTTTCTGCGATGTTTTCATTCAAGTGCTCAAATAAAATTAAAATTTTCAAAAATCCATATCTCCGTTAAAAATTGTTGAATTTACAGAAAACAAATTAATTTTAAATAAGCGATACTTCGACCATAGAGGATATTGTTTTAAGGAATTTTTTCTACGCGTTTTATTTTTTTTTCTTCTATGTTTTCATTCAAGTGCTCAAAAAATTAAAACGAAAATCTTCAAAAATCCATATCTCTACTGAAAATTGTTGAATTCACAAAAACCAAATTGATTTTGAATTAGCTATACTTCGGCCATTGAGGATGATTTTTTATGGAATTTTTCTTGCATGTTTTATATTTTTTCTGCGATGTTTATTCAAGTGCTCAAAAAATAAAACTAAAATTTTTAAAAATTCATATCTCCATTAAAAATTGTTAAATTTACAAAAACCAAATTTATTTTGAATAAGCGATACTTCGACCATTTAGGATATTGTTTTAAGGAATTTTCTCTACGCGTTCTATTTTTTTTTCTGCGATTTCTGAAACGAGGGAAAATCTTCAAAAATCCATATCTCTATTGAAAATTGTTGGATTTACAAAAACCGAATTGATTTTGAATTAGCTATACATCGGCCATTGAGCATGTTTTTTTATGGAATTTTGTCTGCTCGTTTTTTTATTTTTTCTGCGATGTTTTCATTCAAGTGCTCAAAAAATAAAACTGAAATTTTCAAAAATTCATATCTCCATTAAAAATTGTTGAATTTACAAAAACCAAATTTATTTTGAATAAGCGATACTTCGACCATTTAGGATATTGTTTTAAGGAATTTTTTCTACGCGTTTTATTTTTTTTTCTGCGATGTTTTCATTCAAGTGCTCAAAAAATTAAAACGAAAATCTTCAAAAATCCATATCTCTATTGAAAATTGTTGTATTTACAAAAACCAAATTGATTTTGAATTAACGATACTTCGGCCATTGAGGATGATTTTTTATGGAATTTTTCTTGCATGTTTTATATTTTTCTGCGATGTTTATTCAAGTGCTCAAAAAATAAAACTAAAATTTTCAAAAATTCATATCTCCATTAAAAATTGTTAAATTTACAAAAACCAAATTTATTTTGAATAAGCGGTACTTCTACCATTTAGTATATTATTTAAAGGAATTTTTTCTACGCGTTTTATTTTTTCTGCGACGTTTTCATTCAAGTGCTCAAAAACGTGTGAAAATCTTCAAAAATCCATATCTCTATTGAAAATTGTTGGATTTACAAAAACCGAATAGATTTTGAATAAGTGATACTTCGGCCAATAAGGATAATATTTTATGGAATTTTGCTTGCATGTTTATATTTTTTTCTGCGATGTTTTTATTCAAGTGTTAAAAAGAAGGATTTTTGAAGATTTTCTGTATTGAAAATTGTTGAATTTACAAAAACCAAATTGATTTTGAATAAGCGATACTTCGGCCATTAAGGATAATATTTTATGGAATTTTGCCTGAACGTTTTATATTTTTTTCTGCGATGTTTTTGGCCAAGTGTTCAAAAAATTAAAAAGAAATTTTTCAAAAATCCATCTAATCCAACTATCCGTTATCACAGTTACAGTTTAAAATCACTGATATTAGAAAGTAGCAATCACAGCTAGTAACGTGATTCAGAAGTAGCAGTTTTGCCCACCTCTAGTAACTACTAGGGATGCGCGATATTTCACGTACCAGCAATATTGAAAAATCGCAGGTCGCTACTGTTACTAATAGACGAATTTCACTGCAGGCTTAAAATCACTGCTACTTAAAACGTGATTGCTACTTAAAATCACTGCTACTTAAACTGTGATTTATTCTTAAAATCACAACTTATGTATAGCGTATTGTAATATATTGTTTTTAACTTTTGTTTGTTTGTCATGTCAAAGTTGTCGCAATTTTAAATTTTAAATTGTAATTTTAACTTTTGTATTTTTATATTTTATTTTATATTTTATATTCTAATTAATACTTGAATGTACAGGGTGAATCCCGGTAAATATATTATTATTATAACTGCTACCCGAATGGTGATCGCTACTTAGACTGTCACTTAATATTTGTTGAATTTGGTTCTCGTTTATCACGTGGTGAAACATTTTCAATATTAAGGGTTGTTGATTGTGATCCCCAGATAATGATGTAAAAATCGACACTAGTCGGAAAAAATAGTAAAAAATTGTGCCTCATTTCAACAACCTTTAATAGACTGTCACTGTTACTTACAACGTGATTGTATCATCACAAGTAGCAACGTGATGCAAAAGTAGCAGTTTTGCCCATCTCCAGTAACTATATGTACATTACAGCTCTTTTATTCAGTTTACGTTACTGAATTGATTTATTCTTTAATTCGCCAATTCTTGTAGAATACGCAAACATATAAAATAAAGAATTACACACGTACGAATGCGATCGTTGTATGCGGTGTGTGCTTAAAAGGGCCGCGGAGAAACATCGGGTCATGAGACCAGTATATAGAGTTAATAAGCTCCATCCTGTATCACGTGAAAAGTACAACACACACACACGTACATGTGACAACGACACTTGCTCTGTCCCGTTCTGCTGCCCGTGTGTTCTCTTGTCTCGGAAGACATCTTCTCACGGTGTTTTAATTGTCTCTGGCAGCGCGGGCCGGATGCTGCACACACACTCACACACACACAAACAATCGTCAATCGCCAAAAGTTATTGTGACTGTGATCAGAGGTACTGAAGTGGTCTTCCTGTGCGTGCGCTGGTGTTCGTGCGTGTGTCCAGAGTTCGCTAGTACAATTTGGAATATGCTCCGACATGGTAAACTTGTGATAATTGTCTAGTCGATTGTAATGCTTAATAATAATATGTAATATTATAAATTTCTAAATTTTAGCCGTATTTTAAAAGTCAATTTAAACAACAATATAACCTCGAAAATTTAAGGTTATTTATTTCATCGCAAAATTGCCAAAAGTAATATAAGAAAAGAAATGGCCTTGAAGTTATATTGGTGTTGTTCGTATTGGAAAAATAGTGATTGAGTCACAAATTATTTTTTACTTTCTCTGGTCGTGTTTTCGTTATAATTTTCAACAGAAATTGTAATCGTTTTCGAATATCATTGAAAAATGTCGGTAAACTTAAAAGCTTTAAGTGAAAATTTGAAGAACTGAAAAGCTTTTGATAATATTTTGAACATCGTTAGTGGCTGAATGGTCAAACCTATGCCAAAAAACAAAACAAAAAACATTTTGAAACCCATAAGTATTTTTTTTTGCGTAGGCGTTTTTCCGTACAACCACCAAGGATATTTTAAACCAGGAGTGGATGTTTTTTTTAATAATTTATATTTATGAAAAATACTACAAAAGATATTTTGTTTATATTATAAACACATCTTTGATTTTCGAAACATTTTGACGTTTTCGTCAATAATTATGAAATGATAATAGTTGCAACCAGTGACGGTTCGCGTTTTTTTTTTTGGCACGGCCGAGGAACAAGAGGTGGTAATACAGATGGGTAGGGTCAGTTGCAGAGACGGCTGGCTGCGTGACCGCACCTATCTGTATTCCTCGGCCTTACCAGAAAAAAACCCGCGAACCGTCACTGGTTGCAACAAATTTAAATTAATAATTGCTTTGTTAGTGCTATTACAAAAAGCTTACACAAGTCAAATAAAGATAATGCCGAAACGAACAATTTATAAATAATAATCAAATGGCCACGTCAACATTTTTTTCTTTCTCCATTACGAAGTACGGGCAAGTATTGTGATCGTGAAAATTATTTCAATTTTTTTTAAAGAAAATATCCTTTTTGGGGTCCCTCGAGGCGATTTTAACGATTTCTGGAAAAACGAAAATTGTGTCTGTCTGTTTATCTGTCAGTGTTTCTGTGTGTCTGCGCGTTTGTGTGTCTGTGAGCCTATGTGCGGATGTGTGTATGTGTCTGTGTGTCTGTCTGTCTGTGTCTATAATAACAGGAAGCGACACGACATGTAGATAAATTGGAATGTAAAAGCGCCATCTAGTGTTTACAACAAATATTTAGAGAAATCCTTGGATTAACTATCCAATGAAGCCACCAGAACTAAATATCTAATGCTCTGGCTCCCATACAGTGTTGCCAACTCGAGGGGTATTTCCCGTTTTGAGAGAATTTCAAAGGGTAATACATCATGAACAAATTTTTTACTGCATTGAAATACTATATTCATCATTTACAACTGAATTTTTACAAAGTGGTAATATTATATGCCTTATGTTACACAACAGT
This sequence comes from Ocypus olens, assembly GCA_910593695.2. Taxonomy (NCBI): domain Eukaryota; kingdom Metazoa; phylum Arthropoda; class Insecta; order Coleoptera; family Staphylinidae; genus Ocypus; species Ocypus olens. The sequence goes on along the minus strand of OU343060.1, from coordinate 8,623,841 downwards.
GTATGATGGGTTGCTTATTTCGTGCGTCAACCAGATTTTTACCAATAAAACAGGACACGTGACTCCGCTTGATGGGCAATTTTTTCAACCTACTAAACTGACAGTTATTTTACCTTTCAAGAGCATTCTATGTTGAGGAGGGAATTTTTATCTTAAAAAGGGATTTTTGTAGTTTTATGATAAACTATTTTCTTCTGAAAATGTTGACTTTTGTTTTGCTGGTTGAATTGTAGGATAAGGCCTACCCACCACCCTCAGATTGAATATTTTCTTGGGCAAATAACCAGTTTTAGGTTATTTCTATCGATTGAACTCTTAAAGAAATGATAAAAATTCATTCGATTTAAACAATGATTTTCGGCTTAAGTATTTATAGAAGCAGAGGGTGGTGGGTAGGCACTACCCTATAATCAAATCAATTGAACTAAACATTAAAGTTAATTATTTGTAAAAGAATAATCAAAACAAATTCAGTTTTTACTTTCTTCGTAACGAAGTATTGTGATCGTGATTTTTTTTTCAAAATTTTTTTTTACGGAAATATCCGTTTTGGGGTCCCTAGATGACATTTCAACAATTTCTGAAAAAAAAATTGTGTGTGTGTGTGTGTGTGTGTGTGTCTGTGTGTTTGTCTGTGCGCGCTGTATCTCAAAAACTAATGGAGTAATTGATATGAAATTTTGAACATCCGTCTTATTTGATAATCTGAAGAACTGAAAAGCTTTTGGTAAAATTTCGTACACCGGAAGTGGGCGTTTACCTTAACTGTTTTTTGTTTTTGTCAATATTTTCTTAAATATGAAAAATTTAAACAAACATTGAAGACAACAACGAAATGAACATCTTTTGCTTGAAAACATTTTTCATAAAATCATTTTTATTCGAGAAATTTTTTTATTATTTTTTCTTTAATTTTTGGTTTATAATTATAGAACGAAAATAGTTACAGAAAATTTATGTTAATAGTAATTGTAGAGAATGCTAAAATGAACAACTTATAAGGAATAAGTTTTTTTCGAAATCCCTTTAGTACAATTTTGACGTTTTAAACGTCAGTTTCATCCGAGTTTACACAACGCTCGATGTACATTTAAAATATGATTTCAATTGAAAATAAACCATGAAAACGTAAATATAAATGGCTATGATACCATCAAATCGGAGAAAGTAACATGATGGCCACATCACCATTTTTTGTTTACATTTCTGTATATATATAAACCTTGACTTTTGTTTTACTTGTTGGATTGCGAGATGGGGCCCACCCACCATCCTCTGATGCATTTAATTCTATCTAATCATGAACATTGCTTTTGATTCTTTCATGAATCGAAGAAAATTAATATTTTATTTAACCTAAACAATAATCGTTAGTTTAAGCATACGTGAAAGCGAAGCATGGTGGGTGGGCTCTATTCTACAATAAAGTTAGTTTAACAAAATTTCGTACACCGGAAGTGGGTGTTTACCTTAACGGTTTTTTGTTTGTTTTTTTTTCGATGATTTTTTAAATATAAAAAATATTACAAAAACATATAAACAAATATTGGAAATAACAAAGAAATGTTAGCCTTTATTAAGTTCCTGTTTTTGGCCGAACTGTTCACGTGCACGGCGCCGTTCCTCACTTTAATAACTCCGTAGCGACAATTTTCTTATTTTTTTATTATTATTATCATTTTTTTGACATAGGCCTGAGCCATACCGTCACGACAATTTTCTTAACAATAGAAAAAAAAAGGAATCACCATTTACTCGACTCTCCCCACTTAATTACTAGAAGATTTAAAATTTCTGAAAGAAATAATTTCGCACCGAAATATTAATTTAGATTTTGTTTTAAATTCGCCAACTCCCATAAAAAAAGTTAACTGCGGTAAACTATTCACTATACTCTGCATTAATAACTAGAAAAACTAATTAAACCTCTACTACCGCAGCCTATTTTTTCGTTAATATTTTCAACCAAAAAAAAATTGTACCAAAAACCAACACTCTTTTGGAATTTTTGCCGACAAATTGTACAAGTTAAACTGAATGTGTAACACCAACACACGTTCAGTTCATTTGCACAGTTTTGCAAGCACAAATCAGTTTGCATAAATTGCAGGATCGTGTAAACCCACCTTGAGATCGCGAATTTCAACTCTCGACTCTAGGAACACATTGATAAATGCATTTTCTAGGCAATAAAAAACTTAAAAGAAACGATCGTTTAATTAACCCTCTTAATAAGTTAAAAAAACTACACTCTCTTTGACGACGAAAAAAAAAATCGCCACCCCGCGTTCTGAATTGGGATGCACCGATATATTAATTTTTATTTTCTCCAAATTTGCCAACTCTCATAAAAAAGTTAATTACAGTAATCTATTCAATGTGCTTTATATTGACAACTAGAAACACAAGAGAAATTTCCACTCCCCTTGAAAAGTGATAAAACAAATTTCGCCACCGCGCGCTGGAATTTAGCACGCGTCCATATCTTGATTTCGATTTTTTTCAAAGTTCACAAACTCCCATAAACTAATCACTTTTGATGACAGTATCGAAACTTAGACTTCGAATTTTAACTCAGGGCTCTGGGAATTTTCTTAGCAAAAAAAAAAAATCAAGGAAATGACCGTTTACTAGAAGATTAAAAAAAAAGCTCTACTCTCTTTGATAGCGGAAAAAATATACCGGGTGTTTCAGACCACCCGTACGCCCCAAATATCTCGCGAAATACAAATCGGATTGACATAGAAAAAAATACATCTAAATTTGTTTTTTGAGCTCTATCATGTGGTGTGAAATGTAAATCACCACTACTAACGTAACTTTGAAATCTTAAATAGGTACCCCTATGTTTTATTGCAGATTTGGATTCTACTTTAAAATATATTAGGCTTTTATTAAAAAAAAAAATTTGGATTAGCAAAAAGAAATATATTTTTTTTTTATATATTTTTTTTTTAATTAAAAAAAAATCAGTTTGTTGTTACTCACATTCATCTCACATTCTGTAAGTCTCACAAATAATTTTTATTAACAAATAGTGTTCAGAATGGTCTCCGGACTTGAAAAAATACAAAAATAATTTTTTGAAGAAAAATTAAATTTAATCGTTTTTCGGCATTTACAGCTTATTTAAGAACGATCCACGTAAAAAGAAATTTTGCTTGTCTCGGTTCCTGTAAGTCTCACAAATATCCACCACAATAGAAAAGAATAGAATGGAATTTGATAATCAAATTCATTTTTATTCGTTTCTATGATTTTTTTTTACAAAGAATTTTTTTTTTTACTTATTTATGACATAAAATTACGAATGACTTCAATCAACGCCTTATTTAAAAGATGACTACGAAAAAAATGTCATAATCTGTCATTTGATGCGAGAAATAAATTTAATTCAATAAATGTTTTTGCCGAATATAGCGCCATCTGTCGCTCATCGAATTTTTTTTTTCGGATAAAAGCCTCATATTTTTCAGCATAGAATCCAAGTCTGCAATAAAAATTGGGGTTCCCGTTTAAGATTTCAAAGTTACCCCCTCCCCCTGGGGCTACTGGATTCTACTTAAGAATACGTTACTAAATACAGGGTGTGCCATTTGAAAAAACGAAGTTATTCAACTTTATAAGTTGGGTTTTTCTACCGCATTTTTTTCATCACCCTGTATAATTTTTTGTATGACATCATAGTTGGCTCAATACTTCGAACTTTCAAGCAAATAATAATTAAAATGATTTTAATCGTTCAACGTCAAAAATTAAAGTTCACCCAGACCTTGCATTTCAACAAATCTTCAAATATTTCGAAAACGGCAAACAATAGGTATAGGGAGTATTGAAGTAACTCACCTTTATTTGCTCCATATAATTCAAAAATGACAAAAAATACAGGGTGTTCCATTTAAAAAAACATAAGTTTGGTCTGTAACTTTGTTATGAGACACCCTGTATAAATTTAAATATTTTTAGGGCGTGGAGCTCACTATTATACACAACTTTTTTAAAAAACATTTCTCGAAATTTTGAAAAATAAGCACGTGATTGACCGTTTCCAGAGCTCTGAAATACTCTGTATATATTTTTTTTTCAAAATTCTCCAGAAAAAATTGAATAAAAGCCTACAGTGCACGTTCGGATTTAGGACGTACCGATATCTTAATTTCGAGTTTTTTTCATAAAAAATTCAGCTCCGGTACAGGATTCACCAATAAAAAAAACAATCTCCGCTTGCTAACTTTTTTGCTCCTTTAGCTAGCTGAAATATTCAAACGGTAAAAGATTTTTTTCGTTCTTCTGATGTAAAGGAACCTATACTAATGGTCAAGGATGATTATAAAAAAATAACACGCGCGGGAGATTTGAACGGCGCACAGGCAATATTGATCGCACTGTATTTTCGCTTATGAGAGCTGGGAAGTGGCATTTGTAATGTAACACATGAATACCTATGGAAATTCAGTTTTAACCTTGGACCTTATTTGCTTCAATAACTTTTTCAAGCAGACTTGTATAATGTACCTAAACGTTCCGTTAATACATTTCGCGAATTGTCAACCGGCTGACATGTGATTCAATCTAATGGCTTAAAAATAGTGGATGTGACCTTGTCCCATTAATGGCGTCGGCGGCGAAATTGAATTCGCGAATCGTTTGAACTATTTGCGAACGCACGTGCTTTCTCACGCGGGCCGAAAATTTGAAATCTGCACTGATTATTCCATGGACCAGTAATTACCCTTAAAATAAGCCAAGTTTAAAATAACGGACGATTTTGAATACGTGCACCTATTTATTTGAAAGTACAAAAAATAATATCATTTTCTGCTGGATAGTAGTTACAAGCATTTTTGGCACCAAAAAATGTTTGATCACACTGTATAACCAAACCAATAGATTTTTCTTTGTAATTGAATAACTAAATAGAAAAACTCTCCAGTAATTTATGGACTCCCGATTTACACGATGACGTTACGCAATTATCAATAAACTAGACGATTATCCCACGCGAAAAAATGTTATTGCAGATGAGCAATATCGTGAGAGAAACAGAATGCACGTATCACCACATTAGATGATCGCGTTAATGTTCTGGTGTTACTCAAAAAGCCGAAGAAAATGGTAACAGCTTTTAAAAAGTTCGACAACCGCGACAAGTGCGAGCAGACGACAATTTTCCCGAGTAAATTCAAAGTGTTGTTTCTTGTGTCACAAAATGTCGGATTAACGATGACTTTTGGATACGGAGAAACTAATTAGGTAAGATTTATTTATTTTCATTCATCGGTTCTTGAAATATTAATAGATTTGGTGTTATTGTTAAACCAACTGACCTAATCACAAGAATGTGCATGCAATTGCTCGATTAAATATTATACCGCCATCTCGTCTTTAGCGCCAGGAACCGACGCTTATCTGCTGACGGGACTCCAATTGTTTTAGAAACAATAATAATGGAAATATTTATTATTATTCCCCATCAAACGACAAAGTACAGACTATTGCCATTGTGGTAGTAATTAGCATGAGCGATTTTTCCCCTAAAAATCAATTTCGAAAAAAAAAAAAACTTTCGGGAGGGTAAGAACAATGGAACTTTAGAAAATCATTAGGCATTCCATTTGCATCACATCCCCAAAGTTTCGTAACATTTTGATCACCCTGTCAGTCGCAATGGGGTGTCAAAAACGAAAATGACGTTCGTTATGTATGTTTATATACCTGTGACGTTAAAATAAGCATGAACATGAAAAAAGGTATATTTCAATGGTCTACAATATTTATTAAAAAAGTTGCATTTTTTCAGTAAAAGTTCCAAGGGTGTACTTTTTCAAGTTTTCGTCAAAAATTAAAAATCTCTAATTTTAATTTAATCTGGCTATTTTACATACAAGGAGCACGTATTGCAAATCTGAGCTCCTCGTACGTCAATTAGTCAGATTAGAGATTTTAAATTTTTGATGAAAACACGAAAAAAAGACATGAGTAAACCCCTTGGAAATTTGTTAAAAAATGCAACTTTCTTAATAATCATCGTAGACTATTGAATTTAACTTTATTTTCATCAGAATGACGAGAAAAATTGATTGCCGTTAAAAAAATTCAGCTAACTTCAATGGCAAAAAAAAATAGTCAGTCACAGTGAACATTTTTGAAAATTTACGAAAAGAATTGATTTTTCAGACTTTGATCGGCCGTAGCGGCCAAACGAAAACTCCAAATTGAACGCGGTTTGCAAATCTGAGCTCCTCGTACGTCATTTAGTCGGATTCGAGATTTTTAATTTTTGATGAAAACACGAAAAAAAGACATGAGTAAACCCCCTTGGAAATTTTGTTAAAAAATGCAACTTTCTTAAAAATCATCGTAGACTATTGAACTTAACTTTATTTTCATCAGAAAGACGAGAGAAATTGATTGCCGTTGAAAAATTTCAGCTATCTTCAATGGCAAAAAAATTAGTCAGTCACCATGAACATTTTAGGAAATTTACGAAAATAATTGATTTTTCAGACTTTGATCGGCCGTACCGGCCAAACGAAAACTCCAAATTGAACGCGGTTTGCAAATCTGAGCTCCTCGTACGTCAATTAGTCGGATTAGAGATTTTTAATTTTTGATGAAAACACGAAAAAAAGACATGACTAACCCCCTTGGAAATTTTGTTAAAAAATGCAACTTTCTTAAAAATCATCGTAGACTATTGAACTTAACTTTATTTTCATCAGAAAGACGAGAGAAATTGATTGCCGTTGAAAAATTTCAGCTAACTTCAATGGCAAAAAAATTAGTCAGTCACAGTGAACATTTTTGAAAATTTACGAAAATAATTGATTTTTCAGACTTTGATCGGCCGTAGCGGCCAAACGAAAACTCCAAATTGAACGCGGTTTGCAAATCTGAGCTCCTCGTACGTCAATTAGTCGGATTAGAGATTTTGAAATTTTGATGAAAACACGAAAAAAAGACATGAGTAAACCCCTAGGAAATTTGTTAAAAAATGCAACTTTCTTAATAATCATCGTAGACTATTGAATTTAACTTTATTTTCATCAGAAAGACGAGAGAAATTGATTGCCGTTAAAAAATTTCAGCTAACTTCAATGGCAAAAAAAATAATCAGTCACAGTGAACATTTTTGAAAATTTACGAAAATAATTGATTTTTCAGACTTTGATCGGCCGTAGCGGCCAAACGAAAACTCCAAATTGAACGCGGTTTGCAAATCTGAGCTCCTCGTACGTCAATTAGTCGGATTAGAGATTTTTAATTTTTGATGAAAACACGAAAAAAAGACATGAGTAAACCCCTAGGAAATTTGTTAAAAAATGCAACTTTCTTAATAATCATCGTAGACTATTGAATTTAACTTTATTTTCATCAGAAAGACGAGAGAAATTGATTGCCGTTAAAAAATTTCAGCTAACTTCAATGGCAAAAAAAATAATCAGTCACAGTGAACATTTTTGAAAATTTACGAAAATAATTGATTTTTCAGACTTTGATCGGCCGTAGCGGCCAAACGAAAACTCCAAATTGAACGCGGTTTGCAAATCTGAGCTCCTCGTACGTCAATTAGTCAGATTAGAGATTTTAAATTTTTGATGAAAACACGAAAAAAAGACATGAGTAAACCCCTTGGAAATTTGTTAAAAAATGCAACTTTCTTAATAATCATCGTAGACTATTGAATTTAACTTTATTTTCATCAGAAAGACGAGAGAAATTGATTGCCCTTGAAAAATTTCAGCTAACTTCAATGGCAAAAAAATTAGTCAGTCACAGTGAACATTTTTGAAAATTTACGAAAATAATTGATTTTTCAGACTTTGATCGGCCGTAGCGGCCAAACGAAAACTCCAAATTGAACGCGGTTTGCAAATCTGAGCTCCTCGTACGTCAATTAGTCAGATTAGAGATTTTAAATTTTTGATGAAAACACGAAAAAAAGACATGAGTAAACCCCTTGGAAATTTGTTAAAAAATGCAACTTTCTTAATAATCATCGTAGACTATTGAATTTAACTTTATTTTCATCAGAAAGACGAGAGAAATTGATTGCCCTTGAAAAATTTCAGCTAACTTCAATGGCAAAAAAATTAGTCAGTCACAGTGAACATTTTTGAAAATTTACGAAAATAATTGATTTTTCAGACTTTGATCGGCCGTAGCGGCCAAACGAAAACTCCAAATTGAACGCGGTTTGCAAATCTGAGCTCCTCGTACGTCATTTAGTCGGATTAGAGATTTTTAATTTTTGATAAAAACACAAAAAAAAGACATGAGTAAACCCCTTGGAAATTTGTTAAAAAATGCAACTTTCTTAATAATCACCGTAGACTATTGAATTTAACTTTATTTTCATCAGAAAGACGAGAGAAATTGATTGCCGTTAAAAAATTTCAGCTAACTTCAATGGCAAAAAAATTAGTCAGTCACAGTGAACATTTTTGAAAATTTACGAAAATAATTGATTTTTCAGACTTTGATCGGCCGTAGCGGCCAAACGAAAACTCCAAATTGAACGCGGTTTGCAAATCTGAGCTCCTCGTACGTCAATTAGTCGGATTAGAGATTTTAAATTTTTGATGAAATCATAAAAAAGACATGACTAACCCCCTTGGAAATTTTGTTAAAAAATGCAACTTTCTTAAAAATCATCGTAGACTATTGAACTTAACTTTATTTTCATCAGAAAGACGAGAGAAATTGATTGCCGTTGAAAAATTTCAGCTATCTTCAATAGCAAAAAAATTAGTCAGTCACCATGAACATTTTAGGAAATTTACGAAAATAATTGATTTTTCAGACTTTGATCGGCCGTACCGGCCAAACGAAAACTCCAAATTGAACGCGGTTTGCAAATCTGAGCTCCTCGCACGTCAATTAGTCGGATTAGAGATTTTTAATTTTTGATGAAAACACGAAAAAAAGACATGACTAACCCCCTTGGAAATTTTGTTAAAAAATGCAACTTTCTTAAAAATCATCGTAGACTATTGAACTTAACTTTATTTTCATCAGAAAGACGAGAGAAATTGATTGCCGTTGAAAAATTTCAGCTAACTTCAATGGCAAAAAAATTAGTCAGTCACAGTGAACATTTTTGAAAATTTTCGAAAATAATTGATTTTTCAGACTTTGATCGGCCGTAGCGGCCAAACGAAAACTCCAAATTGAACGCGGTTTGCAAATCTGAGCTCCTCGTACGTCATTTAGTCGGATTAGAGATTTTTAATTTTTGATAAAAACACAAAAAAAAGACATGAGTAAACCCCTTGGAAATTTGTTAAAAAATGCAACTTTCTTAATAATCACCGTAGACTATTGAATTTAACTTTATTTTCATCAGAAAGACGAGAGAAATTGATTGCCGTTAAAAAATTTCAGCTAACTTCAATGGCAAAAAAATTAGTCAGTCACAGTGAACATTTTTGAAAATTTACGAAAATAATTGATTTTTCAGACTTTGATCGGCCGTAGCGGCCAAACGAAAACTCCAAATTGAACGCGGTTTGCAAATCTGAGCTCCTCGTACGTCATTTAGTCGGATTAGAGATTTTTAATTTTTGATAAAAACACAAAAAAAAGACATGAGTAAACCCCTTGGAAATTTGTTAAAAAATGCAACTTTCTTAATAATCACCGTAGACTATTGAATTTAACTTTATTTTCATCAGAAAGACGAGAGAAATTGATTGCCGTTAAAAAATTTCAGCTAACTTCAATGGCAAAAAAAATAATCAGTCACAGTGAACATTTTTGAAAATTTACGAAAATAATTGATTTTTCAGACTTTGATCGGCCGTAGCGGCCAAACGAAAACTCCAAATTGAACGCGGTTTGCAAATCTGAGCTCCTCGTACGCCAATTAGTCAGATTAGAGATTTTAAATTTTTGATGAAAACACGAAAAAAAGACATGAGTAAACCCCTTGGAAATTTGTTAAAAAATGCAACTTTCTTAATAATCATCGTAGACTATTGAATTTAACTTTATTTTCATCAGAAAGACGAGAGAAATTGATTGCCCTTGAAAAATTTCAGCTAACTTCAATGGCAAAAAAATTAGTCAGTCACAGTGAACATTTTTGAAAATTTACGAAAATAATTGATTTTTCAGACTTTGATCGGCCGTAGCGGCCAAACGAAAACTCCAAATTGAACGCGGTTTGCAAATCTGAGCTCCTCGTACGTCAATTAGTCAGATTAGAGATTTTAAATTTTTGATGAAAACACGAAAAAAAGACATGAGTAAACCCCTTGGAAATTTGTTAAAAAATGCAACTTTCTTAATAATCATCGTAGACTATTGAATTTAACTTTATTTTCATCAGAAAGACGAGAGAAATTGATTGCCGTTAAAAAATGTCAGCTAACTTCAATGGCAAAAAAATTAGTCAGTCACAGTGAACATTTTTGAAAATTTACGAAAATAATTGATTTTTCAGACTTTGATCGGCCGTAGCGGCCAAACGAAAACTCCAAATTGAACGCGGTTTGCAAATCTGAGCTCCTCGTACGTCAATTAGTCGGATTAGAGATTTTAAATTTTTGATGAAATCATAAAAAAGACATGACTAACCCCCTTGGAAATTTTGTTAAAAAATGCAACTTTCTTAAAAATCATCGTAGACTATTGAACTTAACTTTATTTTCATCAGAAAGACGAGAGAAATTGATTGCCGTTGAAAAATTTCAGCTATCTTCAATAGCAAAAAAATTAGTCAGTCACCATGAACATTTTAGGAAATTTACGAAAATAATTGATTTTTCAGACTTTGATCGGCCGTACCGGCCAAACGAAAACTCCAAATTGAACGCGGTTTGCAAATCTGAGCTCCTCGTACGTCAATTAGTCGGATTAGAGATTTTAAATTTTTGATGAAATCATAAAAAAGACATGACTAACCCCCTTGGAAATTTTGTTAAAAAATGCAACTTTCTTAAAAATCATCGTAGACTATTGAACTTAACTTTATTTTCATCAGAAAGACGAGAGAAATTGATTGCCGTTGAAAAATTTCAGCTATCTTCAATAGCAAAAAAATTAGTCAGTCACCATGAACATTTTAGGAAATTTACGAAAATAATTGATTTTTCAGACTTTGATCGGCCGTACCGGCCAAACGAAAACTCCAAATTGAACGCGGTTTGCAAATCTGAGCTCCTCGTACGTCAATTAGTCGGATTAGAGATTTTTAATTTTTGATGAAAACACGAAAAAAAGACATGACTAACCCCCTTGGAAATTTTGTTAAAAAATGCAACTTTCTTAAAAATCATCGTAGACTATTGAACTTAACTTTATTTTCATCAGAAAGACGAGAGAAATTGATTGCCGTTGAAAAATTTCAGCTAACTTCAATGGCAAAAAAATTAGTCAGTCACAGTGAACATTTTTGAAAATTTACGAAAATAATTGATTTTTCAGACTTTGATCGGCCGTAGCGGCCAAACGAAAACTCCAAATTGAACGCGGTTTGCAAATCTGAGCTCCTCGTACGTCAATTAGTCGGATTAGAGATTTTGAAATTTTGATGAAAACACGAAAAAAAGACATGAGTAAACCCCTAGGAAATTTGTTAAAAAATGCAACTTTCTTAATAATCATCGTAGACTATTGAATTTAACTTTATTTTCATCAGAAAGACGAGAGAAATTGATTGCCGTTAAAAAATTTCAGCTAACTTCAATGGCAAAAAAATTAGTCAGTCACAGTGAACATTTTTGAAAATTTACGAAAATAATTGATTTTTCAGACTTTGATCGGCCGTAGCGGCCAAACGAAAACTCCAAATTGAACGCGGTTTGCAAATCTGAGCTCCTCGTACGTCAATTAGTCAGATTAGAGATTTTAAATTTTTGATGAAAACACGAAAAAAAGACATGAGTAAACCCCTTGGAAATTTGTTAAAAAATGCAACTTTCTTAATAATCATCGTAGACTATTGAATTTAACTTTATTTTCATCAGAAAGACGAGAGAAATTGATTGCCGTTAAAAAATGTCAGCTAACTTCAATGGCAAAAAAATTAGTCAGTCACAGTGAACATTTTTGAAAATTTACGAAAATAATTGATTTTTCAGACTTTGATCGGCCGTAGCGGCCAAACGAAAACTCCAAATTGAACGCGGTTTGCAAATCTGAGCTCCTCGTACGTCATTTAGTCGGATTAGAGATTTTTAATTTTTGATAAAAACACAAAAAAAAGACATGAGTAAACCCCTTGGAAATTTGTTAAAAAATGCAACTTTCTTAATAATCACCGTAGACTATTGAATTTAACTTTATTTTCATCAGAAAGACGAGAGAAATTGATTGCCGTTAAAAAATTTCAGCTAACTTCAATGGCAAAAAAATTAGTCAGTCACAGTGAACATTTTTGAAAATTTACGAAAATAATTGATTTTTCAGACTTTGATCGGCCGTAGCGGCCAAACGAAAACTCCAAATTGAACGCGGTTTGCAAATCTGAGCTCCTCGTACGTCAATTAGTCGGATTAGAGATTTTTCATTTTTGATGAAAACACGAAAAAAAGACATGAGTAAACCCCTTGGAAATTTGTTAAAAAATGCAACTTTCTTAATAATCACCGTAGACTATTGAATTTAACTTTATTTTCATCAGAAAGACGAGAGAAATTGATTGCCGTTAAAAAATTTCAGCTAACTTCAATGGGAAAAAAATTAGTCAGTCACAGTGAACATTTTTGAAAATTTACGAAAATAATTGATTTTTCAGACTTTGATCGGCCGTAGCGGCCAAACGAAAACTCCAAATTGAACGCGGTTTGCAAATCTGAGCTCCTCGTACGTCAATTAGTCAGATTGGAGATTTTAAATTTTTGATGAAAACACGAAAAAAAGATATGAGTAAACCCCTTGGAAATTTGTAAAAAAAATGCAACTTTCTTAATAATCATCGTAGACTATTGAATTTAACTTTATTTTCATCAGAAAGACGAGAGAAATTGATTGCCGTTAAAAAATTTCAGCTAACTTCAATGGGAAAAAAATTAGTCAGTCACAGTGAACATTTTTGAAAATTTACGAAAATAATTGATTTTTCAGACTTTGATCGGCCGTAGCGGCCAAACGAAAACTCCAAATTGAACGCGGTTTGCAAATCTGAGCTCCTGGTACGCCAATTAGTCAGATTAGAGATTTTAAATTTTTGATGAAAACACGAAAAAAAGACATGAGTAAACCCCTTGGAAATTTGTTAAAAAATGCAACTTTCTTAATAATCATCGTAGACTATTGAATTTAACTTTATTTTCATCGTTCTTCTGATGAAACACAAGGTACATTTCAATGGTCAATACGGCGCAGCGTAGCGGAGCCGTCGTTCGTCACCGGTTACTTTTCTTAATTTATTATTTCACCATTTCACATACATAAACTTAAGCCTCGCACACTAGTTTTCACTAAAACGTCGTGATTGAATGACAACATATGAAATTTAAAAAAAAAACATAACAAAAAAGTTTTTAAGCTTCTGGTATTTTCAACTGGTAACCAGAAAACAGGAGCATCACACTTCTGATTACGTTGACTAACGGGAGAAATCGTTCCTTTTTTTAAATTTATTTTCCCATTCATCAAAAAAAAATCTTCGACTTTGATCTTTGATCGCGCGTCACGTTCCCAGAAGTTCCGGCTAATTCGAAAAGATCACCAGCTCCCATGCATCTCGAAAGATCAGCGCACACCATCTGGGACGCACCTACTACGACCGCAATTCATTATGCCCATATTAATGAGAAGAAGCCGGTCGTAATCATTCCGAGAAAACCGATTGATTGTTACGAATGGTTTATATGCATCTCCAACCATCAAAATAACCCGTGGTTGCGCAACGCCGCGCCGCGCCGCCGCTGCAGTTTACCTCACCAGAATTGTTAGATCGAATCTCCGTGATAAATCGTTCAATCGAACGCGCAATTATTTATTATGCAGATCTCGGACGGAAAACTGGTTCTTTCGAGCTTATTAATAATGAGTTTATCGCTATTAATAGCGGCATAATTTCGCCGCGGTGTCAATTTAAAAGTAATTTGCATTAATTTTATTAGCTCGGTGTGAGCGCAGGTGGTCCAAACGTTAGAAATGGTTACAATTTGTATGAGTGGAAAATTTTCCCGATTTGCGTAATCATCAAGATGCTTTGAGTAAGAATCTCTGATGCCAAAATATTTCTAAAGTAGGCTATATTTGATCAAAATTTTGCAATCGAAATGGCGATGATCTCAAAAATCTCAATCGGATCATGTTGTCGAAGCAAAATTGAAAAGGATTAAAGACGAAGAACGAGGAATGAATTAATATCCAAAGAATTGATAAGGAAAACATTGGTCAGTCAGTTAGCAAAAAATGTTGAGGAAAAGTTCGAAGCATTTTCGTCATTTCAAAATCATGGTATTAAAAAATGCAGCGTTTCTGGGCAAAACCAACATGAGCAATTACGATGGCAATCGTGCACCTAGCATGATTTTCATCGTAATCATAATTTCATTGGCTCATATCATCAACATTATGCGATTTCATAGGTTCATGCACACCGTGTATAAATACAAAAAGAAAGTTATAAACATACTTCCCCTTACATCGAGGCCGATAGTAGGGATTATCCCATGAAACACAAAATCCAGCAAAAGGGGACCATCCCAAGAAACACCACGCAACGAATCGCAATTTTCCGCACGAAACGTAAAATCCAGTAAAAGTGCGAATTGCATAAGACTTATAAAATCAGGTTAATGGCGATATAACAGTAAACATTTATGATTTTCTTCGCTGACGTACGCCGCGCAATAAAATCCGCTCTCCGGAATATAACGAAAGAACAAAACAGCCAATAAAAAAAAAATTATCCACTCGCGCACTGAATTAATAAAGCCATTAAGAAAATCGCTTTTAATACCTTCGAGCAATAATCGTAAATAAATCAGCGTGGCTAAATGAAAGGCTGTGCGAATAACAACAAAAAAAAAATAATAAAAGCGTTTGAAGTTAATTTCGAAAATCCTTAGTCACGTACGGTGACGCGATCCGAAAACGGTTTGCGTAGTTTGCGGAACTATTAAAAATTTTATTTCCGATGGACGAAAATAGTGAAATTGTTTTCAGAGTCGGGTTTCCTGTTTTAAATTTTAGCTTTGGTCCATTTTTGCGAGCGACGTGCGAAGGTTTTCGGTTTTTGGTCAAGGGTGCGTTTTTGAAATAATTTATGGATATGCTAATGTGCAATTATGATAACGTTTGTTATCCTTGTTATTTATGATATAAGGACAACGACCGAGGCGGATTATGAATTTTTTATTGGTGCGATTTTAATCTTTTTTTTTAATTAAAACTTCAAGAATAAATTAATTGAAACTTTCGAAATTTGAAGATTAATGATTGCAAACCTAATAAACCAATATTTAAGTAATGAACTGATGCAAGGTATAATTAATTTCAAAGATAGATTCCGCTGATCCACCCCTTCATGAAAGCTGCGTTAGAATTTTTTTTTTGCAAAAATTATCTATTCAAAAATTAAGAAATCTTCGGCCTGGGGCTAAAATGCTAACTTACGCCCCATAGATAACAAAATGACACAATTGAAGAAAACAAATTCATGAAGGTAATAAATTATCTTTTTTATTTTTATTTAAAATTATAGCACTTGAAGAAAAAAAAATACATGAAGGTAATAAATTACATATCTTTTTTATTTTTTATTTAAAATTGAAATAAACACGCGAAGAAAAAAAATGAAGGTAATAAATTATCTTTTTTTATTTTTTTATTTAAAATTATAGCAATTGAAGCAAAAAATTCATGAAGGTAATAAATTATCTTTTTTATTTTTTTATTTAAAATTATAGCAATTGAAGAAAAAAATACATGAAGGTAATAAATTACATATCTTTTTTATTTTTTATTTAAAATTGAATTAAACACGCGAAGAAAAAAAAATGAAGGTAATAAATTATCTTTTTCATTTTTTTATTTAAAACTACAGCAATTGAAGAAAAAAAAATACATGAATGTAATAAATTATCTTTTTTATTTTTTTATTTAAAATTGAAGTAAACACGCGAAGAAAAAAAATGAAGGCAATAAATTATCTTTTTTATTTTTATTTAGAATTATCACAATTGAAGAAAGAAAAATACATGAAGGTAATAAATTACATATCCTTTTTATTTTTTATTTAAAATTGAATTAACACGCGAAGAAAAAAATTAAGGTAATAAATTATCTTTTTATTTTTTTACTTAATATTATAGCAATTGAAGAAAAAAAAATACATGAAGGAAACAAATTACATATCTTTTTTTATTTTTTATTTAAAATTAAATTAAACACGCGAAGAAAAAAAATTAAGGTATTAAATTATCTTTTTTATTTTTTTATTTAAAATTACAGCAATTGCAAAAAAAAATACATGAAGGTAATAAATTACATATCTTTTTATTTTTTATTTAAAATTGAATTAAACACGCGAAGAAAGAAAATGAAGGTAATAAATTATCTTTTTTATTTTTTTATTTAAAATTACAGCAATTGAAGAAGAAAAATACATGAAGGTAATAAATTACATATCTTTTCTATTTTTTTATTTAAAATTGAATTAAAGACGCAAATAAAAAAAATGAAGGTAATAAATTATCTTTTTTATTTTTTTATTTCAAATTATAGTAATTGAAGAAAAAAAATACATGAAAGTAATAAATTTCATATCTTTTTTATTTTTTATTTAAAATTGAATTCAACATGCGAAGAAAAAAAAATGAAGGTAGTAAATTATCTTTTTTATTTTTATTCAAAATTATAGCAATTGAAGAAAAAAATACATGAAGGTAATAAACTACATATCTTTTTTGTTTTTTATTTAAAATTGAATTAAACACGCGAAGAAAAAAAATGAAGGTAATTAATTATCTTTTTTATTTTTTATTCAAAATTATAGCAATCGAAGAAAAAAAATACGTGAAAGTAATAAATTACATATCTTTTTTATTTTTTATTTAAAATAGAATTCAACACGCGAAGAAAAAAAATGAAGGTAGTAAATTATCTTTTTTATTTTTATTCAAAATTATAGCAATTGAAGAAAAAAATACATGAAGGTAATAAACTACAAATCTTTTTTGTTTTTTATTTAAAATTGAATTAAACACGCGAAGAAAAAAAAAGGTAATTAATTATCTTTTTTATTTTTTATTCAAAATTATAGCAATCGAAGAAAAAAAAATATATGAAGGTAATAAATTACATATCTTTTCTATTTTTTTATTTAAAATTGAATTAAAGACGCAAATAAAAAAAAATGAAGGTAATAAATTATCTTTTTTATTTTTTTATTTCAAATTATAGTAATTGAAGAAAAAAAATACATGAAAGTAATAAATTTCATATCTTTTTTATTTCTTATTTAAAATTGAATTCAACATGCGAAGAAAAAAAAATGAAGGTAGTAAATTATCTTTTTTATTTTTATTCAAAATTATAGCAATTGAAGAAAAAAATACATGAAGGTAATAAACTACATATCTTTTTTGTTTTTTATTTAAAATTGAATTAAACACGCGAAGAAAAAAAATGAAAGTAATAAATTATCTTTTTTATTTTTTTGTTTAAAATTACAGCAATTGAAGCAAAAAATGCATAAAGGTAATAAATTATATTTTTTATTTTTTATTTAAAATTATCACGATTGAAGAAAAATATACATGAAGGTAATACATTACATATCTTTTTTATTTTTTATTTAAAATTGTGTTAAACACGCGAAGAAAAAAAATGAAGGTAATAAATTATCTTTTTATTTTTATTTAAAATTATCACAATTGAATAAAAAAAATACATGAAGGAAATAAATTATCTTTTTTATTTTTTATTCAAAATTATAGCAATTGATGAAAACAAATACATGAAGGTACTAAATTACATATCTTTTTTTATTTTTATTTAAAATTATCACAATTGAAGAAAAAAAATACACTAAGGTATTAAATTATCTTTTTTATTTTTTATTTAAAATTATAGCATTGAAGGAAAAAAATGACATGAAGGTAATAAATTATCTTTTTTATTTTTATTTAGAATTATAGCAATTGATGAAAAATACATGAAGGTAATAATTTACATATCTTTTTTATTTTTTATTTGAAATTGAATTAAACACGCGAAGAAAAACAATGAAGGTAATAAATTATCTTTTTTATTTTTTTATTTAAAATTACAGCAATTGAAGAAAAAAAAATACATGAAGGTAATAAATTATCTTTTCTATTTTTATTTAAAATTATAGCAATTGGAGAAAAAAATACATAAAGGTAATAAATTATATATCTTTTTTATTTTTTATTTAAAATTAAATTAAACACGCGAAGAAAAAAAATGAAGGTAATAAATTATCTTTTTTATTTTTATTTAAAATTATAGCAATTAAAGAAAAAAAATACATTAAGGTAATACATTACATTACATTACATTACAATAAATTATCTTTTTTATTTTTTATTGAAAATTATAGCAATTGAAGAAAAAATACATGAAGGTAATGAATATATTTTTATTTAAAATTATAACAATTGAAGAAAAAAAATACATGAAAGTAATAAATTATCATTTTTATTTTTCATTTAAAATTATAACAATTGACGAAAAAAAAATACATGAAGGTAATAAATTATCTTTTTTTATTTTTTATTCAAAATTATAGCAATTGATGAAAAAAAACATGAAGGTAATAAATTACATATCTTTTTTATTTTTTATTTAAAATTGAATTAAACACGCGAAGAAAAAAATGAAGGTAATAAATTATCTTTTTTATTTTTTTATTTAAAATTACAGCAATTTAAGAAAAAAATACATGAAGGTAATAAATTATCTTTTTTTATTTAAAATTATAGCAATTGAAAAAGAAAAATACATGAAGGTAATAAATTACATATCTTTTTTTATTTTTTATTTAAAATTGAATTAAACACGCGAAGAAAAAAATGAAGGTAATAAATTATCTATTTTATTTTTTTATTTAAAGTTATAGCAATTGAAGAAAAAGAAATACACGAAGGTAATAAATTACATATCTTTTTTTATTTTCTATTTAAAATTGAATTAAACACTAGGAGAAAATAAAAATTATAACAATTGAAGAAAAAAAAATACACGAAAGTAATAAATTGTCTTTTTCGCATCTTATTAAATAATATAAACATTGTTAAATCGTTTTTGATTGAGAAAGTTGTCCATTATTCGACCGAATCATTTTCTTCACAGCTTACGTCCAATCAAATGATAGCAATTTCATTGCCTAACAGGTTACGTCCAATCAAATGATAGCGTTTTCATTGCCCAACAGTTTAGTCGTTACTATGGTTACGATTCGTTTTTTGTCAGCGAACTGCCACAATTTCCAAATAGAAAACTTATTCGTTATAATTTAATACAAACAGAAAAGTATTTAGGTAATTATTTAATATGATGCGAAAAAGTATGGTATTCAACTCGTGAACAAGTTGGCCATTGCCACTCGGGTAAATTGCAACACTCGCCTACGGCTCGTGTTGCAAACTTCACCCTCGTAGCAATGGCCAACTTTCTCACTCGTTTAATAATATACTATTGTTCACGAAAATGTTATAATGTGCGCATTATTTAATTCTATGGGCAGCATTAATGGGGTACACTTGACACTCAATTTCTTAAACACGCATTTGCGTGTTTAATATGCTTATTAAACCCGCTAATTCGCCCTTTAATTCACAGATCGCGATTTATGATTATATTTTGTTTACCCTGTTTAATACTGATTTTAATTTATTTTTTCAATTGTAATTATAATTAAAACTTTAATTTCGATTTTAATTTTGACTTTAATTTTTTTTGTCTTTTTATTTTATTTTGATTTTAATTTTCGTGAACAAAGTATAGTGTACAACTCGCATATAATGGCTCAAACGATTTGCTCCACTCGCCTACGGCTCGTTCCGCAAACATCGTTCTCGTGATTAATAGCCATCATTATATGCTCGTTGTACAATATACTATTTTTATTTTTCACTTAAAATTATTACAATTGAAGAAAAAAAAAATACGTGCAGGTAATAAATTATCTTTTTTTCAATTCATTCATCATGTGAATTACAAGCCTTGCACTTTTAACAGGGTGAAGGTCTGTAGAAGCGCGTGATGAAATGTGAAGGATGAAAGTTAAACTGGACCAAAAAAAAAAAGTTATCGAATGTGCAAATTTTGCGCGGGGATTAACGGAATTAATTATTTATTAATTATTAAGTGTCATTGCAAAATTCTCTTCTGCTGTCAATTGAAACGTTTATCAACGGCGATCAAGAAATATTGGTTTCTCGCAGAAGGTTATGGTTACGATTACTTTCTTCTTCGGTTCGATCGAGTGAGTCATATTTTGAATATGATAATAAATTTTCAATGGAAACTACTATCGCTAATATGTAATTCACACGGAATATCGGATGCAAAACAGGTGCGCACCCCTATAGTTTTTTGAGATATCAATTTAAAATTTGGTCCAAAAATTTAAGTTGCACTTTCAGTTTTACCGAAAGTGACATCAAATTTTTAAATTTTAAATGGAACACACTGTGTATTCTTTTATTTTCGGATAGGGAATTGATTAAATTTTAATATCTTGTGGTGGTTCGAGTAGACAATTTTTTTTCCAACTCCGTAGACATCGTCAAAGTTGGACATGGTTTCTTGAAAAAAAATTTTCTAGGGGCGCTAGAATGGGCGGAAGTTCGCATGCGTGACTTTAAAAAAGACATTTCAAAGTTTTTCGCCCTCGAAGATTCATCAAGATCGATTGAAAATACTTCGAGTTATGGAGGTTTGAAAATTAATATTTACTAACTTTCTCCGCCCGTTGCCCAATTTTCTTTCTCTTCTAAAAATACTCGACGCCCTTGTCAAGAACGGCCGGGTTCTTCAAAGGACCATCACCGACCGGTCATTACCTGAGGGGCGGTATAATTTCGGAGCGAAATTCCGAAACGATCGCGAAATTAGTGTAATCTCCTAGAGGTAGGTCACTCGCTAGTTATATAAGAAAACATTTTTCGCGCGTTCTGATGCAACGAAAAATCATCCGATTTTCGAACGGACGACCATTTCGAAACTCGACGAGGAAATGTTGCGCAAACGCCTGGTTTTGCCCGTGCTTTTTTTCCTATTGGTCGAATATATTGTTGTAATTGTTTTCTTCGGCCTGTGGATATACAAAAATAAACTCCTACTGAAGGTTCCAAGCATTTTGTAACCACGTGGAAATCCCAAATTAACACTTTACAGACCAGTAGCCGTTAATGGGGTTTTATCTAGAATGTTTCTGATTTTCCGTTTGTACACCCCGAGAAATATTGCATTTGTATGTTGCTCCGCCGTTTATAAGGTGTGAGCCACAGAATTTTGTTTCTGAGATTAATTCATTTTTTAAAATCAAGTTCAATTGAACTAAGTCTCATGCGGCATATTTCATTTATCTCACAGCCAACTCTGAAACAAAATTTTGTGGCTCACACGATACTAATTTTAACATGGAAAAATCGCAAATTGGAAGACTGTGGTGGTTGCCAGCAATTTTGTAGAAGACGAGAAGGTGAGTATTAAGCTGAATTAAAATTCATTATTAAAATAATTACAATTTGGGTTTAAAAACGTTTTCCATTTGACTCTGCTTCATATAAAAATAAGGTTAAAAGAGAAAAATTAATTAATTTAAAAAAAACACACACACTCGAAGAGATCCGGTTTACACTTTCATTTCTTCGTGCATCAAAATACAATAACAAAATTGCCGCATTACATAACGGAGACAATGCATTCTTCCAATTCCACGATAACTTTAATGTCTTTTCAATTAATCGTACCACTCATTGGTTCCTTGATCAACACTCAATTTTACGGTCGACGGACTTCGCCGCTAATTACCCGCGCAACTGCACCTTTCTAAAAAGGCCGCCACAATGCTGATTCGAACAAAAAAAAAGTCATGTGTGTGTGTGTGTGTGTGTATGTATTTTGCTCTAATGACCCATATTCAATTGCCCAACACCACAAAATCATACGATTTTTGCCTTTGCTTTTGCTTTTCCGAGCGCGGAATTTGGAGAAATGAATTGCGGAAGTTGAAGTTACCTGAAGTTTTTTTTTTTGGACGCTTTCAATCGACAGCTAATTGGGAGAAGAGTTTGGTGTTTTATCATTAATTTATTCCGATAGCGTTGTGTAATGTGGATGTTAATTGGACATTTTATCTATGGTAATTTATGCGATGAAATTGAAGAAAGTATAGCCAATTAATAGGTAATTAGTTTGTATGGGATTATGCAAAGCGTTTTTGATTTGATTCGTTTTGACAAAGGCATTGGTTTGATTTGCATATACATATTTTCTATTAAGACATTTCGCTGGTTTGGACTATTTATAGGCCACTATTATTATGTTTGTATCATTTTTTAATTTAATTTAAAATTTTGTGGTAATTATTTTTATATTTTTTGTGGCACAATCTTGGAATTATTATATCAATTTTGACTAAATAATGAGCCAAAATCAATTTTAACTAAATTTATGTTGTTCAAACTTTGGCAATTATCTGGAGGGGCCGCGGTGGCCTAGTGAGTAGCGTTCCTGCTTCTGGGCCTCGTGGTCGTGGGTTCGAATCCCATCCGTGCGGTCACTTTTTCGGAACGAAGAAGTGGCCGTGCTGGTCCACGGATGTACAAGCAAAAGAAAAATAATTTACCTTTTTCAACCCCAAATTAACTCTTTTAAGCTTAAAATAAGTTAAACGAGAAATTCGAAAATAAAAGCAAATATAAAAATTTAAATAAAATCAATAATTCAAGTTGAGAAAATCTAAAATATGGGACAAAAATAAAAAATTAAGACCAAAAATCTAAAAGTCGTACCCTTATCATCAAAGTGATAGACCAAAAATTCAAAATTTTTAACAAACGAATCGA
This sequence comes from Ocypus olens, assembly GCA_910593695.2. Taxonomy (NCBI): domain Eukaryota; kingdom Metazoa; phylum Arthropoda; class Insecta; order Coleoptera; family Staphylinidae; genus Ocypus; species Ocypus olens. The sequence goes on along the minus strand of OU343060.1, from coordinate 8,600,838 downwards.
AATAAATAAAATTTCGGCTAAAAGACCAAAAATTTAAACCAAAATAATCGAAAATACAAAATATGGGCCTAAAATTGTGAAAATTTAGACGAAACATCGAAAACGAGCATAAAGTTAAAAATTGCAGACAAAAAAAACTCGAAAGTTTCTTTAAACCAATCGAATATTTTGGCCAAAATAAAAAGAAATTTATTTTTTTTATTTTTCATAAATTAGATTCAAGACAGGGCAGAAAGACCGATGGTCGATAGCCCAAACGGACATACTAACACTTAAATGTTTCTCTTTTTAATATTTGTAAATATTCAATGTTTTGTCTGAATAAAGATGTTCTCTCTCTAAAAATAAATTAAAAAAAATGGAACGAAAAAATCTAAAATATGGGCCAAATAATCAAGAATCCTGATCTAAAAATTAAAAACGCAGACAAAAAATCGAAAACTTAGGTAGCAAAATAATTTGCCACTTTCAGCCGCCAAAAATAAGTTTTTGACCAGAAATTCGAAAATAATAACAAAAAATAAAAAAAATCACGAAATAAAATCAATAATTCAAGTTAAAAAATCTAAAATATACGATAAAAAATTGAGACTAAAAATATAAAATTCTGACCTTAAAATAAAAATAGTAGATCAAGGAATTTTTTTTTAACAGACAAATACAATAAAAATAAAAAAAAAATTAGGGCAAAAGATTTCAAAAAAATCCACAATGTTGGTCAAAAAGTCGAAAATTTAGACAGTACATCGAAAACTCGGGCCCAAAGATAATAAATGCAGAAAATTTCAACAAACAAAACAAAAAAATCTCGCATATAAATCAAAAATTCAGGTTAGGTATAGATATTTTAACCAAAATCAAATCAAAAATTTGGAACTAGAATTAAAAATTCGGCCTGAAAAATAAAAAAAGCGGACAAAAAAATCAACATTTTTAACAATCAACAATTAAATCGAAAATGTATGTCAAAATAAAGAATATTTAGTAGTGATGGGCAAAATTGATCAGGAAAGATCGAGTACTCGATCTTTGCAAATGATCGAGCCGCTCGATATTTTCAAGCCGCTCGATCTTTTGATCGATCAACGCCGCTCGAGCAGATCGAGCAAAAGATCGAGCGGCTCGATACATCAACTGATCGATCACCGATTGATTGATCTTTGAGATACTCGATCTTGCCCATCACTAATATTTAGTGCAAAAGATAAAAAATGTGGACAAAAAAATCTAAAATACAGGTCAAAAATCTAAAATACAGGTCAAAAATCTAATAAATAAAAATTCGGCTCGAATAATCAAAAATACGGACCAAAAGAAAAACGAAAATTTTAATAAGTAAATAAAATTTTTATGTCATAATAAAGAATATTTAGGTCAACAGATCAAAAATTTAGATCCAAAATAATTGAAAATACAGGTCAAATCTAAAAATTAAAAATTCGGCGGGAAAATTAAAAATTCGGGTCAAAAAGTCGAAAATATAAACAATTAAATCGCAAATTTAGGTCAAAATAAAGGATATTTAGGGAAAAAGTTAAAATATTTTGACCAAAAATATCAAATATAAAGGTCAAAAATAATTTAAAAACTAAAAATTCGTCGGGAAAAATGAAAAATGCGGACCAAATAGTCGAAAATTTAAACAATCAAATTGAAAATTTAGGTCAAAATAAAGAAAATTTAGACAAAAAAAAAAACGAAAAAATCAATTTTTTTAATAATCATTGTAGACCTTCATGTAATACCTTTTTTTATCAGAAGAACAAGCTAAATCGATTGCCGTTAAAAAAATTCATCTAGACAAATTTGCAAAAAAGTTGTCATTTTGGACAATTTTGAAAAAAGTCGATTTTTTCAGACTTTGAACGGCCGTAGCGGCTAAACGGATAATCCAAATCGAACGCGGTTTTCAAATCTGCGCTCCCTGGGTGTAAATTCGTCGGATTCAATTAAACTTGTCGATTTTTAATTTTTGACGAAAACTTGAAAAACTACCCGAGGGTCCCCCCTCTTCATACTTTTGCCCAAAAATTGCATATAAAATGATTTCCTGAAGAAATCACTGGTTCGATTCTGGGTTGCCATATGCTACCGGAAAGGTCCCTTCGAGGAGCTTTAGAAAATGTACTTGCCTCACCACAAATGTCAATTTGAAGTCCGTGGCACGTCAGCAAAAAAACTCGAAAATGGGGAAAAAATCGAAAAAATCAATTTTTTTAATAATCATTGTTGACCTTCATGTGATACCTTTTTTTATCAGAAGAACAAGCTAAATCGATTGGCGGTAAAAAATTTTATCTAGAAAAAAATTGCAAAATGTTGGCGTCACCATGAACAGTGGCGGCTCCTTTTTTGAAAAAAGAAAGAATTTATCTTCCTAGACCAAAGTAACTGACGAAAAAAGTGTTTTAAGAATTAATTAAAAATTCTTGCTGAGCTTGAAACTAAACTGCGGGTAGTTCCATGGCTCCTTGGCTCTATATCACGAGCCGCCCCTGCTGTGTTATGAAACAATTGTCATAGAGGAATAAAATATTTTGTTCACGAAAATGTTATAATGTGCGCATTATTTAATTGTATGGGCAGCATTAATGGGATATATTTCACACTCAATTTCATTAAACACGCATTTGCGTGTTTAATATGCTTATTAAACACGCTAATTCGTGCTTCAATTTACAGAACGCGATTTGTGATAATATTTTGTTTCCCCTGTTTAATACTGGTTTTAATTTTTTTTTTCAATTGTAATTGTAATTACAACTTTAATTTCGATTTTAATTTTGATTTGATTTTCTTTTTGTTTTTTTTTTTAATTTTTGTGAACAAAGTATAGTGTAAAACTCGCATTTTTATAAGTAAAATTTAATCAAAACTTTAAATTTTGGTATCGTTTGTCAAAATCATTGTTTCTATAAAGATGTGTTGGAAACGTAACTATGTCGCGGTCGATTTTCAGTTTATTTTAAGTGAAACCACTTATTTTACCCTTGGATAGGAACACAATTGACATACAACTGAAACTTTTTGAAGTTTCTCAAAATTGATTCAAGACTATGATGCAGTAGAAATCTCAAAACACCCCATCAACAGATTTCGAAGTAATTACACGAGAAAAGAATTTGTTGTAATTTTGAAATTGCTCATTTTCCAATTGGTTAAAGTAGTATTAAAACAATTGCCATGTACTTAAAATTGTTCAAATTTACTCATAATTGATTATATTTCAGTCAAAATTTCAAAACATCCCATCGCTAGATTTCGAAATAATTACACGAGAACATATTTTTTTTTTGTAATTTTGAAATTTATATTCCACCTGCCATGCACTTGGAGCTTTCTAGAATTACTGAAAATGGATTCTAGATTATAATTCAGTCAAAATCTCACCCTAGCGATTTTTAACCAAAGTTATAAAAAGTAGTCAAGTGGATTTAAGCGAGCAGGCCATTGAAGTAATGAATATCTTAAAATCATTTTTTCATGAAATTCTTCATTTAAATGCTCTAATACAATGGGCACAATGTGCAGGTACTCCATCTTGCATACACTGGAGAAAAGTTCTCGTATCTAATGGTAAATTATGAAATTAATTTTCTGTTTCCGTAGTTAAGAACCCTAAATGCATTTCTGACATTAAGCTTCGTCGAAAAAAGTAATAATAATTTTCCTGTTCAAAATTTTACACCAAACATTTATTGTTGATTTTTGCAGTGGATTCGTTAATTTGGATTTTTGTTGCTCACCAACGTCAGTTTACCATTTGTAAAGCCTCATCCGTAAAAATAATCTTTTTTGAATTTTTTTTGAGTCCTAGGCAGGGGCGGATCCATGCAGTTTGTAAGGAAGCACACTAAAATTTAATGAAAAATAAAATAACACAAAATAAAAAAAAAACATTTTCGTAAAGTTCACGACCAGTTTGGTAAAATGGCTCAGGTTTATTTTCTTAGGTAAAGTATGTACCAAGAATTTTCTAGTCAAAATAAATAATTAGTATAATTTTAAGTCTGTTTTTCTATTTTCTATTGACTCTTCTCATATTAAGTTATATTATTCATAGAAATAAAAGTGTTGTTAGCGGAGTGATAAGTTCAGCAGTACTCAGAAAAAATTATTTGGTCATTTAAGGGTTGAAAAATCTAGACTTACCCCCCCGTTTCCCCCCTACCTGGATCAACCAGTGGACCCAAGTATTTTATTCTTATTGTTAATCGTTCCAGCTTAAAATTATTACCTCCTTGTATTTGCATTTTTTTAAACAATTCCCATATTCAATTTGTCGAGCCAGCACAAAACAACGGCAGCGTTTGAATTTTTAAGGCCGGCCGATTAAATGTGCTTATCAGCAGTGATAAGATGCGATCTTGCAAAAAAAAAATCCGAACGGCCAGTTCGAGTTTGGTGTCCGAAGTGATTAGACGTGCGTTTTAAATGAGTTGTTTGTGTAATAAAGTGAACATTATCAACAAATAAGTGTACCACCATGGATCTGGATTTATGGAAAATTAAGCTACCGAAGCGTAAGTCATTTTTATTGCTACGTTTGCGCAAATTGGTTAACCAAATCTTGGCGTTGTATTAATTTATAGTTATATGCAAATACTGTGTTATTGTTAAATATTTAAAAAATTGTGTGGCATATCTTAGTGGTACATTTATGATAATTTGAAAACACAATGGGTGAATCGCGGTTAATGGTCCCAACATTTAAAGTGTAAATTGTAAGTATTGTAATTTTTTATGAAAATAGCACACAAGACTATAAAACGCAATCGTTCCAACACAAATTAATTCTTTTAATAGTTACAAATTACTAGTTGAAATAATAATAATAATAGATTTATTTCCCAACAGACACTACATCTAATTACAAGAAAAAGTTATCAGAAAATATAAGCTTAAATATAAAAATTAAATTAAAAATCAAAAATTAAAAAAGGATAATACATCGAATAAAAAATATCTAAATGTTTAAAATTCTCGACTAGTTTTGCCTTTTAAGGGCATTTTCAAAAGAAAAAAAATCTCTTGAAAATGCCTTAATAAAGTCGAGCCTTTTTAACATTCAGAATCTAAACTGTTTTTTTTTTTGATCGAATTAATTAAATATCTAATTCATATTTCCGTCCTTAATAATATGCACTGCCGATACGTAAATATTAAAGCAAGCGTATTAATACATTATGAGTTATAGATTTAACACTTCTGGCTATATCCCGCCACAAACTAATAATTATCTCGTTACAACAAGAATTATTGTTGCGATTTTAATTTTTCCCACCCTGAAATGATGTAATGTTCAAACATTTAATCTTCCTGAATCACATCTGCATTCTCATAATATCGATTATGATCGTTTTGCTCCGGGTTAATTAGCCGGAAAACGCTTAAAGCATCTCTAATTCTTCGAAAAAGAAAAATCGGTTAGAGCTTGACCATAAATCACACGATGGGGCTTCCGTGGTACGTGAAATTCTTTAACAATGATTCACAAATTCTGCTAAAGATTCTAAAATTATATTCGGCCCACCAGCCTGCGTCAATGCGTCAATGGGAGAAATATTTATTCCATTGTTGAATTATCGAATAATATTCGAAGTGAAATGGTCAATTTAAAAATGTAAATAAACTAATTTTGCACTTTGGAATGTAAATTTTGGACCTCGGTTTATAATTCCACTGTCGTAATATTGATGAAATATCTGATAGTTTGGGGTTGTCTTATTCCATTTGTTCGATTATTGCTCATCATCCAAGCGAATCAAACTACATTATACCATTAATAAATCCTTACAGAAAATTAAGGAAAAAACATGTCATTATTTAAAACTATTCTGTCCAAATTTAAAGTTTGACAGTCGGTTTAATAGTTATTAGTTTTGGGAGGTGAAAAGTTGCTCAAAAATAAAATAAAAAATCCTGATCCGCGATTCAAAAATAAAGTTGATGTGTGGCATCGAATATGCAACACTCTGTATTTTGAATGAATTTTGGGTCTAAGGGCATCGACAGCTAAGGTCATTCGCGCCACTCTGTATATTGTATGTTGGCAATACTGACTTTTAGAAAAATTTGGGAAATGTCATTACTGACGCTAGTTCCAGCCCTCCTTTTCCGCCCGCGTTTAAACACAGTACTGACCGCTACTTCCCGCCCGCATTTCAACACATTACTGACTTCTACTTCCCGCCCTCATTTTCCATTCTCTTTCATTCTGTGTCCAAAAACTAATTTCTTGTTAACAATAACACTTCTGCAAAATTCTTACGTCCATTAGCTCCAATTCTATTCTTCTTTTAAGAACCACCCTGTATATAAAACAAACAAAATTTCCAATCGTAAAATCGTAAAACCCGCAAGTATTCCTTTAAGTGTTGATTTATTACACTCGCTGCACTCTACAGGTGCACCAATCGTAAAAGTATGACACTTCTTCATTCCGGTCGATTAGTGGCGGCTCTTGTTAAGGGGGGGCAATAAAGAACCCACGATAGAGACAGCGGCGGCGGCACACCAATTTACACAATAAAGATGCACTTCCGCGATAATCCGATTCAATATTATATAGAAATAAATCTGTCCAGGTAGATTGAGAGGACCACACCTTTTTCTCTTCCCATTCATGAAAACTGCCGCCATTCAAACACTAACGGTGTTCGTGTAATGGTGTTCTTAAAAAGCCGCTAGTGCTAGTAATGATTGGATATTGTGATGGAATGGATGCTTTTATGTCTTTATTTCTATAAGCTGTTTGTTCAGATTTATTTTTAGATGTTGGCCTAACGTAAAAATAATTTTTCATAATATTACAAAAAATTATTAATCACACAAAATTAGAAGAGGGTTTACTATGTTTTAACCACAACTCATTTTTGTAAAATACTGTTTGGCGAAAGAAGACACGATTCAAGTTTCGATAACAAATTATTACTATAGTCTGGCCGCGCTACGATGGCATCTGAGGTCATGGCGCAGTATCGGCTTTTATGTATAAATCAGTTACAAATAACTTTGGAAATAAAAATATGCATGCAGCCCAACATGTTCGTTTACTGAGAACCTCGGGCATTCGACACCCCACACATTACACAAATGAGGGTGGCCCAAGTTAATCACCTCAGATGCCATCGTAGCACGGCCAGACTATATTTTGTTTTATTGGCGTAGTCGATTAGCCATTCGGCCACTAAAGAAATTCTAGGTATTTTATTTAAATTACATCAAAATGAATAATGTAAGACAAATACACGAGCGGATATGACTCGATCATAAAAATGTTACCGCCCGGGCGGTGAATCGAACCCATTCGACTCGTGATGCAGCAGGCAGATGCTCGCGCTCTTACGCACCACGCCAACGAAATAATAATAATAAATAATTAATTCGTTTTCGTATACATTAAATAATTTATACGAAAATTTTGGGCTGAGGAAATATGCCCTATATAATTATTAGATAAGATACTTCTAACTTCATCTAAAATATCCTTTTTTTCACTGCTTTATGGGATTTTACATTTACCTAACGTCATTTAAAAAAAAAATGTTTTTTTACACTGTAACATAAGTTAATATTCACACTGCATATTAAAGGTAATTATTAAAACATTGTGTTCTGCACACCTGGCAAATACTAATTTTGAATAAATGTTTCATTTAGTTGCACAATCGTCAACCTTGAACTTGAAACTAATTGGAGAATAACAATCATGCCGGAATAGGATGTGTTGCGTTATTGTTATTATTTTTTAATTCAGTTATGTGAATTATTCAATAACTAATTTATTTATAATGTGATCAAGACATTATTAAAAATTTATTTATTTAGTCATATGAAGATTATGGTTGTGACCGTTACTATGTGGTAGTCCATTGTCGGGTAACTTTGAATTAAAGTCGAAAGTTGTTTAATTCAAAGTTACCTTATTTAGTCATATTTTTTTTGGCCTAGGCCATAAAAAAACCAAATAGAGAATCTAGGCGAACAATTTGTAGGTTAGGGTTATTCTTCAGGCCAAGGAGTAATTCAAGACGTCTTTTATACAAACAGGTATGCCATCTATAATTTAAAAAATTAAAAAAAACGATGCGATTTACAGCTACAATTACTTTTTAAACGTATTAGGTATTATTTTAAATGTAATAAAAGACAAATGGATTATTACTTGTTTTATTTTTTAATTTACACCCAATTATACAATTTTTGATTACTTACCAGCAATCATTATAATTTAACAATGATTTAAAGATTGGACTTTGTTTATTATACTTATTTAGTCTACTGGTAAGGAAATAATTACTGTTCTCGTAAACCTCCAAATGTCAGATTTAATTCGGCATAATTACTTTATTTATAATGTCAAAGCAATAAACCCGGTATTCATTATAATTAATTACAAAAGAGAATCAAATTTGCATGCAATATTGTATCTTGCTGTTATTAGAATGTTCCATAAGATTATAACCACAATAATAAACAGTGTTGTCATTATATTTGCAACACTGTACATTATTATTTTAAATTATATCATAATTGATTTATTTTAATATTTCATTTCCATGTAATTTTCAAACATGTAGTGGAAAAAAAAACAAAAAGTTTGCAAATGCAGTGGGTGGGCTCTGTCCTCCTCTCGAAACAGTTTAACATCGACGAGAAGGCTCCTGGAGCGTACCTCTAAATTCATTTAAAATATTATTCACAAACGGATAAAGACTTGAAAGTGAAATTTTGAATTCACCTCTGTGAATACATTCTAAAGAGTGGCACGGATTTATTTTTTATATAATAATGTTTATAAACAATTTTAACATTAATATTTCTGTAATTTAAAAAAAAAATCCGTCGTACTCTGGGGTAATTTATTTACAATTTATTATTCAAATAATATTTTTTCATATTTTTGAAACTGTATCCGAAATTTGAACAAAAAGTTATTCATTTTAAAACTCTGTCGTGGTGCGCCCTCTGCGGCGTTCTTGTTTAACTGGCTGGGCATATGATAGGAGGCGTTCCCAAGGCGGCTTCTCGCTGTAACTTTAGCCGCGTTAACTAAATTACACAGTGGTGTTACTAAACATATACTTGTACCAGAAAATTAAGAAATTAATAATTAATAATAACTTTCATGGGCCTACTGTTGCAGGACATGTTTTCACTGAATACCCGACAATTAATAAATGTGCTAATAAGGTTAATTAAAAATTAAAAATTAAAAATTAAAAATTAAAAATTAAAAATTAAAAATTAAAAATTAAAAATTAAAAATTAAAAATTAAAAATTAAAAATTAAAAATTAAAAATTAAAAATTAAAAATTAAAAATTAAAAATTAAAAATTAAAAATTAAAAATTAAAAATTAAAAATTAAAAATTAAAAATTAAAAATTAAAAATTAAAAATTAAAAATTTAAACAGACTTGTTAACCGTCTAATGTACAACTAGATATTGACGTAAACTAAATAAGAAGGATCTGTATGATATGAGTGTAATTAGATCTCGGTAATGCACTTGAAGAATTATTCAGTTGAGAAATATGTATAGCCTAGCAAAAAATATTTTAGTTTCTGTTTGAATTGCTTACATGGAAGCAGTTTCTTTAGATGGTTTGTTAATTAAAAGAGCTCGATGAGTAGAGTAAGATGGTGAAAGAATTTTTGAAAATTCTTCAATTGTTCGAAACTTATAGCTGAAAAACTGAAAAACAATTGCGACTCGAATACGTCATTTTTGCTGAAATTGAAAGAGCTCGGCGAGTAGAGTAAGGTGGTGAAAGAATTTTTGAAATTTCTTCAATTGTTCGAAACTTATAGCTGAAAAACTGAAAAACAATTGCGACTCGAATACGTCATTTTTGCTGAAATTGAAAGAGCTCGACGAGTAGAGTAAGATGGCGAAAGAATTTTTAAAATTTCTTCGATTGTTCGAAACTTATAGCTGAAAAACTGAAAAACAATTGCGTCTCGAATACATCATTTTTGCTGAAATTAAAAGAGCTCGACGAGTAGAGTAAGATGGCGAAAGAATTTTTGAAATTTCTTCAATTGCACGAAACTTATAGCTGAAAAACTGAAAAACAATTGCCACTCGAATACGTTTTTTTCGATGTAATTGAAGTAGCTGGACGAGTAGAGTAAGATAGTAAATGAATTTTTGTAATTTCTTTAATGGTTCGGAACTTATAGCTGAAAAACTGAAAAACAATTGCGACTCGAATACGTCATTTTTGCTGAAATTAAAAAGGCTCGGCGAGTAGAGTAAGATGGTGAAATAATTTTTGAAATTTCTTCAATTGTTCGAAACTTATAGCTGAAAAACTGAACAATAATTGCAACGCGAACACGTTTTTTTCGCTGCAATTGAAGTAGCAGGACGAGTGGAGTAAGATAGTGAATGAATTTTTCGTAATTTCTTTAATGGTTCGGAACTTGTAGCAATAAAAACTGAAAAACAATTGCAACTTTAATTCGATTTTTGCTGTAATCAAAAGAGCTTGAATAGCAGAGTATAAATGGTGAGCGAAATTTTGTAAATTTATGCAATTGTTCGAAATTTATAGCTGAAAAACTGAAAAACAATTGAGACTCGAATTCGCTTTCTTCGTTGTAATCGAAAAAAACTTGAAGAGTAAAGTAAGATAGTGAAGAAATTTCCTAAATTTCTTCATTTGTTTGAAACTTACAGCTGTAAAACTGAAAAACAATTGCGACTCGAATTCTTTTTTTTGCTACAATTAATTGAGCCTGATGAGTAGAGTAAGACAGTGAATGAATTTTTGAAATTACTTCAATGGTCTGGAAAATTTAACTAAATTGCGACTCGAATTAATTTTTTTCACTTTTATAGTAGGCTGAAATGGCGAGAAAGAACTTGAAGAGTAAAGTAAGATAATGAAGAAAATTTCTAAATTTCTTCATTTGTTTGAAATGTACAGCTGTACAACTAAAAAACAATTGCGACTCGAATTCTGTTTCTTCGTTGTAATCGAAAGAACTTGAAGAGTAAAGTAGGATTGAAGAAATTTTCTAAATTTCTTCATTCGTTTGAAACTCACGGCTGAAAAACTGAAAAACAATTGCGACTCGAATTCGGTTTCTTTGTCGCAATCGAAAGAACTTGAAGAGTAAAGTAAGATAATGAAGAAAATTTCTAAATTTCTTCATTTGTTTGAAATGTACAGCTGTACAACTAAAAAACAATTGCGACTCGAATTCTGTTTCTTCGTTGTAATCAAAAGAACTTGAAAAGTAAAGTAAGATAGTGAAGAACATTTCTAAATTTCTTCATTTGTTTGAAACTTACGGCTGTAAAACTGCAAAACAATTGCGACTCGAATTCGCTTTCTTCGTTGTAATCGAAAGAACTTGAAGGAGTAAAGGAAGACAGTGAAGAAATTTTCCAAATTTCTTCGTTGTAATCGAAAGAACTTGAAGAGTAAAGTAAGATAGTGAAGAAATTTTCTAAATTTCTTCATTTGTTTGAAACTCACGGCTGAAAAATTGAAAAACAATTGCGACTTGAATTCTGTTGCTTTGTTGCAATCGAAAGAACTTGAAGAGTAAAGTAAGATAGTGAAGAAATTTTCTAAATTTCCTCATTTGTTTGAAACTTACAGCTGTAAAACTGAAAAACAATTGCGACTCGAATTCTGTTTCTTCGTTGTAATTGAAAGAACTTGAAGAGTAAAGTAAGATAGTGAGAAATTTTCTACATTTCTTCATTTGTTTGAAACTTACAGCTGTAAAACTGAAAAACAGTTGCGACACGAATTCGATTTCTTCGTTGTAATCGAAAAAACTTGAAGAGCAAAGTAAGATAGTGAAGAAATTTTCTAAATTTCTTCATTTGTTTGAAACTTTGAAAAACTGAAAAATAATTACGACTCGAATTCATTTTTTTTTTCGTAGTAATTGAAAGAGCCTTTGAAAAGTTGAGTATGAATTTTCAAAATTTCTTTTTATATATATTTTTTTTATAGCAGGACAATTGAAAACGGTTGAAATCCGATTACTTTTTTAATTTAATTTTTTTTTTTATTTAAATTAATCAAATTAATAGTCATGCTCACATTTTAGCATTTATCTCTCAAAATGATCGATTTAAATTTAATATTGTGTGAAAATAATTTAAATGTGGTTTCCATATTGTCTCATGTCGTAGTTCAAGTTTTTTACTTTCTCCGTACAAAGTATGAGAAAGTATTGTTTTCGTGATTTTTTTTTTCGAACGAAAATATCCATTTTGAGGTCCCCCGAGTCGCTTCCGATCATTTTTGAAAAGTGTCAGTCTGTAGACGGTTTTGAAATAAAGAAAAAAATTAAATTTGATAATAAATAACTGAAAAGCTTTTGATAATTTTTTAAAACCGGGAGTGGATGCTATTTGTGTTTCTTCAAACAATTTTTAAATTTCAATAGTGTATTGTACAACAAGCATATAATGACTTGCTCCACTCGCCGCAAACATCGTTCTCGTGATTAATAGCCATCATTATATGCTCGTTGTACAATATACTTTGTTCACGAAAATTAAAATCAAAATCAAAATTAAAATTAAAATCAAAATTAGTTGTAATTACAATTACAATTGAAAATAATTAAAATCAAAGTTAAAATCAATTTTAAACAGGGTAAACAAAATATTATCATAGTTCGCGTTCTGTGAATCAAAGCGCAAATTAGCGTGTTTAACCCTTTAGCTACTAAAAAGTTTTCAAGAAACTGGCGGCCTGAACGCAAAAAAACAAAGACTGAAAATTTGATAAATTTTATTCCATTTAAACCAACGTATCATGTTACTAGTGGTCGTCAATAAACGATTCACGGCATAACAGAACGGCAAAAAATATGTAAATCGCTTATTGACGACAGCCGTAGTTACGGTAAAGTTTACCCGAGTCGCTTATTGACGACAGCCGCAGTTAAAGGGTTAATAAGACTTTTAGTCGATGGCCATTTAACAGGCTAACAATAGAATTAAACATTTGTGTAAAAAACATTCAGACAAATCGTCGTTTTGATTATTTTAAAATTTGATACATTTGAACTACTTATAAATTTAAAGACAAACTTGAAAACAAATAAAATTACCATTGTACCAATGGTGTAACACCTTTTGCAACAACGAGGTCCGCGGTACCACCTTCCGATTCACTTCAGAGATCCCCGTCTGAAACGCGAAAATTTACGCATGAACACTGCCCCCCGTTAAACACACGACTAAGAAGGACCAATCCCAATTAGGAGGGAATTCCCAACAAATACATTCACTATGGTACAATTACCCCTTCTCTCGGGGGATGTCTATGAGGTGTCTCTCCCCACTTCGATGACGCAACCGTTGAGAGACCACAACCAGATATATCGAGAGCGAACACACTGTAACTTAAATTTGTTGTGTGAAACGCAGCTCGGTAACGTGTGTAGTAGTATATAACGTGTAACGTGAAGTTGACTCGCTTTTTGAAATAATATAATATCATTTTTCCGATACGCAAAAGTGCCGCACATTTTTTTTTTTTTTTGATTTCTGTGACCGTTTCGAGTTTGTTCCTTTTTTTTACTTGTTTGCTGGAAGTAAGTGTCCACTAGGATCGAATAAAACGGAGAGGCCGTTTATTAAACCGAAGCACCTGTATCAAGTAAGCTAATTTTTTTTTCTAAAGTTTATTTATTTTCCCGCGCTTTTTTATGTTTGAGTTTTAATCAAATTAGCAACTATAGTCAAGGATAAAAATTGAAAATATACATTTACAATTCAAACTTGCGGTTTTAATAATGCCTGAAACATATTTTTGGGTGATATTTATTCAACTTGCATATGCTACAATTGTTTCACCACACGGTGGCATTAATATGCAGATGTGACCACGGTGTGGTTAAACCATTGTAGCAGTTTCGATACAAAATAATAAAAGTGGTTTAAAAAAGTTCAGTGTTTTCTTTATATCGAAATTGAAAATGCACTACGAAGTGAACGCCTCCAAGATTTAAGAATTGTAGCAGTGTCTTTACAAATCTAAGTGCAATTCTAACATTCGTGTTTTATTATAATGCAGTAATCGAAAATCGGGATTGATACAACAATAAGGGCAGAAAGACTAATAGTCGATAGTCCAGACTAGTCTAAGCCTTTTCGTTTCCAAATAAAAATTCTTGTCTGAATAAAAATGTTAAATAAAACCGCGAATGCCAAATAATAATTAAAATCGTATTTGTATTAATTCTGTATAGTTTTTAAACAAAATTTCGAATAAATAACCGTTAAAAATTTGAATTGTCAAAAATTCTGCGTTTTTGCCACCGCAAACGGCACATTGAGAAATTTGCAGCTGCGAAAAATTGTGGATTTTTACAATCAAAAACGGCATTTTTTTGATATTATAAAAGAAAATTGCCATTTTTATATTGTTAAAAATTCTGCATTTTTTCCACCACAGACGGTACGATTCAACGGTAAATAAACAAATTTGCAGCTGCCAAAAATTATTTTTTTTTTACTATCAAAGACGGCATTTTTTTGAAATAAAAAAAAAAATTCAACTGCTAAAAATGACAATTTCGAACTGTCAAAAATCGCATTACTATCACGAATGGCACGTTAGCAGTAAAAAGGAAATTTTTAATTGCTGAAAATAACTATTCAGTACCGTCAAAAATTGCTCATTACTGAAATCGGCAAGTTTCAACAATAAAAAGAAAAATTCCAACTGCCAACATTTTCGAACTGTCAAAATTTGAGCATTTCTGCTATCACCAATTTTCAACGGCCCAAAGTAACAATTATAAATTGTTAAAAATTGTGCAATTCTTCTGTCAGAAACGGCATTTTTCAATAGTAAAAAGATACATTTTTAACCGTGAAAAAATGACAATTTCGAATTATCAAAAATTCTGCATTTCTACCACCACAAATGGCACGATAAATAAAGAAATTTGCAGCGGTCAAAAACTGTGGAATTTTACTATCAAAAACGGTATTTTTGATATTAAAATAAAGAAAATTTTAACTGCTAAAAATTGCTATTTCGAATTGTCAAAAATTCTCCATTTTTGCCACCACAAGCGGTACGATTCAATGGTAAATAAAGAAATTTGCAACTGCCAGAAATTGTGGTTTTTTACTATCAAAGACGGCATTTTTGATATATAAAATAAAAGAAAATTTCAACTGCTAAAAATGACAATTTCGAACTGTCAAAAATCGCACTACTATCACGAATGGCACGTTAGCAGTAAAAAGGAAACTTTCAATTGCCAAAAATAACTATTCAGTACTGTCAAAAATTGCTCATTACTGAAACCGTCAAGTTTCAACAATAAAAAGAAAAATTCCATTTGCCAAAATTTTTGAACTGTCAAAATTTGAGCATTTCTGCCATCACCAATTTCCAACGGCCCAAAGTAACAATTATAAATGGTCAAAAATTGTGCAATTCTACTGTCACAAACGGCATTTTTCAATAGTAAAAAGATACATTTTTAACCGTGAAAAAATGACAATTTCAAATTATCAAAAATTCTGCATTTCTGCCACCACAAACGACACATAAAGAAATTTACAGCGGTCAAAAATTGTGGAATTTTACTATCCAAAAATACGGCATTTTTTTATATTAAAATAAAGAAAATTTTAACTGCTAAAAATGACAATTTCGAATTGTCAAAAATTCTGCATTTCTGCCACCGCAAACGGCACATAAAAAAATTTGCAGCGGTCAAAAATTGTGGAATTTTACTATCAAAAAAACGGTATTTTTTTATATTAAAATAAAGAAAATTTTAACTGCTAAAAATGGCTATTTCGAATTGTCAAAAATTCTGCATTTCTGCCACCATAAACGGCGCGATTCAACTGTAAATAAAGAAATTTGCAGCTGCCGGAAATTGTGTTTTTTTACTATCAAAGACGGCATTTTTTGATATTAAAAAAAAGAAAATTTCAACTGCTAAAAATGACAATTTCGAACTGTCAAAAATCGCACTACCATCACGAATGACACGTTAGCAGTAAAAAGGAAATTTTCAATTGCTGAAAATAACTATTCAGGACTGTCAAAAAGTTTCAACAATAAATAGAAAATTTACAAACGCCAAAAATGTTACACTGTCAAAATTTGAGCATTTCTACTAGCAATATCAGCATTTTTTTAATATCAAAAAAGGGAAATTACCAACGGCCAAAAGTAACAATTACAAATTGTCAAAAAATTGTGCAATTCTACTGTCAGAAATGACATTTTTCAATAGTTAAAAGATACATTTTTAACCGTTAAAAATGGCAATTTCGAATTGTCAAAAATTCTGCATTTCTGCCATCACAAACGGCACGATTCAGCTGTAAATAAGAAAAAATATAAAATTTTAATATCAAAAACGGCATTTTTGATATTAAAAAAAAGAAATTTCAACTGCTAAAAATGACAATTTCGAACTGTCAAAAGTCGCACATATCCACCATCACAAATGGCACGTTGGCAGTGAAAAGGAAATTTCAATTGCCAAAAATAACTATTCAGGACTGTCAAAAATTGCTCAATACCGAAAACAGTTTCATTTCAATAAATGCCAAAATTTGAGCATTTTTACTATCACTATCGGCATTTTTCAATATTGGAAAAAATAAATTTCCAATGGTCAAAAGTAACAATTACAAATTGTCAAAAATTCTGCATTTCTGCTACCACAAACGGTACGATTCAACAGTAAATAAAGAAATTGGTAACATCCAAAAATTGTGTTTTTACAATAAAAAATGGCATTTTTTTATATTAAAATAAAAAAGAAAATTTCAACTGCTAAAAATGACAACTGTCAAAAATCGCACATTTCTATCATCACAAATGGCACGCTGGCAGTAAAAAGAAAATTTTTAAAAATGATTTAACGGAAATATCCGTTTTGATGTCCATAGAGGCAATTTCAACAATTTCTGGATTTTGGATGAGATTTTTGTTTTTCCAATAATTTTTTTTTTTTAATATGAAAACCATTACAAAAACGTTTAATCAAATATCGAAGACTACAAAAAAATGAACAAAAATATTTTTCATAAAATGATTGTTTTCCAAAAAAAAAAAATTTTTTTTCATTTTTGTTCTATAATTATGAAATTATAATAGTTACATCAAATTTATATTAATTATAATTGCAGATAATGTTAAATTGAACAAGTAGTTTTTGAGTAAACTAACTATTAGAATTTGAAATATAATTTTTCATTTCCATCTTTCATAATTTTTACAGTGTCATCCGATCCTGCAAAACGCTCTATGCACATTTAAAATACGATTTAAATTAATAAATTAAATAAATAAACCATGAAAGTTTAATTATAAATAACTATTGTACCAAAATCAATTTTTTCGAGACACATACGCAATTTAATTAGATAAAAGATCAAAACAAGTCAAACTGAAGCCTTGCCTTTTGATAAATCTCGCAGCAAAATCAATGTCAATTCCATCTGAAGCGGGGGGATCAAGGTGGCGGTTAACGAATTCCGAGACGGACCTGTCGCGAATATTCAAATAATAAATTGTCGGCGCTTCCGCGACCTTTGTTTCAAATTGGCCGAATTTCTGCGTCCGCGAATCAAATCGTGAATTAGATGTTGTTAATTGCGATCGGCTATCGACTTCGCGGTTCTTCGGATTACGGCTAGTAGTAGAAATTTAACAACATTTTGGGTTAAATCAAAATTTGCTTCATCACCATATAAAGCGGTGGTGTTTTGAAACTCCTGATTTATTCATTAATTTCGCAGGCGTATGCGATTCATATTTACAATCTTCAACCTTTACATCTAAGCTCCTTTTAAAGTGTCCAGAGTATTCAAAATTATAGACAAATAAAAAAAAAATCCGATATTGTAGCGAGGGCCCAATGAAAACTCCTCACGAAGCATATTTTGAACTGAGTGGATTTGTAAAGAAACGAAATTTTTAAATCTGGGGAGAAGAGAATCCACGAGAAATGTTAAGCAAATTGATTACGATCAGTGCCGATGACTTAGAGCGTTCTTGCGAGTTGCGAGATTGCTCACGCGCCATGCATACCATGCTATACTGCGGCGCGTGCATTTTGCTGTATTTTTTTCGCTTGTATTCGACCAATCGATCAGTCCAGTTCGTTAAATTAGGTAGTCGTGAAAGTTTTTAGGGGATATTGTCATGCGTGAGACCAACCAGCGTAGTTTAGAATAAAGAATTTGCAGAATAAAACACTTATTGTGATTTTACCACAATTAATGTAAAAAAAATCGACGCGTTAAGGACATTATCAGTGTATTTTTCGCATCTTATTAAATATTATAACGTTGTTAAATCGTTTTTGATTGAGAAAGTTGTCCATTATTCGGCCGAATCGTTTTCTCCACAGGTGACGTCCAATCAAATGATAGCAGTTTCATTGCCCAACAGGTGACGTCCAATCAAATGATAGCGGTTTTATTGCCCAACAGGTGAAGTCCAATCAAATGATGGCATTTTCATTGCCCAACAGTTTAGTTGTTACTACGGTTAATTATTTAATATGATGCGAAAAAGTATAGTATTAAACTATTATTGGTTAATATATTTTTTTCTTATGTATTAATGATTTGCCATTACGCAACGGATTCAGTCTTTGTGTACTTTTCTTGGATTGTCATTGAATTACCAAATTGGCTCGTTTTATTACATCCTTGTGTGCGCGAACCGTGATGTAAATATGTTATTTCACGGAAATTATCAAATTTTACGTAAGAACGCTCGTCCAACTATAAATAAACCAATTACTTATCGAGAATCCAATACATTTTCATAATTGATCGAATGACGATTACGCAATGTTAAAAACATAAACAGCTTGGCTGTGGAGAAGAAGGAACAATTCCCGAAAACAAATCCTGCACCAATTAAGCTCGACTTACTAACAGCAGTGCAAATAATTTAACAAAGAAAAAACTTGAGCTACGATCGCAATATAGTAAAAAAAATGACACATCTTCTATAAGTTGAGAATCAACATGAAAAGCACACTCTGATGTTATAAAGTATGTTCATTCAAAAATAACCTCAAGTGTGCCATGATTTTTTATTTTTAAAAATTTAAGTTGGTAACACTTATTGAGGTTATGTTGCTTCCTACCGATGAATTAATTTGCTGTGATAAACAACGTTTTTTCTGGTTGCTGTAAACCATTGTGACTTTTAGAACGATCTGACGTTTTGTATGTCAATTCCTAACATGTGTGCCAACTTAAATTTAAAAAAATAAAAAATCATGGCACACTTGACTTTTTTTTAATGAACATACAATACATTTATTTGGTGGCCGTGAATTTTGAGTTTAAGGCGCACCGCCAACCAGTGGCGGCTCGTGGAACATGTTGATGGTCGAGCCACTTATACAATATATCCCCCTCCCCTTTTTCAATTGTTTGTTTTTCTCGGATAATCCTTAAACCAGCGGCGGCTCGTGGATGTTCGGCGAGGAGACTGCGGTAGAAAATTTTACCAAAACAGCATCGACATATTCTCTGCCTCTATAAGAGAAAGTAGTATAGCACGAAAGGCATCTCTGTCGTAGCCTCCACTACCGATCCACGAGCCGCCGCTGCCTTGAACGAATGATGAATGAAGTCTGGTATTGTACTTGGCAAATAATTTAGATCTGACGAAAAACCTAAATTAGACATTTATTTGTTCGATGCAAAAAATCCGAAATTATATGTTAAATAATTCCATAAATACCCCGCAGACTATATTTTCCAAATAAATATCAAAGCAAATTAATTTTATCTAAAAATAAACCCCATATTTAAATTAAAACCCACGAAAACAAACAACATAAAATTAAATAAATAACCTGAAATTAAAACAAAAACCCTTGAAAATAGAGGTCAAAAATTCAAAAAATTAGGTTGCAACATCTAAAACAAAGGTCAGAAATCAAAAGCTTACACCAAAAAAAAATAAAAATACTAAAAAAATAAAACAATCATTCAAGTTGAAAAATCTAAAATGTAGGACAAAAAAAATCAAAAAATGTAACCAAAATGTCGGAAATATTAAAAATTGTAACAAACTAATAAAAAATGTAGGCCAAAATAAAGAATTATTGATTTATGCAGGGTGTTTCAGCGCTTTGGGAACGGTCAATCCTTTTGTATAAAACATTTTTCGAAATTTTGAAAAATAAACACGTGATTGACCGTTTCCAGAGCTCTGAAATACTATGTGAGAAGTTCGTTGAAAACTATTTTTCTTTTACCTGTATTTTCAAGTATTTTGGTTTATTTTTAGACCAGGATTTTTGATATTTTTGGCCGACATTTTGGATCTTCGGCTATTTTGTCCCAAATTTTTGATTTTTTTTGGCCAAAATATTCGATTTGTTTGTTGAAATGTTGGATATTTTAGCCTGCATTTTTCACCTTCTGGTTAGAGTTTTCGACGTTTTGTCTAAATTTAGGCCAAAAGATCGAAAACTTAGACCAAAAATAAAAAAATGCAAATCAAGAAATCCAAAATTTCAAGAAACGAATCGAATATTTTGACTAAAAAAAAAAAAAAATGGAACGAAACAGCCAAAGATCTAAAATATCGGCCAAAAATAAAAAATGCAAATCAAGAAATCCAAAATTTCAAGAAACGAATCGAATATTTTGACTTAAAAAAAATGGAACGAAACAGCCAAAGATCTAAAATATCGGCTAAAAATAAAAAAATCTGGTCTAAAAATAATACTCCTACTTTTTAGCTTGAAATAAGCTCCGACGAGAAATTCGAAAATAATAGCAACATTTCAAATATCCAGCATGGCTCTAGCCAGGGAAGTAGTTGTTTCAATAAGTTATTTGTTTGTAGTCCTAATAAGACTAATAATAATAATTATTATTATTATATTGATTGTCGTACGGAAAATAAAGCATTTTATTTATTTATTTATTTATTCATTTAAACGGATAACACCTTTTTTTACAAATTATAAAACAAATTTACTAAAATGCTTAAAAATAAAATAAAATCAAAACTAAAATGAACACAAAATCAAAACGAAATTCAAATGGGTGACCACAACCAATTATAACTAATATACAAAAATATTATTATTATGAATTTTGCAGAGTTACGAACAGGTATTCATATATTCAGGCTACTTTCGACTTTATCGAAATCATTCATTTTAGTTAAGAAAATTTAAAATATGTGACAAAAAATAAAAAAAATTAAGACCAAAAATCTAAAATTCGTACCCAAAAATCTGTGGTAGACAAAAAATTTAAAAATTTCAACAAACAAATCGAAAATTGAAGTCAAAATAAAGAAAATTGACCAAAAGACCAAAAGGCGTAAAGATAAAAAATGCAGACAACAAAAATCGAAAATTTTGGTCACAATAAAGAATATTTGGGCCAAAAATTTAAGAAAATGGAAAATAATAATAATAATAATAATAATAATGTTTATTGGTGTTACGGATATAAATCATTCAAGTTAAAATATCTAAAACATAGGACAAAAAATAAAAAATTTAAACCAAAAATCCTAAAAGTAAAAATGGTGGTCCAAGAGTACAAAAAAATTAACAAACACATAAAACAAAATGATAATAATAAATAATAATAATAAATTTCGATATAAAGAAAACACTTAACTTTTTTATACCACTTTTATTTTACTTTACGTGACTAGTTTCAATTACACGGTAATCATTATCAAACTGATAGTAAAATAAAAGTGGTATAAAAAGTTAAGTGTTTTCTTTATATCGAAATTGAAAATGTACCACGAAGTGAACGCCTCCATGATTCAAGAATAATAATAAATGGTGACCGAAAAAATAAAAAATTTCAGCAAACAAAACTAGAAAAAATTGTCGCATCAATAATTCAGGTTAAAATGTTTAAGAAATCAAAAATTTGTAACTAAAATTAAAAATTCGGTCCGTAAAATTTAAAATGCGGCCTGAAAATCCGAAAATTTTAACAATTAAATTAGGTCAAAATAAAGAAAATTTAGGCCAAATGAGCAAAAATTTAGACCAAAACAAAATCGAAAATGTAGGCAAAACTTCTAAAAATTAAACATTCGGCTCGAAAAATCAAAAATGCGGACAAAAAAATCGAAAATTTATAACAATAAAATCAAAAATTTAGGTCAAAATAAAGGATATTTAGGCCAAAAGATAAAAAATTTAGACCTAAAAATCGAAAAAAAAACAGGTCAAAAATCTAAAATTGAATAAATGAAATCGAAAATTTAGGTCAAAATAAAAAATATTTAGATCCAAAAGAATCGAAATTTCAAGTTTAATAATAAAAAATGGTGATGTGTCCATCATGTTACTTTCTCCGCCTTGATAGTATCATAGCCATTTATATTTACGTTTTCATGGTTTATTTTCAATTGAAATCATATTTTAAAAGTACATCGAGCGTTGTGTAAACTCGGATGAAACTGACGTTTAAAACGTCAAAATTATGAAAGATGGAAAAATTATACTTCAAATTCAAAAACTCAGTTTACTCAAAAACCAAAGGGATTTCGAAAAAAACTTATTCCTTGTAAGTTGTTCATTTTATCATTCTCTACAATTATTAATAACATAAATTTGCTGTAACTATTATCGTTATATAATTAAAAACCAAAAATGAAAAAAAAAAAAAATTTCTCGAATAAAAATGATTTTTTTGTTTTTTGCCAATATTTTCTTAAATATGAAAAATATCATAAAAACATTTAAACAAATATTGAAGACAACAAAGAAATGAACATCTTTTGCTTGAAAATATTTTTCATAAAATCATTTCTATTCGAGAAAAAAATTTATTAATTTTTTTCCAATTTTTGCTTTATAATTATGAAAAGATAATAGTTACAGCAAATTTGTGTGAATAATAATTGTAGAGAATACCAAAATGAACAACTTCTAAAGAATAAGTTTTTTTCGAAATCCCGTTAGTTTTTGAGTAAACCGAGTTTTTGAATTTGAAGTATAATTTTTCCATGTTTCATAATTTTGACGTTTTAAACGTCAGTTTCATCCGAGTTTACGCAACGCTCGATGTACATTCAAAATATGATTTAAATAGAACATAAACCACGAAAGCGTAAATATAAATGATACCATCAAGTCGGAGAAAGTAATATGATGGCCACATCACCATTTTTTAAGTTGAGGATCAACATGAAAATCATCACACTCAGCGTTTATGCAATTATTTGGTGACCCTTGCACACTGATACAGTATAAATTTCGAGTTTAAGGCGCATCGCCAACTGAAATCAATCGCGGATTTACTGTAGAAAAATGTTCAAAATAATTGTTGTCTGTTCTCCCATTAAACATAAATAGAAAGAGAATGGTATTACCGATCTTATCAAGATAATTATTTATCAATATCAATATCGGGTGGATATAATCATTATCGCAAGTTTCGAAATCCTGATTCCTATCTGCTACTACGGTGGCAATTAGCGCCGAAAAAAATAAATTTCGGAAATAGTGAGCGCGCTTAATTGATTTTTTTTTTATATTGCATTTCGAAAACGAACGCAACAACCGATTAAGTTGATTGTTTCCTATAATTAGCCATCGGTCATCGTGCCAAACAATAAATTCTATAAATAAAATCAAAGTCACGTGTGCGAAACAGAAATTTTCCTGCTGAATTACATTCACGCGAGATGATTGTTGTTCGAAGGTTGGTCTGAATTTTATTGTTATCTTCAAAAAGCCGTTTGGAATTTTACCAAGCGTTTCTAATTACAAAAAAAAAATTAAAATATGAATGGATACATTACATACGGTAATTATTATCGTTTTAAAAATGCTTTAAAAACATGCACATTTGATAAGAAACTAAATTTGTTTGTATCTTCAAAAAGTCGTTTGGAATTTTACCGAGTGTTCCTTATTAAAAAAATAATTAAAATGAATGGATACATTAGATACGGTAATTAATTTTGGATTATTACCATTTTAAAAATGCTGTAAAAACGTGAAACTAAATTTTTTTGTATCTTCAAAAAGTCGTTTGGAATTGTACCGAGCATTGCGTATTAAAAAAACATAAAATGAATGTTAATTAATTTTTCATTATTATCGCTTTAAAAATAAATAATTTCTTGCTGTAAAACACGCAAATCTTTGTTCATAACGTAATAATAACAAATTCAAATCCCTTTCCTAATTTTGTGCACAGCCTACAAATATTTGAATATTAACAATTTTAAACGCCCGGGCGGGGAATCGAACGCGCTCGACTTGCGATACAGCGGGCAGATTGGAAATTCTAAAAAACAAAATCTTTTCACAGCATGATCAAATTATTCGCAGCAAACAAAACAAAAAAAAAACAACCGTTGCAGTACATGTTCCTCAGCTATTTACATAACTGCGCTGCACGAATTCCTAAATAATTGTTTATTAAGTGAATTGTGAAAAAGGCGTGTTCCGTCCAATTTATTTCGGCCGCGTTTTCGACCGAAACGATTCAGCGTCGTCTGACGTACATTGAAAATAATAATAATAACACGAGTAAGAGAGGGAGAGAGAGCGAGAGAACATGGTGGTGGTTTCGTGCCTTCGACTCGGGTTCGAGAGAGCACAAGGTCGCGATCAAACAGACTGCATGGCGACAGCGCGCCGCTGTATCTTTAGAACATGCGGAACATGGCGTGGGTGCGAGAGAGACGGCGAGAGTGAATGTGCTGAGTACGGGATGACCGCGACGCTCGCGTTTGCCGAACGAGAAATAAATATCATTCGCGTTTGCGATACAATTTGTTGTTTCGTTAATGCAGAAGCTGTAGTAAAGAATGTTTATGGAATAACTATTGTGCGGGGCAGCGGCGGCTCGTGGATTTCCGTAGGGAGGGCAAAGTCAAAGATGTCGCTCGTGCCGCACTACTTATCCTTATGGAGGAAGCAAATATTTCGTTGCTGTTTCGGTTAAATGTTCTTCAGTTGCCCCACCGCTGAACATCCACGAGCCGCCGCTGGTGGAGGGGTACTTGGGGTCTCCGGTTCAAATCATAAATTGTAAATTTTCATCTTGAGGTTCCCAAGACGGTCCCGATCATTTTTGAAAAATGTATATCCGTCTGTATGTCTGTCTGTCTCTGTCTGTCTCTCTCTGTCTGTCTCTGTCTGTCTCTGTCTGTCTCTCTCTGTCTGTCTCTGTCTGTCTCTGTCTGTATCTGTCTGTATCTGTCTGTCTCTGTCTGTCTCTGTCTGTCTCTGTCTGTCTCTGTCTGTCTCTGTCTGTCTCTGTCTCTGTCTGTCTCTGTCTGTCTCTGTCTGTCTCTGTCTGTCTCTGTCTGTCTCTGTCTGTCTCTGTCTGTCTCTGTCTGTCTCTGTCTGTCTCTGTCTGTCTCTGTCTGTCTCTGTCTGTCTCTGTCTGTCTCTGTCTGTCTCTGTCTGTCTCTGTCTGTCTCTGTCTGTCTCTGTCTGTCTCTGTCTGTCTCTGTCTGTCTCTGTCTGTCTCTGTCTGTCTCTGTCTGTCTCTGTCTGTCTGTCTCTGTCTGTCTGTATGTCTGTATGTCTGTATGTATGTCTGTCTGTACAGTGGCGGTTTCAAAGGGGGGGTAATCGGGTAATTACCCCCCCCCCCCTAAGAATTTTTCGCTTTTTTTATTGTTAAAAATTACCGGTATTCCATATTCCAAACAAATAATATAATATATTTTACATTATTTAACTTGGATTATTGATTTTATTTCGTGATTTTTTAATTTTTTGCTAATATTTTCGAATTTCTGGTCAGAAACTTATTTTTGGTGGCAAATTATTTTGCTTCTACCTTTCGATTTTTTGGTCTGCTTTTTTATTTTTAGATCAGGATTCTTGATTCCTTTGGCCCATATTTGAGATTTCTGCATTTCCAACTTTTTTTTATTTTTCTTTATTTTGACCAAAATATTCGATTGGTTTGTAGAAATGTTGGATTTTTTTTGTCTGCAATTTTTATCTTTACGCTCGTTTTCGATGTTTTGTTTAAATTTTCACCGTTTTAGGCTATATTGTAGTTTTTTTTATTTTTTGGTCTAAATATTCTTTATTTTGACGAAAAAAATCGATTGGTTTGTAGAAATTTTGGATTTTTTGTCTGTATTTTTTATCTTTACGCCCGAATTTTTGTTGTTTAGTCTAAATTTTCACCTTTTTAGGGTTTTTACTTTTTTGGCCTATATTTTGTTTCAATTTTTGGTTTTTTGGCCGAAATTTTCTTTATTTCGACTTAAATTTTCGATTCGTTTGTTTAAATTTTTGATTTTTTAGTCTACAGCTTTGATTTTTGGGTACGAATTTTAGATTTTTGGTCTTAATTTTTTATTTTTTGTCCCATATTTTAGATTTTCTTGCGAATTTATTTTTTATTTTTATATATACAAACATCTTTATTCACAGAAATAACATCTAAATACATTATGTTAAAAACTTGAAATCCGCTTTCCGTTGGCTCTGAAAGGGTTATCGATTTTTATTTTTGCTATTATTTTCAAATTTCTCTTTGGAACTTATTTTAAGCTAAAAAGAGTTATTTTGGGGCTAAAAATGACAAATTATTTTTCTTTTGCTTGTATTTTCAATTTTTTGGTCCGCATTTTTATTTTTAAACCAGGTTTTTGATTTTTTGGCCGATAATTTAGATCTTCGGCTGTTTTGTTCCAAATTTTTGATTTTTTGGCCAAAATATTCGATTTTTCTAGCAAGATAAATAATAATAATAATAATAATAATATGTTTATTTCCCAACAGATCTTACATCTTATTACAGGGAAAAATATATAAAAACTAAGTAGCTTAAAATAAAAGAGAAAATATAATGTAATTGAGAGTTTTTAACTTATAATTAAAGCAATCCTAAATAAATAAATGGTTCTTTGTTTCTTCAAAAAAGGAAGACGGATATTGTATAAGTGGCTCTACCATCAACATGTCCCACGAGCCGCCACTGATTTCATTTAGTAGAAAAGTGCCTTGTCTCAACTTTTAAAGCTAATTAAAGCGAAAATTAAAGAAAAATATTTTCCTATTAAAAAAAAATTGGAAAATGATTTTGAACAATAGAGTGATTTTTGAGACTAATTTAAACCCTTTTCTTAGAATATTCTGCATTTTTTATTATTAAGCCTGTATTCCCGATTGGTTTTCTGGCTAAATTTTTGATCATTTGGTCTAAATATTCTTTATTTTTACCTAAATTTTCGATTTAATTGTTAAAATGTTCGACTATTTGGTCCGCTTTTTTATTTCTCCTGACGAATTTTTGGTTTTTAAATTTTTGACCTGTATATTCGATATTTTTGGTCAAAATATTTTAACTTTTAGCCTAAATATCCCTTATTTAGACCTTTTGCGATTTAATTTTTTAAATTTTCGACTTTTTGGCCCAAATTTTTAGATTTTTTACCTGTATTTTCGATTATTTTTGGTCTAAAGTTTTGATCTGTTGACCTAAATATTCTTTATTGTGACATAAATTTTCGATTTAATTGTTAAAATTTTTGATTTTTTTTGTCCGCATTTTTGATTTTTCGGGCCGATTTTTTTAATTCTAGTTCCAAAATTTTGAGTTAATTTTGGTTAAAAT
This sequence comes from Ocypus olens, assembly GCA_910593695.2. Taxonomy (NCBI): domain Eukaryota; kingdom Metazoa; phylum Arthropoda; class Insecta; order Coleoptera; family Staphylinidae; genus Ocypus; species Ocypus olens. Next base: position 8,573,253 of record OU343060.1, on the reverse strand, counting down.
ATCTATAACCTGAATGATTGATTTATATGCGAAATTTCTTTTTATTTTTTTCGGTATTTTCGAGTTTTGTTTGTTGAAATTTTCGATTTTTTAGTCTGCAATTATTATCTTCAGGCCCGAGTTTTCGATATACTGTCTAAATTTTCGACTTTCTGGCCAACATTATAAATATTTATTATTTTTTTAAATCTTTTGACCTAATTTTTTCTTTTCGATTTTATTGTTAAAATTTTTCTGTTTTTTGGCTCCCATTTTGGTTTTTCGTTTACTCTGCATTTATTATGTTTAGGTCCGTATTTTCCATGTTTTGTCTAAATTTTCGACTTTTTGACCAACATTGTAGATTTTTTGTTAATCTTTTGCCCTAAATTTTTCTTTATTTATTTTTATTTGTCTGTTCAAATGTTTGTTTCCTTGGTCCACTATTTTTTTTTTTTAATTTTTGGTATATTTTGCAGTGGCGGTATCAAAGGGGGGATAATCGGGTAATTACCCCCCTAAGAATTTTTCGCTTATCAATTTTTATTGTTAAAAATTACCGGTATTCCATATTCCAAACAAATAATATAACCGGTAAATTTTTTCAACGCTTTAAAACGTTGGAAAAGGATAGGGAGATTTCACGGAACAGGTGTGGTATATGAGAACGAAAGCACCAGTTTATTTATCTTTTTTTTAATTACCCCCCCTATACCAGTTGGCTGGAAACGCCCTTGTGTCTGTATGTCTGTCTGTATGTCTGTCTGTATGTCTGTCTGTATGTCTGTCTGTCTATCTATTTGTCTGCCTGTTTATCCGTCTATCTGTCTGTCTGCCTGTTCGTATGTCTGTCTGTCTGTCTGGTCCGTATGTCCGTCTGTCCCAAAATTGATAAAATCAATAATTTTTCGTAGTTAGTAAAAAGTTTTGGTTCCCCTCCCCAGAAAAAACATGTCTGAATTCATCACCGATTATTGTTATTATAAACTTTCAACATACGAATGGACATTCAGCTCGATCTATATAAAAATATACAAGTAGAACGTACAGATGTTTCTCCTTTATTCAAAGAATTGCAGTCAATGGAAGGCGAAGGGATATAAACATCGCCGTTTTGCCTTTAATTAATCTCGAACGTATTTATAGAGTTTTGCGGGAAAACCTGCCCGCATGCGTTTAATTTGTCAGCGTGCCGACAAAGACACCGGCTAGACCGATAAATCCTGGGTACGTGCAGAGCAACAAACGAAAAAAAAAAACCAAAAAAAATAAATAAATAAAACATCATCGTGCGACCTGGGAACTGGGAAGCCTGCCAAAACATAACTGTAAATTTCGAAACGCGTCCATTTTAAATTATCCAATGAATGAATGAATGAACGAACGAACGAAGGTGCATTGACCGTAGAAGATTTTAAGAAATATCACATTAATTAGCACTTGTCACTTTTGTCCTTTTTTTTTACTTTTTTTGAGAATTTGGACAGGTAATTTTTTATTTTAGGCAGTAAAAATTGTCATTTTTGGCAATTAAAAATTGCCATGATTTGAATATGAAATTTCCATTTTTGACTATTGAAAATTATCGTAATTTGAAAATAGTCATTTTTGGTCAATTTTGATGGTTCAAAATCATCACTTTTTGACAGTTGAAAAAGTTGCCATTTTTGGCAATTGGAACTTGTTAATTTGGGCAGGTAAAATTATCATTTTAGGTAGTAGATATTGTTATTTCTCGCAGTTCAAAAGTATTATTTTTGACAGTTGAAAATAATACTTTCGAATTGCAAAAAATGTCAATATTTACTGCCTAAAATGATAACTTTGGCAGTTGAAAATTGTCTTTTTTGGCAATTTTGAATGTTGAAAATGGTCATTTTTGGCAATTTTGAACGTTGAAAATGGTCATTTTTGGCAGTTGAATTTTATCATTTTTGGCTGCTCAAAATTGCCATTTTTTTAGAATATCAAAATTTTCATTTTTGGCTGTTGAAAATTGTCATGTTTTGCAGTTACAAATTTTCATTTTTGTCAGTTAAAATGGTCACCTTTGGCACTTGAAAATGTTTATTTTCGCCAGTTAAACATTGCCATTTTGGCAGTTGAAAATACTCATTGTTGGCAGATGAATATTTTTATTTCTAAATTAAAATTGTCGTTTTTGGCATTTGAAAATGGTCACTTTTGGCAGTTGATTTTTGTCTTTTTTGCCTGCTCGAAATTGCCATTTTTTTAGAATATCAAAATTTTCATTTTTGGCTGTTGAAAGTTGTCATTTTTGGCAGTTGAAAATTGCCATGTTTTGAATATGAAATTTTCATTTTTGACTATTGAAAATTATCATAATTTGAAGTTGCGAATTGTCATTTTTTGGAGTTATAATAAATTTTTGTCAGTTAAAAATTGCCATTTTGGCAGTTGAAAATGGTCATTTATGGCAGTTGAGAATGACCATTCTTGAGACTTGAAAATAGTCATTTTTGGTCAATTTCTATAGTTCAAAATCATCATTTTTCGACAGTTTGCCTTTTTTGGCAATTAGAAATTGTTAATTTTGGCAGGTAAAATTGTCATTTTAGGCAGTAACTATTGTATTTTTTCGCAGTTTAAAAGTATTATTTTTGACAGTTGGAAATAATACTTTTGACTGCCAAAAATGTCAATATTTACTGCCTAAAATGATAACTTTGGTAGTTGAAAATTGCCTTTTTTGGCAATTTTGAACGTTGAAAATGGTGATTTTTGGCAATTGAATTTTGTCATTTTTGGCTGCTCAAAATTGCCATTTTTTTAGAATATCAAAATTTTCGTTTTTGGCTGTTGAAAGTTGTCATTTTTTGCAGTTACAAGTTTTCATTTTTGTCAGTTAAAATGGTCACCTTTGGCACTTGAAAATTTTTATTTTCGCCAGTTAAAAATTGCCATTTTAGCAGTTGAAAATGCTCATTGTTGGCAGATGAATATTTTTACTTCTAAATTGAATTTTTTTTGGCATTTGAAAATGATCAATTTTGGCAGTTGAATTTTGTCATTTTTGCCTGCTTGAAATTGTAATTTTTTTTAGAATATCAAAATTTTCATTTTTGGCTGTTGAAAATTGTCATTTTTTGCAGTTACAAATTTTCATTTTTGTCAGTCAAAATGGTCGCCTTTGATACTTGAAAATGTTCAATTTCGCCAGTTAAAAATTGCCATTTTTGCAGTTGAAAATGCTCATTGTTGGCAGGTGAATATTTTTATTTCTAAATTAAAATTGTAGTTTTGGCATTTGAAAATGGTCATTTTTGGCAGTTGAATTTTGTCATTTTTGGCTGCTCGAAATTGCCATTTTTTAGAATATTAAAATTTTTATTTTTCGCTGTTGAAAGTTGTCATTTTTTGCAGTTACAAATTTTCAGTTTTGTTAGTTAAAATGATCGCCTTTGGCACTTGAAAATTTTTATTTTCGCCAGTTAAAAATTGCCATTTTGGCAGTTGAAATTGCTCATTGTTGTCAGATGAATATTTTTATTTTTAAATTAAAATTGTCGTTTTCGGCATTTGAAAATGGCAATTTTTGGCAGTTAGACTTGAAAATTGTCATTTTTGGCACTTGAATAAAATAGAATGGAATAGGATTTGTATTGATCTATCACATTTTTCATTTTCAACATTAGACAAGTCAATTAAAACAACCAATTTGGATAGTTCAAAATCGTCATTTTTGACACTGAGAGAAATTGTCATTTTTGGATAGATAAATGTTTATTTTCGCCAGTTAAAAATTACCATTTTAGCAGTTGAAAATGCTCATTGTTGGCAGATGAATATTTTCATTTCTAAATTAAAATTGTCATTTTTGGCATTTGAAAATGGTCATTTTTGGCAGTTGAGACTTCTATCACATTGTTTATTTTCATCAATTAAAATAGTTAATTTTGATAATTCAAAATCGTCATTTTTGACAATAGGAAAAATTGCCATTTTTGACACCTGGAAATCGTCGGTTGTGGCAGGTAAAAAAATGGTGTTTTGGCGCTTGAAAATGGTCACTTTTCTCAGTTAAAAATTATCGTTTTTGGGAGTTAAAAATTATTTCTTTTTTTTGCGGAATATGGTTATTTTGGTCATTTTTGTCAGTACACATTGTCATTATTATAATCCACCGAGAAACTAGTATTTTTGACATATGGGAAAATGATCTACATACCCCCTAGAAACAAAATGTCAGCGAAACTTTATTTTTAGAAAAACAGATTTTGCATCTTGTGATTTAAATAATTCTAAAAAAAATAGTGACTGCCAGAATTAGCTCCAAACTTTTTAAATCCATCCAGAAATATTGTATTTTCGACATATTGAAAGATGATCGACGTACCACCACTGGGAATAAAATGTTAGCACTCGAAACTTTATTTTTAGAAAAACAGATTTTGCATTTTGTGATTTAAATAATTCTAAAAAAATAGTGCCTGCCAGAATTAGCTTCAAACTTTTTAAATCCATCCAGAAATATTGTGTTTTTAACATACTGAAAGATGATGGACGTACTACCACTGGGAATAAAATGTTAGCACTCGAAAGTTTATTTTTAGAAAAACACAATTTACATCTTGTGATTTAAATAATTCTAAAAAAAAATAGTGACTGCCAGAATTAGCTTCAAACTTTTTAAATCCATTCAGATATATTGTATTTTCGACATACTGAAAGATAGTCGACGTATTACCACTGGGAATAAAATGTTAGCACTCGAAACTTTATTTTTAGAAAAACAGATTTTGCATTTTGTGATTTAAATAATTCTAAAAAAATAGTGCCTGCCAGAATTATTAGCTTAAAACTTCTTAAATCCATCCAGAAATATTGTATTTTCGACATACTGGAAAATGATCGACGTACCCCTACTTTGAACAAAATGTCAGGACTCGAAACTTGATTTTTGGAAAAACAGAATTCCCATCTTGTGATTTAGATAATTCTAAAAAAAAAAACAGTGACTCCCAGAATTAGCTTTAATCTTCTCAAATCCATCTAGAAATATTGAATTTTTAACGTACTGGAATTTTTGAAAAAAATTTCACAATCACAAGTACACAAAAAATTCCAGAAATTGTTGAAATGGCACCTAGGGAACCCATAAACGGATATTTCCATAAAAAGAATTTTTTGAAAAAAATTTCACAATCACAAGTACACAAAAAAAAATTCCAGAAATTGTTGACCCCATAAACGGATATTTTCATAAGAAGAATTTTTGAAAAAAATTTCACAATCGCAAGTACACAAAAAAAAATTTCCAGAAATTGTTGAAATGGCACCTAGGGAAATAAACGAATATTTTCATAAAAAGAATTTTTGAAAAAAATATCACAATCACAAGTACTTCGTTACGGAGAAAGTAAAAATGGCGCTGCACTGCATCAATGGATTGAATAGCTCATCACAGGTCTAAACCAGGTGATAATGATAATACATCATGTTTATTTAATTCATGGATCTAGTTAGTCGAAACTACTAACAGTTGCCAGATGAAAACGTATTCTGGAAGACCCTGTTATTATTCATTACCAATCATTATTGTATAAGCCCGGGATGTCTGCGATCCGAATCCCACCAAGCATGGATCTAATTGATCGCCGAGAGGAATGCGTATGTTAATTAAGTTGCATTTATTGGATTAATTGCTGAAAAGTTGGTATTAATAGTTATCCAACAGCGGGGCCGGCAGAGACAGATGTTGCACACGCACTTGATTTGTGTAGACGGGATCAGAGGTTGCGATTATGTGAGGTCTCTGCGGGCAACAAGTGCTCATTCCATGGGACCGTTTCTGTTTCTGTTTGCTGTGAAACAGACGACAACGACAACTCGAATCGATTGAATCGAGCGGGCTGCTGCTGCTGCTGCGGCAGGCAAGACGCGCCAGACTAGAAGGGGCCAAGCGCCGAGACCCGCTGTCTACCGCCGGTGCTGCCGTCGTCGTTCGGTCTCTATTTCTGGTCTCGGATTTTTTTTTTTTTTTAAGGAAAGTCTTACTTTTAGAGACGTGACAGATTTTAATTGGACGGTTATGCAAGAGAGCAGGTGATTTTTTTTGTGGTTGTTGGTTCGGGCGCACCTGTGAACGCCCGAGAGTCGAAACTTTTATTTGCGTTGGCACTCGCTTTCTTGTTTTCGGAGAATCGATCGAAATATGATGGGGTTTCTATTTGGACTCCACTTTCTGTCGGGGACTTCAAAGGAGTTTATTTTTGGGTGGCGAAAATATCGTATCCAATGAGGATGTAAGTAAGAGATTGCGTCCTTTATTCCAGGCAAAATGTTTGGGCAGGTGAAAATAAACCGCAAATCCTCCAATTCAATTTTTGAGCGTGTTCCAATAAAAGTAAGAGTTCGTGTCCCTTAATCTTGGCGAAATGCGTGGGCAGGCAAAAATAAACCACAAATCTGCCAATTCAATTTTTGATCATATCCAATGAGGATCCAAGTAAAAGAATGTGTCCTTTATTCCAGGCAAAATGTTTAGGCAGGCAAAAATCCTCGAATTCAATTTTTGAAGCGTATTCCAATAGATCAAAGTAAGAGTTCGTGTCCCTTAATCTTGGCAAAATATTTGAGCAGGCAAAAATAAACCACAAGTCCGCCAGTTCAATTTTTGATCATATCCCAATAGATCCGGGCAAAAAGGTTTCCTGCCAAAAATTTTATTTCCCAATAATTAGAACATCGCAATTTTAAGAATACTAAAACATTATAAAATAATTGCGCTTAAATCTATCAAAGGAGAATCACCATCCTTCAATCTTCAACTTACGACCTTAGCTCTCAAAAACCCAATTCAATCTCCATCAATAAGCAGCAGCTCGTTTAATTTTCACATCAATCAATCGCGTATCTCGCGTGTGCGTCCGATAAGAATAACACAATTTTGCAATTGCACCAAGAAACGCATTCCCGATTTTCCTCAGTCGACCGACGAGAGCGAAAGCGTGCACAAATCACGCTCGGCCATTGGAGTTAACACGGAACGGCGCTGCTGGCGAATAACAGAATAACAGTGTCTTGTTTATAATAAACTTACATCCTGAATGACGTGCAGCCGTAAACGTGGAAGTAGTTAGTTCTGCTGGTTGGGAAACAGATTTATGCCGACGATACACAAACCGCCTGTTAACGCCGAGTTAAGAGATGCCTTCGCTGTTTACGCATTTCTAAGTGAGTTATTATCGGTCTTTACAGTGCTCTAATTATTATACAAGAGATTTTGCGTTTCCGCCATCTTGATTATTAGAAAATGTTGATGATGAAAGAATAGCATAATGTGTAATGTGTAGTACATTGTAGATTCCTTGATTAATATCCATCTAAGGAAGTAATAGTAGTTGATGACAGTTCTAATTACTATTCTGATACCATCAAAATCGACAAAATTTCTTCAAATAATCAAGATGGCGGAAATGCAAAATCTCATAACTATTATTAACTACTAGATGGCAAGGGCGTTTCCAGCCAACTAGTATAGGGGGGGGGGGGGTAATTAAAAAAAGATAAATAAACTGGTGCTTCCGCTCTCATATACCACACCTGTTCCGTGAAATCTCCCTATCCTTTTCCAACGTTTTAAAGCGTTGAAAAGATTTACCGGTTATATTATTTGTTTGGAATATGGAATACCGGTAATTTTTAACAATAAAAATTGATAAGCGAAAAAATCTTAGGGGGGTAATTACCCGATTATCCCCCCTTTGATCCCGCCACTGCAAAATATACCAAAAATTAAAAAAAAATAAAAATAGTGGACCAAGGAAACAAACATTTGAACAGACAAATAAAAATAAATAAAGAAAAATTTAGGGCAAAAGATTAACAAAAAATCTACAATGTTGGTCAAAAAGTCGAAAATTTAGACAAAACATGGAAAATTCGAACCTAAACATAATAAATGCAGACTAAACGAAAAACCAAAAATGGGAGCCAAAAAACCGAAAAATTTTAACAATAAAATAGAAAAGAAAAAATTAGGTCAAAAGATTTAAAAAAATAATAAATATTTATAATGTTGGCCAGAAAGTCGAAAATTTAGACAGTATATCGAAAACTCGGGCCTGAAGATAATAATTGCAGACTAAAAAATCGAAAATTTCAACAAACAAAACTCGAAAATACCGAAAAAAATAAAAAGAAATCTCGCATATAAATCAATCATTCAGGTTATAGATATTTTAACCAAAATTAACTCAAAATTTTGGAACTAGAATTAAAAAAATCGGCCCGAAAAATCAAAAATGCCGACAAAAAAATCAAAAATTTTAACAATTAAATCGAAAATTTATGTCACAATAAAGAATATTTAGGTCAACAGATCAAAACTTTAGACCAAAAATAATCGAAAATACAGGTAAAAAATCTAAAAATTTGTGCCAAAAAGTCGAAAATTTAAAAAATTAAATCGCAAAAGGTCTAAATAAGGGATATTTAGGCTAAAAGTTAAAATATTTTGACCAAAATATCGAATATACAGGTCAAAAATTTAAAAACCAAAAATTCGTCAGGAGAAATAAAAAAGCGGACCAAATAGTCGAACATTTTAACAATGAAATCGAAAATTTAGGTAAAAATAAAGAATATTTAGACCAAATGATCAAAAATTTAGCCAGAAAACAAATCGGGAATACAGGCTTAATAATAAAAAATGCAGAATATTCTAAGAAAAGGGTTTAAATTAGTCTCAAAAATCACTCTATTGCTCAAAATCATTTTCCATTTTTTTTTTAATAGGAAAATATTTTTCTTTAATTTTCGCTTTAATTAGCTTTAAAAGTTGAGACAAGACACTTTTCTACTAAATGAAATCAGTGGCGGCTCGTGGAACATGTTGATGGTAGAGCCACTTATACAATATCCGTCCTCCTTTTTTGAAGAAACAAAGAACCAAAATTTGGAACAAAACAGCCGAAGATCTAAATTATCGGCCAAAAAATCAAAAACCTGGTTTAAAAATAAAAATGCAGACCAATTGAAAATACAAGCAAAAGAAAAATAATTTGTCATTTTTAGCCCCAAAATAACTCTTTTTAAATTAAAATAAGTTCCAAAGAGAAATTTGAAAATAATAGCAAAAATAAAAATCGATAGCCCTTTCAGAGCCAACGGAAAGCGGATTTCAAGTTTTTAACATAATGTATTTAGATGTTATTTCTGTGAATAAAGATGTTTGTATATATAAAAATAAAAAATAAATTCGCAAGAAAATCTAAAATATGGGACAAAAAATAAAAAATTAAGACCAAAAATCTAAAATTCGTACCCAAAAATCAAAGCTGTAGACTAAAAAATCAAAAATTTTAACAAACGAATCGAAAATTTAAGTCGAAATAAAGAAAATTTCGGCCAAAAGACCAAAAATTGAAACAAAATATAGGCCAAAAAAGTAAAAACCTAAAAAGGTGAAAATTTAGACTAAACAACAAAAATCCGGGCGTAAAGATAAAAAATTCAGACAAAAAATCCAAAATTTCTACAAACCAATCGATTTTTTTCGTCAAAATAAAGAATATTTGGACTACAATATAGCCTAAAACGGTGAAAATTTAAACAAAACATCGAAAACGAGCGTAAAGATAAAAATTGCAGACAAAAAAATCGAACATTTCTACAAACCAATCGAATATTTTGGTCAAAATAAAGAAAAATAAAAAAAAGTTGGAAATGCAGAAATCTCAAATATGGGCCAAAGGAATCAAGAATCCTGATCTAAAAATAAAAAAGCAGACCAAAAAATCGAAAGGTAGAAGCAAAATAATTTGCCACCAAAAATAAGTTTCTGACCAGAAATTCGAAAATATTAGCAAAAAATTTAAAAATCACGAAATAAAATCAATAATCCAAGTTAAATAATGTAAAATATATTATATTATTTGTTTGGAATATGGAATACCGGTAATTTTTAACAAAAAAAATTGATAAGCGAAAAATTCTTAGGGGGGGGGTAATTACCCGATTACCCCCCTTTGAAACCGCCACTGCTAGATGGAGGTTAATATATTCAAAAAATCTACAATGTAACTAAACTTAAGAACTTCCTGGCCTCGGGCAAAAGTCCCGAACAAAAAAGTCCTCAAAAAAGTTTCTGATAAAAACCTGAAAAAAGTCCTGATAAAAAGTCCCGTCAAAAAATATCCTGAAAATCTCCGGAAGAAAGTCTTGATAGCAGAAAGCCCAGAAAAATCTTGAAAAAAGTCGTGAAATAAGTTTTGGGAAAAATAGAACTAAAAAATGTACCGAAAAAAAATCCTTATACAAACCCTGTTAATGAGATAAAACCCTGAAAAAAATCCTGAAAATTAGTCCTGAGAAAAATGTCTTGAAAAACACTCGAAGAATGTCTTGATGCAAGAATGTGCGAAAAAATCATGAAAAAAACGTTCTGAATTCTTTTGAGAAGAAAGGACTCAAAAAAGTACCGAAAAAAGCCTTAAACAAGCCCTAAAGAAAATCCTGAGAAAAATTCCAGAAAAATGTCCGGGAAAAACAGTCCCGAAAACAAGTTCCGACGATGCGCCATATAAATTCCTAGAAAAATCCTGAAATAGTCCTTAAAAAAAGGTCTTAAAAAAACTGAAAAAGTTCTGAGGAAAAGTCCTAAGGAAAAGTCCTGAGGAAAAGTCCTGAAAAAGTCCTGAGGAAAAGTCCTGAAAAAATGTCCTCGTAAGAAAGTTCTGAAAAAAAGTCCTAAAGAAAACGTTCTGGAAAAAAATCCCGAAACAAGTCCTGAAAAAAGTTCGCGAAAGAAGAGTTAAAAAAGTTCCGAAAAAATATCCTGAAAGAAGTCCTTTCAAGTTCTGAAGTTTTGAAAAAAGTCCTGTAAAATTGTACAAAAATTCCTGAAGAGTTGAAAAAAAACGACCTCAAAAACGTCTTGAAATACGAAGTTCAGAAAATGAAGTCCGTAAAAAGTCCCGAAAAAAAAGTCCTAAAAAATTGTACAAAAATTCCTGAAGAGTTGAAAAAAAACGACCTCAAAAACATCTTGAAATACAAAGTTCAGAAAATGAAGTCCGTAAAAAGTCCCGAAAAAAAAGCACTGATTAAAAGTCCTGAAAAGAGTCCTTCCAAGTTCTGAAAGAAGAAGTTTTGAAAAAAGTCCTGAAAAATTGTACAAAAATTCCTGAAGAGTTAAAACAACGACCTGAAAACAGTCTTGAAATACGAAGTTCAGAAAATGAAGTCCGTAAAAAGTTCAGAAAAAAAGTCGTGATTAAAAGTCCTGAAAAGAGTCCTTCCAAGTTCTGAAAGAAAAAGTTTTGAAAAAAGTCCTGAAAAATTGTACAAAAATTCCTGAAGAGTTGAAAAAAAAACGACCTCAAAAATGTCTTGCAATACAAAGTTCAGAAAACGAAGTCCGTAAAAAGTCCCGAAAAAAAGTCCTTACTAAAAATCCTGAAGAAAGTCTGTTAAAGAGTTCTAAAAATATGATCTTGAAGAAAAGTTTCGAAAAAATATCCTGAAAGAAGTCCTTCCAAGTTCCGAAGAAAGAAGTTTTGAAAAAAGTCCTGAAAAATTCTACAAAAAAAAAACGACCTGAAAAAAGTCTTGAAATACAAAGTTCAGAAAATAAAGTCCGTAGAGTCCCGAAAAAAAAAGTCCTGAAGAAAGTCTGTTAAAGAGTTCCGAAAATATGCTCTTGAAGAAAAGTCTCGAAAAAATATCCTGAAAGAAGTCCTTCCAAGTTCTGAAGAAAGAAGTTTTGAAAAAAGTCCTGAAAAATTCTACAAAAAAAAACGACCTGAAAAATGTGTTGAAATACAAAGTTCAGAAAACGAAGTTCGTAAAGAGTCCCGAAAAAAAGTCCTGAAGAAAGTCTGTTAATGAGTCCTGAAAACATGGTGTGGAAGAAAAGTCTCGAAAAAATATTCTGAAAAAAGTCCTTCCAAGTTCTGAAGAAAGAAGCCCTGAAAAAGTTCCTGAAGGGTTGAAAAAAACGACCTGAAAAAAGTCTTGAAATACACAGTCCAGAAACAGAACTCCTTAAAAAGTCCTGAAAGTCAAAGAGTCTTGAAAATAAGGTCTTGAAGAAAAGTACCGTAAAAATTTCCTGAAAAAAGGCATTGGAAATGTCCTGAAAAAAGTCCGGTATGTATTACGCCGGACTTCCATCAAAATAAAATAAAATTAAATCAAATTATATTAAACTACTGCCGGTGAAATTATGAGTTGGTCGATGAAGTTGGGGGGGGGGGGGGGGGTTAATCATCACCCTAACCTAAGCATAAGCACCAATCGTTGCAACCGCTAAGAAATAAGTCTTGAAGAAAAAAATTCAAATTTCAAAAATTTTAAAAAACATTGTCCTGAAAAAGAAAGTCGTAGTAAAGAGAGCTGATTTTTTTTTTAAGCAAAATATTATCATTTCTTTGTTATTTTTTATATCCGTTTGAATGTATAATAGTCATTCCAAATCAGTAATGAAATTAAAAGTTTAGAAATGACCAGAATCGGGATTTAGTAAGTGATGTTAAATAAATTCCAATGATGGTGGGTGGGTACTATCCATCCCAAACACTAGTTTATCGATCATGATTTTACCTATTATTTTAGCACAACCAGTTACAGATTTTATGCTTTTTTTTTAATATATGAATATTCTACATCAATCGCGCAGATTTGGAGAATATGTTCGGCATTGCGTTTTTCTTACTCAAGTTTAGTCTATTTTTTTCATAACTGTACTATACTGTACGTCTTTATAAAATATCTAACGTCTTTTTAAGAATTCCATTCATCCACAGATTAAATTGTAAGAATTAAAGAAAGCTCGAACTTACAGTATTAACACGTACACCGCAGCTGCGATTTTTGTATGACTTTTTAATAGGCGGTACGGGACATATAAACCCCGTACACTTTTTTTTTTAATTGTGTTACTGCAAACCGAATGGAGTTAATCGGTTAATCGGAATAAGTTAGTTCGACTAAATTAGAACCTTGTGGAATACCAGATCGATTGCCAAAAATTGGCATTCTGGTCTTTGGTATATGATTGATAGCCTTTTCTGTAAATAATTATACAAAATTACTGTTAAAAATAAATTTCAGTTTTTTTATTGTCACACAAAAAAATTTTTAGTGATCACTGATAGTAGCAAAAAAAATTGTAATTCCGTCAAAGTACAACGAAGTTGCAACCTTCGATAGAATTGTATTTCGTCAAATACGGGACACATATGCACCCGTAACGGATTGAACGTGAATTAATTGCTAAATTAGTGTAAGGATTATTTATCTCCATAATTGAAGTGAATGAATGATAGATTAAGCTTAGAAACTCTCATCTCATCTACCTGTTCTGTACTGGCGAGGATTCATAGCCCAAAACCTGTCTGCAGTTTTTTTTTAAAGATGAGTGCAATTAGTATAACTCATTGTCTTTAAAGCATTCTTCGACGAATTTTTGCAGCGCATTAAGCGATAGCCACTGATACATCACTTTCCGGTGAATTCTCTCCTCCTCTTCTGGGGCTGCAGGTGCCTCGGAATATCGAACGTTCCACACGACACGAGATACGTCGGAAACGTTATATACGCCAATGACGCTGCCCGTCATTACCGTAATAAATCGAGAGAGTTTCGCGAAAAATGTGGGCGTGAGAACATACGATATGCCTTTGAGGATGGAATACCGAAGAATCCCACACGCGATTCCTTCAGTCCCACGGGAGGACGTAAACGACGACTCGACTTCTTTCGGCGCAAGTAAAAGTGGAACGAATTGTCGCAATTGCGTTTGAGACCATCTCATAGTTCACCTTGCTAAACTAAATCACTTTCAAAATCAACCCAATTAACCAACCTCTCGTCGTCGTCGTCGTCGGGTCAGAGTTTATCCGTACGCTTAAATTGAGAAACGCGTTATCCGCTTCGGATTTGTATAAATATTACCAGATAATTTCAATACGCTGTCCGACACGGGCGGCGTCGTGAATATAATCCGTGAAATCCGGAAAAGTGAGTGAATGAATGGCGCGCGGAGAGATGGTAGGGCCTGGTATCCCCCAAGTATCGCGACTGGGGAACTGTTGAAGTGACCGCCGCGACCGTGTGCAGTGATTGTATAACAGCTCTTCGCGGTGTTCGTGTGTGTGTATGTGTGTGCGTGCGTGTATAACGCACCTGTTTCGTCTATCATTCTTTTGGTCTCTTGCGCTATTATGGTGTTATGAATATATCCAATACCCGTGGGTTTTGAAAAACTGGTTCTCGAGTTTATTTTTAGCGGCGAGTGTGTTCGCGTGTGTCTGTGTGTGTGTGTTTTGACCAGATATTGTCCGCTTTGATTTACTGCAAACGCACAAACAAGCGATTAGGATCAATATTTTCGGCCACTCTTCGATTTTTTTTTTTCGTTTCGGGTGACATTGGGAGAACTAGTTTTCGACGACGGCAGTCACGCTCGTAGCTACCGGGCGCGCGTAATAAGTGATTGGACAGAATTTTCGAACGTTAATTGTAAAATCGCGTCGCCCGTTTGCAGTTTGTGTTCGATGCCAAGCGGAAAATTGGTAAGTCGAATAAGTTAGTCCGGCTAAATCAGAACCCTGTGGAACATCAGATCGATTCCCAAAAAAAAGCGACGTGTCCCTTTCTGTAAATAATTATAATTAAAAAATTACGCTTAAAAAATCATTCAAATTCCTTTATTTACACACAATAATACAAAATGTCAAATTGACAACGTCAGTTTTCCGGGTCCATTGGAAGTAAATTTAAACTTTTTCATGCGCGGTCTTAATTTTTGTTTATTTGTTTTGTGGATTTTCAGTGGATAAAATGAGTAACAATAATAATTAATTGTTTAGCGTAGAATAAGATTTATTCTATTGCACTAAAATTTACCCCATTGCCACCCCTTGGATCCGCCAATTGCATTGTTTATAAACAGGTCCTTGATGTTATTCAGGGGCGGCTCGTTATGTAGAGCCAAGGAGCCATTGCACTACCTCTAATTTTAAGTTCAGCAAGAATTTTTAAATGGTTCTAAAAAAACTGATTCGTCATTTTAGATGGTAAAACAATTTTAATGAGCAGGGAAAAATCGTAACTCATTTGTTCCCCAACACACACACACTTTTAACGGTGCCAAGGATAAATTTTACAAGAGAGAAATCAGGAACATAAAACATTAATTTAAAAAAAAAACTTAACACTTCCGGAAAAAGTGACACATTTTCAAAAATTAAAGTTAGTTTTTACAATAATTTCGTTAATATATACATTTGAAAAATAGATAATTTCAAGTCTTTAAATATTTATTTTCAAAAAGATACAAAAAGCAAAAACTTAAAACATTCATTTACAAAAAAATCATAATTTACGCAAAAATTGACATTTTCCAAAAAGTTAATTCTAAAAGCAAATGTTTTGTGAATGTATTAAAATTCTATCATATCAGTATTTTTTACTTTCTCTGTTACGAAGTACGAGAAAGTATTGTGATCGTGATTTTTTTTTCAAAAATTTTTTTTACGGAAATATCCGTTTTGTGGTCCCTAGATCCCATTTCAACAATTTCTGGAAAAAAATGTTTTGTGTCTGTGTGTGTGTGTGTCTGTGCGCGCTCTGTATCTCAAAAACTAATAGAGCAATTGATACGAAACTTTGAACGTCCGTCTTATTTGATAATCTGAAGAACTGAAAAGCTTTTGGTAAAATTTCGTACACTGGAAGTGGGTGTTTACCTTAACTGTTTTTTTGTTTTTTGCTAATATTTTCTTAAATATGAAAAATATCACAAAAACATTTAAACAAATATTGAAGACAACAAAGAAATGAGCTTATTTTATTTGAAAACATTTTTCATAAAATCATTGTTATTCGAGAAAGAAATTTATATATTTTTTTTCATTTTTGGTTCATAATTATGAAACGATATTAGTTACAGTAAATTTATGTTAATAACAATTATAGAGAATGCCAAAATCAACAACTTATAAAGAATAAGTTTTTTTCAAAATCTCTTTAGTTTTTGAGTAAACTGAGTTTTTGAATTTGAAGTATGATTTTTCCATCTTTTATAATTTTGACGTTTTAAACGTCAGTTTCATCCGAGTCTACGAAACGTTCGATGTACATTTAAAATATGATTTTAATTGAAAATAAACCATGAAAGCGTAAATATAAATTATATTATCTAGTCGGAGAAAGTAACATGATGGCCACATCACCATTTTTTGATCTAAATTTTCGATTTTTTGCCATAATTGTTAAATTTTGACTAGTATTTTGGATTTTTTGGTTTAAATTTTGGATTTTTTGTCCTAAGGTTTCTTTATTTAGCCATAATTTTCGATTTGTTTATTAAGATTTTCGGTTTTTTTAACTTTTTGGTCTGCATTTTTTATTTTTAGGCCTTTGTTTTCGATTTTTTTGCCACAATTGTTAAATTTTGACCTGTATTTTCGATTTTTTTGTCCAAATTTTTGATCTTCTGTCCTAAGATTTCGTTATTCGGCTGAATTTTTCCATTTGTTTATTAAGATTGTTGTATCTGCATTTTTTATTTTTAGCCCTAAATTTTCGGTATTTGGTCTACATTTTGTTTTTTTTTGTCCTATATTTTAAATTTTTCAATTTTCAATTTTAGTTTCTTTTCAGAAACTTACTTTGAGCTACAGGGCTATTTTTAGTGTGAAAATGGCAAACTATTTTTTCTTTACCTGATTTTTTTTATCTGCATTTTTAAATCTCTTCCCTGTAATTTTTTTTTCCAAAGTTATGATTTTTGGCCTAATAATTCTTTATTTTGGCCTGCCTTTTTTTAATTCTTTGTCCCAAATTTTCGGTATTTGGTCTAATTTTTTGTTTTCTTTGCCCATATTTAAGATTTTTTTATTTTCAATTTGAGTTTCTGTTCAGAAACTTACTTTGAGCTACAGGGTTATTTTTAGTGTGAAAATGGCAAACTATTTTTCCTTTACTTGATTTTTGTATCTCTGGCCTGTAACTTCGTTTTCAATTCCAATTTTTTTATTTTTGACCTAAATATTCTTTATTTGGCGTGAAAATTTAGGTTGTGTGTTAAAAGTTTCGATTTTTTGGTCCGCATTTTTGATATTTAGGTCCTAATTGTTGGTTTAAGTTTTAGGTTTTTTGTGTTATACTCGTATTTTAAATTTTCTAATCTGAATTATTGAGTTTTATGGTAGATTTTTTTGGCGGTATTTTCGAGTTTTTTGGTCGGTTTTTTTTATTTTTTGCCCTTTACTTTAGATTTTTAACCTGAAATATTGTTTTTTATTTTTATTTTTATTTTTTGCATTCTTTTCGAGTTTCTGGTCGGAAACTTATTTTGAGCCAAAGGGAGGAGCTAGCTAAATATTTTTTTATTTTACTTGAATTTACAATATTTTGGACTGCATATTTTTGGTCCATATTTTAGATCTTTACCAGGCTTTCGCTTTAATTTATTCCAACTTTTGTATTTTTTTGCCCAAATAATCTTTATTTTGGACAACATTTTCGATGTGTTTGTTGAAATTTTCGATTTTTTAGTTTAGTTAGTGCGTTTTCTATGTTTATGCCATAGTTTTCGATATTTGAATTTTTTTAGGCCTATATTTTAGTTTGATTGTTTAATTATTGATTTCTATCAGCGAATTTTTGATTGGCGAATATTTTAGATTTTTAACCTGAAGCAGCGATTTTTTATTTTTTGCCAGTATTTTCAAGGTTTTGGTCTAATCGTCAAATCGGAGAAAGTAACATGATGGCCACATCACCATTTTTTTTTAGATTTTTAGTCAAGTATTCGACAAATTAAAACGTTAACTTTTTCAACCAAAAAATGAACACATTTTCAAAAATCAATGTTGGTTTTAAAACTAGTCATTCTGTGAATATGTTAAAATATTTGAGGAACTAACTTTTGTTTTCAATTTTTCGTTTTGTTTTGTTTAAGTGTTACTTAACTTAAAATATTAATTTTCAAAAATTCATAACTCACGCAAAAATGGATACATTTTCAAAAAACGTACTTAATAATTCTGAAGGCAGATGTTTTGTATTGTATCAGTATTTTTTTTAAACATTAATTTAAAAAAAATTTATCACACCCAAAAATGAACACAAATGGACATTTTCAAAAATTACAGTTAGTTTTAAAGGTACTTGTTCTGTGGATGTATTAATAATAATAATAATAATAATGTTTATTTACGGAAAAATCCATTTTATAAAAATAATAATAAAATTAAAGTAATATAATCATGGAAAAATATAACCTTAAAACGAATTTTAAACTATCGGTGCACGTACATACAAATATATACACAAACTCATAAATTTATTTACAATGTCTAATATTTTTTAGATGCGACATAAACTGCACATAAAATATTTGAGGAACTCATTTTTAGTTTGTTTAAGTGTTTAACAAAAATTGACTCATTTTCAAAAATCAAAGTTAGTAATTTGAAAGGTACATGTATTATGATTAATTATGATTCATATCAGTATTATATTTTTCCCATTTCTTTGGTCTTCAAATATTTGACAATAAAAAAAACATTTTTAAAATTTTATAACTCTAGCACCCACTTTCAAAAATCAAATCATGTTAAAATTTTTAAGCAATTTTTGAATCTTTTGACGAATTTTTTCAAATGAAACGTCAAAATCTAGAAAATTTTATGTTCTTTAAAAAGCATTCAAACATTTTTAAGAGTTCAAATTATTTTTGAAAATTTAAATTTTACAAGCGGATAACTTCTGAATTCTTTAGCGGATTTTTCCAATCGAAACGTCAAAATCTGGCGAATTTTATGTTCTTTAAAAAAGTATTCAAACATCTAAAAACATTTTTTTCTTAAGTGTTCAAATTACTGTTTTTTTTTTATGCGGCGAGCAAATTATTTTTGAAAATTCAAATTTTACAAGCGGATAACTTCTGAATTATTTAGCGGATTTTTCCAATCGAAACGTAAAAATCTGGCGAATTTTATATTCTTTAAAAAAGCACTCAAACATCTGAAAATATTTTTTTCTTAAGTGTTCAAACTGCAGTTTTTTATACTGAGTGCAAATTATTTTTGAAAATCCAAATTTTACAAGCGCGTAACTTCTGAATCCCTTGACGGATTTTTCCAATTGAAACGTCAAAATCTAGAGAATTTTATGTTCTTTAAAAAAACATTCAAACATTTTGAATTTTTTTTTTCTACAGTGTTCAAATTGCAGTTTTTTTTATGCGGCGAGCAAATTATTTTTGAAAATTTAAATTTTACAAGCGGATAACTTCTGAATTATTTAACGGATTTTTCCAATCGAAACGTCAAAATCTGGCGAATTTTATGTTCTTTAAAAAAGCATTCAAATATTTTGAATTTTTTTTTCTAAAGTGTTCAAATTGCAGTTTTTTATGCTGCGAGCAAATTATTTTTGACAATCCAAATTTTACAAGCGGATAACTTCTGAATTATTTAACGGATTTTTCCAATCGAAACGTCAAAATCTAGAGGATTTTATGTTCTTTAAAAAAGCATTCAAACATCTGAAAATATTTTTTTCTTAAGTGTTCAAACTGCAGTTTTTTATACTGAGTGCAAATTATTTTTGAAAATCCAAATTTTACAAGCGCGTAACTTCTGAATCCCTTGACGGATTTTTCCAATTGAAACGTCAAAATCTAGAGAATTTTATGTTCTTTAAAAAAACATTCAAACACTTTGAATTTTTTTTTTCTACAGTGTTCAAATTGCAGTTTTTTATGCGGCGAGCAAATTATTTTTGAAAATTTAAATTTTACAAGCGGATAACTTCTAAATTATTTAACGGATTTTTCCAATCGAAAAGTCAAAATCTGGTGAATTTTATATTCTTTAAAAAAGTATTCAAACATCTCAAAATATTATTTTCTTAAGTGTTCAAATTGCAGTTTTTTATGCGGCGAGCAAATTATTTTTGAAAATTCAAATTTTGCAAGCGGATAACTTCTGCATTCTTTAACGGATTTTTCCAATCGAAACGTCAAAATCTAGAGGATTTTATGTTCTTTAAAAAAGCATTCAAACATTTTGAATTTTTTTTCCAAAGTGTTCAAATTGCCGTTTTTTATGCTGCGAGCAAGCTATTTTTGAAAATCCAAATTTTACAAGCGCGTAACTTCTGAATACTTTAACGGATTTTTCCAATCGAAACGTCAAAATCTGGTGAATTTTATGTTCTTTAAAAAATCATTCAAACATTTAAAAATATTTTTTTCTAAAGTGTTTAAATTGCAGTTTTGTGCTGCGAGCGAATTATTTTTGAAAACGCATAACTTCTAAATCCTTTGACGGATTTTTAGCAATTTTTTTTTTTTCAAAAAGAAGGCATAGTGGCTCTACCATCAAAATGTTCCACCAGCCGCCACTGATGTCATTGACCATCTTAAAATTTTTTTTTTTTATTCACTCCACAATGCTATATTTGTTTTGCATTTCAGCTAAAATACTGCGCCATCTATTAAAAAAAAAGGTTATCGATAATGTCCTTCGGTTCATTTCATACAAATTTGCATTCAAGCTTTAAATATTTATTTTGTTAGACTTAAAATGATAAGCATTTGAAACTTTTAAGTGTCACAGTGTTATCATTTTTTTGCATTCGAACAAAAATACTGCGCCAACTATATTTAAAATAAAAAAAGGTTATCGATAATGTCCTTCAGTTGATTTTATTGCAATTTGTGTTGCATTCGAACTTGAAATATTTATTTTATTGCACTCAAAATGATTAGCATGTGTCACAATATTATCACTTTTTTTTGCATTAGAACATCATAAATACTGCGCAATCAATATTAATAAAAAAAAGGTTATCAATGATGTCCTGCGGTTCATTTAATTTCAAGCTTTAAATAGAGAATAGCATTTCTAAATATTATTTTATATTCAATACCGTATACTCCCATTTACCCTTCCGCTCATGTTCAAATTACGATTTTCATGAACAGAAAAAAAAAATTGCTACAAGTAGTAAACCCAAAATTACTCGAAATTCATTTTAATTTAAGATTCAGTGCGAATATCTAAACATACATTTTTAAATAATACCACGAAACCAATTTTGAAATTGCAAACTTCATAAACTGAGAAAATCTCCAAATGCTCCTCCTTGTTCAGGTGCTCAAAAAATTAAAACGAAAATCTTCAAAAATCCACATCTCTATTGAAAATTGTTGAATTTATAAAAACCAAGTTGATTTTGAATAAGCGATAATTCAGCCATTGAGAATATTTTTTATGAAATTTTTCCTGCACGTTTTATATTTTTTCTGCAATGTTTTTGTTCAACTGATCAAAAAATTTAAACGAAAATTTTCAAAAATCCATATCTCAATTGAAAATTGTTGAATTTTCAAAAACCAAATTGTTTCTGAACAAGCGATACTTCAACCATTGAGGATGATTTTTTATGGATTTTTTTCTGCATGTTTTATATTTTCTTTTGTGATGTTTTTGATCAGGTGCTCAAAAAATAAAATCTAAAATTTTCAAAAATCCACATCTCTATTGAAAATTGTTGAATTTACAAAAACCAAATTGATTTTGAATAAGCAATACTTCGACCATTGAGGATGATTTTTTATGGATTTTTTTCTGCATGTTTTATATTTTCTTTTGTGATGCTTTTGATCAAGTGCTCAAAAAATTAAAACTAAAATTTTCAAAAATACATATCTCTATTGAAAATTGTTGAATTTACAAAAACCAAATTGATTTTGAACAAGCGATACTTCGACAATTGAGGATGATTTTTTATATATTTTTTTCTGCATGTTTTATATTTTCTTTTGTGATGTTTTTGATCAGGTGCTCAAAAAATTAAAACTAAAATTTTCAAAAATCCACATCTCTATTGAAAATTGTTGAATTTATAAAAACCAAATTGATTTTGAATAAGCGATACTTCGACCATTGAGGATGATTTTTTATGGATTTTTTTCTGCAGGTTTTATATTTTCTTTTGTGATGCTTTTGATCAAGTGCTCAAAAAATTAAAACTAAAATTTTCAAAAATACATATCTCTATTGAAAATTGTTGAATTTACAAAACCCAAATTGATTTTGAATAAGCGATACTTCGGCCATTGAAGATGATTTTTTATATAATTTTTTCTGCATGTTTTATATTTTCTTTTGTGATGTTTTTGATCAAGTGCTCAAAAAATTCAAACTAAAATTTTCAAAAATCCATATCTCTATTGAAAATTGTTGAATTTACAAAAACTAAATTGATTTTGAACAAGCGATACTTCGGCAATTGAAGATGATTTTTTATGTAATTTTTTCTGCATGTTTTATATTTTCTTTCGTGATGTTTTTGATCAAGTACTCAACAAAATTAAACTAAAATTTTCAAAAATCCACATCTCTATTGAAAATTGTTGAATTTACAAAAACCAAGTTGATTTTGAACAAACGGTACTTCGACCATTGAGGATGATTTTTTATGGATTTTTTTCTGCATGTTTTATATTTTCTTTTGTGATGCTTTTGATCAAGTGCTCAAAAAATTAAAACTAAAATTTTCAAAAATCCACATCTCTATTGAAAATTGTTGAATTTACAAAAACCAAATTGATTTTGAACAAGCGATACTTCGACCATTGAGGATGATTTTTTATATAATTTTTTCTGCATGTTTTATATTTTCTTTTGTGATGTTTTTGATCAAGCGCTCAAAAAATTAAAACTAAAATTTTCAAAAATCCATATCTCTATTGAAAATTGTTGAATTTACAAAAACTAAATTGATTTTGAACAAGCGATACTTCGGCAATTGAAGATGATTTTTTATGTAATTTTTTCTGCATGTTTTATATTTTCTTTCGTGATGTTTTTGATCAAGTACTCAACAAAATTAAACTAAAATTTTCAAAAATCCACATCTCTATTGAAAATTGTTGAATTTACAAAAACCAAGTTGATTTTGAACAAACGGTACTTCGACCATTGAGGATGATTTTTTATGGATTTTTTTCTGCATGTTTTATATTTTCTTTTGTGATGCTTTTGATCAAGTGCTCAAAAAATTAAAACTAAAATTTTCAAAAATCCACATCTCTATTGAAAATTGTTGAATTTTCAAAAACCAAATTGTTTTTGAACAAGCGATACTTCGACCATTGAAGATGATTTTTTATGGATTTTTTTCTGCATGTTTTATATTTTCTTTTGTGATGTTTTTGATCAAGTGCTCAAAAAATTAAAACTAAAATTTTCAAAAATCCACATCTCTATTGAAAATTGTTGAATTTACAAAACCCAAATTGATTTTGAACAAGCGGTACTTCGACCATCGAGGATGATTTTTTTATGGATTTTTTCTGCATGTTTTATATTTTCTTTTGTGGTGTTTTTGATCAAGTGCTCAAAAAATTAAAACTAAAATTTTCAAAAATCCACATCTCTATTGAAAATTGTTGAATTTACAAAAACCAAATTGATTTCGAACAAGCGATACTTCGACCATTGAGGATGATTTTTTATATAATTTTTTCTGCATGTTTTATATTTTCTTTTGTGAAAGTTACATTAAAAAAAAACAATGTAAGTGAAAAAGAATGTATCACTCAGTGTTTTTCCACGTGCTAATTAACGCAATCCACTCATGACTACTTGTTTTGGCGAAATTCCCCCGATCAAACAATGGCCAAAAGGTCGTTTGCACCGAAACCGCAATTAAGCCGATTGCTCCTTTTCTTCGCTCTTCTCGAATATCACCATCGTCGTTTTGTCCCTCCTAGCGAACGGAGGACGACGACGACGACGGCAGAGATGAGTCAAAGGAGCGCGGCTTGTTAAAGGAGGCGAATGATTGACGGTAATCAAAAGGCCAGCAGCAGCGGCAGCGGCGGTGGTTCTTGCAAAAAGTAAAGTTATGACTTCATCACGGCCTGGCGACCACCGGGCCGCTAACAAGATCCCAACTTTTCACAGGTTCGCTCTCTCCGGACGAGATGAGCTTCGGAATTATCACGCACACACACACGCGAACAAGAAAGAGAGAAGTTGAACAAGGCCACACGCAAACCTTGCGCAAAGGAGGCCTCGAAGGAAACGGCAACCTGCGGTTCTTGCGATTCATTCAGCGTTTGCGAAAAATTGCCGGGGAACATTAATAAACCGTTTCGTCAGGTCGTTACCAATCGATCGGATTAATGATGCGTAAACGGGTACCTTCACTTCAAATGCCGACCTCACCGTTTGTAACAATGAAACGGGCGTGGGATGGGAAGAATTGTCAAGTGGAAACAATTGTATTGTTACCAACAATAAGTTGGTCGAAAATATCGAGAACATTTTCTTTCGCGTTTCAAACGGAACAGAACGGTGTTTTTGATTGTCAAACATTTTTGGCGTTTGAAAAACTGGTTGCCTTGGCGATTTGATTTAAAAATGGCGAACTTGCGTCAGTGCCACCCTTTTCTGACGGTTGTAGAAAAGGGTAATTCCTTGGCGTTTTAAAAATGGCAAACTTCGCGTTCAAATAGCACCCTTTTCTGACGTTCGCAGGAAATGATAATTTTCGTTTTGCGTGTAGTGCATTTATCTAGTTGCCCATGTAAGGTAATTAAACACATAATCATGTACACATTTCAATTTACACAAGCATTTCGACGTGCAGTAATATCTGGTTCTGGGAGTGACCGGAGAGCGTGTTTATTTACATAAAACAGATGAACCTCGGGCAAGGGGTTATCGTGTCAATTTGTGTGGCGTACTCGGTGTTATTGCGAAAGGAAAGTTACCGCCGCCGATGTTCTAAAAAAAAAAAATCACACAAATCCGAGTTTAAAGCAAATATTAAATAACGGACTGCATTTCTAGCGATACGCACGACTGTAAACATAGGTGCGATAAGAGATGTCGCCAACATGTAAATTGGTGGTCATCTAGCGTTTCTAACTATAGGCTAAAAACATTACTGCAGTAATCGTACGATGACACCGACTTGCTTCTATCTACACGTAAAACGTTACTGCAGTAATCGTGCTCAATGAAAATAACTTGTCGTTATTGTAAACATTGGTCCGATAAGAGTAAGAGATGACGCCAACGTGTAAATACGCGGTTATCTAATGACTTGTAAGGATAGTAATTTGAAATAGATAGTAATTCTACCAAATAAAAACTCTCGGCAAGATTGTTTAACATTTTTTTATATGTAACTAACAACAAATGCTTTCCTCCGATTTTAATGAAATTTGGTGGATTTGTAGAGGAGGCCAAAATACAGGGTGTTCGATGAAGGATGGCCACCGACAAAATTATATACGAAAGTGAATATGAGAAAATCCTGGAAATTATTTTTAAGTTCCGCATTTCGCCGCAAGAGGGCGCAATTGATAAATCATAAAATTAGGGATTCCTCCGAAAACTCTCATATTAAGCGATTATTAAATTTTAGAAACATCATTAGAAAGCCTGAAAATTTTTGATTTTTTTAAATCAAGCAACTGCCAAACGCGCCGTTTGATTTTGATTAATCAAACGTCAAAGTATAGCGAATTTAGTGTAATTTTTAAACTGATTATTTATCGTATTTTTTTTTTATTTCTAAGATTTTAAAATCGTAATTTTGATTTTTTTAAATACACAACTTCCAAACGCGTTTTTCGATTTTGATGATTTTAACGTCAAAATGTGGAGGATTTAGTGCATTTTAAAAACAGCTTAAGAAACGTTTTCGTGAAAGAACGCAAATTGTCAAAATTGCACGTTTTCAAAGTCAAAAGATTAAAATTTGCAATTTTGATTTTTTTAAATTCACAACATCCAAACGCGTTGTTCGATTTGGATGATAACTGTCAAAATATTTAGTAGTAATATTTTAGTGAAAACAACGTAAAACCTCAAAAGTTTACGTTTTCAAAGCTCGAAGATTTGTATTGCGATTTTGATTTATTAAATTGCACAACTGTCAAAACGCGTTGTCCAATTCTGATGATTTGAACGTCAAAATGTGGAGAATTTAGCGCAATTTAGATATTGGTTTGGAAATATGTATTATCGTGAAATTAACGCAAAAGGCAAATTTTTAAAGTAAAAAAAATTAAATTTTGATTTATGAAATTGCACAACTTCCAAAATCATTGTCCGATTTAGATGATTTTAACGCCAAACTGTAGAATATTTTATGTAATTAAAAAAAAACTGGTTAAAACATGATTTTGTGAAATTTTGCTCGTTTTCAAAGTTTTTGCGATTTTGATTTTTGAAATTGCATATGTGCCAAACGTGTTGTCTGATTTTGATAATTCTGGCGTTGAATACAATTTAAAAGCGGGTTTAGAAATGTTTTTGTGAAATTAACGCAGAACGTCGAAATTGCACTTTTAAAAATAAAAAAAAAATGCGATTTAGATTTTTGAAATTGCACAACTGCCAAACGTGTTTTCAGATTTTGATAATTCTGGCGTTGAATTGAGTACAATTTAAAAACGGTTTTAGAAATGTTTTCGTGAAATTAACGCAAAACGTCAAAATTGCACGTTTTTAAATTTCAAAAAATGCGATTTTGATTTATAAAATTTGGTAACTCCCAAGCGCGTTGCCCGATTTTGATGACTCTCGCGTCAAAACGTGGCGAATTTAATGACATTTAAAGAGTGGGTTAAGAAATGTTTTCGTGAAATCAACGTAAAAGGTCAAAATTGCACGTTTTCAAAGTCAAAATATTTAAAATTGCATTTTTGATTTTTTTTTTAATTGCACAACTTCCAAACGCGTTATTCGATTTTGATGATTTTAACGTAAAAATGTGGCGACTTTCGTGCAATTTAAAAACAGTTTTGTGGAATCAACTAAAAAGGTCAAAATTGGACGTTTTCAAAGTCAAAATATTTAAAATTGAATTTTTGATTTTTTTTTTAATTGCACAACTTCCAAACGCGTTATTCGATTTTGATGATTTTAACGTAAAAATGTGGCGACTTTCGTGCAATTTAAAAACAGTTTTGTGGAATCAACTAAAAAGGTCAAAATTGGACGTTTTCAAAGTCAAAATATTTAAAATTGCATTTTTGATTTTTTTTTAATTGCACAACTTCCAAACGTGTTATTCGATTTTGATGATTTTTACGTAAAAATGTGGCGACTTTCGTGCAATTTAAAAACAGTTTTGTGGAATCAACTAAAAAGGTCAAAATTGCACGTTTTCAATGTCATACACACACACAGACACAAAAATGTTTTTTCCAGAAATTGTTGAAATGGCATCTAGGGACCCCAAAACGGATATTTCCGTAAAAAAAAATTTGAAAAAAAAAATCACGATCACAATACTTTCACGTACTTCGTAACGGAGAAAGTAAAAAAAAAACACGTTGTTCTATTTTGATTAAATAAACGTCAAAAGTGGCGACTTTATTATAATCTTAAAACTGATTACAATTTCTTTTCCTAAAATTAATACAAAAAATTCAAAAATCGCACAACTTTCATACGCGTTGCCCGATTTTGATGATTTTAACGTCAAAATATGGCGATTTTTTTTTCACCACATCAACGCAAAATTATCACGATGTTAATTTTTTTAATTGCAAGCTGCCAAACGCATGGTCTTGGCGTTAAAATGTGGAAAATTGAGTGCAGAAGGCTGAAAGACCTCTGGTCAATTGCCTGTTGGGGTGATTTGTAAAAGTATAAGACAACAAAAAATATTTTCCAAAAAAATCATTTTTACAACAAATTACAATAAGCAAACGCACACATCTAACTTTTAAAGAATTATTCAAAAATGATTAGGTTTAGGTATTTTTTCGAGACAATCGCCAAAAATGGCCAATCGAAAAAACTTTGATTTTTTAAAACCTGGCCAACTTTTATAGCATTATTCAGAAATAATTAAGATTCGAAATTCTAGAAAAATTCATCATTTAATTTTCCAGATAATCACCATCAAAGCCATTTTTAAGCGTTCGAATATTAAAAAAAGCGTTGATTTTTTTTAAACTGAAAACATTTACAGACTTAATTTGAACAGATTCATTTCAATATCATCAGATTTGAATATTTGAATACTTAAGCAAAATCAATCAACTTTATTTGCCTAGTTTTTCATTAAATCACCATTAAACATGGCCATTATTAACGCTTAAAAATCGAAAAACTGTAGATTTTTCGCAACCCAATAGAAATGCAGACTTCAAACTTCTGCAGCATTATATTTGGCTTTAAAACTATTAAAAAAACAAAAGCATGTCAAGATAATCACGTTCGATCCAAGAATGCTAAGTTTTAGCTCTTCAAAATCGAAAAAGCTTTGATTATTCAAGGCCAAAACTTTCACAGAATTGATGATCAATGAAAGGGGTTTAATACAAAAAATAGGCATGCCCGCTAACCCGGTTTTTCAGATAATCGCCATCATCAAACTCAAAATTTACAATTCTCAACGTGCAAAAATCGAAAAAGCGTTGATTTTTTAAAAACCAAAAAAATGAAGACTTCCAACTTTAACAGCATTTTTATGGAATAATTGGGCTTTAATATTCTTAATCGCCATCAAACTCAAAATTTACAAATTTCAACGCGCAAAAATCGAAAAAGCGTTGAATTTTTAAAAACCAAAAAAAATGAAGACTTCCAACTTTAACAGCATTTTTGTGGAATAATTGGGCTTTAATATTCTAGAAAGCACATTAATTATTTAGTTTTGTAGATAATCACTATCAAACCCAATAATTTCCATTTTCAACGTGTAGAAAAAATATTGATTTTTCAAAAACTGACTTGGAATTTTAACACCATTATTGACACATAGTTGAGCAAATTAAAATTAAACCATCTTGTTAATTAACTTTTCTAGATAAATCAAAATTGCTGAGAATGCCAAAATGAACAACTTATAAACAATAAGTTTTTTAGAAATCCCTTTAGTTTTTGATTGAATTGAGTGTTAGAATTTGATCGGAGAAAGTGACGGAGCTATTATTTGATGAGATACAGGCACAGACAGGCACAATTCTTCCAGAATTAGTCGAAATCGCTTGTAGGGACGAATATTTCCGTACCAATTTTTTTTTTTTTTAACATTTTCACGATCACGAAGACGATAGTTACCTGCCCAACAAAGAGATGTCTAAAACATGTTAATGGACAACTTAAAGCCAATCTTATTGAAATAACAATTTGCGTATAAATATTTATGACATTGTTCTCGTAATAATGACTATAATTTAATCGATCGGCGCGCGGTGATTAGCGTGTCAATAAATTTAGCGCAATTAGTAATTGCAATGCAAAGGAGTGGTTGAGTATTTATAAACGGCATAAATCGGAGAGTGTACCATCGTCGTGTGGTGTGGCTTATTAAGAGGATGGTTTATGGGGATCCGCGGCGTAGGACGCAATATCGTTATTTTTTATTGAATGGGGGCCCCGATAATCGCAGATGTGAAATTGAGATATCTCCGCCGGATAGTATGGCCGGTGAAGCAGCGGCGCCTGGGGGCACCTTCGGCCTTGTCTCGCGTGCACACCGCACACCATTAATGATAAAGAAGAACCACCGCGTCGCGATGACCACACAGAAAGGTCCGTTTCTCATGGTAATCGTTGCGGCCGCCTCTATCTGCCTTCGGACGCGTCCACGTCTCTCTCCCTGAATCCGTCGCTCGGTCGGTCGGGGTTGGATCTCCTCTCGATCTCTTTCAAGTGGCCGTCCGCTCGCTGAAATATCGCCGCGCGGTCTGTCCGTTATTTATAGGACACGGCGGGGATTTTCCTTTTTTTTTATTTCTTGCGGCTTTTGAATTATGCCTACATTTAATTTCATCCAGACTTTATACCAGGGGTGGCCAAAGCGTCGACCGCGTCAGTAAAGTTCTATGACGCGTCCGTCGCTGAGCGAAAGACGCAGGCGACTTTCACGATACACTGCTATCGTATGTTCATTAAAAAAAAAAACTCAAAACTCAAGTGTGCCATGACTTTTTCGTTTTAAAAATTCAAGTTGGCACACTTGTTAGGAATTGACATATAAACGTCAGATCTTTCTAGAAGTCACAATTATTCCGTGCTCACAATGGTTTACAGCAACCAGCAAAAAACGTTACTAGTTGAAACTTATTTCCGAAATGGGAGTAAAGTGGACGGTTTTTTTTTTTAATGAAGATACTTTACAAAAATATACTTATGGAGCGTCAGAAGACGTGTGTCTACCAACCATCAATCGCGCGTCCGCAACCGAGACGCGGACGCTCAGCGACGGACGCGTCATAGGAATCGCACCTATTTATTCTCTCGCAATGTTTTTCTAATAAAATTTCGTTCGAAATTCGATTGCGCGTGATGATGATTAATCAAAAAAATGATTTTCCAAAATTGTTTCCTTTTTGGAATGATTAATTAAATTAAGTCCTCGATACCCCCCTCTCTCGGGGTATACATCTTCCGGATGCAATTCACCCCGACCGAACCCGAAAACTAGCCCTAACCAAATCCCGGCCCTTCGAACCGGATTTGCATAACTGAAACATAAAACGGACATTTCCATACTTTATTTATTTATTTATTTATTAATTAAATAAACGGTACAACACCTTTTTACAAAATAATCGATTGTTGTAATGATGGTTATTAAGACCCTTCAATTATACACCACCCTCGAAAACATTTGAAACGGAGGAAAACTACAATTCACAGTTGCTAAAAAAAGAAAATGTAATTTTTTATTTTTAATAATTTACCACCAAAAATTAGCCGCCCGAACAAAATACCTGTCAGATCATTAGTTCTTATCAATACAGTCAGGTGAGAGGCAACACCGCTACGAAAAATTGTAGCTTTTTCGCTTTTCCGACCTAGTGCGGAAAGTGCCTGAATTTTTTTTTTAACAAGTTTATCTTCAATTTTCATCATTTTCTATTAATTGCATAAAAAACTGTCTTAAGGCTTTTTTGTAAATCATAGGTTCAGCTACAGTGTGATA
The DNA here is from genome assembly GCA_910593695.2 of Ocypus olens. Taxonomy (NCBI): domain Eukaryota; kingdom Metazoa; phylum Arthropoda; class Insecta; order Coleoptera; family Staphylinidae; genus Ocypus; species Ocypus olens. Next base: position 8,542,320 of record OU343060.1, on the reverse strand, counting down.
CTTTATTTTTTTAAATTGGTGCACGGAATTGGGCGCTATGAATTTTTGAAAATTGCATTTCGCGGATTTTTTGTTTTGACTTTGAAAACTGTTTTTTCACCATTTTTTATTAATTGCACAAAAAACTGTCTTAGAGCTTTTTTGTAAATCATAAGTTAAGCTACAGTATGATGCTCTATTTTTCAAAATTGGTGTACGGTATTGAGCGCTATGAATTTTTGAAAATTGGATTTAGCAAATTGTTTGTTTTGACTTTGAAAAATATGTTTTTTTTCACCATTTTCTATTTATTGCACAAAAAACTGTCTTAAAGCTTTTTTGTAAACCATAAGTTAACCTACAGTTTGATGCTTTATTTTTTAAAATTGGTGCACGGTATTGAGCGCTATGAATTTTTGAAAATTGGTTTTCGCGGATTTTTGTTTTGACGTTGAAAATATGTTTTTTTTCACCATTTTCTATTAATTGCACAAAAAACTGTCTTAAGGCTTTTTTGTAAATCATAAATTCAGCTACAATGTGATGCTTTATTTTTTAAAATTGGTGCACGGTATTGGGCGCTATGAATTTTTGAAAATTGCGTTTTGCGGATTTTTTGTTTGACTTTGAAAATATGTTTTTTTCACCATTTTCTAATAATTGCACAAAAAACTGACTTAAGGCTTTTTCTTGTAAATCATAAGCCAAGTTACAGTATGATGCTTAATTTTTTTAAATTGGTGCATGGTATTGAGTACTATGAATTTTTGAAAAGTGGATTTTATAAATTTTTTATTTTGACTTAACCTACAGTATGATGCTTTATTTTTTTTAATTGGTGCACTGTAATGGGCGCTATGAATTTTTGAAAATTGAATTTTGCGGAGTTTTTGTTTTGACTTTGAAAAATATGTTTTTTTCACCTTTTTTTATTAATTGCACAAAAAACTGCCTTAAAGCTTTTTTGTAAACCTTAAGTTAACCTACAGTTTGATGCTTTATTTTTTTAAATTGGTGCACGGTATTGAGCGCTATTAATTTTTGAAAATTAGATTTTGCGGATTTTTTGTTTGACTTTGAAAATATGTTTTTTTCACCATTTTCTATTAATTGCACAAAACACTATCTTGGGGCTTTTTTGTAAATCATAAGTTAAGCTACAGTGTGATGCTTTATTTTTCAAAATTGGTGTACAGTATTGAGCGCCATGAATTTTTGAAAATTGGATTTCGCGAACGTTTTGTGTTTTTTTTTTACCATTTTCTATTAATTACACAAAAAACTGTCCCAGGGCTTTTTTGTAAATCATAAGTTAAGCTACAATGTGATGCTTTATTTTTTTTTAATTGGTGCACGGTTTGAGCGCTATTAATTTTTGAAAATTAGATTTTGCGGCTTTTTTGTTTGACTTTGAAAATATGTTTTTTTTCACCATTTTCTAATAATTGCACAAAAAACTGTCTTAAGGCTTTTTTGTAAATCACAGGTTCAGTTACAGTGTGATGCTTTATTTTTAAAAATTGGTGCACGGTATTGGGCGCTATGAATTTTTGAAAATTGGATTTTGCGGATTTTTTGTTTTGACTTTGAAAAATATGTTTTTTTCACCATTTTTTATTGATTTCACAAAAAACTGTCTTAAAGCTTTTTTGTAAACCTTAAGTTAACCTACAGTTTGATGCTTTATTTTTAAAAATTGGTGCACGGTATTGGGCGCTATGAATTTTTGAAAATTGGATTTTGCGGATTTTTTTGTTTTGACTTTGAAAATATGTTTTTTTCACCATTTTTTATTAATTTCACAAAACACTGTCTTAAAGCTTTTTTGTAAATCATAAGTTAAGCTACAGTGTGGTGCTTTATTTTTCAAAATTGGCGTACGGTATTGAGCGCCATGAATTTTTGAAAATTGGATTTCGCGGACTTTTTGTGTTTTTTTTTTACCATTTTCTATTAATCGCACAAAACACTGTCTTGGGGCTTTTTTGTAAATCATAAGTTAAGCTACAGTGTGATGCTTTATTTTTTAAAATTGGTGTACGGTATTGAGCGCGATGAATTTTTGAAAATTGCGTTTCGCGGATTTTTTTTTGTTTTTTTATACTATTTTCTATTAATTGCACAAAAATCCGTCTTTGGGCTTTTTTGTAAATCATATGTTAAGCAACAGTGTGATGCTTTATTTTTCAAAATTGGTGTACGGTATTGAGCGCCATGAATTTTTGAAAATAGCACTTTAGGAATTTTTTGTTAACTTTCAAAATCTTTTTTTCCTCCATTTACTATTAATTGCACAAAAACTGACTAAAGGTTTATTTTGAAAACCATAAGTTAAGACACACTTTGATACTTTATTTTTCAAAATTGGTGCAAGCAATTGAGCACTATGAATTTTTGAAAATAGCACTTTAGGATTTTTTTGCCAACTTTGAAAATCCTTATTTTTCACCATTTTCTATTAATTGCAGAAAAAGCTCTTGGAGCTTTTTAGTAAATCATAAGTTAAGCTGCAGTTTAATACTTTATTTTTTTAAATTGGTGCAGCCTATTAAGTACTATGGATTTTTGAAAATAGGACTTTAAGAATTTTTTGTTAACTTTCAAAAATTTTTGTAAAATTTTACCGGCACGATTTATATTTATTTCAATATTTTTCGTGGTAGAGTCGACAATTAAAAATTTAGAATTTAAAAAAAATCGCAACTTGTAAGAAAATTGTTGGATTTTTAAAAACCAGAATTATTTTGAAAGAATGATGTTTCCTTAACTAAATAAAAAAATTGTAAAATTGTACGATTTATATTTATTTCAATTTTTTTCGTTGTAGAGTCGACAATTCAAAATTTAGAATTAAAAAAAAATCGCAACTCAAAAAACAAAAATTTCACTATTTTCTATTAATTGCACCAAAAACCGTAATCATGAATTCAGCCAAATTTTGACGTTACAGTTTTTAAAATTGGTACACCCTATTGAGCGCTGCGATTTTCTGAAAATGGGATTTCGCAGATTTTTTGTTTAACTTAAAAATCCTCATTTTTCACCATTTTCTATTAATTGCATAAAAAACTGTTTCAGCACTTTTATTTTAATCGTGAGTTTAGCCACATTTTGATGTATCAGTTTTCAAAATTGGGGCACCCTATTGAGCGCTTTGAATTTTTGAAAATGGAATTTCGCAAATTTTTTGGTTAACTTTAAAAATCCTAATTTTCGCCATTTTCTATCAATTGCACAAAAAAAAAAACTGCTTCAGGACTTTTATTTTAATCATGAGTTCAGCCACATTTTGACGTTTCATTTTTCAAAATTGGTGCACCTTATTGAGCTCTATGAATTTTTGAAAATGGGATTTCACAAATTTTTTGTTTAACTTCAAAAATTCTCATTTTCACCATTTTCTATTAATTACACAAAAAACTGTTTCAGGACTTTTATCTTAATCTTGAGTGTAGCCACATTTTGACTTTTCATTTTTCAAAATTGGTGCACCCTATTGACCGCTGTGAATTTTTGAAAATGGAATTTCGCGTTAACTTTAAAAATCCTTATTTTTCACTATTTTTTATTAATTGCACAAAACACTGTTTCTAGACTTTATTTTAATCATGAGTTTTAGACACATTTTGACGTTTGAGTTTTCAAAATTGGCGCAACCTATTGAGCGCTGTGAATTTTTGAAAGTGGGATTTTGCAGATTTTTTGTTTAACTTTGAAAATCCTCATTTTTCACCATTTTCTATTAATTACACAAAAAACTGTTTCAGGACTTTTATCTTAATCATGAGTTTAGCCACATTTTGACGTTTCATTCTTTAAAATTGGTGCCCCCTATTGAGCGCTGTGAATTTTTGAAAATGGAATTTCGCGTTAACTTTAAAAATCCTTATTTTTCACCATTTTTTATTAATAGCACAAAACACTGTTTCAAGATTTTATTTTAATCATGAGTTTTAGACACATTTTGACGTTTGAGCTTTCAAAATTGGCGCAACCTATTAAATAAATAATTTTCACAAAAAAAAAAAAATACAAAATGGTCAAAAAATTTTGTTTCGTAAAAAGCGTTGGTTTTTCCAGTGGACTTCTCTTATGATAATAACACCTGCACTCGACTGCAAAATCTTCCTGTCCGACCATTATAACAACATAATCTCTAAATTTTACAACTCGACGCGATTTCCCACCATTAGAAAGTATCATTGTTATTTTTTTTTTGCCAGCGCGACCGTAAAGAAAAACAAGTTACGACCGTCGCTAACGCTACCGTCCGCGGTTCTCACGTGTTTCGTCATTTACGTAATCGGCCGGACATTAAAGAAGGCAGAGAAATTCGCGACGTGAAAGGGGAAATTACATCAATCCCATTACATCATCACCTCTGTCGATGTACCGAAAACGCATTTTGTCACTTGTATAGGCACGAATGGCGAGGTTACGTAAGGTGTAATAAGAAATTGAATTGTCGTGACAACAATGATGGTGTTTCTGGTTTTGAAGGAACAAATAGTGTTCAATTGTCGTCGTCTACATTGGCGGGAATGTCACGTTTTGCGTATAATAATGGGTATTGAATCGTTTTAAGTTGTATTGTTATCGGGAGATTATTACGGTGGCAATACCGTTTGGAGTTATTATATCTTCACCAGAACCTAGAAATTGGTTTTTATTGCGGAAAATTGTTTTTTTTCACAAACGGGAGAGGAATTCGAGTTCTCTCCTGTCGAAGTCATGAAATCGTGACAGAAATAACATTTCTCGCTCTTGGGAGGGAAATGATTACGTCACGACTGACGGACAATTTGACAGATCTTTAGAAAATTGACTTTTTTTTCGGAAAAATCGTTGCCGATCACACAATTTAACGGATCTTAAAAAAAGTTGACGGATTAATCCGATAGCTATCTAACGAGATTATTCTTTAACAGAACAAAAATGATTCACGTTTTCGAAAAATAAAAATATTAATGACGAATTAAATGCTGTTGATATTAAATATTTGATTATGTGCTAGCAACATATACGTTTTGCGTGGCATTCATGAAATTCAAATGCTGATTGACGCATCTGACGTCTGTGCGACAAACAATGGAGAAAAACTGATGGCTATATGTAAATAAGCAACAAATTTCACTGTTTATGTTGTCGTCGCGAAATGTGCACGCGTAAAATAGAGGCGTTGACAGTTGAATATGCGAGCAGTTGGAGTTTTCTAGGGCGTTCAAACAACGCGTCCAAACACTTCAAATTGTAACTTTATGTCCACGTTTGTTTCCAATCAGCTTTACTATTTATTCTGTTGCAATCGAATTTGTTTGTTTGAATTTGTTATTCTTTTTTATCAGTTGCATTGCAAAAATTTTTACACCTGGCACTATTTTTTTTATGAGAAATTGTTATTTTTTATCAAATAGATTAAAATTCTAAGGCGTCACAGTTTTAGAACCAAAAAGACTCGAAACTCAAATTCGTTTTGCATATCGCATTAGTTGTTTTTCTTGCCATTTGCGCTCCCTTTTACAAGCTCTGATTATGTTTTTAGCATAGCACACCTTAAACTTTAAAAATAACTAAATTCAGAAACTATTGTTCATTCAAATTAAATACAGTTTTTGAAAATCCGCTAATTACTTTTCGAGTTATGAATTTTTGAAAATTTTAATTTTCCAATTGTGGAACACTCGGACAAAAAAATAAAAGAAAAATATCAATCGTGTTGACTAAATTCTACAAAAATTAAAATAAATTCACAAATTATTGTTTATTCAAACTAAGTACAGTTTTTGAAAATCCGCTAATTATTTTGAGAGTTGTGATTTTTTGAAAATTTCAATTTTCCAATTGTGGAACACTCGGACAAAAAAAATAAAAGAAAAATATCAATCGTGTTGACTAAATTCTACAAAAATTAAAATAAATGCACAAATTATTGTTTATTCAAACTAAGTACAGTTTTTAAAAATCCGCTAATTATTTTGCGAGTTGTGAATTTTTGAAAATTTTAATTTTCCAATTGTGGAAGACTCGGACAAAAAATAAAATAAAAATATAAGTCGTGTTGACTAAATTCTACAAAAATTAAATTAAATTCACAAATTATTGTTTATTCAAACTAAGTACAGTTTTTGAAAATCCACTAATTACTTTTCGAGATGTGAATTTTTGAAAATTTTAATTTTCGAATTGTGGAACACTCGGACAAAAAAATAAAAGAAAAATATCAATTGTGTTGACTAAATTCTACAAAAATTAAAATAAATTCACAAATGATTGTTTATTCAAACGGAGTATAGTTTTTGAAAATCCGCTAATTATTTTGCGAGTTGTGAATTTTTGAAAATTTTAATTTTCCAATTGTGGAACCCTCGGACAAAAAAATAAAAAAAAAATATAAAACGTATTGACTAAATTCTACAAAAATTCAATTAAATACACAAATTATTGTTTATTCAAACTGAGTACAGTTTTTGAAAATCCGCTAATTATTTTGCGAGTTGTGAATTTTTGAAAATTTTAATTTTCCAATTGTGGAACACACGAGCAAAAAGAATAAAAGAAAAATATCAATCGTGTTGACTAAACTCTACAAAAATTAAAATAAATCCACAAATTATTGTTTATTCAAAATAAGTACAGTTTTTGAAAATCCACTAATTATTTTGCGAGTTGTGAATTTTTGAAAATTTTAATTTTCCAATTGTGGAACACACGAGCAAAAAAATAAAATAAAAATGTAAATCGTGTTGACTAAATTCTACAAAAATTAAAATAAATGCACAAATTATTGTTTATTCAAAATAAGTACAGTTTTTGAAAATCCGCTAATTATTTTGCAAGTTGTGAATTTTTGAAAATTTTAATTTTCCAATTGTGGAACACACGAGCAAAAAAAATAAAATAAAAATGTAAATCGTGTTGACTAAATTCTACAAAAATTAAAATAAATGCACAAATTATTGTTTATTCAAAATAAGTACAGTTTTTGAAAATCCGCTAATTATTTTGCGAGTTGTGAATTTTTGAAAATTTTAATTTTCCAATTGTTAGAACACTCGGGCAAAAAAAAAATATCAATCGTGTTGACTAAATTCTACAAAAATTAAAATAAATGCACAAATTATTGTTTATTCAAAATAAGTACAGTTTTTAAAAATCCACTAATTATTTTGCGAGTTGTGAATTTTTGAAAATTTTAATTTTTAAATTGTGGAACACTCGGACAAAAAAATAAAAGAAAAATATCAATCGTATTGACTAAATTCTACAAAAATTAAAATAAATTCACAAATTATTGTTTATTCAAAATAAGTACAGTTTTTAAAAATCCACTAATTACTTTTCGAGTTGTGAATATTTGAAAACTTTAATTTTCACGTAATCGATGTTTTTTATAACTATGCACCGGAAATATAATAATTATAAAATTCGCAATCCAACAACCAACATTTCATGTATAAGTAGGATGCATCGAAAATGCAAAATTCATAAATTGCATTGAAAATATAATGTACCGAAAACTTTAACTGTGTAAAGTTTTCTGTACATGGAATTTTATAATTATTATATTTTCAATGCACCGAACTTTATGAAGTATACGTCAATGATTTTTATTAATAAAGTTCACCGCGTCGTTGATAATAATAATCGTTTTTTTTTTCTATTTTATAAAACATAATAATTATAAAATTCTGTGTGCATAAAATTACACGCTTATATAATTTTCATTTTAAGAGTACCATTCCTTTATGATATTAGATATATCGATAATTATTTATTTATAAAATTCGGTGGATCGGTAATTTTATATTCATAAAATTCGCTGCAACTAAACTTTCATTTTTCATAAGTTCGGTGCATTGAAAACTATCTTTCTAAGTCTATCTCAGAAAGACTAAAAAAATACTTCCTCGACCTTGTGTTTTAGTCTTTGTAAGTCTTAATGTTTACATAATCGGGCTATGTTTCGTTTTAATTAAACCTATTTAATGCATCTGCGATAAGTGTGGATTTTCATTTTACTGTAGGCAACCGTACATACGGCTGTGTGAGTACGGATATATATGTAATGTAAACTCGAGCTTATAATCCAGTCAAATAAGAAAGAAAGAAAAAACATTAATCAGTAAAGATCTTAATTTTTCAAATTAATCAAAAGTAGAAAAATTGTGGAAAATTCGTTTGCAAAGGAATTGCCTTCAAAATTTCAAAATTATTTCAGAATTAACCTTGTTTTGGTATTCCGTGAAAACAATTGATAAATCACAGCTGGAAACAAAATGGCAGCACTAAAAACTCAAATTGAAGAAAATAAATATTTCATTACGCGATTAGAAAAATTGTGGAAAATTCGTTTGCAAAGGAATTGCTTTCAAAATTTCAAAATCAATTCAGAGTTAACTTAGTTTTGGTATTCCGTGAAAACAATTGATAACTTACAGCTAGAAACAAAATGGCAGCACTCCAAACTCAAATTGAAGAAAATTAAAATTTCATTACGCGATTAAAAAAATTGTAGAAAATTCGTTTACAAAGGAATTGCCTTCAAAATTTCAAAATCAATTCAGAATTAACTTAGTTTTGGTATTCCGTTAAAACAATTGATAAATCACAGCTGTAAACAAAATGGCAGCACTCCAAACTCGAATTGAAGAAAATTAAAATTTCATTACGCGATTAGAAAAATTGTAGAAAATTCGTTTGCAAAGGAATTGCCTTCAAAATTTCAAAATCAATTCATAATTAACCTAGTTTTAATATCCCGTTAAAACAATTGATAAATCACAGCTGTAAACAAAATGGCAGCACTCAAAACTCGAATTGAAGAAAATTAAAATTTCATTACGCGATTAGAAAAATTGTAGAAAATTCGTTTACAAAGGAATTGCCTTCAAAATTTCAAAATCAATTCAGAATTAACTTAGTTTTGGTATTCCGTTAAAACAATTGATAAATCACAGCTGTAAACAAAATGGCAGCACTCCAAACTCGAATTGAAGAAAATTAAAATTTCATTACGCGATTAGAAAAATTGTAGAAAATTCGTTTGCAAAGGAATTGCCTTCAAAATTTCAAAATCAATTCAGAATTAACTTAGTTTTGGTATTCCGTTAAAACAATTGATAAATCACAGCTGTAAACAAAATGGCAGCACTCAAAACTCGAATTGAAGAAAATTAAAATTTCATTACGCGATTAGAAAAATTGTAGAAAATTCGTTTACAAAGGAATTGCCTACTAAATTTCAAAATCAATTCAGAAGTAACCTAATTTTGGTATTCCATGAAAACAATTGATAAATCACAGCTGGAAACAAAATGGCAGCACTTAAAACACGAATTGAAGAAAATCAAAATTTCATTACGCGATTAGAAAAATTGTAGAAAATTCGTTTGCAAAGGAATTGCCTTCAAAATTTCAAAATCAATTCAGAATTAACCTAGTTTTAATATTCCGTTAAAACAATTGATAAATCACAGCTGTAAACAAAATGGCAGCACTCCAAACTCGAATTGAAGAAAATTAAAATTTCATTACGCGATTAGAAAAATTGTAGAAAATTCGTTTGCAAAGGAATTGCCTACAAAATTTCAAAATCAATTCAGAAGTAACCTAATTTTGGTATTCCATGAAAACAATTGATAAATCACAGCTGGAAACAAAATGGCAGCACTTAAAACACGAATTGAAGAAAATCAAAATTTCATTACGCGATTAGAAAAATTGTAGAAAATTCGTTTGCAAAGGAATTGCCTTCAAAATTTCAAAATCAATTCAGAATTAACCTAGTTTTAATATTCCGTTAAAACAATTGATAAATCACAGCTGTAAACAAAATGGCAGCACTCCAAACTCGAATTGAAGAAAATTAAAATTTCATTACGCGATTAGAAAAATTGTAGAAAATTCGTTTGCAAAGGAATTGCCTTCAAAATTTCAAAATCAATTCAGAATTAACCTAGTTTTAATATTCCGTTAAAACAATTGATAAATCACAGCTGTAAACAAAATGGCAGCACTCCAAACTCGAATTGAAGAAAATTAAAATTTCATTACGCGATTAGAAAAATTGTAGAAAATTCGTTTGCAAAGGAATTGCCTTCAAAATTTCAAAATCAATTCAGAATTAACCTAGTTTTGGTATCCCATAAAAACAATTGACAAATCACGGCTGAAAAAAAAATGGCGGCCCTCAAAACTCGTATTAAAGAAAATCAAAATTTCATTCCGTGATTAGAAAAATTGTAGAAAATTCATTTGCGAAGGAATTGCTTTAAAAATTTCAAAATCAATTCAGAATTAACCTAGTTTTGGTATCCCGTAAAAACAATTGATAAATCACAGCTAAAAAAAAAATGGCGACACTCAAAACTCGAATTAAAAGAAAATCAAAATTTCATTCCATCATTAGAAAAATTGTAGAAAATTCATTTGCGAAGGAATTGCATTAAAAATTTCAAAATCAATTAACCTAGTTTTGGTATCCCGTAAAAACAATTGATAAATCACAGCTGGAAACAAAATGGCAGCACTCAAAACTCGAATTGAAGAAAATTAAAATTAGAAAAATCAATTCAGAATTAAGCCAGCTTTGGTTTTTTACTTTCTCCGTTACGAAGTACGAGAAAGTATTGTGATCGTGATTTTTTTTAAATTCTTTTTACGGAAATATCCGTTTTGATGTCTCTAGATGCAATTTCAAAAATTTCTGGAAAAATTTTACCTTCTCCGTTACGAAGTACGAGAAAGTATTGTGATTGTGATTTTTTTTCAAAAAAATTTTTTTACGGAAATATCCGTTTTGGGGTCCCTAGATGCCATTTCAACAATTTCTGGAATTTTTTTTTGTGTCTGCGTGTGTGTGTGTCTGTGTATCTCAAAAACTAATAGAGCAATTGATATGAAACTTTGAACATCCGTCTTATTTGATAATCTGAAGAATTGAAGAGCTTTTGGTAAAATTTCGTACACCGGAAGTGGGCGTTTACCTTAACTGTTTTTTGTTTTTTGCCAATATTTTCTTAAATATGAAAAATATCACAAAAACATTTAAACAAACTTTGGAGACAACAAAGAAATGAACATCTTTTGCTTGAAAACATTTTTCATAAAATCATTTTTATTCGAGAATTTTTTTTTTAATTTTTGGTTTATAATTATAAAACGGTAATAGTTACATAAAATTTATGTTAATAATAATTGTAGAGAATGCTAAAATGAACAACTTCTAAAGAATAAGTTTTTTTCGAAATCCCTTTAGTTTTTGAGTAAACTGAGTTTTTGAATTGTACATAATTTTGACGTTTTAAACGTCAGTTTCATCCGTTCGATGTACATTTAAAATATGATTTCAATTGAAAATAAACCATGAGAACGTAAATATAAATGGCTATGATACCATCAAGTCGGAGAAAGTAACATGATGGGCACATCACCATTTTTTTTTTAATTTTTAGTCTTTGCAGATTATATTAAATTTAAATACAAACAAATTTGCGATAATCTATATTCACCTCTTGATTTCGTTTTATGTAATAAGCGAGGAAATTGATTTTCTTCTGCTATAATTATGATTATTCAAACAAAACCGATTGCAAATATTTTTTCAATTAATCATGGAGAATGTCTACAGAGCCCGAGGCGTTACAAATATTTATACTAATTTTAATAACCACCCACATAAGTAACAATTTGTGGATATTATTAAATGTATCCGATATTAATACGTCTAATGAGAAAGAAATTGAGCGCGCAATAATAAATGGCGGAGGCGCCGCAATTTCCTCCAATTAATAAAATACCAATTCAATTATTACTCTTAATGAAAAAATTTATCTATATCTCATCCCCTAGTTGTATATAAGAACGGGAACTCGGTCTCTGTGTCAGTCGGTGTCCAAGCGATCGAGCGGGGACAGTGGTGAATTTGAAGGTAGCTAATTGTGGCAAAATTCTGTTCCAGATGCATCAACGATCGTCGAGTATAGGCACTCAAGGAGTGTGTGCTTACATGGCTTTAGCTTTAGTGCTCCAACTGAGCTCAGGTAGTCCCGCTCAGAGGACGTCGCCCCTGCTAACCCACCATCTGACCAAACGGTCCTTCTTCGACATCCAGTGCAAGGGCGTCTATGACAAGAGTATATTCGCCCGGCTGGACCGCATCTGCGAGGACTGCTACAATCTGTTCAGGGAACCCCAGCTACACTCGCTCTGCAGGTGAGGTGTCTTTTTTCTGTTGTTTCCTCCTGGTTTTTCTTGGTAATTGCACGTGTCCGCCTTTGGGACCGTCTGACTGATCTGCGACGTGCATTTCCGCACGTCAGCGTTTTGGGAATTTGATGCATTGGTGTTCCCACACGAGAGAGAGATTAGGGGTTTCACTTTTCTTGGTGTATGTGCAGGTGGTGATTTCTGTCTTGCCCAATTTTTTAAAGGTGTTATTGCTCAAATAAAAAATTATGAAATGTTAACTGTATAAACTTATAAGATAAAACACGAATGGTGTAAAGCTTCAATTTCTCACAGAGATTATGCTTTCGCGTAGAATTTTTTTCCTTGCATTTTAAGCCGTAGCGGCTAAACGACGAATCCAAATCGAACGCGGATATCAAATCTGTGCTCCTCGTGCGTCAATTAGTCGGATTCAATTAAAATTGGCGATTTTTAATTTTTGACGAAAACGCGAATCGATAGAAGGGTCCCCCCTTCTTACTTTTGCTCAAAAATTGGCTTTGAAATGATTTCCTGCAGAAACCACTGGTTCGATTCGGGGTTTCTATACATCACTGGAAAGATCCCTTCAAGACGCTTCAGAAAATGTTATTTCGCAAGAACCAATGTCAATTTGAAGCCCGTGACGCGCCAGCAAAGAAAACTCGAAAATAGAAAAAATCGAAAAAATCAACTCTTTTAATAATCATCGTAGATTTATGTGATACCTTTTCTTCATCAGAACGATCCACATCGATTGACGTTAAAAAAATTAATCTTAAAAAAATCCAAAAAATTTTGAAAAAGTCGATTTTTCAAACTTTAAGCCATAGCGGCTAAACGAGGAAAAAATTGTTAAATGTATCTCATGATCGATCCAATAGTACTATTTTTTTACAGAATAAAATCTAAATTGAAACTCACAATGTAACAATTTTTTTTTTCCGGTAATCCTGCTAGAAACTGAATGTGGTTAGGACAATCATCCAAAATTCCGGTTAAAGATCTAGTTGTTAGAACATGATAAACACTATCCAAAAAAAAATACCATTTTATTGATGTGCACATTTTGATTGATCTTTCAGGAAGAATTGTTTTACAACAGATTATTTCAAAGGATGCCTGGAGGCGCTGCAGCTAACAGATGAAATGGAACAGGTCCAAACGTGGATAAAACAATTACACGGGGCCGAGCCGGGGGTTTAGGTACAATTAAGCACGATTTTTCTTTTTTTTTTCTAACACGCTAACATTAAATATTAGTTCTCCCAAAAAACACCTCCGAATCACTAACGCACTAACCCAATCAAAAATCCCATCATCACACACTCGTTAATTTTTGAAAGAAAGAAAAAATTGAACAAAATAAATTAAAAAAAAAAAAAAAATTGAACAAAATAAATTTCAAAAAGAGTCAAAACTTCGTTCACTTAATAATAATAAATTTAACGGGATTCACCCTGTACATTTAAGAATTAATTAGAGTATAAAATTGAACAAAATAAATAAAAAAAAAAAAAATAAAAAATTGAACAAAATAAATTTCAAAAAGAGTCAAAACTTCGTTCACTTAATAATAATAAATTTAACGGGATTCACCCTTTACATTTAAGAATTAATTAGAGTATAAAATATCAAATAAAATAAAAGTTAAATGAAGATGATGGTTGCGACCGTTACTATGTGGTAGTCCATTGTCAGGTAACTTTGAATGAAACAACTTTCGATTTTTTTTTACCACTAAATAATAAATAAATAGTGGTGAAAAAACGTCGAAAGTTGTTTAATTCAAAGTTGCCTGACAAAAGTTAAAATTACTTGTTAAACAAAAAAGTACTGATGTGTTTCTTTATAAATTGAGCAAAATATTTTTTTTGGAATTTAATATACTCATCTAATTTTTGCACAAAAAAGATCAGAATATAACCATCAAATATTTTTTCTTAAAAATAATAAATAAATAGTGGTAAAAAAACGTCGAAAGTTGTTTAATTCAAAGTTGCCTGACAAAAGTTAAAATTACTTGTTAAACAAAAAAGTACTGATGTGTTTCTTTATAAATTGAGCAAAATATTTTTTTTGGAATTTAATATACTCATCTAATTTTTGCACAAAAAAAATCAGAATATAACCATCAAATAATTTTTCTTAAAAATGATAAATTAATAGTGGTAAAAAAACGTCGAAAGTTGTTTAATTCAAAGTTGCCTGACAAAAGTTAAAATTACTTGTTAAACAAAAAAGTACTGATGTCTTTCTTTATAAATTGAGCAAAATTTTTTTTTTTTTAATTTAATATACTCATCTAATTTTTGCACAAAAAAAAAATCAGAATATAACCATCAAATATTTTTTCTTAAAAATAATAAATAAAAAACGTCGAAAGTTGTTTAATTCAAAGTTGCCTGACAAAAGTTAAAATTACTTGTTAAACAAAAAAGTACTGATGTCTTTCTTTATAAATTGAGCAAAATTTTTTTTTTTTTAATTTAATATACTCATCTAATTTTTGCACAAAAAAAAATCAGAATATAACCATCAAATATTTTTTCTTAAAAATAATAAATAAAAAACGTCGAAAGTTGTTTAATTCAAAGTTGCCTGACAAAAGTTAAAATTACTTGTTAAACAAAAAAGTACTGATGTCTTTCTTTATAAATTGAGCAATTTTTTTTTTAAATTTAATATACTCATCTAATTTTTGCACAAAAAAAAATCAGAATATAACAATCAAATATTTTTTCTTAAAAATAATAAATAAATAGTGGTAAAAAAACGTCCAAAGTTGTTTAATTCAAAGTTGTCTGATAAAAGTTAAAATTACTTGTTAAATAAAAAAGTACTGATGTGTTTCTTTATAAATTGAGCAATTTTTTTTTTTTGAATTTAATATACTCATCTAATTTTTGCACAAAAAAAAATCAGAATATAAATCAAATATTTTTTCTTAAAAAATTAACAAATTTTTATTTAAAACAAATTTGAAATCAAACTTGTCAAAAAGTCAAAGTAATTAGAATAAACACTTTAAACCTAATTCATAATTTTCAACACAATGCTTTTTTTTGCTTTCTACTTATCTTGGGAAATTTCCTCACATATTTTTTTAAGCTTTTCACACGATTTTTTTTCTTACACCTCGTAAGGCTTCTTTCCTTAAACTTTTGACCTGCGAGAATTTTTTTTTTATCTTGTCTTTATAAGACAATTTTTTTTTAATCTTACGTATTGGGTAACATTTTGGAATTTGTACCTCCAGCAGAAGATTTTTGATTTTTGACGTCGACATAATATTTTTTTTGTATCTTGTGCGTATTCGTCACCTGATTTTTATGTCACAAGATTTTGTTGATCTCCACTAATGGGACAATATTTTTTTGATCTCCACTAATGGGACAACATTTTTTTGGATCTACACCTACAGCAAAAGATTTTTGATTTTATAGCCATGAAGCAAGATTTTTTTATCGTGTGGATTTGACTCTTATTGGTCAATCTTTCAATATTTTGATCTATAGTTTTTGAACTCATAAGTTCACGGCACAATTTTTTTTATCTCTACTTATGGAACAAGATTTTTTTATCACTAATATTTTTTGATCTTCATTTACCACGATTTTACAGCGCGACGATTTTTTGTAAACCAAAAAAACCCGTTTTTGGCTCGACTTTTCGCAAACCGCCAACTGATTTCCGGATTTTTGATTTTTTACCGTCGACACAAGATTTTTTTATCTTGTGCGTATTCGACACCTGTGGATCAAAATTGATTTTTATGTTGATCTCCACTAATGGGACAATATTTTTTTGATCTACACCTACAACAAAAGATTTTTGATTTTGTAGTCACGAAACAAGATTTTTTTATCGTGTGGATTTGACTCTTATTGGTCAATCTTTCAATCTTTTGATCTATAGTTTTTGAACTCACAAGTTCACGGCACAATTTTTTTTAATCTCTACTTATGGAACAAGATTTTTTTATCACTAATATTTTTTGATCTTCATTTACCACGATTTTACAGCGCGACGATTTTTTGAAAACCAAAAAACCCGTTTTTGGCTCGACTTTTCGCAAACCGCCAACTAATTTCCGGTGTGTATGTTACAGGTCCGAATGTTTCTCGACCCAGTATTTCAAGGGTTGCATAGAGGCTCTGCTCCTGAGCGAGGAAATGGCAAAGTTCACGAAGATGGTGGATTTCATCGGGAGGAAGTAAACACTTTTTGGAAAACGGAAAGCGAGCCGCCAACAACAACAGCACAGAAGAAACAAAAAAAACAGAGCCCTCTTACAATTACCGAACATGTCCTAATATTCTAGTCGTACCAATTAATGGTGATGTATGTTTAAGTATATTTTTTTAAAGAAGAATTTTGTATCCTTTTTACCCCGAAACAAGACCCAAGCGCCGTCCGTTCCGTCTGATGTTTTTTTTTTTCTTCCTTTTTACAAATCGAGTGCCTTAAAGAGGTATGAGCGCAATTTTTTTTGTTTCACCGGAGGACGTTTGGGTCTTGAAATTTGCAAAATTGTCTGGTCACGTTTTGACATGGTAATGAGATTATTCTAGAATGCCCTAAATTATCATCTACAGAGTGTTCTAAAAGTAAATTGTGCATCTTGTTTATTATTTGGTGCCTGTTTAAATCATTGATTATCACTTTTACTTTTGTATTACACTTGAATTTATCCATTGACTATAGTATAATTAGAATACATTCAAGTGTTATATAAACAAAGTGAAAGTATTTTAATATACCATCCGCATTATTTTCTGAAAGTTCCAATCACAAGTGAGCCCCAAAAAAAAAAAAAACGTGACCAAATAATCGAATCCAAAAATATCATCAATCCGGTGATTCTGTAAAGTATTCATTATACTCACATCACAAGATATTATTTATTTCATTTTTTTAATAGTATTAATAGTGTATAGATCTGTTATATATATATTTGTTTTTTTATATATATAAATATAATTTATATCATTTGTAAATATATCAGTATTCGTACTATTATTTATACATAGCTGTTAGAATTTTAGAATTTATAAATACTGAGGCTGGAAGAATGTCAAACTGATATATTTATGAAAAGAAAAAAAGAAACAAACAAAAAATCATCCATTGTTCTTGGGTTCCTTTCGCACGATTAATTTATTATTATTATTTTGTATTATTACTTAAGTCGGACCCACAAGACATTCCATTTATACAGTATTTTCCTATGTGTAGAAGTTGTCACATGCGCAGTCAATTACTCGATGTCTACGTATTGTAAACAAATGTATTTATTGGGGGCGATTTATGGCTGAAAAACTAGCGTAAATCGTTTCCTCAAGTGTTAATGTTTAGCAGATTTTACCCTTCGGATTTATTTTCGTATATAAAACCATAAATATTGAAATGTATTTTTTTTAAATTCTAATTGTATACAATGGCAGCTTCAAAAATTAAATATAATAAAATTATAAGTGAATATTACATATTTTGTCTTAATTACCTTCCTTACTCCTTATCAAAAATTCCTAAAGCATAAAGTGTGACAATGGACAGAGGTAAGTGAATGATTTACATAAAAATGTTGGGTCTCAGAAGAATTTAAACAAATTCTCAACGGTTCTTAATGACGGGAAAATAAATTTAAAAAAATTCCAACAGAAGTAACAGGATCATGGGAACGCAAAGAGGTATTTTGGCGGGAAATAAAATAAATTAATTATTAAATGCATCGAAAATTTTCACAAAAATTCCAGCAGGAGTAATAGGATCATATGAACGTAAAGAGGTATTTTGGCGGGAAAAAAAAAAATTAATTATTAAATGCATCGAAAATTTTCACAAAAATTCCACCAGGAGTAACAGGATCATATGAACGTAAAGAGGTGTTTTGGCGGGAAAAAAAATTAATCAATAATTAAATGCATCGAAAATTTTCACAAAAATTCCAGCAGGAGTAACAGGATCATATGAACGTAAAGAGGTATTTTGGCGGGAAAAAAAATTAATCAATAATTAAATGCATCGAAAATTTTCACAAAAATTCCAGCAGGAGTAACAGGATCATATGAACGTAAAGAGGTGTTTTGGCGGGAAAAAAAATTAATCAATAATTAAATGCATCGAAAATTTTCACAAAAATTCCACCAGGAGTAACAGGATCATATGAACGTAAAGAGGTGTTTTGGCGGGAAAAAAAATTAATCAATAATTAAATGCATCGAAAATTTTCACAAAAATTCCACCAGGAGTAACAGGATCATATGAACGTAAAGAGGTGTTTTGGCGGGAAAAAAAATTAATCAATAATTAAATGCATCGAAAATTTTCACAAAAATTCCACCAGGAGTAACAGGATCATATGAACGTAAAGAGGTGTTTTGGCGGGAAAAAAAATTAATCAATAATTAAATGCATCGAAAATTTTCACAAAAATTCCAGCAGGAGTAACAGGATCATATGAACGTAAAGAGGTATTTTGGCGGGAAAAAAAATTAATCAATAATTAAATGCATCGAAAATTTTCACAAAAATTCCAGCAGGAGTAACAGGATCATATGAACGTAAAGAGGTGTTTTGGCGGGAAAAAAAATTAATCAATTATTAAATGCATCGAAAATTTTCACAAAATTTCGATCAGGAGTAACAGGATCATATGAACGTAAAGAGGTGTTTTGGCGGGAAAAAAAATTAATCAATTATTAAATGCATCGAAAATTTTCACAAAAATTCCAGCAGGAGTAACAGGATCATATGAACGTAAAGAGGTATTTTGGCGGGAAAAAAAAATTAATCAATAATTAAATGCATCGAAAATTTTCACAAAAATTCCAGCAGGAGTAACAGGATCATATGAACGTAAAGAGGTGTTTTGGCGGGAAAAAAATGAATTATTAAATGCATCGAAAATTTTCACAAAAATTCCAGCAGGAGTAACAGGATCATATGAACGTAAAGAGGTATTTTGGCGGGAAAAAAAATTAAGCAATAATTAAATGCATCGAAAATTTTCACAAAAATTCCAGCAGGAGTAACAGGATCATATGAACGTAAAGAGGTGTTTTGGCGGGAAAAAAAATTAATCAATTATTAAATGCATCGAAAATTTTCACAAAATTTCGATCAGGAGTAACAGGATCATATGAACGTAAAGAGGTATTTTGGCGGGAAAAAAAATTAATCAATTATTAAATGCATCGAAAATTTTCACAAAAATTCCAGCAGGACTAACAGGATCATATGAACGTAAAGAGGTGTTTTGGCGGGAAAAAAAATTAATCAATTATTAAATGCATCGAAAATTTTCACAAAATTTCGATCAGGAGTAACAGGATCATATGAACGTAAAGAGGTATTTTGGCGGGAAAAAAAATTAATTAATTATTAAATGCATCGAAAATTTTCACAAAAATTCCAGCAGGAGTAATAGGATCATAGGAACGTAAAGAGGTATTTTGGCGGGAAAAAAATTAATCAATAATTAAATGCATCGAAATTTTTCACAAAAATTCCAGCAGGAGTAACAGGATCATATGAACGTAAAGAGGTATTTTGGCGGGAAAAAAAAATTAAGCAATAATTAAATGCATCGAAAATTTTCACAAAAATTCCAGCAGGAGTAACAGGATCATATGAACGTAAAGAGGTGTTTTGGCGGGAAAAAAAATTAATCAATTATTAAATGCATCGAAAATTTTCACAAAAATTCCAGCAGGAGTAACAGGATCATATGAACGTAAAGAGGTATTTTGGCGGGAAAAAAAATTAATCAATTATTAAATGCATCGAAAATTTTCACAAAAATTCCAGCAGGACTAACAGGATCATATGAACGTAAAGAGGTGTTTTGGCGGGAAAAAAAATTAATCAATAATTAAATGCATCGAAAATTTTCACAAAAATTCCAGCAGGAGTAACAGGATCATATGAACGTAAAGAGGTATTTTGGCGGGAAAAAAAATTAATCAATAATTAAATGCATCGAAAATTTTCACAAAAATTCCAGCAGGAGTAACAGGATCATATGAACGTAAAGAGGTATTTTGGCGGGAAAAAAAATTAAGCAATAATTAAATGCATCGAAAATTTTCACAAAAATTCCAGCAGGAGTAACAGGATCATATGAACGTAAAGAGGTGTTTTGGCGGGAAAAAAATTAATTATTAAATGCATCGAAAATTTTCACAAAAATTCCAGCAGGAGTAACAGGATCATATGAACGTAAAGAGGTGTTTTGGCGGGAAAAAAAATTAATCAATTATTAAATGCATCGAAAATTTTCACAAAATTTCGATCAGGAGTAACGGGATCATATGAACGTAAAGAGGTATTTTGGCGGGAAAAAAAATTAATTAATTATTAAATGCATCGAAAATTTTCACAAAAATTCCAGCAGGAGTAATAGGATCATAGGAACGTAAAGAGGTATTTTGGCGGGAAATAAAATTTTTAATCAATCATAAAATTCATCGAAAATTTTCATAAAAATTGGATCAGGAGTAACAGGATCATAGGAACGTAAAGAGGTATTTTGGCGGGAACTAAAATTTTTAATCAATCATAAAATTCATCGAAAATTTTCATAAAAATTGGATCAGGAGTAACAGGATCATAGGAACGTGAAGAGGTATTTTGGCGGGAACTAAAATTTTTAATCAATCATAAAATTCATCGAAAATTTTCATAAAAATTGGATCAGGAGTAACAGGATCATAGGAACGTAAAGAGGTATTTTGGCGGGAACTAAAATTTTTAATCAATCATAAAATTCATCGAAAATTTTCATAAAAATTGGATCAGGAGTAACAGGATCATAGGAACGTGAAGAGGTATTTTGGCGGGAAATAAAATTTTTAATCAATTAATAAAAGCATCGAAAATTTTCTTAAAAATTCGACCAGGAGTAACAGGATCATAGGAACGTGAAGAGGTATTTTGGCGGGAAATAAAATTTTTAATCAATCATAAAATGCATCGAAAATTTTCATAAAAATTCGACCAGGAGTAACAGGATCATAGGAACGTGAAGAGGTATTTTGGCGGGAAATAAAAATTTTAATCAATTATTAAAAGCATCGAAAATTTTCATAAAAATTGTATCAGGAGTAACAGGATCATAGGAACGTAAAGAGGTATTTTGGCGGGAAATAAAATTTTTAATCAATTAATAAAAGCATCGAAAATTTTCTTAAAAATTCGACCAGGAGTAACAGGATCATAGGAACGTGAAGAGGTATTTTGGCGGGAAATAAAATTTTTAATCAATCATAAAATGCATCGAAAATTTTCATAAAAATTGTATCAGGAGTAACAGGATCATAGGAACGTAAAGAGGTATTTTGGCGGGAACTAAAATTTTTAATCAATCATAAAATTCATCGAAAATTTTCATAAAAATTGGATCAGGAGTAACAGGATCATAGGAACGTGAAGAGGTATTTTGGCGGGAAATAAAATTTTTAATCAATCATAAAATGCATCGAAAATTTTCATAAAAATTCGACCAGGAGTAACAGGATCATAGGAACGTGAAGAGGTATTTTGGCGGGAAATAAAAATTTTAATCAATTATTAAAAGCATCGAAAATTTTCATAAAAATTGTATCAGGAGTAACAGGATCATAGGAACGTGAAGAGGTATTTTGGCGGGAAATAAAATTTTTAATCAATTAATAAAAGCATTGAAAATTTTCTTAAAAATTCGACCAGGAGTAACAGGATCATAGGAACGTGAAGAGGTATTTTGGCGGGAAATAAAATTTTTAATCAATCATAAAATGCATCGAAAATTTTCATAAAAATTCGACCAGGAGTAACAGGATCATAGGAACGTGAAGAGGTATTTTGGCGGGAACTAAAATTTTTAATCAATCATAAAATTCATCGAAAATTTTCATAAAAATTGGATCAGGAGTAACAGGATCATAGGAACGTAAAGAGGTATTTTGGCGGGAACTAAAATTTTTAATCAATCATAAAATTCATCGAAAATTTTCATAAAAATTGGATCAGGAGTAACAGGATCATAGGAACGTGAAGAGGTATTTTGGCGGGAAATAAAATTTTTAATCAATCATAAAATGCATCGAAAATTTTCATAAAAATTCGACCAGGAGTAACAGGATCATAGGAACGTGAAGAGGTATTTTGGCGGGAAATAAAAATTTTAATCAATTATTAAAAGCATCGAAAATTTTCATAAAAATTGTATCAGGAGTAACAGGATCATAGGAACGTAAAGAGGTATTTTGGCGGGAAATAAAATTTTTAATCAATCATAAAATGCATCGAAAATTTTCATAAAAATTGTATCAGGAGTAACAGGATCATAGGAACGTAAAGAGGTATTTTGGCGGGAACTAAAATTTTTAATCAATCATAAAATTCATCGAAAATTTTCATAAAAATTGGATCAGGAGTAACAGGATCATAGGAACGTAAAGAGGTATTTTGGCGGGAACTAAAATTTTTAATCAATCATAAAATTCATCGAAAATTTTCATAAAAATTGGATCAGGAGTAACAGGATCATAGGAACGTGAAGAGGTATTTTGGCGGGAAATAAAATTTTTAATCAATTAATAAAAGCATCGAAAATTTTCTTAAAAATTCGACCAGGAGTAACAGGATCATAGGAACGTGAAGAGGTATTTTGGCGGGAAATAAAATTTTTAATCAATCATAAAATGCATCGAAAATTTTCATAAAAATTCGACCAGGAGTAACAGGATCATAGGAACGTGAAGAGGTATTTTGGCGGGAACTAAAATTTTTAATCAATCATAAAATTCATCGAAAATTTTCATAAAAATTGGATCAGGAGTAACAGGATCATAGGAACGTAAAGAGGTATTTTGGCGGGAACTAAAATTTTTAATCAATCATAAAATTCATCGAAAATTTTCATAAAAATTGGATCAGGAGTAACAGGATCATAGGAACGTGAAGAGGTATTTTGGCGGGAAATAAAATTTTTAATCAATCATAAAATGCATCGAAAATTTTCATAAAAATTCGACCAGGAGTAACAGGATCATAGGAACGTGAAGAGGTATTTTGGCGGGAAATAAAAATTTTAATCAATTATTAAAAGCATCGAAAATTTTCATAAAAATTGTATCAGGAGTAACAGGATCATAGGAACGTAAAGAGGTATTTTGGCGGGAAATAAAATTTTTAATCAATCATAAAATTCATCAAAAATTTTCATAAAAATTGTATCAGGAGTAACAGGATCATAGGAACGTAAAGAGGTATTTTGGCGGGAAATAAAATTTTTAATCAATTAATAAAAGCATCGAAAATTTTCTTAAAAATTCGACCAGGAGTAACAGGATCATAGGAACGTGAAGAGGTATTTTGGCGGGAAATAAAATTTTTAATCAATCATAAAATTCATCGAAAATTTTCATAAAAATTGGATCAGGAGTAACAGGATCATAGGAACGTGAAGAGGTATTTTGGCGGGAAATAAAAATTTTAATCAATTATTAAAAGCATCGAAAATTTTCATAAAAATTGTATCAGGAGTAACAGGATCATAGGAACGTAAAGAGGTATTTTGGCGGGAAATAAAATTTTTAATCAATCATAAAATGCATCGAAAATTTTCATAAAAATTGTATCAGGAGTAACAGGATCATAGGAACGTAAAGAGGTATTTTGGCGGGAAATAAAATTTTTAATCAATTAATAAAAGCATCGAAAATTTTCTTAAAAATTCGACCAGGAGTAACAGGATCATAGGAACGTGAAGAGGTATTTTGGCGGGAAATAAAATTTTTAATCAATCATAAAATGCATCGAAAATTTTCATAAAAATTCGACCAGGAGTAACAGGATCATAGGAACGTGAAGAGGTATTTTGGCGGGAAATAAAAATTTTAATCAATTATTAAAAGCATCGAAAATTTTCATAAAAATTGTATCAGGAGTAACAGGATCATAGGAACGTGAAGAGGTATTTTGGCGGGAAATAAAATTTTTAATCAATTAATAAAAGCATCGAAAATTTTCTTAAAAATTCGACCAGGAGTAACAGGATCATAGGAACGTGAAGAGGTATTTTGGCGGGAAATAAAATTTTTAATCAATCATAAAATGCATCGAAAATTTTCATAAAAATTCGACCAGGAGTAACAGGATCATAGGAACGTGAAGAGGTATTTTGGCGGGAACTAAAATTTTTAATCAATCATAAAATTCATCGAAAATTTTCATAAAAATTGGATCAGGAGTAACAGGATCATAGGAACGTAAAGAGGTATTTTGGCGGGAACTAAAATTTTTAATCAATCATAAAATTCATCGAAAATTTTCATAAAAATTGGATCAGGAGTAACAGGATCATAGGAACGTGAAGAGGTATTTTGGCGGGAAATAAAATTTTTAATCAATCATAAAATGCATCGAAAATTTTCATAAAAATTCGACCAGGAGTAACAGGATCATAGGAACGTGAAGAGGTATTTTGGCGGGAAATAAAAATTTTAATCAATTATTAAAAGCATCGAAAATTTTCATAAAAATTGTATCAGGAGTAACAGGATCATAGGAACGTAAAGAGGTATTTTGGCGGGAAATAAAATTTTTAATCAATCATAAAATTCATCGAAAATTTTCATAAAAATTGGATCAGGAGTAACAGGATCATAGGAACGTAAAGAGGTATTTTGGCGGGAACTAAAATTTTTAATCAATCATAAAATTCATCGAAAATTTTCATAAAAATTGGATCAGGAGTAACAGGATCATAGGAACGTAAAGAGGTATTTTGGCGGGAACTAAAATTTTTAATCAATCATAAAATTCATCGAAAATTTTCATAAAAATTGGATCAGGAGTAACAGGATCATAGGAACGTGAAGAGGTATTTTGGCGGGAAATAAAATTTTTAATCAATCATAAAATGCATCGAAAATTTTCATAAAAATTCGACCAGGAGTAACAGGATCATAGGAACGTGAAGAGGTATTTTGGCGGGAAATAAAAATTTTAATCAATTATTAAAAGCATCGAAAATTTTCATAAAAATTGGATCAGGAGTAACAGGATCATAGGAACGTAAAGAGGTATTTTGGCGGGAAATAAAATTTTTAATCAATCATAAAATTCATCAAAAATTTTCATAAAAATTGTATCAGGAGTAACAGGATCATAGGAACGTAAAGAGGTATTTTGGCGGGAAATAAAATTTTTAATCAATTAATAAAAGCATCGAAAATTTTCTTAAAAATTCGACCAGGAGTAACAGGATCATAGGAACGTGAAGAGGTATTTTGGCGGGAAATAAAATTTTTAATCAATCATAAAATGCATCGAAAATTTTCATAAAAATTCGACCAGGAGTAACAGGATCATAGGAACGTGAAGAGGTATTTTGGCGGGAAATAAAAATTTTAATCAATTATTAAAAGCATCGAAAATTTTCATAAAAATTGTATCAGGAGTAACAGGATCATAGGAACGTAAAGAGGTATTTTGGCGGGAAATAAAATTTTTAATCAATCATAAAATTCATCAAAAATTTTCATAAAAATTGTATCAGGAGTAACAGGATCATAGGAACGTAAAGAGGTATTTTGGCGGGAAATAAAATTTTTAATCAATTAATAAAAGCATCGAAAATTTTCTTAAAAATTCGACCAGGAGTAACAGGATCATAGGAACGTGAAGAGGTATTTTGGCGGGAAATAAAATTTTTAATCAATCATAAAATTCATCGAAAATTTTCATAAAAATTGGATCAGGAGTAACAGGATCATAGGAACGTGAAGAGGTATTTTGGCGGGAAATAAAAATTTTAATCAATTATTAAAAGCATCGAAAATTTTCATAAAAATTGTATCAGGAGTAACAGGATCATAGGAACGTAAAGAGGTATTTTGGCGGGAAATAAAATTTTTAATCAATTAATAAAAGCATCGAAAATTTTCTTAAAAATTCGACCAGGAGTAACAGGATCATAGGAACGTGAAGAGGTATTTTGGCGGGAAATAAAATTTTTAATCAATCATAAAATTCATTGAAAATTTTCATAAAAATTGGATCAGGAGTAACAGGATCATAGGAACGTGAAGAGGGATTTTGGCGGGAAATAAAAATTTTAATCAATCATAAAATGCATCGAAAATTTTCATAAAAATTGTATCAGGAGTAACAGGATCATAGGAACGTAAAGAGGTATTTTGGCGGGAAATAAAATTTTTAATCAATTAATAAAAGCATCGAAAATTTTCATAAAAATTTCGACCAGGAGTAACAGGATCATAGGAACGTGAAGAGGTATTTTGGCGGGAATTATTTTTTTTTAATTAATCGTAAAATGCATCGAAAATTAGAGTAATTTTCGTCAATAATGCACTCACTTTTAAACAGAATTTATGGGAATTTGTGTCAGGAGAGCAGAAATAAATAGAGTAATATTTTAAGCTTAATTGTTTTTATTTTATTTCAATATTATTCCAGTTTATAATTAAAAACTTATTTTACAGGGTACTACACAGCGTAATAGTTACACTAATAAACAAAAATTAATCGATGCGTTAAAGTAGCAATGAAACATCTATGTTATCGCGAATTAATGTATTTTAAAAAATAACAGAAAAGTTCACATCTTAAAATTACGGAAATCTTTAAAATTACAGAAACCTTACAAAAAATAAACAACTTAAATTACAGACACCTTTAAATTTACAGATAACTTAAAAATTAAAGAAACCCATAAAATTATAGAAAACTTTAAAATTATAGAAACTTTTAAAATTACAGAACACTTTAAAATAATGGAAACCTGTAAAATTACAGAAACCTGTAATTTGATAGTTTTCTATAATGAAACTCCGCTTCACAACACGGGAATACTAACGAGAACAGAAGGTTAATATGATTCGCATACACAATTAAAGACAGCTTCACACAACCTTAGAACGGTAACCAAAAGTTAAATGATGATTCACGTTGATATACACGACTAATAACTAATCCCCGGCAACGGAAAAAGCTTGGTATATTTTCAATTCCGTTCCCGGGTTGGTGTGAAGCCACCTGTACTTGTAATCTATACAGAGCCGGTACTCCACAACAAAACAATAAAATAAAATCATCATTTATATATTTGTACATACAAGAAATATTTCTCTATTACATAAAATCAGACGCAGTCCGAATCACTGGAGGTAAAACGAACATTAGCAAATATATATATATATATGTTTATATATATATTTGAAATAATAGTATTTTAGTAATTACATTTAGAATTAGTGTGTAACATTTATTTAAACAATTAGCTAAAAGGAATATTTATATATAAACAAAAATAAACTCATATACTTAAAATTAAATAAGGAGTTTCTTTAATTATAAATAATAATGGTTATATAAGGTTATATATCACTTGTCATAATCGACTCTCATTCGTTTGGCCGTCATCTACGAGAGCTTGCTGTAGCTCGGCGGCGAGAACTTCTTCCTCAGTATCTTCAGGATGTACAAAGGCAAACAGGATATTAACGTTATAACGATCACTTTCCAAAAGAAATCTTTCGTCCTTATAAATTCGGAATCTGAAATTAATTAAAAGCATTAAAGATTTTGTAGATTTGAAAGGGTGAAATTTGTACAAACTTACCAAAATAATCGTGAAACAGTATTAGAGAGACGGCGTAGATCGCAAGCGAAAACAGCTCCGCCAGTATCATTAGTAAATGCCAGGTGCGAATGTTTAAGGCAACCATTATCAGTTCTGTAAGTATTAAAGAACTAAAACTAATCGCCACGATATGAATAAATTCGTCTTCAAACAAAAGGAGAGCTCCGTACATGATGACACCTCCTGAAAGTGAGAACGTCAGCATTAGCATTTTCAAATAGTCTTACGTGGGATTAATAAATTTCAAACGGTTCGGTTCCGCAATTACCTTGATAAATGGATATCAAAACCCACATGAAGAATGTCTTGTAGGATAAACTGCGCCCTTTCGCTAGATCTTTGTATAATTCTGGGTAAGTTAAAGCAATTTCAGCACTGACGTCTTGATCTAACACCAAGCTGAAAACCTGTAATAGAAAAATCAGTTATGAAAATTGTCTTAATGGTTGAAAATAAAATGAATATTTTACTTACAGGGAACATTGTATACACCGTAGCGTATCCAACCATCAATAATCCTTGATACAAAGCTACCGAAGATAGGTAGAACACGCTGCTGAAGACTGCTTGCATCGTCGATATAATCAGACCGCGGTGGACGACGAACTGCGAGAGAGACGCGGACCGTTTGTACGACCTCCTGCCGTGCACGAGGAGAAGTCTGGCCAGGTGTGAGAACTGCGGAATGCTGAAATCCCCGGCGAGACTGGCCTGTTTCCCTTCCCTGCCTTCAATGCCTATGCCGGCGTCGGCTTGCTGTATCATGCTGACGTCGTTGCCACCGTCGCCGATGGCTGCCGTCCTTTTACCGGTGTGTTTTTGAATTAATTGTACCTAAGAACGAGCTTTTTTAACTCGCATTCAAATTCAGAAATCGGTTTAACTTACCACTTGTGCTTTTTGCGTGGGCGAGCATCTGCAGCAGACGACCGCCGGAGCGGCGCAGGCCAGCTCCATAAATTCGGGTTGGTAATATTGCAAACAGACCTCCAAACTTTCTCCACTGATTACGAGGGCGCAGTCTCCTCTCCTGCGGAAGGAGTTTAGTTCGAGATGGGCGTCGGTTCTCGTCAGCACCTTCTTGAAGACATATAATCCTGAAAAATTTGTAACCAAAGAATAAACATTTATTTACGCAGAGAATTGTATGTTTTATGTTGATACAATCAATGAATGGGCATTTCTGTATAAAAAATAATAACTTACCATGATTTCGGGAGACGAGCCTGGAACTCTTTGCGATGCAACAAGCCGTCTCCAATTTGTCACCGGTCAACATCCATATCTTGATTCCTGCGTTCCTGAGTAGTTCGAGCGTCGGCCGCACGTTATCTTGAAGTTTATCCTCGACACCGGTGACGCACAGCAGTTCCATTTCACGTTCCAGCGATTCGATTACTTGCGACACCCTGGACATTCTGTCCGTTATCGCCATCCTAGCTGCGTTATATCGAGTCTGAAAAATAATTGATTAGGAGGTAGAAGGTAAAAAGAATGGACAAATTGTAACAAACCTCGAAGTCCAAATATTGTTCTTCCGACAAAATCTTCCTTGCCACCACCAGTGTCCGTAGACCTTCCCTGGCCATATTGCCCACCTCCTCATCGAGCCAATCGGTGTACTGTACAATGCCGGACATGACGACATCGGCACCTTTTAAATAGAAGCAAATCTCTCCGGTTTGCAGATCCTGTAAAAGAAAGCCACATTACACTCAAGTAGTCTGCAAAATATCAACGGAGCTATAGAAGAATGAAGGCGAATTGCAGGATTTAAATAAATAATAAACTTATGATTATGTTTAAGTTATTACCAACCTTAACAATAATTCCCATCCTTTTTGTTTCACTGGTGAACGGGAACACTTGTAGGATACTGTAGTTCAATAGGCCACCGTTCGGCGCCTTCAATCTCATAGCAGACAGGTTTCTTAAATTTAGAGCTAATCCAACGTCTTGCGTCCACTGAACTAGCGCCACCTCGTCGGGGCTCGAAGCCTGGTAATTGACACATTTTTCATTGACTACATGCTGATCGGCTTCAACTTCTGATGTGACCGACCCTGAAATAAACGATTCATTACTTGCTTCAAACGTCAATGGTTTCCTTGTTGTAAAAATTTACTCCACCTCATGGTAAAAATTGTAATTTTTGATGAGTAAAGATATTTACCCGTATCATCTTCACTATTTTCGAAAACCGGAGTGACGTTATGGCACAGAGCCAAGGCGACCACAGCGTCCTTAATCCTGGTGTTCTCCGATCTCCTGAACTTCCCGTTGGAAGCGGTGCTGCTGTCGGGGTTGTTGTAGATGTTCTTCAGTACGCTGGTGACGTCGTTGAAGGTCTCCGGAGTGTAGCTGACCGTGCCAAGGTGCAGCCGCTTTAGAACCATGGAATTCTGGGTCAGAGTCCCCGTCTTATCGCTGAGCAGGTAGGATATCCGGCCCAGCTCTTCTGGAATCGTGGTGCACCTGACGGCGGTGCCCTTCATGGCCGGATCCCTTCCTATTGACCACGAATAGAATGTCTTTCCCATGTCCAGGTTTACTCGCAAGCTGAGAAAAATGTGCATCACGTTAAATTTAAATACTCGTAAGGGTCGGGATAGCCGTTTGGAAATATTTGTCGGTAGTTTGTTAAATGGACACTATTAACACGTTCGCTGCCACTACAATTGGGATTGCACATACGCAAGTGTAAAGTCGGACGCAGCAGCGCGTCGGCGGCAGCGAACGTGTTAAACAAGTTGAAAGAATATTAATTATTTGTAGTTTCAGTTTCAACCACATAACTGTCACTATTATCAACTGTTAAAATGTGTAATGGAAATAATTGAGCTGGTAGCATTTTTATAAGGTGTGAGCCACAGAATATTGTTGCTGAATTAGCTATGCCTGAGAGAGAGAGAGAGAAGCATAGCAGTCATGTCTGAGATTAATTCATTTTTTTTAAATCTCATGACGTAATAATATGCGACATACCTCATTTATCTCACAGCCAATTCTGAAACAAAATTTTGTGGCTCGCACAATACAATGGTATTTACTCATTGTTTATCTTTCTTTAACGTTTTTAAAATTGAGTTTTTCCACAGCGAATCCAAAGCTACATCGTCCATTGAATAAACACGTCTAAACGAAAACCAAACGACCGACGAGAAACCAGTTTTAAACGTTGTCATCACTCACCTTATCGGTATAATATAGGAAAAAAGCAAAATAAATCGGAACATGTATCTGTACCAAGGACCACCGAATCCCTTTAGTGCCATCATCAACAAAGCCAAACCAACAACAGCGGCAAACAAAAGTTTAGTAAGCGTATTCAGCTCCATATCTAGCAGCCCTACTTTTGAACGGGGTGCGGAATTGTTCATTACTGATCTAGTTTCAGGACCTAAACAATACCGTAAATCAATAAACCACTACTTCACGGGGAAAACCGCACGAGAACTCACCCGTGTAGATCACCAGGCCCAAGGCTTGCCCGGAGGCTATCACACAATTCGTCCACAGCGTGTTCTCGAGGTCCAAACTTTCGTTACTGTTGATGCAATCATGCTGAAAAATATGAAACGTCTATTAACAAGATTTTCTGTAATGATAAAATAGAAAAAAATAAATTTGTACCTGTAATTTAACCCTTTAGCTACTAAAAAGCTTTCAAGAAACTGGCTGCCTGAACGCAAAAAAACAAAGACTGAAAATTTGATAAATTTTATTCCATTTGAACCAACGTATCATGTTACTAGTGGTCGTCAATAAGCGATTGACGGCATAAAAGAACAGCTAAAAATATGTGATTCGCTTATTGACGACAGCCGTAGTTACGGTAAAGTTTACCCGAGTCGCTTATTGACGACAGCCGCAGTTAAAGGGTTAAATAAATTTAATAAAGACGAAATACAGCCTGAATGTGTGAATATTCAACCTGTTCGTGAAGATAATTAAAATTGATGATTACTTTAGTGAATGTTCCGATGAACGAATGAATATCCCTCTGCGGCTTTTCCGCAAATATACTAGCGTTCATGTCGAAGAGCTGGCGGTCCGAGGTGAGTTTCTGCGTGGCCGGTATCGCCAGCCTCAACTTCCAGTCCGTCTCTCCGTCCAACTGATCGGTCCGCACAAACACCGATCCCGACTTTTCCGACGTTCTCAGTAACACCAAGTCTGCGGGTACTCTCTCATCCTTATCAACTATTATTATATCTCCAACCTGGAAAATAAATTAGTGTTGATTTTAATTGTATTGAAATTTTAATATTACTAGAGCAATGCTTGTTCAGTTAAAGTTTGAATTTCTCGTCCAAATTATTTGCAGTCAGTTTATAGAACAAAAAAAAAATCTCTAGAAAATGATTTTAATTGTGTTAAAATTTTATTATTAATACTAGAGCAATGCTTGTTTAGTTAAAGTTTGAATTTCTCGTCCTGTTTAAAATTTAAAAAAATTATTTGCAGTTTATAGAAGAAAAAAAAAATTCTCTAGAAAATGCTTTTGCAATAATTTTAAAGTTTTGGATGCGTTAAAGCTAACAATAATATTATTTTTGGAATCTGGACCAGGCCAAATGTTCCACTTCTAAATTTACATACCAAATGGAAATAGCACTTTATTTCAGTAACAACTTTTTATCGCACTGCTCCATGAAAATTACTTATGCAACTTCCTATAAACTTATTTGCGAGTTGTGTCATTATTTAATGTTTGTATTACACACACATGCATCAATAAATATTGCACCAGTAGATTTCATAGCGTTTCAAAGATTAAAAATTAGATTTTGTTGATTTTGAAAGTGGAAAATGTAAGTTTTTGCAAGTTTGCATCGATTTCATAAAAATTGTTTATTAATTTTTGAATATTTCTTTTTTTCCAATGTAAAACACTCAAGCGCAAAAAACTTAAAATTAATATGAAACGAGAAAAAAAAAATACTACAAAAATTCAAATCACTTCATAAGACGTCGATCTTTCAAAATAATGTTGGTTTTTGAATGTGCAGCAATTTTCAGTTGAGTTATGAATTTTTGAAAATTTATTTTTTCCAATGTCGAACACTCTAGCGCAAAAATTTAAAAATCAATATGAAACGCGAGAGAAAAAAATTCTACAAAAAGTCAAATCACTTCACAAGACGTCGATCTTTCAAAATAATTTTGGTTTTTGAATGTGCAGCTATTTTCAGTCGAGTTATGAATTTTTTTAAATTAATTTTTTTCTAAAATCGAACACTCGAGCGCAAAAAATGGAAAATTAATATGAAACGTAAAAAAAAATTCTGCCAAAATTCAAATCACTTCACAAGACGTAGATCTTTCAATAATTTTGGTTTTTGAATGTGCAGCAATTTTCAGTTGAGTTATGAATTTTTGAAATTTTCTGTTTTTCTAATGCCGAACACTCGAGGGCAAAAAATTAATAATTAATATGAAACGTAAAAAAAAATTCTACAAAAATTCAAGTCACTTCACACGACGTCGATCCTTCAAAATAATTTTGGTTTTTGAATGTGGAGCAATTTTCAGTCAAGATTGTTGGATTTATCAAAATCGGACAATGCGCTCGGAAGTTATGCAAATTTCAAAAATGGAAAATGTAATTTTGTTGATCTTAAAATTGGAAAATTGAAGTTTTTGCAAGTTTGCATTGATTTCATAAAAATGGTTTATGTATGTTCCTAAAGTATATTAAATTGACTACTTACTACCGTTTGATTTATCAAAATCGGACAATGTGTTTGGAAGTTATGCAAATTTCAAAAATGGAAAACGCAATTTTGTTGATCTTGAAATTAGAAAATGTAAGTTTTTGCAGGTTTCAGTCAATTCCATAAAAATTGTTTAAATATGTTTTTAAGGTGTACTAAATTGGCTACTTATTTCTGTTTGATTTATCAAAATTGGACAATGTGTTTGGAAGTTATGCAAATTTCAAAAATGGAAAAAGCAATTTTGTTGATCTCGAAATTAGAAAATGTAAGTTTTTGCAGGTTTCAGTCGATTCCCCAAAAATTATTTATATATGCTCTTGGAGTGTACTAAATTGGCTACAAACCACTGTTTGATTTACCAAAATCGGACAATGTGTTTGGAAGTTATGCGAATTTGAAAAATGAAAAACGCAATTTTGTTGATCTTGAAATTGGAAAATGTAAGTTTTTGCAAGTTTGTGACGATTCTATAAAAATTGTTTTCATGTGTTCTTGAAGTATACTAAATTGGCTACTTATTTCTGTTTGATTTATTAAAATTGAACAATGTGTTTAGGAGTTATGGAAATTTAAAAACTGGAAAACGCAATTTTGTTGATCTTGAAATTGGAAAATTGAAGTTTTTGCAAGTTTGCGTTGATTTCATAAAAATGGTTTATGTATGTTCTTAAAGAATATTAAATTGGCTACTTACTACCGTTTGATTTATCAAAATCGGACAATGCGTTTGAAAGTTATGCAAATTTAAAAAATGAAAAATGTAATTTTGTTGATCTTGAAATTGGAAAATTCAAGTTTTTGCAAGTTTGCGTTGATTTCATAAAAATGGTTTATGTACGTTCCTAAAGTATATAAAATTGGCTACTTACTACTGTTTAATTTATCAAAATCGGATGAAGCGTTTGGAAGTTATGCAAATTTCAAAAATGGAAAACGCAATTTTGTTGATCTTGAAATTGGAAAATTGAAGTTTTTGCAAGTTTGCGTTGATTTCATAAAAATGGTTTATGTATGTTCTTAAAGAATATTAAATTGGCTACTTACTACCGTTTGATTTATCAAAATCGGACAATGCGTTTGAAAGTTATGCAAATTTAAAAAATGAAAAATGTAATTTTGTTGATCTTGAAATTGGAAAATTCAAGTTTTTGCAAGTTTGCGTTGATTTCATAAAAATGGTTTATGTACGTTCCTAAAGTATATAAAATTGGCTACTTACTACTGTTTAATTTATCAAAATCGGATGAAGCGTTTGGAAGTTATGCAAATTTCAAAAATGGAAAACGCAATTTTGTTGATCTTGAAATTGGAAAATTCAAGTTTTTGCAAGTTTGCGTTGATTTCATAAAATTGGTTTATGTATGTTCCTAAAGTATATTAAATTGACCACTTACTACTGTTTAATTTATCAAAATCGGATGAAGCGTTTGGAAGTTATGCAAATTTAAAAAATGGAAAACATAATTTTGTTGATCGTGAAATTGGAAAATTCAAGTTTTTGCAAGTTTGCGTTGATTTCATCAAAATGGTTTATGTATGTTCCTAAAGTATATTAAATTGGCTACTTACTACTGTTTGATTTATCAAAATCGGATGAAGTGTTTAGAAATTATGCAAATTTAAAAAATGGAAAACATAATTTTGTTGATCTTGAAATTGGAAAATTCAAGTTTTTGCAAGTTTACGTTGATTTCATAAAAATGGTTTATGTATGTTCCTAAAATATATTAAATTGACTACTTACTACTGTTTGATTCATCAAAATCGGATGAATCGTTTGGAAGTTGTGCAAATTTAAAAAATGGAAAACGCAATTTTGTTGATCTTGAAATTGGAAAATTCAAGTTTTTGCAAGTTTGCGTTGATTTTATAAAAATGGTTTATGTATGTTCCTAAAGTATATTAAATTGACTACTTACTACTGTTTAATTTATCAAAATCGGATGAAGCGTTTGGAAGTTATGCAAATTTAAAAAATGGAAAACGCAATTTTGTTGATCTTGAAATTGGAAAATTCAAGTTTTTGCAAGTTTGCGTTGATTTTATAAAAATGGTTTATGTATGTTCCAAAAGTATATTAAATTGACTACTTACTACTGTTTAATTTATCAAAATCGGATGAAGCGTTTGGAAGTTATGCAAATTTAAAAAATGGAAAACGCAATTTTGTTGATCTTGAAATTGGAAAATTCAAGTTTTTGCAAGTTTGCGCTAATTTCATAAAAATGGCTTATGTATGTTCCTAAAGTATATTAAATTGACTACTTACTACTGTTTAATTTATCAAAATCGGATGAAGCGTTTGGAAGTTATGCAAATTTAAAAAAATGGAAAACGCAATTTTGTAGATCTCGATATTAGAAAATGTAAGTTTTTGCAGGTTTCAGTCGATTCCATAAAAATTGTTTATATATACTCTTGAAGTGTACTAAATTGGCTGCAAACTACCATTTGATTTACCAAAATCGGACAATGTGTTTGGTAGTTATGCAGATTTCAACAATGGAAAACGCAATTTTGTTGGTCTTGAAATTGGAAAATGTAAGTTTTTGCAAGTTTGTGTTGCTTTTACAAAACATGTTTATGCATGTTCTTGAAGAATATTAAATTAGCTACTTATTTCCGTTTGAATTATCAAAATCGGACAATGCGTTCGGAAGTTATGCAAATTTTAAAAAGAGAACACGCAATTTTGTTGCCTACCTTTAACTTCGAAGCTGCGACCGTTTCGTAGGGCCTATCCGGATTACTGGTCAACCTCAAACACTTCTGGCTGTTCACCTCCTGATCGCGTTTGTGCCTACGCAAGTCGTCCACAGCCTCGCGACATATCGTAACGGTTAAAACGAAGCACTGCAAAGCAACAACAAAAATACCGTGACGGACAAATCAACAGTAAAACGGACGACGGTACTCACGAGTGGTCCCCAGTATGTGTACAAATATCCTATACGAATATCAGGCACGAATTGACTTAGAGCCATTATCAGGAAGTAAAGATTCAAGAAGAATTTGAACTGCTGATACAGGACCAGCGGCAGAAATGTGATTATATTGTACTTCTGGTTGCGGATGGCGTTCGCCGGGAACTGGCCCGGCGTCGGCTTGCCCAGGTATATCGTCCGCGACGCTAGCTCCCTCGGCCCGCAACATCTTCGCCACATAGAACACCAACAGCTGTAAAAATTATAAAAATGGTGATGAAACAAATTATGGTTCAGAAATATGGGAATTTTTATGTTTCGCGTTTAATACGTTCGATGCCACTACAATTGGGATTGCACGTACGCACAAGCGCGTCAGTGGCAGCGAACGTGATCACCGGTGAGCATAAATACCTATGCACCATATTTTGAGTTCGTGCTAAGATGCAACACTCGAGGAGTTAATATAACTGCAACCAAGTATTTTTATTTCATTTATTATTATCATTATTTGATTTATGCAATATATAGTCAATTCTACGTGGACTAATTGTTTCTTAGCATTTGTATGTATTCACATATGGTAGTGTAATAAGATTATATATACTTTAGGCCTTCGTGTAACTAATACGAACTCGCAGAGTTGTTAAACGTAAGAAAATGATTAAGTGAAAACACAATCACACAAAATGAATGTAGGCTCAAGGTTAACGTAAAAATTGACAGCGATCAGAAAAAATGATTGGAAAAGCAATAACCCGAGCTTGTACAAAGTGTAATGCAGATAACTGTACATCAAGCAGCCATTGTTTGCTGCTTGTTGTTATTGTTAGGAAAAAACACGAAAAACCAATACCATCAATCAATGCACTTACTCTCTAAAGGTCATAACAAGGCACAAAGTAACAACTGGAAAGTGAGGACCGCTGAACAATGCATCAACTACAACGTTCTATTTACCGTGCGTATTTTTTTGTATTACCTCAGCAGATACGGTTCTTTATGGGATTTCGTAATTAGTGGTATGTCTTCTTTGAAGGTGAGTCTGTTGAGGTTGCTTTGAGACTGCGATTCGGCACTTTCCATGTTACACCCGGGGTGCGGAATTGCGCGTCGGGGCACGGAAAACTCAGGAGGTCGCGGGGGGCGCTTTCAACATTGCGCTAATGAGTCATTCGATGCGATCCCGCGATTAAATTAATAAATTTGCGGCGCGGGTCAGCTGTTCGAGGGCAAGCCCGTTGCCAACGGTGCGGAGTGAAAGTTCCCAAATTAGTTCCATTATTAAACATGGGCGATTTTATTCAATTTAAATGTGATTATTTGAAAACGCGAGAATACATGAGTCGAGTACATTTAGCCCCAGTATGTATAGACCTCCAAATATC
Organism: Ocypus olens; assembly: GCA_910593695.2. Taxonomy (NCBI): domain Eukaryota; kingdom Metazoa; phylum Arthropoda; class Insecta; order Coleoptera; family Staphylinidae; genus Ocypus; species Ocypus olens. The sequence continues at coordinate 8,504,447 of OU343060.1, read as the reverse complement.
TGGTGTCACATGGGGGGTAGTCAGTGACGGTTCGCGGGGTTTTTTTCTGGTACGGCCGAGGAGCAAGAGGTGGTAATACAGATAGGTAGGGTCAGTTGCAGAGACGGCTGGCTCCGTGACCGCACCTATCTCTATTACCTCGACCGTACCAGAAAAAACCCCGCGAACCATCACTGGGGGTAGTGAATGTAGGCCTGTAGTAAATGGGTGGCTTAACGGAATGATTCATTCATTTTAAGCTCTCAATGGCAATCGTGGGTTGAGATTATACGAATGAATAAATACAAATAAATAAACACTGTGGGTGACACCACTCAATTAAGGAAATTAAGCATGGTGTTTCTATCCTATCAGTTGCTTGGTTGGTTTATAATTATCGTTACCGTGGCGATAACCAATGATCAATCTCAACAAACTGCACCAAGGGATATTCAAAACGACTTCAACAATGAAATATTTATATTTTTGGACACCCTATATAAATCAGCTGTTGTCCGCGTTGCCAACACGACCGCGCGAAAAGTACCCACCTGCAGAAAATAGTCCCCAGGCTCCTGCGTCTCCTAATTCGGTTTTGTCGCGTGGGAAATTCCTCCATGTCTCCTCCAACATGGCTCGTCGGCGTGTTGTTCAATAAGAAATCCGTCTCTTGGTCCGTGTCGAAATCTTGCATGGGATATTCCATTCCCGACGACGAGCTCCTTCGGTGTGTTAACCTCACATTATTATTAAACGCTCACTCATATTTTAAAAGCATCGACTCTACACGCACCCAGATTACTTTATTTGACTTACACATTTCTTCTGTGCAACACCATTTTGACGTTTCTCGCCGCTCGCAACTATTCGCACACTCGCATTTCCAGTAAACGCGACGCGCGATTAATTCTCGACGCTCGCAACAAAATATCGATCGCCCGATTCCGCGACGCGAACACGCGAAATTCGATTTTGCGTTTTATCAAAAATCACCTGATAAGAACGTTCACTTACATCGCCAGGTAACTAGATCTATCTCGATTGTCATTAGACGAACGCGGAAAACCTGAAATTACGTCATTTCGTAAGTTTTTTTTTGGTGGCGGCTTACCGAACATGACATCACGGCGCAATTGTGTGTGTTTTTTTAATGAGTTTATCATCGGGCAATAAATGCGTTATTTACCATTCTTATCTCCTCGTCACGCAATATTTTTAATCACCTTTTGCGGATATTGGAGAGGTGTTTATTTTATTTGACGAAAGCAAACAATTGGGGTTTATTGTTTTGAATGCGTGTGTTTGATTACACATTTCTTTTTCTTTTTAGAGAATCATTAATGTTGTGGCAAATTAAAAATGCTATTTACCGGGTCTTTATTCAAAAGCTTCGGCATTGCCCGAACTCGTTCGAGACATAATGGTTACACGCCCGAAGCAATGATGTTTATAAATAGGGTTACCAAGCGTACTCTTTTTTTTTAGTACTATTTTAACTTTTTTAATAACTAAATTTTATTACATCGAACACGAGTAGACACAAATGATCACGGTTAGTAAACACCGTAACTGGTAATTGCAGTCATACGCTATGTTAGAATTTTTATGTATTAATATTAAACATGAAATATTTTCTCATTGGATTAAAATAATTATACTAACGTTATTTGTAAACGCAATAATTCAACGCGATTTTGCAGCGCCTCGGTGTCCGAGTGGTAAAGTCGTCGGACTCAACCGTGTGATTGCACGAGTCAAAGGGTGAGTCTGTGGTTCGATTCCACGCGGGGTGCCCTTTTTTTATTAATGGAATTGGGTAATTAATTAATAATAGTGAATAACTTGTTGTAATTAATTGTTTTTATATGAAATACGTTCGTATTTTTATACAAAATGTGTATCATTGTTATCGCATGTATAGACCAACACTTTGTATAATGGGTTGCCTACCGCAACTACCAACAATAGGGTTACCACCTTTTTGCTAATGGGGACTGGAACAAAGTGCTTCCAAATAATAACATTTTTTACGCATTCCCAGTTCTTAAAAATAATGGGTCATTATTTAAGCAGATACAAAAAGTTATGCTTGTAATCGCGGAACTAATTATACTTAATGGTGATGTGGCCATCATGTTACTTTCTCCGACTTGATGGTATCATAATTATTTATATTTTCACTTTCATGGTTTGTTTTCAAATTAAATCATATTTTAACATTGAGTTGAAACTGACGTTTAATTGTCAAAATTATGAAAGATGAAAATACTCAAAAACCAAAGAGATTTTGAAAAAAAGGTATTCTTTGTAAGTTGTTTTTTTAGTTCAGTTTTGCCTTATTGGTTTCAAAAATTAATAAAAAATAAAAATAGTGTCTCTTTAGTAAAATTATACAGGGTACCTATTAAATAAGGCCAGACAGTCCCGCTAGTCAAGCTTAATTGATGTGAGTTATACAGGGTGTCCAAAATTTAGTGTCAAACTTTTTAAACTTTAGTTCAGTTTTGCACTATTGGTTTCAAAAATTAATAAAAAATAAAAATAGTGCTTCGTTAGTAAAATTGTACAGGGTACCTATTAAATAAGGCCAGACAGTCCCGCTAGTCAAGTCTAATTGATGTGAGTTATATAGGGTGTCCAAAATTTAGTGTCAAACTTTTGTTCAGCTTTGCACTATTGGTTTCAAAAATTAATAAATAATAAAACTAGTGCCTCGTTGATAAAATTATACAGGGTACTTATTAAATGAGGTCCTACACGCCTGTTGGTTAAGTTTGATTGATATGAGCTATACAGGGTGTCCAGAATTTAGTGTCAAACTTTTCAAACTTTTGTTCAGTTTTGCGCTATTGGTTTCAAAAATTAATAAAAATAGAAACAGTGCCTCGTTAGTAAAATTATACAGGGTACTTATTAAATAAGGTCAGACAGTCCCGCTAGTCAAGTTTAATTGATGTGAGTTATATAGGGTGTCCAAAATTTAGTGTCAAACTTTTCTTCAGCTTTGCACTATTGGTTTACAAAATTAATAAAAAATAAAACTAGTGCCTCGTTGATAAAATTATACAGGGTACTTATTAAATGAGGTCCTACACGCCTGTTGGTTAAGTTTGATTGATATGAGCTATACAGGGTGTCCAGAATTTAGTGTCAAACTTTTCAAACTTTTGTTCAGCTTTGCGCCATTGGTTTAAAAAATTAATAAAAAATAAAAATAGTGCTTCGTTAGTAAAATTATACAGGGTACTTATTAAATAAGGTTAGACAGTTCCCCTAGTCAAGTTTAACTGTTGTGAGTTATACAGGGTGTCCAGAATTTAGTGTCAAACTTTTCAAACTTTAGTTCAGTTGCACTATTTCAAAAATTAATAAAAAATAAAAATAGTGCTTCGTTAGTAAAATTATACAGGGTACTTATTAAATAAGGTTAGACAGTTCCACTAGTCAAGTTTAACTGGTGTGAGTTATACAGGGTGTCCAGAATTTAGTGTCAAACTTTTAAAACTTTAGTTCAGTTTTGCGCTATTGGTTTCAAAAATTAATAAAAATAAAAATAGTGCCTCGTTGATAAAATTGTACAGGGTACTTATTAAATAAGGTTAGACAGTTCCCCTAGTCAAGTTTATACAGGGTGTCCAGAATTTAGTGTCAAACTTTTCAAACTTTAGTTCAGTTTTGCACTATTGGTTTCAAAAATTAATAAAAAATAAAAATAGTGCTTCGTTAGTAAAATTGTACAGGGTACCTATTAAATAAGGCCAGACAGTCCCGCTAGTCAAGTTTAATTGATGTGAGTTATATAGGGTGTCCAAAATTTAGTGTCAAACTTTTGTTCAGCTTTGCACTATTGGTTTCAAAAATTAATAAAAAATAAAACTAGTGCCTCGTTGATAAAATTATACAGGGTACTTATTAAATGAGGTCCTACACGCCTGTTGGTTAAGTTTGATTGATATGAGCTATACAGGGTGTCCAGAATTTAGTGGCAAACTTTTCAAACTTTAGTTCAGTTTTGCGCTATTGGTTTCAAAAATTAATAAAAATAGAAACTGTGCCTCGTTAGTAAAATTATACAGGGTACTTATTAAATAAGGTCAGACAGTCCCGCTAGTCAAGTTTAATTGATGTGAGTTATATAGGGTGTCCAAAATTTAGTGTCAAACTTTTGTTCAGCTTTGCACTATTGGTTTCAAAAATTAATAAAAAATAAAACTAGTGCCTCGTTGATAAAATTATACAGGGTACTTATTAAATGAGGTCCTACACGCCTGTTGGTTAAGTTTGATTGATATGAGCTATACAGGGTGTCCAGAATTTAGTGTCAAACTTTTCAAACTTTTGTTCAGCTTTGCGCCATTGGTTTAAAAAATTAATAAAAAATAAAAATAGTGCTTCGTTAGTAAAATTATACAGGGTACTTATTAAATAAGGTTAGACAGTTCCCCTAGTCAAGTTTAACTGGTGTGAGTTATACAGGGTGTCCGGGATTTAGTGTCAAACTTTTCATACTTTAGTTCAGTTATGCACTATTGGTTTAAAAAATTAATAAAAAATAAAAATAGTGCCTCGTTGGTAAAATTATACAGGGTACTTATTAAATAACGTCCTACACGCCTGTTGGTCAAGTTTGATTTATATAAGTTATACAGGGTGTCCAAAATGTAGTGTCACACTTTTCAAACTCTAAGCACTTTATTTTTCTTATTGTTAATTGGAGCCCCTGTATATTTTTATGTCATTCTAAGCGGCATTAAAAAGCAAACTTTTTGTCTAATTACAACCCTCATGCATTAAAAGTTATTTGCAATTAGTTTCATTGATTATTCATCATTATTTGACAGATATGACATGACAATTTATTCGTGAACAAATAAGGTTATACTTGACTTCATTAAAATAAATTTTTCTACGTGTTTCATTAATTTGCGTTCATAAAATATGTGATTCTCGAAGCCTTCAAAGAGCGTGAAAGAAAGTGCCATAACGGTTCATTTTTTCGCGCTTTTGCGTGAGAAAAGTGCCGTAACGGTTCATTTTTTAACGCAACTAAAAAATTGTGTGTCATGAACGCTTCGCAACACGCCGCGAGTTTCACCGATAAACGTCAAACATTCGTTCCCGATCAAGAAAACTTGATGAATATAATTATTTTCTTCATTTAAAAAAATTTTAACTTATAAATGTTGATTAAGATTTTATCGAATTTATTTAAAGTTACGGACGTAGAAACAATTTGTATGAAACTCGAGAGTAAAGCAACTTTTTTTTACTTGTAGAAATCTTTCCTAATCGTGAAAAAAGTATTACTTTACTCACTTGTTGCATAAATAACTATTTTGGAGGATTTTTTGTGTGTATACAAAATCAAAATAAATTTCTTCGCTCCTCGTTTTCCAAACTTGAACTCGTGCGCTAATAAATGCACTTATTAAACTTGTTCTATTAGTGTATACGTGGTTTAAATTAAACATTAAATATTGTTCCCCCATCAGAACACCTACAGACCGGTTTCCATCTTTCAGGTCTCATCAGTGTAGTTAGTTGCTGATAGGGAAACCAATGTTCACATTAATATTGTTATATTTGCCGCCGCTGGCAATGTCCATATCTTGTCGGTGTTAAAGCCATCCGAATTTGGTTCAGTACAGCATTCAGGCAATAGATTCCGCCACTTTCGCGTTTCTACCTTTAATGGTTTAAATTATTGTTCAGAATTACTATGGCGAATCACACATTAATGATGAGTATACAGCATTCGATATCTATAATGACATGGGTTTTTCAATCAATAACACATTGGAAAAAAACATCGCTCGTGTAATGTCCTTCCTAATGCCACCATCGGCTAAATCTATGGCGACGTTATGTCACGGATATTACCATTAAATTCGAATCGAATTCACATCTTATCACACCTGAATGGCACACACCTGCTGTAATAGACCATGAAAACATGTACATTATCGGTACTTATTGGATAGGTAATCTGTTCCATCTGAAGCACGAAAATACAAATACTGTAATATCCTACAAAAAAATCTATCCGTAAGCGTTTTGTGTTAAATTAACCCTTAGCGGACGAATGCCGCCATATTCGCGACATAAGTTCCCGGCGCATACACCAAAAGGTCCGGCAATAAATAAGTTAATTTTAGTTATCTGTAAAGCGATAGTTGTGACATTTTGTTTGAAGTTTTCACGTGATATCTTGCCAGAAAATGGCTCGAGTTTTAAAAATTCCAGTATTTTTCGATTCTATTCGTCGAGACAGTTGCTTTTCAGGTGTTTTATTGAGATTAAGAAAAACCATGCAAATCGAGAACATGGGTTTTTTGAATCAAAACAATCTTCTGCGTGAATTTAAAGTGCAACTATTTTAAAATCTAAAGTAGTAAAATTTCATTTTTTCAAATATTACCGTTTCAAACGAACATGCATCGTTGTCTCATTATTATTGGTTGTAAAGCAGTTGCATGCTTAAAAATTTTGTTGATTGTCAATTCTTATTCTTTAGTACCGAAATATATTTACCGAGTTTGAATGAAAATTTAACAGTAAGTAACCTTATGCACTGAGGGGTTAAAAATTTCACAGTATCGCTCTACTTATATTTTTACTTTCTCCGTTACGAAGTACGAGTAAGTATCGTGATCGTAAAAAAAAAATTTTGTTTGAAAATACAAAAGAGCTACAAATGGCCATATATATTGAAAATATTTTTCATTAAATATTTTTTTTTTCATTTTTGGTCTATAATTATGAAACGATAACAGTTACAGCAAATTTATGTTAATAATAATTGTAGAGATTTCCAAAATGAACAACTTATAAGTTTTTTTCGAAATCTCTTTGGTTTTTGAGTAAACTGAGTATTAGGATTTGAAGTATAATTTGTCATAATTTTGACGTTTTGAATCGGAGAAAGTATCATGAAACCATCGGCAATAATGACCATTTTCAAAGATGAAAAATGACTTGTTTTTTTAGATAATCGCCATCAAACCCAACATTTACAAGTTTCAATCGAAAAAATATGTATTTTTCAAAAATAAAATTGAATTAAATTTAAATTTCCAACTTTAACAGCATTATTGGGGAATAATTAGGCTTTAATATACCAGAAAAATCAAATAACTTTAATTATTTAGTTTTCCAAATAAACACCATCAAACCCAAGAATTTCGATTTTCAATGCTCAAATATCGAAAAAGTATTGATTTTTCAAAAATTGACTTAAATGCAGACGTACAACTTGAACAACATTATTGGGGAATCATTGGGCTTTAATATTCGTAAAAAATAAGAGTATGTTTATTATTTAGTTTTCTAGATAATCGAAATTAAACTCAAGAACGACCAAACTCAAAAATAAAAAAAACTTCAAACTTCCAACTTCCAACTTCAATAGCAGTGAAATAATTGGGCTTTAATATTCTGAAAAAAAAAACAAACAACGCCAGTTATTTAGTTTTCTAGATAATCGTCATTAAAAGCCCAAGAATCAGGGGCGGCTCGTTATATAGAGCCAAAGAGCCATGGTTGTCAATATTGGTTTGTTGCGGTTTTCAAGAATAGTATGTTTCAGCTGTTAAAAATGGTATTTTTCACCTGTCAAAAATGATATTTTTCAGCTGTCAAAAATTATATTTTTTAATTGTCAAAAATGATATTTTTTAGCTGTCAAAAAAGGTATTTCTCACCTATAAAAATAGTATTTTTCAGCTATCAAAAGCAGCATTTTTCCACATTTTTTTTAATTGTCAAAAATAGCATTTTCTAGTTTTCAAAAAATGTACTTTTTGTTGTCAAAAATTGTACTTTTTGTTTTCAAAAATTGTACTTTTTGTTGTCAAAAATTGTATTTTTTGTTTTCAAAAATTGTATTTTTTAGCTGGCAATAATGGTATGATACAGTTGTCAATTATAGTATGCTGCAGTTATCAAGAATGGTATTTTTCAGCTATTAAGAATTGTATTATTCAGCTGTTTAAAATGTAATTTTTTAGCTATCAAAAATGATATTTTTCAGCTGTCAAAAATGTAATTTTTCAGCTATCAAAAATTATATTTTTCAGCTGCCAAAAATAGTATTTCCCACCTATATAAATCGCTATCAAAAGCAGAATTTTTTTTACACTTTTTAACTGTCAAAATGGCATTTTCAGCTGTCAAAACCTGTATATTTTGTTGACAAAAATTGTTTTTTTTTGTTGTCAAAAATTGTATTTTTAGCTCCCAATAACGGTATGTTTCAGCATGATATTTTTCGGCTGTCAAGACTGGTAATTCCCAGCTATTGAAAATAGTATTTTTCAGCTGTCTCAAGTTGTATTTTACAGTTACAGCTACCAAATATGCTATGTTTCAGCTGACAAAAGTAGTATTTTTCACCTAATAAAAATAGTTTTTATCGACATTTTTGAATTGTCAAAAATTGTATTTTTCAGCTATCAAAAGTAGTATATTTTGCTGCCAAAAAGTAGTATATTTTGCTGTCAAAAGTAGCATTTTCGTGTGTCGGGAATGGTATATTTCAGCTGACAAAAATGGTATTCCTCAGCTGTTGAAAATTACTATTTTTCAACTGTCAAAAATAGTATTTTTTACTGTCAAAAATAGTATTTTTCGTGTGTCAATAGTATGTTTCAGCTGTCAAAAACAGTATTTTTTAGCTAATAAAAATAATTTTTTTCAACATTTTTGAATTGTCAAAAAATGTATATTTCAGCTATCAAAAGTAGTATATTTTGCTGTCAAAAGTAGTATTTTCGTGTCAGGAATGGTATATTTCAGCTGACAAAAATGGTATTCCTCAGCTGTTGAACATTAGTATTTTTCAGCTGTCAAAAATAGTATTTTTTACTGTCAAAAATAGTATTTTTTACTGTCAAAAATAGTATTTTTTTACTGTCAAAAATAGTATTTTTCGTGTGTCAATGTGTTTCAGCTGCCAAAAACAGTATTTTTCAGCAATAAACAATAATGGAGAATAAAGTTATTCGACACACCCGGTCTCACAAACCAGTAGGGTCACCATTGGCGGGTTAAAAATGAAAGCTGTGCCATGATATAATATAAATTTTAATAAACCACTAATTATTATTTGAATAGTACTTCGGCTGGGAATAACCTTTTCCGGAAAATCAACACCGAACAAATCACGTACTTTTCTTAAACTGCTACTCGAGTTAAACTATTTAATTATAAATACATTTTCTCGTGGAGATGACACGACCGGATGTAAATCGAAATGCGACAGCAAACGTCAGTCACTTTTTAGAACAAAATGAAATATCCGCCATTATGATTTCATGGCAAACCTTTGTTTTGAATTAAATTTATTTCGAATATTTTCTGCAATTATCTTAAATAATTATTAGGGGAGCCAATATTACCATATTTAAAATTTTAGATGTGAATCCTGTATATTATGCAGGGTGATTTTAAAACGGTGACCACGTGCCGCCTCATACTTATGTGTGAATAATAAGTTGCCTAACTCAAAGTATGGTAAATAAATATTTAATTTATGTATACCATAAATTATATTATAAAGTAAAATAAGTAGGTAATTTATTGTCAAAAAAATGTTTTTAGCGATATATTCTATATTTATTTTGTTCAAAAACGCTCTTAAAAACTCGCAGACCGACGCCAATGATACTGGTGACATTTGGTGGAAGGAATGCAGGTTCGATCATATTTTTGCAATGTTGACCTTGACATTAAAATTCACCCCTTAGTACATACTTTTATTCAATGTATGTAATTTATTTAATGATAAATATAACACTATTGCTTTGTTTGTATAACCAACAATTTTTTTTTATTATATAAAATGTATAACGAAGTCGAAGCCTCTAGTATAAACATGAGAAATAGACTATAGTATTTTTTGTATAAACATTGTTTGTCTAGTATAAACAACAATGTAACAAGTGAGTTTGTCTCAAATTTATTTCTTTAGTACTTCTTTAAAAATTAGTCGTAAATTCGAAACGTGCTTTCATTATAATAACCCTCCTATATATTATCCATTTTTATGACACCAACGTGATTAATTATTACAAAAAAAAATTGTTTCATGGAGGGTTTTTCTCTTATCTCGTACGCGAATGCTTTGAAAAAAGGAAATGCGAGGAAAAAAGCTAATGTAGAGGAAAGATACTTTTTTAGAGGGTAATAACTGCGGATCGAAGCTCGCCCTGCAAAAATTATTAGGTCCGCAGTCAAAAAATAAAAGTGCATGTTACGCATTCAGGTTCACGAAGATCCAACCGCTGAGATAGTGAGAAGGGGTTGCTCATAAATATGCATTCACATTCAGCTAATTTATCTAATAGTTGTGATATCATTTATTTATATCATTTTTCATGTCGGAAAATTAAGCGATTTTGGCACTCGGCTCGTAACTGATTGCGGCGTGATCGATAAAAATTATGTAATAATATTTTACACAGGGTTACATGAAGGATGAATGTTGTCTTTTAAAGAATTATATTTTTCGTAAGTATTTCCAATAATGTGTAATTTAATGTTAAAAAATGGGTATTTTCAACATTAAATAAAATGTAAATAAACGGTGAAAATCAAAAATGTCCTACTATAGAGGCACAGTTTGATTCTTTAGTAATAAAATCCATTAAGTCAAATTAGTTTTACCTGAAAAATAAGGACGTAATTACGTGTGAGCTATACCCTTGCGCGAGATATTTTAGTTGGCGTCGTAAATCCCAATTTGAAGAAAATTTAAAAAATTGACTGTTCGGTTTAAATGGAATTATTTCAAAATCTTGAGATTGGGCATTTCGAGGGGGGTGGGGGTGTGTTTAACCCCGATAGCCACCCCCTGGATGCGCGCCTACCATCTGTATAAAATAGTTATTTTTCTGCGAATAGCCTTAATTAATGACTTACCCATTGAAGATCCAATAAAACTCCTGAATAAAAGTAAAATTTAGAAAAGATTGGAACGTTTGCAGGTGAACAGCAAAACAACAAAATAACTATAACATATTTCCTTTATTCGTTAACTGGTAAGTTTATTGCGTAACATTTTGGATGGCGAAAACGGCGCTGTCACCTGCGAAAAATAGGTTCGAAAAAAAAATGGATCTTCAATAAAAATTTGAAAACTTAATATACATATTATATTGTCGGCAAAAAGTAACATACCATGAAATGGCTTTTAATAATATTACATTCCTATTATAATAAAAATTTTCTAGCAATAACAATCTACTAGATACACCATTAACAATCTTAATCTCTGTTTATGACTTACGAATGACTCTTTTTTTATATATAAAAAAGAAGTAAGGGTTAAAGAGAGAGGGTGGTGGTGGTGGTGGAAATAATAATAATAATCATCAATAACAGTCGATGCTGGTACAGTTTGCGTCCGATTGAATTTTTTTTTTACTCCAATAAATATACTTTATACAGATATGTTAAGGTACTATTTTTTAAACGTAAACAGGTCACGAATTTTGAACTATTCTTCCATTTTTCAATCGCGCGCCCGACTCTACCAACACCGAGAATCCGTATCCTCCACAATTAAAGAACTACAAAAAGGTTATCTTATTAAATTTAGTTTTTTATGGGAGATTGTAAAATACTTCTAATTAATCTAGATTTTTTTTTAATAATAATTTCATTACATATGATAAAGATATGATATTATAGATTCGTAATAATTGGGAATTAAGGGTCAGGTTTTTTTTTTTTAATTTTTATTTTGCAAATACTTCTCTATTTAATTTAATTTTTGTGTGGCTGATAAATCGAGGGTTCGCAATTGAAAAACTTTTTATAAATTAAAGAGAGAAGCGCTATTATTTACCATTGGCTACCAACAATGTATTTTACAATTATGGAAAAAAACCATAAATATACATAATCTATTTTTTAAAAATATCAACAACTCTTATAGTTTTTAATTACTCTTGTTATAATAAATATTTAACAATCGGATTGAGTATAGAAGATTAAAAACTATTCTAGAGAACTAGAAGGTGTATAATATATATATATATAATAATAGTATTTTTTTTTATATAGAAGGTTAACAATATGAAGCTGAAACTTGAGATATTGATATGCCTACTCTACTGGACTAGTCGCATGTACAGTGACCATCAAAACTAATGCACTTTCAACAGTATTATATATTTTTTTTAAATTTATTTATGGTAAAACAAGCGAGCTTTTATATTTTTTTCTGCATTAATTTTGCTCACTCAAGGTACATTCGCTCCTGCAACACGCCTCCTGTACGAAGTTGGCTCGTTTTTGGTTTTTTTTTTTTTCGAAAATTTTCACTCCGCCCGATTAGAATTAATCGGGTGGGCGTAACAACTCTTTTGGGGGTCACGTGAATTTAAAATTTACAGCAAAAGAACGTATTGCGGATAGTTTATTTTTAATAGTGTCGATGTGTTTTTTTTTTTTTTCAATTTGATTGATGGAAAATTTATCGGTCTTACTTCTACAACTTTTCATTTCGTGAGTAAATTTTTTGCACTAAACGCGCACCTTGTAATAACAAAAAGCAAAATTGTAATTCGATCAAATATTTGGCTCCATAGCTCGTATGATCCAAAACAAATAAAATTTTTTTTAATCATCTTATTTTTTTCTTACTTAATATTTTAAAAATTAACATGGGGCCTCAACCAGGTATTCTCCGTTCTTTTGTGAACAAAAATTTCACAAGGGGTAGTAGGATCATAGGAACGTAAAGAGGTATTTTAATCATGATTTTCCATTCAGGAAAAAAATCATGCAAAAAATGTGAGGTCTCAGAAAAATCAGAAAAAATTCATGACGGTTCTTAACGACGGAAAAAAAACGCGTAGAGTAATTATTTTCGCAAAAAAAAATTTTTATACGATTTTCCACCAATCGAAAATTAACATGTGGCCTTATGGGAAGCGAATACCGAACTCCTGCAGATTGACGCTAACAGACACCGACTTGTTCAAACGAAAAGATTTTGGTTCGTGGATATGGTGGATGGTTGGGAATGAAAGTATTGGATTCTAGAAGAATGTAGCTATAAATGCTATGTCAAATCATTCATATCCGTTTTACGAGACCGCGCCAAAAAATTCCCAAATTTGACTAAAATTTCCGGCCAACTTTCAAGCGCCTAATTTGAGAGCGTGCAGCAAGAAAACCACAAGTACAATTGGGTTGAAAATTTAACCAAGCATTCCCCATTATTTTGTGAACATTTTGATGTACATTAGAACTCATTTAGTCATTTCATGATTTTCACCCATTAGTCAGGAAAATTGTTAAAAAAATTTGGGTCTGAGAAAAATTTGAAAAAATTCATGACGGTTCTTAACGACGGAAAAAAACGCGTAGAGTAATTATTTTCCCGAAAAAACAAAATTTTATACCATTTTCCACCAATCCAAAATTAACATGTGGCCTTACGGGAAGCGAATACCGAACTCCTGCAGATTGACGCTAACAGACACCGACTCGTTCAAACGAAAGAATTTCGGTTTTTGGATATGTTGGATGGTTGGGAATAAAAGTAATGGATTCTAGAAGAATGTAGCTATAAATGCTATGTCAAATCATTCATATCCGTTTTACGAGACCGCGGCAAAAAATTCCCAAAATTGACTAAAATTTCCGGCCAACTTTCAAGCGCCTAATTTGAGAGCGTGCAGCAAGAAAACCACAAGTACAATTGGGTTAAAAATTTAACCACGCATTCCCCATTATTTTGTGAACATTTTGATGTATATTACAAGTCATTTGGTCATTTCATGATTTTCACCCATTTTTTTCATAAATGGGTGAAAATATGTAAAAAATGTTGGGTATGAGAAAAATGTCAAAAAATCCATAACGGTTTTTAATGACGGGAAAAGGCGTTTAGAGTAATTTTTTTTTCTGAGAAAAAAAACTTTTCCACCATTTTTCACCAACCAAAAATTATTAATAATTACCACGAGGAATAAACAATAAATAAATAAATAAAATTAGGTCTTATAAGAAGCGAATAGATTAAAAAATTAATAGAAACATTAAACCTTTTCGTTTCTTCAAATATTGCGTTTTTTTTTTCAAAAAATTTTAAACGAAATTTTTAAAATACGAAACTAATTCTTCAAAATTTAAATATAAAAAATAAGAATTTGGTCGTTTAAATTTCTTTCTATATATCCCACACTTACTAAACGCATAATAAAAACGTCCTTTTTCTCCATTATTACAACAAGGAATTGGACGATTTTTTGTCCACAATCTCGACACTAAAAGACAAAATGTACCAAATTTAAGCGATCCGTGGAAAACTCAAAAAAAAAAATTCAAACGTCAGTTTGCATTTTTTTTTCAAAAATAAAAATTCCACGTACTGGACCAAATTTTGCGGTACTGCATCAGCGGAGAACATCTAAGAAAGAGCCTACACTTATCGGAAGTTGAAGGATAAACCTCGTTTTTTTTTACTGTTCCATTTATTTTTTAAAATCCTGCAGCGATTTTTGCAAATTTTGCATCTGGACCAAAATCGATTTTTTTCAAATCGTATCTCCTTCAAAATTGCGCGCTGAAGTAAAAATCAATCTTTGGAAATTTTCTGCCCCTTGATTTTTTACCAAAATCGTTGTTTTTTTTGCAGCGATTTTTGCAAATTTTGCACCTGGACCTGGACCAAAACAGTTTTTTGTTTAAATCGTATCTCCTTTAAAATTGTGTTCCTAAAGTAATAACTTATTTTTGGAAATTTTCTGCCTGTTGACCAAAATTGTTGTTTTTTTTTGAAACCAATCCTGCAATGATTTTTGCAAAATTTTGCGCCTGGACCAAAATCGATTTTTTCTTCAAATCATATCTCCTTTAAAATTGTCGCCCTGAAGTAAAAATCAATTTTTGGAAATTTTCTGCCTCTTGATTTTTGACCAAAATCGTTGTTTTTTTTTTAAACCGATCTTGCAGCGATTTTTGCAAATTTTGCACCTGGACCTGGACCAAAACAGTTTTTTGTTTAAATCGTATCTCCTTTAAAATTGTGTTCCTAAAGTAATAACTTATTTTTGGAAATTTTCTGCCTGTTGACCAAAATCGTTGTTTTTTTTGAACCAATCCTGCAGTGATTTTTGCAAAATTTTGCGCCTGGACCTGGACCAAAATCGCTTTTTTTTAAATCCTATCTCCTTTAAAATTGTCTTCCCGAAGTAAAAACTAATTTTTGGAAATTTTTTGGCTGTTTATTTTGACCAATTTTAAACCGATCCTGCAGCGATTTTTGCAAATTTTGCACCTGGACCTGGACCAAAACAGTTTTTTGTTTAAATCGTATCTCCTTTAAAATTGTGTTCCTAA
The DNA here is from genome assembly GCA_910593695.2 of Ocypus olens. NCBI lineage: Eukaryota > Metazoa > Arthropoda > Insecta > Coleoptera > Staphylinidae > Ocypus > Ocypus olens. The sequence continues at coordinate 8,489,117 of OU343060.1, read as the reverse complement.
AGTAATAACTTATTTTTGGAAATTTTCTGCCTGTTGATCAAAATCGTTGTTTTTTTTTAACCAATCCTGCAGTTATTTTTGCAAAATTTTGCGCCTGGACCTGGACCAAAATCGATTTTTTCAAATCGTATCTCCTTTAAAATTGTCGCCCTGAAATAAAAATCAATTTTTGGAAATTTTCTGCCTCTTGATTTTTGACCAAAATCGTTAGTTTTTTTAAATCGTATCTCATGTATTATCATCTTTCTGCAATTAAAAATCTCACGAACGTGAAATATATCTGCGTACTCTGCAAAATCGAATTGGGCAGTTTTTCAAAAATTTTGGCCATAAAAAAAGTTGAACGAAAAAACAAGATCGATACCAGTGCAGCCAGGCAAAAAATTCTTTGCCTAAAAGTTGCAGCCCCATTAATTTACAACGAATCCGCCAAGTTGCGTTGCTTCACCATTTCGGAGTTTGGAGATAAAAAATAAAGTTTCACAAAAAAAAAAAAAACGTGGTGGCAATTGAAATCCTCTTGATTGGTGGGATTTTCACAATATGAGCAATTGCAGTGTGTTTGACCTTTCAATGCATTTTCGCACTAAACGTATCGGGCAAGTTTTGTTTGTGAAAAAACTAGAAAATATACAAAAAAATTAATCGAGGAGGATTTTACAAATTTAAACCCTTCAAACCGTCTTCCAGAGGTGTGGGAGTCAATCACGTTTATGCGCCTAGCTGCCGGAATTTTTTATTTCTGAAAAATTTGAACAACTAGGAAAAAACAAATCTGAAAAATATATAAAAAATTCACGACGAAGATTTTAGAAATTTAAACCCATCAAATCGACTCCCAGAGGTGTGGGAGTCAATCACGTTTTTGCGCCTAGCTGGCGGAATTTTTTATTTCTGAAAAATTTGAACAACTAGGAAAAAACAAATCTGAAAAATACAATCAAAAAAATCACGAGGAAGATTTTAGAAATTTAAACCCATCAAAGCGACTCCCAGAGGTGTGGGAGTCAATCACATTTATGCGCCTAGCTGGCGGAATTTTTTATTTCTGAAAAATTTGAACAACTAGGAAAAAACAAATCTGAAAAATATAATAAAAAAAATGACGGGGAATATTTTAAAAATTTAAACCCATCAAAGCGACTCCCAGAGGTATGGGAGTCAATCACGTTTTTGCGCCTAGCTGGCGGAATTTTTTATTTCTGAAAAATTTGAACAACTAGGAAAAAACAAATCTGAAAAATATAATAAAAAAAATCACGGGGAATATTTTAGAAATTTAAACCCATCAAAGCGACTCCCAGAGGTGTGGGAGTCAATCACGTTTTTGCGCCTAGCTGTCCGAATTTTTTATTTCTGAAAAATTTGAACAACTAGGAAAAAACAAATCTGAAAAATATAATTAAAAAAATCACGGGGAATATTTTAGAAATTTAAACCCATCAAATCGACTCCCAGAGGTGTGGGTGTCAATTACGTTTTTGCGCCTAGGAACGTTTTTCTTTTATTGCTGAAAAAATTTTGACACGAACTAGAAAAGATACAAGTTTGTAAAATATACCAAAAAAATCCCAAAAAAATCATGAGGAGGATTTTACAAATTTAATCCCTTCAAACCATCTCCCAGAGGCGTGGGAGTCGATCAAGTTTTTGCGCCTAGCTGGCGGAATTTTTTATTTCTGAAAAATCTGAACAACTAGGAAAAAACAAATCTGCAAAATATATAAAAAATCTCAAAAAATTCATGAGGAAGATTTTAGAAATTTAAACCCATTAAACCGTCTCCCAGAGGTATGGGAGTCTATCACGTTTTTGCGCCTAGCTGGCGGAATTTTTTATTTCTGAAAAATTTGAACAATTAGGAAAAAACAAATCTGAAAAATATATAAAAAATTCACGAGGAAGATTTTAGAAATTTAAACCCATCAAATCGACTCCCAGAGGCGTGGGTGTGAATTACGTTTTTGCGCCTAGGAACGTTTTTCTTTTATTCATGAAAAATTTTGACACGAACTGGAAAAGATACAAGTTTGCAAAATATACAAAAAAAATCCCAAAAAAATCATGAGGAGGATTTTACAAATGTAAACCCATCAAATCGACTCCCAGAGGTGTGGGAGTCAATCACGTTTTTGCGCCTAGCTGGCGGAATTTTGTATTTCTGAAAAATTTGAACAACTAGGAAAAAACAAATCTGAAAAATATAATCAAAAAAATCACGGGGAATATTTTACAAATTTAAACCCATCAAAGCGACTCCCAGAGGCGTGCGAGTCAATCACGTTTATGCGACTAGTTGTCGGAATTTTTTATTTCTGAAAAATTTGAACAACTATTGGAAAAAACAAATCTGCAAAATATATAAAAAATCTCAAAAAATGCACGAGGAAGATTTTAGAAATTTAAACCCATTAAACCGTACATAAATGATATGTCAAATCAATTATATGTGTCTTACGAGACAGCGCCAAAAAAATCCTAAAATTGATCAAAATTTCCGGCCAATTTTCGAGTGACCAATTTGAGAGCGCGCAGCAAGAAAACTACTGAAAATTTAACCGCGTATACATTTGATGTATATTACAAGTTATTTAATCATATTATAATTTTCGTCCATTTTTCCCCAAAAATATGTAAAAAATTTTGCGTCTCAGAAAAATTTGAAAAAATTCATGATGGTTCTTTATGACGAGAAAAAGCTTGTAGAGTAATTATTTTCCAGAAAAAAAAAATTGTACCATTTTCCACGAACCTGTCAGGAAAATATATAAAAAATGTATGGTTTTAGAAAAATCTGAAAAAATTAATAACTGTTCTTAATGATCAGAAAATAGCGTTTCGAGTAAGAAAAAACTTTTCTACCATTTTTCACCATCCAAAAATTAACATGGGAATAGATAAGACAATAATCATTCAAAAATTGATAGAAAGATTCAACATTTTCATTTCTCCAAATATTCTGTTTTTTTTTCAAGTAATTTTAAATAATTATTAAAAAGTAGTATAACAGTTTATTGTACTCGAGATACATCGATATACAACAGGCCTTCGACCGAGGTCTTTCAGCCATTATTAAAAAATTTCAAACAAAAAAATAAGAATTTATAAATTCAACATTTTCATTTCTCCAAATATTCTGTTTTTTTTTCAAGTAATTTTAAATAATTATTAAAAAGTAGTATAACAGTTTATTGTACTCGAGATACATCGATATACAACAGGCCTTCGACCGAGGTCTTTCAGCCATTATTAAAAAATTTCAAACAAAAAAATAAGAATTTATAAATTCAACATTTTCATTTCTCCAAATATTCTGTTTTTTTTTTCAAGTAATTTTAAATAATTATTAAAAAGTAGTATAACAGTTTATTGTACTCGAGATACATCGATATACAACAGGCCATCGACCGAGGTCTTTCAGCCATTATTAAAAAAATTCAAACAAAAAAATAAGAATTTATAAATTCAACATTTTCATTTCTCCAAATATTCTGTTTTTTTTTTTCAAGTAATTTTAAATAATTATTAAAAAGTAGTATAACAGTTTATTGTACTCGAGATACATCGATACACAACAGGCCATCGACCGAGGTCTTTCAGCCATTATTAAAAAATTTCAAACAAAAAAATAAGAATTTATAAATTCAACATTTTCATTTCTCCAAATATTCTGTTTTTTTTTTTCAAGTAATTTTAAATAATTATTAAAAAGTAGTATAACAGTTTATTGTACTCGAGATACATCGATACACAACAGGCCATCGACCGAGGTCTTTCAGCCATTATTAAAAAATTTCAAACAAAAAAATAAGAATTTATAAATTCAACATTTTCATTTCTCCAAATATTCTGTTTTTTTTTTCAAGTAATTTTAAATAATTATTAAAAAGTAGTATAACAGTTTATTGTACTCGAGATACATCGATATACAACAGGCCATCGACCGAGGTCTTTCAGCCATTATTAAAAAATTTCAAACAAAAAAATAAGAATTTATAATTTTTTCTATTTATCCCACACTTATAAACGCATAATAAAAACGTCCCTTTTCTCCATTATTCCAACTGGGAATTGGACGATTTTTTTCTACAATCTTTGCACCAAAAGACAAAATGTATGAAATTTCGGCGATCCGTGACAAAACAAAAAAAAATCAAAACGACCGTTTGCAATTTTTTTTTTAAATTACAATTCCACGTATGTCGGGCCAAATTTTGCGCGGTTTCTTGACTCCACCCCCTCAGCGGGGAACTTTTAAGAAAGCGCCAGGAGCAACTTGACTTACCGAAAGTTGAACGGTTTTTTACCGTTCTGTTAATTTTAAACTGTCCTACAAAATCGATTTTTGAAAAAAATATATGTTTTCATTTTCAGTTACCGACACATGTTTCGATCGTTACTCGACTCAATTGGTTGTTAGGTGTTTAAAATTCTTAAAACACGATGAAAGTTGTAGAAGTAAGAGCTTGCACTTACATAAATACATAAACTATTTTCTAAAAAAAAAAAAAAATTTACAAAAATTACGTTGTCGACGTATCGTAAATCGCGCGAATTATGTGTAATACACATGACCAGTCGAAGAGGGTATTGTTGTATTAAAAATAAACCACAATACTGTATTTCGAGCGTGCCTGTTGGATCGTCGGGGAGTCCGTCTGTATAAAAGTACAAAATAGGCACAAGAAAGAATGAAGTTCGTATTTTTTCTCTGCTGCAGAAGAGGAAATCAAGATGAACGTAGATAATCAGGAACACCTCGCGACGACGAACGGACACACTCAGCTTTGCGAAACAATAAGTGTTAATAACAGCTAGTGTATGTGTGTGTTAGTGTGTAATTTTTAAGATCTCCAAGCGGTACTTCGTGTTTTTACGCAATTTTTACAAAGTCACATTTTTTTTTTGTTCAAGTCATATCACATCGGGTAAAACAAAGTAGGCACTTCTAGTACTTCACTATAGTTCGAAAGTGCCCAAACAATCTCTTATGTAATATATACATGCTTTCTACACATTTAAGCTCCAAACTGGCGCAGGCGCACACGCTCGAAGGATTTAATAAAAAAAAAAAAATGTTCGAGCGCTTAAGCCACACAGTCGATTGCTACTTAAATATTATCATCTATCCACTATAGACTAGCTAGATTATGTATATTTTTTTTCACTAGATGCGACAGTGCATTCTACTTCGGGAAGTTAATATTTGTTGTCTTCCGTTAGCGTTTTAGTTATGTATAATATATATAATATTCACTTTGTTATCTAAAATTACCTTTTTTTTTTAAAAAACCTCTACTGCCGTTTTTAGTTTATAAATACATTTAATGTACTTATCCCCTAATCATTTTTTCAAAATTGGATTTACCACCGGAAAACAAAACGCCACTCGCTCGGCCCCGACCCGGACGCACCAGGTTCAAGCTATATGTATATATATAAAAAAAAACAAAAACAAAAAATAAAAGCTAAGCGATCAGCCTTCTTTTATACGGTGTCTCGATTTTAGAGTCCGTAAAGATCTTGTAAATAACACAATACTGTAGCTAATTGTTTGTTGGTCTTGCGCAGTAAATTTCTACCTCTAAGAATTACAATTTGTATACAATTAATTTCTACATTCACTCTTCAAAACCAGATAGATGCTATGTACACTCTAGAAGTTTTCATTTATATACTTCAGTTCCTCTTTTACCAATAGAGGAAATAACGTAGAGTATTTGACCCGATTTAAACCTAAACACTCTATTTCTTCTGTTGCCTTTAAAAGAGGAAGTAATGTTTCAGCCGATTCTAGATGTAGTTCACGCCTAAAACAATCTATTTCTTCTGTTGCTTTCAAAAGAGGAAGTGGTGTTTCAGCCGATTCTAGATTTAGTTTAAACTTACACACTCAACGACTGAAACACTCGACTTCCTCTGTTGCTTACAAAGAGGAAGTAGTGCAATTAATTTTTTTTTAATTTTTATTTCTAGATTAACTCTTCAAGAATAGTTAATAATCAAACCTGTATAAACCAGATAGATGCTATGTACCCTCTACAAGAGTTTTCATTTATATACTTCAGTTCCTATTTTACCAATAGAGGAAGTAACGTAGAGTGTTTGACCCGATTCTAGATTAAACTTAAACACTCTGTTTCTTCTGTTGCCTTCAAAAGAAGAAGTAGTGTTTCAGCCGTTTCTAGATTTAGTTTAAACTTACACACTCAACGCCTGAAACACTCGACTTCCTCTGTTGCCTACAAAAGAGGAAGTAGAATGTTGACAATTATTTTTTTTTCAGTGTTTCAGTTCTAACGTAGGCAATAGAGTAAGTAAAGTGCTTGAGCCGATTCTAGATTAAACGGTATATAAGTTAACGCCTATTTCCTCTCTATTTCTTCTGTTGCCTTCAAAAGAGGAAGTAGTATTTCAGCCGATTCTAGATTTAGTTTAAACTTACGCACACAACGCCTGAAACACTCGACTTCCTCTGTTGCCTACAAAAGAGGAAGTAGAATGTTGGCAATTATTTTTTTTTCAGTGTTTCAGTTCTAACGTAGGCAATAGAGTAAGTAAAGTGCTTGAGCCGATTCTAGATTAAACGGTATATAAGTTAACGCCTATTTCCTCTCTATTTCTTCTGTTGCCTTCAAAAAAGGAAATAGTGTTTCAGCCGATTCTAGATGTAGTTCAAACTTACACACTACGCCTAAAACAATCTATTTCTTCTGTTGCCTTCAAAAGAGGAAGTAGTATTTCAGCCGATTCTAGATTTAGTTTAAACTTACGCACACAACGCCTGAAACACTCGACTTCCTCTGTTGCCTACAAAAGAGGAAGTAGAATGTTGGCAATTTTTTTTTTCAGTGTTTCAGTTCTAACATAGGCAATAGAGTAAGTAAAGTGCTTGAGCCGATTCTAGATTAAACGGTATATAAGTTAACGCCTATTTCCTCTCTATTTCTTCTGTTGTCTTCAAAAAAGGAAATAGTGTTTCAGCCGATTCTAGATGTAGTTCACACTTACACACTACGCCTAAAACAATCTATTTCTTCTGTTGCCTTCAAAAGAGGAAGTAGTGTTTCAGCCGTTTCTAGATTTAGTTTAAACTTACACACTCAACGCCTGAAACACTCGACTTCCTCTGTTGCCTACAAAAGAGGAAGTAGAATGTTGGCAATTATTTTTTTTTCAGTGTTTCAGTTCTAACGTAGGCAATAGAGTAAGTAAAGTGCTTGAGCCGATTCTAGATTAAACGGTATATAAGTTAACGCCTATTTCCTCTCTATTTCTTCTGTTGTCTTCAAAAAAGGAAATAGTGTTTCAGCCGATTCTAGATGTAGTTCAAACTTACACACTACGCCTAAAACAATCTATTTCTTCTGTTGCCTTCAAAAGAGGAAGTAGTATTTCAGCCGATTCTAGATTTAGTTTAAACTTACGCACACAACGCCTGAAACACTCGACTTCCTCTGTTGCCTACAAAAGAGGAAGTAGAATGTTGGCAATTTTTTTTTTCAGTGTTTCAGTTCTAACATAGGCAATAGAGTAAGTAAAGTGCTTGAGCCGATTCTAGATTAAACGGTATATAAGTTAACGCCTATTTCCTCTCTATTTCTTCTGTTGTCTTCAAAAAAGGAAATAGTGTTTCAGCCGATTCTAGATGTAGTTCACACTTACACACTACGCCTAAAACAATCTATTTCTTCTGTTGCCTTCAAAAGAGGAAGTAGTGTTTCAGCCGATTCTAGATTTAGTTTAAACTTACACACTCAACGCCTGAAACACTCGACTTCCTCTGTTGTTGCTTACAAAAGAGGAAGTAGTGCAATTAATTTTTTTTTTTAATTTTTTTTCCTAGATTCACTCTCCAAGAATAGTTGGTAACCAAACCTGTATAAATCAGATAGATGCTACCGGCACTCTAGAAGAGTTTTCATTTATATACTTCAATTCTTATTTTACCAATAGAGGAAGTAACGTTGTGTTTGACCCGATTCTAGATTAGACTTAAACACTCTATTTCTTCTGTTGCCTTCAAAAGAGGAAGTATTGTTTCAGCCGATTCTAGATTTAGTTTAAACTTACACACACCACGCCTGAAACACTTTACTTCCTCTGTTGCCTACAAAAGAGGAAATAGGGCAATTATTTTTTTTTTCTTTTAATATTTATTTCTAGATCCACTCTTTCAAAATAGTTGGTAACGCAACCTGTATAAATCAGATAGATGCTCTCTGCACTCTAGAACTAGAAGAGTTTTCATTTACATACTTCAGTTCCTCTTTTACCAATAGAGGAAGTAACATAGAGTGTTTGACCCGATTCTAGATTAAACTTAAACACTCTATTTCTTCTGTTGCCTTCAAAAGAGGAAGTAGTGTTTCAGCCGATTCTACATTTAGTTTAAACTTACACACACAACGGCTAAAACACTCGACTTCCTCTGTTGCCTACAAAAGAGGAAGTAGAATGTTGGCAATTAATTTTTTTATTCTTTTAATTTTCATTTCTAGATCCAATCTTTAAAAATAGTTGGTAAGCAAACCTGTATAAATCAGATAGATGCTATCTGCACTCTAATAGAGTTTTCTTCTATATATTTCAGTTCTAACCTAGGCAATAGAGTAAGTAGAGTGTTTGACCCGATTCTAGATTAAACTTAAACACTCTATTTCTTCTGTTGCCTTCAAAAGAGGAAGTAGTGTTTCAGCCGATTTTAGATTTAGTTTAAACTTACACACACCACGCCTGAAACACTTTACTTCCTCTGTTGCCTACAAAAGAGGAAATAGGGCAATTAATTTTTTTTTCTTTTAATATTTATTTCTAGATCCACTCTTTAAAAATAGTTGGTAACCAAACCTGTATAAATCATCATAGATGCTAACTGCACTCTAGTAGAGTTTTCTTTTATATACTTCAGTTGTAACCTAGGCAATAGAGCAAGTAAAGTGCTTGAGCCGATTCTAGATTAAACGGTATGCAATTTAACGCCTATTTCCACTCTATTTCTTCTGTTGCCTTCAAAAGAGGAAGTAGTGTTTCAGCCGATGCTAGATGTATATTTCAGCCGATGCTAGATGTAGTGTACACGTACACATCACGCCTAAAACAATATATTTCTTCTGTTGCCTTCAAAAGAGGAATTAGTGTTTCAGCCGATGCTAGATGTATGTTTCAGCCGATGCTAGATGTAGTTTACACTTACACATCACGCATAAAACAATCTATTTCTTCTGTTGCTTTCAAAAGAAGAAGTAGTGTTTCATCCGATTCTAGATTTAGTTTAAACTTTCACACACAACGCCTGAAACACTCGACTTCCTCTGTTTCCACTCTATTTCTTCTGTTGCCTTCAAAAGAGGAAGTAGTGTTTCAGCCGATGCTAGATGTAGTTTACACTTACACATCACGCCTAAAACAATCTATTTCTTCTGTTGCCTTCAAAAGAGGAAGTAGTGTTTCAGCCGATTTTAAATTTCGTTTAAACTTACACACACAACGCCTGAAACACTCGACTGACTTTCTCTGTTGCCTACAAAAGAGTAAGTAGAATGTTGGCAATTAATTTTTTTTCTTTTAATATCTATTTCTAGATCCACTCTTTAAAAATAGTTGGTAATCAAACCTGTATAAATCAGATAGATGCTATCTCCACTCCAGTAGAGTTTTCTTTTATATACTTCAGTTATAACCTAGGCAATAGAGTAAGTAAAGTGCTTGAGCCGATTCTAGATTAAACGGTATGTAATTTAACGCCTATTTCCACTCTATTTCTTCTGTTGCCTTCAAAAGAGGAAGTAGTGTTTCAGCCGATGCTAGATGTATGTTTCAGCCGATGCTAGATGTAGTTCACACTTACACACCACGCCTAAAACACTCCTTTCTTCTGTTGCCTTCAAAAAAGGAAGTGGTGTTTCAGCCGATTCTAGATTTAGTTTAAACTTACACACACAACGCCTGAAATACTCAACTTCCTCTATTGCCTTTAACAGACGAAGTAGAATGTTTCAGCCGATTCTAGATTAACATTTCACACCCCGGTTAAAATACTCTACTTCCTCAATTGCCTTCAATAGAGAAAATTAGTTAATAAAATTCGCTTCACTCCTTTAAAATTAGTTGATAGAATCAGACCAAATAAACCAGATGGTTGTTCTAAAATCAGCTAACAACACGCCTAACTTCCTCTATTAAAAGTTAGTAACGGAAGTAGGGTGTGAGGTTAATCTAGAATCTGTTAAAACACACAACAGAGGAAGTGGAGAGTTTAAGCTGATTCGAGAATAAACTTATACATGACGCCTAAAATTCTCTACTTCCTCTGTTGCCTTCAATAGAGGAAGTAAAGTGTGATAATCGATTCTAAATAACCTGCACACATCTCGGTTAAAATACTCTATTTCTTCTATTGCCTAGAATGCAGATGTTTCAGCAGATTCTAGATAAATCTTGCAAACCACTGATAAAACACTCCACTTCCGCTGGTACCTTCAATAACTAAACCATTCTACTTCCTTTATAGCCTTCAATAGGCATCTAGATCTGGGTTCATACCAAACTCTTCGGCTGAAACACTTTACTTCCTCTGTTACCTTCAACGCAATAAGTAAAGTGTTTCAGCAGATTCTAGATAAACCTCACAAACCACTGCTGAAACACTCCATTTACGTTATTACCTTTAATAGAGGAAGTAACTAGTAATTTAGTTGATTTTAGAATTATTTCATACACCTGCAGTAAAACACTTTACTTCCTCTATTGCCTTCAGTGCAGGAAGTAGTGTGTTTTAAGCTCACAACTAAATCATTCTACTTCCTTTATAGTTTTCAATAGGGATCTAGATCTAGATTATTATCAAACTCCTCGGCTGAAACACGTTACTTCCTCTGTTGCCTTCAATGCACGAAGTAAAGTGTTTCAGCAGATTCTAGATAAACTTCGCAAACCACTACTAAAACACTCCACTTCCGCCAATATCTTCAGCAGAGGAAGTAACGGGTGTTTTAGTTGATTTTGGAATTACTTTATACACCTCCAGTAAAACACTCTACTTCCTCTATTGCCTTCAGTGCAGGAAGAAGTTTAACAACACAACTAAACTATTCTACTTCCTTTATAGCCTTCAATAGGGATCTAGATCTAGATTAATATCGAACTCCTCGGCTAAAACACTTGACTTCCTCTGTTGTCTTCAATGCTTCAATGGAGAAAGTAAAGTGTTTCAGCAGATTCTAGATAAACTTAGAGGAAGTAACGGGTGTTTTAGTTGATTTTAGAATTACTTCATACACCTCCAGTAAAACACTCTACCTCTTCTATTGCCTTCAATGCATGAAGTAGAGTGCTTCAGCAGATTCTAGATTAACCTCATACACCGCGGCTGAAGCAATGCTCTTGTTTGGTGGTCTTGGATTACGTTTCTAGATTTGGATTAATTTTTTTGAATTTCGAATCGATGTGCTCTTGCTTTGGAGTTTTTGGAGTTCTTGTCATTGCTTTTTTTTTTTACTTTATAGACACACGGTTTGTTTAGCTTCAACACCAAAACAGTTTTATGATAATTTTCACATATTTGTAGTACTTTTCGAGGTAAAATTTTTTGGATCTCAATAGTGTTTTTTTTTTCATGATACCGCATGATTTATTTAAAAGACATATAATCTGTATCTTTGTATCATATGATGGTATAATGTTGGGTTTGTGCTTGTACTTACTTTTGTACGAATTCCTTCCATTTTCCCATCTTCTGTTTTCCTCTGATTGCTTTCTCTATTTTCCGATCCCATGAAGATGTTCCTCTTTTGCTCTTTCTTTGTGTTCTGACTTACCATATTATCACTTGCTTCGTTTCTTCCATCAGCTGTAAGTGGCCCCATCAATGTACAAACTGTCTATCTTTGCTGCTTTTTCTTCTACCTCTTGCTTCTATTGCTTCCTCTATCTCCCGAAATACTCTAGGTTTTCCTCTTTCTTTGTGTCTTCGTTTCAAATACTCCCTTCACTTGCTTTGTTTCTTCCAACAGCTGCTAGTGCGCCCACGAATGTAGTCTTTTTTCTTCTATGCAATTTGGCGTAGTCTTGCATGAACTTCTATGTTTTATGTGTTTGCTTCCTTTTCCACTCCATCTTGCTTCTATTGCTTTCTCTATCTCTTGATACCGTGATATTCTAGGTTTTCCTCCTCTCCTCTTTCTTTGCACTTGCTTTGATTTTTCCATCAGCTGTAAGTGGCCACACCAATGAAGTAGTCTTTCTTCTATGTAATTTGGCGTAGTCTTGCAGGAACTTCTTCCATGTTTCTATAACTTTGCTTCCTTTTCCTCTCCATCTTGCTTCTATTGCTTCCTCTATATCTTGATGCCATGATAGTCTAGGTTTTCCTCCTTTGCTCTTTCTTTGCACTTTGCTTTATTTCTTCCATCAGCTGTAAGTGGCGACACCAATGTAGTTGTCTTTCTTCTATGTAATTTGACATAGTTTTCCATGAACTTCTTCCATGTTTCTATATCTTTGCTTCCTTTTCGTCTCCATCTTGCTTCTATTGCTTCCTCTATCTCTTGATCCCGTGATATTCTAGGATTTCCTCCTTTCCTGTTTCTTTGTACTTGTTTTATTTCTTCCATCAGCTGTAAGCGGCGACACCAATGTAGTTGCCTTTCTTCTATGTAATTTGGCGTAGTTTTGCATGAACTTCTTCCATGTTTCTATATCTTTGCTACCGTTTCCTCTTTCTTTCTGTCTTGGTTTCAAATTCTCTCTTCACTTGCTTTATTTCTTCCATCAGCTGTAAGTGGCCACACCAATGTAGTTGTCTTTCTTCTATGCAATTTAGGGTAGATTTGTATGAACTTCTTCTATGCTTCTATATCTTTGCTTTCTTTTCCACTTTTCCTCTTTCTTTGTGTCTTGGTTTCAAATACTCCCTTCACTTGCTCTGTTTCTTCCATCACCTGTAAGTGGCCACACCAAAGCAATTGTCTTTCTTCTATGTATTTCAGCGTGGACTTGTATAAACTTCTTCTAGCAGTAAAAACACTTGACTAAGATCACACTTATATACACAGATGCATGCACTCAAGCCTGAAATCAAAAGGCCATCGAACGGTGTCTTTCTTCTATTTTTCTCTATTTTTTGCTTTCTTTCCCCTTCCTTCTTGCTTCTATTGCTATCTCTATCTCCTGTTCCTATGATAGTCTAGGTCTTCCTATTTTCCTCTATCCTGACTTTCCATACTCTCTTCGCTTGCTTCAATTCTTCCATCAGCTGTAAATGTACTTGTCTTTCTTCTATATATTTTAGCGTAGATTTGTACGAACTTCTGCTATTTTTTTCTATATTTCTATATTTTACTTCTTCCTCTGTCTCCAGATCCTATGATAGTCTAGGATTTTCTTCTTTCTTTATGTCCCGGCTTCCCATTATCTTCCTTCATCAGCTGTAAGTCCCTTTCTTCCATGTAATTTAAAGTAGTTTTGCATGAGCTTCTTCTATTTTTCTCTATCTTTTGCTCCCTTCCCTCTTGCTTATATTGCTTCTTTTTAAATCTGTTTCCATAATAGTCTTTCTCTTCTCCTCTTTCATTGTGTCTTGGCTTTCCATTCTCTCTTCACTTGCTTTATTTCTTCCATCGGTTGAAAATTCACTTGTATTTCTTCTATGTCTTCTTGTCTTCTGCTATTTTTTCATATTTCTATGTTTTACATCCCTCCCCTTTCCCTCTTCCCCTGTCTCCAGATTCTGTGATAGTCTAGGAGTCCCTTTTTTCCCCTTTTCATGAATCCCGGTTTCCCATTATCTTTACACTTGCTTTGTTTCTTCCATCAGCTGTAAGAGGCCCCAACAATGTAGTTGTCTTTCTTCCGCGTTTTTGCGCAGTCTTGTTCGAATTTCTTCTATTTGCATCCTTTGCTTCCTTCCCCATTCCCTCTTGCTTCTATTGCTTTCTTTATCTCCCGATACCATGTTAGTCTCCTCTCTCCTTGTATACTGGATTTCTGTTCACTTGCTATATTTCTTTCATCGGCTGTAAATGAACTTGTCTTTCTTCTATGTATTTTGGCATAGTTTTCTACGAGCTTCTGCTATTTCTTTGTATAATTTTCTTCTTTGCTCCGTTACCTCTTGCTTCTATGACTTCCTTTGTCACCAGATCCCATGATAGTGTAGGTCTTCTTCTTTGAGCTTCTGCTTTTTTTATAATTTTCTTCCTTGCTCCTTTACCTCTTGCTTCTATGACACCCTTTGTCATCAGATCCTATGATAGTCTAGGTCTTCTTCTTTTCTTCTTTCTTTGTGTTTCGGCTTCCTATACTATCTGCACCTGCCTTGTTTCTTCCATCAGCTCTAGGCCGCCCCACCAATGTAGCCGCCTTTCTTCAAAGCATTTTAGCATTGATTGTATGTCTAAATCATTCCGCCTCTGTCTCCAGATCCTACGATAGGCTAGGTCTTCTTCTTTTCTTCTTTCTTTATGTTTTGGTTTCCTACACTCTTTTCACCTGCCTTGTTTCTACCATCAACTCTAGGCCACCCTACCAATGTGGTCGCCTTTCTTCAAAGTATTTTAGTATTGATTGTATGTCTAAATCATTCCTTATCTCTGCATTCCTCACTCTGTCCCTTGTTGTCTTTTTTAGGTCCTTCATCTCCGATGATTGTATTATATATTTTGGTTTTCAAATCCAAAAATGCTAGAAATTCCTTTCTTTTTACCACTACTATATTTTCAGTTAGCGGATTTATCTTGCATACTTCTTCCTTTCCTAAATCTGCTCTGTGCTTCCTCTAGCATTTTTTCTGCCATCGCTCTTATCTACCATCTGCTCTAATATTTTTCATGTTGGTGCATTGAAAAGTTATTGCCTACAATTGTTGCATTTCTTCTTTAATAAATTTTCTGTCACCTGAATTACCTTACCTATTTCTTCCTTTCCTAAATCTGCCATGTGTTTCCTGTAGCATTTTTCTACCATCTGCTCTAATATTTTTATGTTGGTGCATAAAAAAGTTATTCCCCTACAATTGTTGCATTTCTTCTTTAACAAATCGGTACTATTAGTGCTCTCAGCCAGTCTTTAGGTGTCCTTTCTTCTTTCCTTTTTGGAGTAGTGTTTGTGCTTCGTTCTTCCGTAAAGTTTTGATCTTCACTACCGTTACTTGGTCATAACCTATTGCTCTGCAATTTTTCAGATTTCCTATTAAATTCTGCAGCTCTATGTTTGTTAGTTTTTCACCATCAAGTTCGTTTTCTTCCTGCTCTGCTCCATTCTCATCTTCTGCGTCATTATCTTCTTTTAACAGTTGCTGGAAGTGTTGTTCTGATCTCTGCAGTTTCAAAATACCGTTCTTCCTTAATTTTTTGTCATTTGTCCCGTTATTTGGTCTTGTCTCTGTTGCTTTTCCATTTTTCAGTTTTCCTATTATCTTCTGCAGCTCTTCTATGTTTGTTAGTTCTTCATTATGAATCTTCTTTTTCTTCCTGCTCTGCTCCATTCTTATTTTCTGCAGCTCTTCTATTTTTGTTAGTTCTTCATGATGAATCTTCTTTGTCTTCCTGCACTGCTCCATTCTTATTTTCAGCAGCTCTTCTATGTTTGTTTGTACTTCATGATGAATCTTCTTTTTCTTCTTCAGTGTTCCTGTTATCTTCTGCAGCTCTTAGCTCTTCTATGTCCGTTAGTTCTTCACAATCAATTTTCTCTTTCTTCTTCCTTCTTTTTGTCTTCTAGTCTTGTTTCTTTCTTGCTTTCCATTTTTCAGTTTTCCTTTCAAAATACCGTACCTTAATATTTTGATCATTTGGTCTTACCTCTATAGCTTTTGTATTTTTCAGTTTTCCTATTATCTTCTGCAATTCTTCTATATTTGTTAGTTCTTCATAATGATCTTCTCTTTCTTCCAGCTCTGCTCCATTTGCATCTTCTTGCGACATTCCTTCTTCTTGTCTTATCTCTGTTGCTCTTCAAATTTTCGGTTTTACTATAATCTTCCGCAGCTCTTCTATGTTCGTTAGTTCTTCACAATGAATCTTCTATTTCAAAGTACCGTTCTTCCTTAAATTTTTGATCATTTGGTATTGCCTCTGTTGCTTTTCCATCTTTCAGATTTCCTGTTATCTTCTGCAGCTCTTCTACGTTCGTCAGTTTTTCTTTTCTTTCCAGCTCTGATCCATTTGCATCTTTTGCGCCGTACCCTTCTTCTTGTCTTATCTCTGTTGCTCTTCAATTTTTCAGTTTTTCTATTATCTTCTGCAGCTCTTCTATGTTAGTTCTTCACAATGAATATTTTTATCTCTAATCCATTTGCATCTTCTGCGCCGTTCCCTTCTTCTTGTCTTATGTCTGCTGTTCTTCAACTTTTCAGTTCTCCTGTTATCTTCTGCAGCTCTTCTATGTTTGTTAGTTCTTCACAATGAATCTAGTCTTTCAAAATACCGTTCTTCCTTCATATTTTGAACATTTGGTTTTGCCTCTGTTGCTTTTCAATTTTTCAGTTTTCCTATTATCTTCTGCAGCTATTCTATGTTCGTTAGTTCTTCACAATGAATCTTCTCTTTCTTCAGGCTCTGCTCCATTCGCATCTTCTGCGTCGTTCCTTTCTTCTTGCCTTCTTGTCTTGTCTCTCTGTTGTTTTTCCATTTTTCAGTGTTCCTATTATCTTCTGCAGCTCTTCTATGTTTCTTATTTCATCACAATGAATCTTCTCTTTCTTCAGGCTCTGCTCCATTCGCATCTTCTGCGTCGTCCCCTTCTTGTCTTGACTCTCTGTTGTTTTTCCATTTTCGGTGTTCCTATTATCCTCTACAGCTATTCTATGTTCCTTATTTCTTCACAATTAATCTTCTCTTTCTTCAGGCTCTGCTCCATTCGCATCTTCTGCGTCGTTCCTTTCTTCTTGCCTTCTTGTCTTGTCTCTCTGTTGTTTTTCCATTTTTCAGTGTTCCTATTATCTTCTGCAGCTCTTCTATGTTTCTTATTTCATCACAATGAATCTTATCTTTCTTCAGGCTCTGCTCCATTCGCATCTTCTGCGTCGTTCCCTTCGTCTTGCCTTCTTGTCTTTCCTTTCTGTTGTTTTTCCATTTTTCAGTGTTCCTATTATCTTCTGCAGCTATTCTATGTTCGTTATTTCTTCACAATGAATCTTCTCTTTCTTCAGGCTTTGCTCCATTCGCATCTTCTGCGTCGTCCCCTTCTTCTTGCCTTTTTGTCTTGTCTCTCTGTTGTTCGTTATTTCTTCACAATGAATCTTCTATTTCTTCAGGCTCTGCTCCATTCGCGTCGTTCTCTTCTTTTAACAGTTCCTGGAAGTGTTGTTCCCATCTCTCCAGAATTTCCATTTTCCTTCTTCTTCCTCTTGCCACAGCTTGTCTCTTGTAATTGTTTCTCTCTTATGATCTTCGCCGTCTTGTAAAACAATTTCCGGCTTCCTCTGCTATCATGTTCCATTTCTCTCTCCGGATTTCTTCCATTGTTGTTTCTTTGCCGATATTACTTTCCCGTTCCTTTTTATACGGACTATAATTCTCTTCTGTTCTGTTGCCTTTTGTACCTTTTCCACGCTATCTTTTCTTACTTTCTTTTGTCGTCTTACCATGATGTTTGTTTCTTGTTGTTATTTCTTCTACCTTGATGTTTCTTTCTTGTTGTTGTTTCTTCTACCTTGATGTTTGTTTCTTCTTGTTGATTCTTCTGCTTGCCATTGCTTCAAAGGTTGCACGTTTAAACAACTTGCAAATATCCAACTATCTTATTTTTGACACCTTCTAGCCTTTCTTCAAGCAAATCTCTATATTCTTCAGCTATTTCTTCATCTTCAAATTTGTACGTTCCTTTTTGAGCTCTGTTCTCTTTACCTATTTTTTCTGCTTTTGCTCTTCCTCTGTTCACCTCTTACCTCTTACTGTAAAGTAGCCTGAATATATAAAAATTCAACCCGTTCTTCTTAACTCTTCAAAAATCCGATATTAAATGTACAAAATAATGATGACTAAAAAGTTAAATTTGTTAAACTATTCACAAGATCTTAATATACGGATTCCTTTTTCGAAACACCCGGTATATAAAAGAAGGGCACAGTCTCGCCGGGCCGGGCTGCCGATTCGCCGCAAATCAACAACATCGCGGGAACATCAAAATTCTTTTCACATTTTTTTTTATTATAAAAAACCGTCGTCGTCTCCCCGTGCACGAAATTCTCAGTCCCCGAAAACATCCTTTATACATATTTATATACTTCTTTTAAGTCTATATTCTGTAAATATATTTATTGCTATCATGGCCGGGGATTTACTATTTGTTTCCATTTTTTTTTTTTAGTTTTTAAAACTAGAAAATATTTATATACTTTTTTTTTACCCTAAACACACTCTAGCATGGAAGTCGATATTGTTTATTTATTTTTTTTGTGCAAATAATCCGATGAACACCGATATAGCATTTTTTTAGCGTTGCTCACCTATTTTTTTTTGTATTTTTTTATATACAGGGTGTTTTGTTTAAACGGTTCCAATGGTATATCTCGTCGTTATTTAAAAAGACGCGGATGTTTAAATTTTTAGGATCGTCACTAATGAAATACTTTACAAAATTATTATGAAAAAGTTACATTATCAAGTTTGAGTTATTAATTTACATGGTGGTGGGTGGGCTCAATCTCACTCTCCAAACAGTAGAACACAAACGGAAAATTGTTAATGAAACGCAAAGACTTCAATTTTCAAATTTTTTCGTTCCTCTCTAGAAATTCGGGCTATATACAACTGGTTCAATTTTAGGATAGGGCCCACCCGCCACCCTCCATATTAACTTTAACATAACCAACAAAACTGTGCGTTCGAATGAAATTTCTTTGTCGATTCATCTGCGATTTTTGAAGTTTAACAATCGCAAAAAACAGGGTTTGTGGTTGAAGTTAAAGTTAGTATGGTGGTGGGTGGGCTCAATCTCACTCTCCAAACAGTAGAACACGAACGGAAAATTGTTAATGAAACGCAAAGACTTTCATTTTGAAATTTGTTCGTTCGTCAATTTGTTCCTCTGTAAAAATTCGGGATATATACAAGTGGTTGAATTTTTGGAAAGGGCCCACCCGCCGCCCTCCATATCAACTTTAACATAACCAACAAAACTGTACGTTCGAATTAAATTTCTTTGTCGATTCATCTGCGGTTTTTGAAGTTTAACAATCCCAAAAAAACAGGGTTTGTGATTAAAGTTATAGATAATATGGAGAGAGGTGGGTGGGCTCAATCATACCCTCTAAACAGTAGAACACGAACGAGAATTTTTTAGGCGAAAATTGATATTGAAACGCAGACTTTCGTTTTCAATTTTTTCGTTCGTAAATTTGTTTCTGTGTAGAATATACAACTGGTTGGATTTTGGGATAGGGCCCACCCTCCACCCTCCGTATCAACTTTAACATAACCAGCAAAACTGTGCGATTGGATGGAATTTTTTTTATCGATTCACCCAAAAAATGAAATCTTCTTAAAGAGAAAAATATCCTCAAGTGTTACCGGAAGTGAAAATGGCAACACTGTTTATTTCTAAATGAAGATCAGACGTGGCCACGTTCATCGTTATACTGATAGACAGTTTCAGATTGCAAGTAACGATTAAATGTCTCAAAAAATGCATTTTCTTATAACAGGAACTGCTCTTAGAAGTGATTCTGTATACCAGAAGTGAAAATGGCAACGCTGTCTATTGGAAAATAGATCTTTAGAAGACCAGAAAGAGCAACGTGTATTACTATTGAATCCATTTAGAGGTCAAGTAACGATTGTTAGTCCTAAAAATAAAATTTTCTGAAAGACGAAAACAGGGTGCTATAGAAAGTGAAAATGGCAACACTGTTTATTTCTAAATGAAGAACAGATGTGGCAACGTTCATTGTTTAGATTTCAAGTAACGATTAAATGTCTCAAACATTTTCTTAAAGAGGATAATATGAAGTGCTCTCAGAAGTGATTCTGTAAATCAGAAGTGAAAATGGCAACACTGTTTATTGAGAAATGAAGAACAGACGTGGCAACGTTAACTGTTTAGATTTCAAGTAACAATTAAATGTCTCAAAAAAATCATTTTCTTAAAGAGAATAACATGAAGTGCTCTCAGAAGTGATTCTGTAAATCGGAAGTGTAAATGGCAACACTGTCTATTGCAAAATAGATCTTTAGAAGACCAGAAGGAGCAACGTGTCTTACTATTGAATCCATTTAGAGGTCAAGTAACGATTGTTTGTCCTAAAAATAAAATTTTCTGAAAGACGAAAACGGCGTGCTATAGAAAGTGACTTTAAAAACCGGAAGTGAAAATGGCAACACTGTTTATTGAGAAATGAAGAACAGATGTGGCAACGTTCATTGTTATAGGACTCATTTAGATTTCAAGTAACGATTAAATGTCTCAAAAAATTCATTTTCTTAAAGAGGATAACAGGAAGTGATTCTGTAAATTAGAAGTGAAAATGGCAACACTGTCTATTGCGAAATAGATCTTTAGAAGATCAGAAGGAGCAACGTGTCTTATTATTGAATCCATTTAGAGGTCAAGTAACGATTGTTTGTCCTAAAAATAAAATTTTCTGAAAGACGAAAACAGCGTGCTATAGAAAGTGACTTTAAAAACCGGAAGTGAAAATGGCAACACTGTCTATTGCGAAATAGATCTTTAGAAGACCAGAAGGAGCAACGTTCATTATTCTTGGACCCATTTAGAGGTCAAGTAGCGATTTTTTGTCCGAAAAATAAGACGAAAATAGCCTATACAGAAACGGGACGTGCTATCGGAAGTGTTTTTAAAAACCGGAAGTGAAAATGGCAACACTGTCTATCGTCAGACAGGCTAGGAGACAGTTTTTGGGAACTACGTCACCCAATATCTGTCTTTCAGCCTGTCTTGCAATGGGCAGCGTTGCCATTTTCACTTCCGGTTCATTATTATTGGACCCATTTAAAGGTCAAGTAACGATTTTTTGTCCGAAAAATAAGACGAAAACAGCCTATACAGAAACAGGACGTGCTACCGGAAGTGTTTTTAAAAACCGGAAGTGAAAATGGCAACACTGTCTACCGCGTGACAGGCTAGGAGACAGTTTTTGGGAACTACGTCACCCAATATCTGTCTTCCAGCCTGTCTCGCAATAGACAGCGTTGCCATTTTCACTTCCGGTTTTTAAAGTCACTTCCGAGAGCTCCTCCTGCAAACTGTCTATCAGTACGTCTCTCAGTTTCCTAATAACTGTCTCCCGGCATGTCTTGCAATAGGCAGTGTTGTCATTTTCACTTCCGGTTTTTAAAGTCACTTCCGAGAGCTCCTCCTACACAGTTATTGGGGACTATGTCTATCAGTTTATGTCTCTCAGTTTCCTAATAACCGTCTCCCGGCCTGTCTCGCAATAGACAGTGTTGCCATTTTTACTTCCGGTTTTTAAAGTCACTTTCGAGAGCTCTTTCTACACAGTTATTGGGGACTATGTCTATCAGTATATGTCTCTCAGTTTCTTAATAACCGTCTTCCGGCCTGTCTCGCATAGGCAGTGTTGCCATTTTTACTTCCAGATTTTAAAGTCACTTCCGAGAGCGCTTCCTACACAGCTATTGGGGACTATGTTTATCAGTATCTGTCTCTCATTTTCCTAATAACTGTCTCCCGGCCTGTCTCGCAATAGACAGTGTTGCCATTTTCACTTCCGGTTTTTAAAGTCACTTCCGAGAGCGCCTTCTATACAGCTATTGGGGACTATGTCTGTCAGCATATGTCTCTCAGTTTCTTAATAACCATATCCCGGCCTGTCTCGCAATAGACAGTGTTGTCATTTTCACTTCCCGTTTTTAAAGTCACTTCCGAGAGCGCCTCCTACACAGCTATTGGGGACTATGTCTATCAGTATGTGTCTCCCAGTTTCGTAATAACTGTCTCCCGGCCTGTCTCGTAATAGGCAGTGTTGCCATTTTCACTTCCGGTTTTTAAAGTCACTTCCGAGAGCGCCTTCTACACAGCTATTGGGGACTATGTCTGTCAGTATATGTCTCTCAGTTTCTTAATAACCGTCACCCGGCCTGTCTCGCAATAGACAGTGTTGTCATTTTCACTTCCGGTTTTTACAGTCACTTCCGAGAGCGCCTCCTGCACAGCTATTTGGAACTATACCTACCAGTACCTGTCTCTCAGCCTGTCGTCTTCCTATAGCTGTCTCCACGCATGTTTCCCAATAACTGTCTCGCAATAGACAGTGTTGCCATTTATACTTCCGCTTTTTAAAGAAATCTCCGAGAGCACTACCTGCACAGCTATTGGCAACGATGTCTTCTAGTATCAGTCTCCCAGCCTATCTGCCAGCCAAAAATGTTTAAGTTTAAAGTTGTGTTGAATTTTGTACTTTGTCATTCTTTCTAAATAACGCATCGATACACCATTGGAACTTGTTAACTGCAACACCCGGTATAGTACACACCCCGATTCACCGCACCACTGTGTCCACTTAAGAATTCATGTACCATCTGCGTATAACAAGTGCTTCGGATGCTTCAGAGAAGTGAGAGACACAGTGTGCGAGAGAGTCCAAAAAAATCGATCCGAAAATTTGTACAAATCAACTTGGAATAGGCGGTATTATACACACAGTACGTACAAAAGGAAAAATAGAAAAACGCGCGCGTTTCAATAACAACCTAAACTTGTTGTTTCAAGTCTAAAACCTTCAATTTTTTTTTCTCTGGATTTGAAATTTATATATATATATGTATGTATTGTGCTAATTGTTTAGTCCTAAAATGGGCACACTATAACTTTATACTCGAACATGAGCGACACGGCCACGAATACGAAGTACAATATGAACATGGTGAAGCCGAGACCCTTATTCATCTTCCAACGGAAACAGGCTATGGACATGATGACGAAAAGCAGCATCATGAAGAGGATGGTAATGGAACACACCATACCCTTCGAGTTGACCTCCACGGGCTCGCTGTAGACGATGCCGTATATCAACCAAGGCACTGGTAAACTGGAAACATTACAAGAACATGTTAGTACATATTGGGGCTAAGAATTTTATTGAAATTCATGCAATGAAATTCTTCGTCAAGAGACATTGTTAGAAGATATCGATTAGTGGATATAATCTGACAAGCTCCTAGTGATAAAAATATTAGCGGCGTTCACACGTACGCGCAATCCGCACGCTTGGACCGGCTCGAACGTATGTGTGAATGCACATTCTAAAAACGCACACTTTTCGTCCCGGGATTAGTTGCAGAGTTACCACGTTCGTGTCACTTGCTTGGTGCAACAACGGAGGACAAAATTGTGTCCAGTTTTGTTCAACACGATTGGAACGTCCATGTTTCCGTCCTGTGTTATTAGGAACGCGCGATGGAACGCGCGACAGAACTCTTTCGCGCATTCTGTCGCACGTTCCATCGCACGTTCCATCGCGCGTTTCATCGCGCTTTCCATCACGCTTTCCATCGCGCGATGGAACGTGCGACGGAATGCGCGAAAGAGTGTACGAGTGAACGCCGCTATTGGTTATAACTGAAGTATATGTTACGGTCACAAAAAAATTAACCCTACCAAACTCTAATTTTCTACTCTCGTTAATTCCCCCTTTGTTGATCTCAAGATCAACCTTAAATCACGTCGCCGCGCCGTCTTAATCACTGCAATCCTTATCGTCCTTCCTACGCTCTTCGCCATCGGTTGTTAATATTTGGCCCTCGATTTCGAAATTACTTTAATTAACCCGCACAGCCCCATTACACTTTCGAAAACACACCCCGCGCACGAACATCAATTTTCTGCGAGTAGCGGGTACACGCTCGCCGTCCATTACATAAATCAGCTGGAGCATTTTAAGCAAAAGCATTATTTCCGAAGTGACCGTTATATAAATCAATAACTTAAAAGGGGATTGGGGGTGTGGTTTTTACCAGAGAGCGGCGAAGAATGTGTCAGGACGTGACATTCCCCCCTTTTCCGACACGCGGAATGATTTAACGCTCCGAATATCCGTGTGTTATCCTCGCAAAGTGTAATGTCGGTAAGCAATTGATGATGTTTTGATAAAACGCGGATAAATTATTTCCCACTTCGATCTCTCGTGGAGATAAATAGAATGTTGAAACGCAAACAGAGTGATATTAAATTCGTCTGGGGATTTTTTAAGGATCTGACATTATATATTTTGGAATGGAAATTTTAAAGATCCACCACTAAATTTACTTAAATTGCCAGAGTGAAACTTTGGTAAAAAGCAAACAGATTTTTAATTTTTGATGAAAATGCAAATTTGTTAAAAAATGCAACTTTCTTAATAATCATCGTAGACTATTGAATTTAACTTTTTTTTCATCAGAAAGACGAGAGAAATTGATTGCCGTTAAAAAATTTCAGCTATCTTCAATAGAAAGAAAATTAGTCAGTCACAGTGAACATTTTTGAAAATTTACGAAAATAATTGATTTTTCAGACTTTGATCGGCCGTAGCGGCCAAACGAAAACTCCAAATTGAACGCGGTTTGCAAATCTGAGCTCCTCGTACGCCAATTAGTCGGATTAGGGATTTTTAATTTTTGATGAAAACACGAAAAAAAGACAAACCCCTTGGAAATTTGTTAAAAAATGCAACTTTCTTAATAATCATCGTAGACTATTGAATTTAACTTTTTTTTCATCAGAAAGACGAGAGAAATTGATTGCCGTTAAAATATTTCAGCTAACTTCAATGGCAAAAAAATTAGTCAGTCACAGTGAACATTTTTGAAAATTTACGAAAATAATTGATTTTTCAGACTTTGATCGGCCGTAGCGGCCAAACGAAAACTCCAAATTGAACGCGGTTTGCAAATCTGAGCTCCTCGTACGTCATTTAGTCGGATTAGAGATTTTTAATTTTTGATGAAAACACGAAAAAAATACATGAGTAAACCCCTTGGAAATTTGTTAAAAAATGCAACTTTCTTAATAATCATCGTAGACTATTGAATTTAACTTTTTTTTCATCAGAAAGACGAGAGAAATTGATTGCCGTTAAAATATTTCAGCTAACTTCAATGGCAAAAAAATTAGTCAGTCACAGTGAACATTTTTGAAAATTTACGAAAATAATTGATTTTTCAGACTTTGATCGGCCGTAGCGGCCAAACGAAAACTCCAAATTGAACGCGGTTTGCAAATCTGAGCTCCTCGTACGTCATTTAGTCGGATTAGAGATTTTTAATTTTTGATGAAAACACGAAAAAAATACATGAGTAAACCCCTTGGAAATTTGTTAAAAAATGCAACTTTCTTAATAATCATCGTAGACTATTGAATTTAACTTTTTTTTCATCAGAAAGACGAGAGAAATTGATTGCCGTTAAAAAATTTAAGCTATCTTCAATAGCAAAAAAAATAGTCAGTCACAGTGAACATTTTAAAAAATTTACGAAAATAATTGATTTTTCAGACTTTGATCGGCCGTAGCGGCCAGACGAAAACTCCAAATTGAATGCGGTTTGCAAATTTGAGCTCCTCGTACGTCAATTAGTCGGATTAGAGATTTTTAATTTTTGATGAAAACATGAAAAAATACACAAGTACATCCCTTGAAAATTTTGTTAAAAAATGCAGCTTATATAATTTTTCGAAATTTCCATCGACCCCCACAAAAGTATTTTTTTGTGAACTCGCCCCTCGAAAATCAGCCATATTTTTAACTTTTGGCCATAACTTCTGAACAAATCTTGATAGCGTAATTTCGTAAATGTACTAAATTTGAAAGCCTATCCACTGGCGTAAAAAATGTGTGTATTGACTACTTTGGGACTGTAAAAAGAATTATTGATATTTATGGCTTGTATTTCCTGTAATAATGATATTCGTTAAAAAAAAATTATACATAAAGACATAAATGACGATGACCTATAATAGTTTGGGATCCAAATATATATTCATACATTTCCTTTAAATAAAACCTTTCTACTAAAAAAGGTTTCATGTTCACTAGCGGAAAATATGAAAATTGAGGTTTATATCTCCTTATTACATTTTTTTCAATTTTTTTACACTTGTTTTTTCTTCGACCCCAATCGACCCTCCGATTTGGATGGACCCCCATTAGACCCCCTGGTTTAAATCGACCCCTACTTTTGTTAAATAGACCCCTGGGGGTCTATATAGATCACTCTGCTCTAACTAAACCGTTCCGCCCTAGAAATCTTAAATTTACGTGCGTCAATAGTTATTGATAGAAATGAAATAAATACATTATGTAGACGTAGTGTATTTACGTACGGAAACTACTATTGATTTATTAATCAAAAGCACGTGCTGCTTTGTCGGTATCGAGGTATAAGTTGCTTTAAAATTCATTAATCTCCCTTTCGGACATTATTTGAACATTAGCTTCGCGAACTAATGAGGGGTAATAAAATCTTCCCGACAGACCGAATCGATAAATATTCATTTTAAATGAAAAATTGCGTAGGCGTTGCAACGACTGGCGCTTCTGGATATATCCTTCCCCAATTTAGAAACAGATTCTAGAGGGTAAATACCTTTTTTTTTAAACATTAAATATTGTTCCCCCATCAGAACACCTACAGACCGGTTTCGACCTTACAGGTCTCATCAGTGTAGTTAGTAGCTGATGGGGAAACGGAGATTACTATTGGAATATAAGTATTCCAAACACCGTTAAAGGTAGAAACACCAAAGTGGCGGAATCTATTGCCTAAATGCTGTACTGTAATGTTCACATTAATATTGTTATATTTGCCGCCGCTGGCAATGTCCATATCTTGTCGGTGTCGATTCGATAAAGAATGTAAAATTTTGAGGGCCAAACAATTCTAAATATTTTCTGTAATCAATAAATCACACTGTAGTTCTAAACAGCAGCGTTCGGCCGTTTGGAAACTCCTGGGTGTAGGAAATGGCGCTCAATTCCGGTACATTTTCCTCCCCCGTGCGGATTGCATTCGGGGGGCCAGCTGTAAACCGCCCCCATTAAATCAAAAGGTTAAACCGTATTGAACAGAAAGCCAACTCCGACGAGGCATAAAACTGGAAGGCACGCGATCCCTTTCCTTTATTTATTTTTTTTTTCTTTATCAGATCGCCGAAGTCTACGCGAGACGGTCCTGAATTTATGGCGCTTATTACTCATTCCTAGCGTGCGCAGGCGTCTGCCGAAGGGAAAAGGGCCATCTTTGAGCTGTTTTTAATATTTTAATTAAACATCGGGATTAGTTATAGCGTTGCTGCTTATTTTTAGGACGTGGATGTTTTTTTTTATGATTTTATGTAGAAGTTGTATTGTTTTGTAATCATAAAAAACAATTGTGATTATCTGCAAATTTGGCACCTTTTTACTTTCTCCGTTACGAAGTACGAGAAAGTATTGTGATCGCGATTTTTTTTCAATTTTTTTTTACGGAAATATCCATTTTGGGGTCCCTATGCCATTTTAACAATTTCTGGAAAAAAAAATTAGACAAAAAAAATAATTATAGAACAATTGATATGAAACTTTGAACATCCGTCTTATTTGATAATCTGAAGAACTGAAAAGCTTTTGGTAAAATTTCGTAATCCGGAAGTGGGCGTTTACCTTAACTGTTTTTTGTTTTTTGCCAATATTTTCTTAAATATGAAAATTTAAACAAACTTTGAAGACAACAAAAAAATGAATATCTTTTGCTTGAAAACATTTTTCATAAAATCATTTTTATACGAGAAAAAAAATTATTATTTCTTTTTAATTTTTGGTTTATAATTATAAAACGATAATAGTTACAGCAAATTTATGTTAATAATAATTGTAGAGAATGCTAAAATAAACAACTTATAAAGAATAAGTTTTTTTCGAAATCCCTTTAGTTTTTGAGTAAACTGAGTTTTTGAATTTGAAGCATAATTTTTCCATGTTTCATAATAATGACGTTTTAAACGTCAGTTTCATCCGAGTTTACACAACATTTAAAATATGATTTCAATTGAAAATAAACCATGAAAACGTAAATATAAATGGCTGTGATACCATCAAGTCGGAGAAAGTAACATGATGACCACCATTTTTT
Organism: Ocypus olens; assembly: GCA_910593695.2. NCBI lineage: Eukaryota > Metazoa > Arthropoda > Insecta > Coleoptera > Staphylinidae > Ocypus > Ocypus olens. The sequence goes on along the minus strand of OU343060.1, from coordinate 8,461,053 downwards.
TAGCTTTGCCATCAGTTGACTTTATTTAATGCAATCATCTGGCTTGAAGTAACAAGGTCAGTGGTAGTACTCCTCCAGACCGAGTGAAAACCACCGCACGTACACCCATGGAGACCCCCAGTGGCTGGCCGTCCTCGAACCGCCCTCACGCTCTATCGATTCGCAGGGGCTGACTTTACGACTCGAACACTACCAGAGGCACTTACGAGGTCGCACTCATGCACCCCTATATTTACGTGGGGCGACAATTAATCGTCGCCAGTTCAGCATTATTTCGTCTCACTGCTGATAATGAATAAAAGAAAATGTCACCCTAGTATTACAGAAGACAAATGTTAAGTGATAATCTATAAGCTAAATTGAAAAATTCGTTATGTCTTGACTAGAATTATTTATTTTAACAATGTTACATAATATTTTTTTTTTTTAAAGGAAGGATGGTCGACGGGAATTCGGGTTGAGAAAGCGCGGATGATTTTGGAATTGACATAGCCAACTAGGTCATTCTGCCACAACCGATAATTTGTATAATAATCATTTATAATGATGAAAGGGACATACACTGAATGCCCTAGTTGGCTAAGCCAAGTCCCCATCATGAACTCCTGTCAATCATCTTTCTTAAAAAAAAAAACATACACTAAACATCCATGGACCCGCACGGGCATTTTTCGTTTCGAAAAAGTGACCGCTCGGCTGGGATTCGAACCCACGGCCACGAGTCCCGTAAGCAGGAGCTCTAGTCACTGGGCCACCGCAGCCCCACATAACATTTTTTTAATAATTATTTGTGATTAAATCTTAGTAAACTTAGTGAATTTTACAAATCAGTTTGTGTGTCGCATGTTTTAAATCACGTGATTTTGTAGTATTTCTTAGGCTTGCTGGGTTTATAAGACTTTGAATTAAAAAAAAATTAAAACTGTAACTCATGACAAATTTTATACCACTTAAAACGGAATAAAAAGTATTACTAAAATTAATAATAAAAATGTACGTTGTCGTTAAAAAAATATCGTTGACGATAACTTTAAAAAAGTGTAATGAAAATTTTCTTGAATTATTATGTTTTCTTATTCTTATTTATTATGAAAATATTGAATTCGTTTATTATAACAAAACATTATATTTTCCTTCTCCCTTTTCAACCGAGTCGAACCGTCTCGGACGTGACACATCAAAGTTTACAACTATTGCTTACGTCTCCGGGGAATACCCGGGGCATAACGCAATAAATTCTAAAGTTTATCCGTTTTTTCAATCGAACTCACTTCGTCCGTATTACCGTTTCCTTAATGGCGACATTAACTTGAGGCAACCGATAAATTTCTTCGGTCGCTTATCCTATGTATCCTATAGACGAATAGATAAAAAAAAAAACTGTTGAATATTGTAAAACTTTCTATTTATACACGGTTAGTGTATATAGTGGTTAATATTTTGATGAAATTTTCAGAAATGTATTTTATTCGCCGACAAGATTTCCCGGCGCATCCATCATAATTATAAATATTACTAATCTCAATAAAAGGTCAATTAATCTTCTTTTTTGCTCTAACCATAGAATATTAAATTGTAAAAATGAATTGAGTTTATCTCTGATTTTTCCTGAATCGAATATCCGAATAAAGTTTTTAAAAAATTAAAAGTTGATGTTTGACCTAATTTATAAACGATTTTAATAGCCACGAATGTTCTTTATAGTTCTATTAATAATATTAGACAACAATTGGACGACCATTTTTCTTCCTATTTGTTTAAATATTTTTTCCTGAAATACGAAACACTGGAAGACATGGTCAAGTTAAAAAAATTAAAAGGCAATGTTTGGCCTCATTTACAAATGATTTTGACGGCCAAAAATATTCTTAACGGTTCTATTAATAATATCAGATGACACATTTTTCTTCCACTTTGTTTAAATATTTTTTTCCTGAAATGTGTAAAATTCGAAAACATGGTCAATTTAAAAAAATGAAAAATTACTGTTTGACCTCATTTACAAATGATTTTGATGGCCAAAAATGTTCTTAATGGTTCCATTAACAACATCAGATAACAATTGGATGACCAATTTTCTTCTACTACGTTTAAATATTTTTTTTTCTGAAATGTGTAAAATTCGAAGACATGGTCAATTAAAAAAAATTAAAAATTACTGTTTGACCTCATTTACAACTGATTTCTATGGCCAAAAATGTCCTCAATGGTTCCATTAACAACATCAGATAACAATTGGATGACCAATTTTCTTCCACTTTGTTTAAATATTTTTTTCCTGAAATGCGTAACATTCGAAAACATCGTCAAGTTGAAAAAAATAAAAAGCAATGTTTGGCCTCATTTAAAAATTATTTCGATGGCCAAAAATGTTCTTAATAGTTCTATTAACAATATCAGATAACAATTGGATGACCATTTTTCTTCCACTACGTTAAAATATTTTTTTTTCTGAAATGTGTAAAATTCGAAGACATGGTCAATTAAAAAAAAATTAAAAATTACTATTTGACCTCATTTACAAATAATTTTGATTTCCGAAAATGTTCTCAATGGTTCCATTAACAACATCAGATAACAATTGGATGACCAATTTTCTTCCACTTTGTTTAAATATTTTTTTCCTGAAATGAGTAACATTCGAAAACATGGACAAGTTGAAAAAAATAAAAAGCAATGTTTGGCCTTATTTAAAAATTATTTCGATGGCCAAAAATGTTCTTAATAGTTCTATTAACAATATCAGATAACAATTGGATGACCATTTTTCTTCCACTACGTTTAAATATTTTTTTTTCTGAAATGTGTAAAATTCGAAGACATGGTCAATTTAAAAAAAAATAAAAATTACTGTTTGACCTCATTTACAAATTATTTCTATGGCCAAAAATGTTTTTAATGGTTCCATTAACAACATCAGATAACAATTGGATGACCAATTTTCTTTCACTAAATATTTTTTTCCTGAAATGAGTAACATTCGAAAACATCGTCAAGTTGAAAAAAATAAAAAGCAATCTTTGGCCTCATTTAAAAATTATTTCGATGGCCAAAAATGTTCTTAATAGTTCTATTAACAATATCAGATAACAATTGGATGACCATTTTTCTTCCACTACGTTAAAATATTTTTTTTTCTGAAATGTGTAAAATTCGAAGACATGGTCAATTTAAAAAAAAATTAAAAATTACTATTTGACCTCATTTACAAATAATTTTGATTTCCGAAAATGTTCTCAATGGTTCCATTAACAACATCAGATAATAATTGGATGACCAATTTTCTTCCACTTTGTTTAAATAATTTTTTCCTGAAATGAGTAACATTCGAAAACATGGACAAGTTGAAAAAAATAAAAAGCAATGTTTGGCCTTATTTCAAAATTATTTCGATGGCCAAAAATGTTCTTAATAGTTCTATTAACAATATCAGATAACAATTGGATGGCCATTTTTCTTCCACTACGTTAAAATATTTTTTTTCTGAAATGTGTAAAATTCGAAGACATGGTCAATTTAAAAAAAATTAAAAATTACTGTTTGACCTCATTTACAAATTATTTCTATGGCCAAAAATGTTTTTAATGGTTCCATTAACAACATCAGATAACAATTGGATGACCAATTTTCTTTCACTAAATATTTTTTTCCTGAAATGCGTAACATTCGAAAACATCGTCAAGTTGAAAAAAATAAAAAGCAATCTTTGGCCTCATTTAAAAATTATTTCGATGGCCAAAAATGTTCTTAATAGTTCTATTAACAATATCAGATAACAATTGGATGACCATTTTTCTTCCACTACGTTTAAATATTTTTTTTTCTGAAATGTGTAAAATTCGAAGACATGGTCAATTTAAAAAAAAATAAAAATTACTGTTTGACCTCATTTACAAATTATTTCTATGGCCAAAAATGTTTTTAATGGTTCCATTAACAACATCAGATAACAATTGGATGACCAATTTTCTTTCACTAAATATTTTTTTCCTGAAATGAGTAACATTCGAAAACATCGTCAAGTTGAAAAAAATAAAAAGCAATCTTTGGCCTCATTTAAAAATTATTTCGATGGCCAAAAATGTTCTTAATAGTTCTATTAACAATATCAGATAACAATTGGATGACCATTTTTCTTCCACTACGTTAAAATATTTTTTTTTCTGAAATGTGTAAAATTCGAAGACATGGTCAATTTGAAAAAAATTAAAAATTACTGTTTGACCTCATTTACAAATTATTTCTATGGCCAAAAATGTTTTTAATGGTTCCATTAACAACATCAGATAACAATTGGATGACCAATTTTCTTTCACTAAATATTTTTTTCCTGAAATGCGTAACATTCGAAAACATCGTCAAGTTGAAAAAAATAAAAAGCAATCTTTGGCCTCATTTAAAAATTATTTCGATGGCCAAAAATGTTCTTAATAGTTCTATTAACAATATCAGATAACAATTGGATGACCATTTTTCTTCCACTACGTTAAAATATTTTTTTTTCTGAAATGTGTAAAATTCGATGACATGGTCAATTTAAAAAAATTAAAAATTACTATTTGACCTCATTTACAAATAATTTTGATTTCCGAAAATGTTCTCAATGGTTCCATTAACAACATCAGATAACAATTGGATGACCAATTTTCTTCCACTTTGTTTAAATAATTTTTTCCTGAAATGAGTAACATTCGAAAACATGGACAAGTTGAAAAAAATAAAAAGCAATGTTTGGCCTTATTTAAAAATTATTTCGATGGCCAAAAATGTTCTTAATAGTTCTATTAGCAATATCAGATAACAATTGGATGACCATTTTTCTTCCACTACGTTAAAATATTTTTTTCCCTGAAATGTGTAAAATTCGAAGACATGGTGAACTTAAAAAAAAATTTAAAATCTTAATCTATTACAAAACCCTTATCCGTTTTTGCAACTAAGGTATAAAATTGTGATGTAGTCATTATATTACTTTCTCCGACGTATTTATTGATTTTTTTTCTAGAACCATGAAACTATAAAATTTCCGTCATCACAAGGATGGATTCGTTTCAATTTAAATTCAATATGCATAAACCGGGCACACGGTTCCATATCTCGCCATATTCCAAGCTTTTGCATATTCATCAATTTCTGTCGTCGGCGCAATTTACAATTCTAAATGTTTCAAGCAGTTAAAGCCTCGAATATTTCTTTCGCCACTCCGCAACTAAGATTTTACGTGTGTATACAGTCAACAGTCTGATAAAATTAAAATATACATAACGGTTTTATAAATTAACACGAAAATACCAACATGTGTATAATTAGGCTAAGCGTGAACTCTAGAAAAAAAAAACTTTTTTTAGACAAAATTTTAAGGTTTCAATTCGTTAAGTGAACTCTTATCTACTTATTGGTGTTAAAAATTTAAATTTAAAATGCGTCAAAGAATGTTTTATTGGGCTTTGAAATTTTTATTCCAGAAAAAAAAAATCATAAAAAAGTTACTAACAATTTTACCCAAAATTTTATAACTGAAATCACTTTAGTGGGCTCTTATTTATACGTTGGCGTTAAAATATTAGTTATAAACTGCGCCAAATAATGCTTTATTGGGCGTTGAAATTTTGATTCCAGAAAAAAAAAATCATAAAAAAGTTACTTACAATTTTAACCAAAATTTTACAACTGAAATCACTTCAGTGGGCTCTTATCTACACGTTGGCGTTAAAATATTAAATTTAAAATGCGTCAAAGAATGTTTTATTGGGCTTTGAAATTTTGATTCCAGAAAAAAAATCATAATAATTTTTACCCAAAATTTCACTTCAGTGGACTCTTATCTACTCGTTAGCAAAAAATTAAATTTAAAATACTTCAATGAACGCCTTATTAGTGTTTAATCAATTTTGAATTTAAACCCTTGTTTATTCACTAAAACGCAATACCACGGAGAGAGTGGGGGCATTACATATTAGCAGCAGTGTCGCGCTTGCAAGAGCAAAAGGTCTCAAAGCGCTGCCCTTTTCCGTGTTACGACCGTAAATCCGACTTTTGTGCGGCGGCATCGAACCGGAAACGGGGCCTTCGACTTCTTGCGCACGCTCCCCGGCCAGCTAATCGCCATACATCAACATAATTGCGCGATAAACCAGCGAAGATGACAATCCCACTCGTAAATTTATCACGGATGCTATGCGGAACCGTTCCGGATAAGGGAGGGCCCGCCGACTAATCGACTGTTGTGATTCTGGGAGAGGAGGGAGAGAAAAAAAATGATAACGATCCTCGGCCGCCCGACTGTTTCCCGTACCGGTGCTACCGGGAGGTGAATGCTTTATCGCTCTCGGGTGATAAATTATGGATGGTAATTAAATCCTCGAGGATAATGATGAATATTACCTTCGGAGAGGGTACCCTTCTCAATAATTTAATTAATATTGTATAATAGTGATGTAGACTTGGGTGAATGATATTAATTTTATTTGCCTCACCATCGAAAAATTTAAGAATGATTAGAGTGCAACTACAGTATTACCGAGCACTCGAGACGTGTGGGGGTGAAGTTTGAGCAGAGTGAGAAAGTATTCTGAGGAGAACGCGAGAGAACGGAGAACGCAAGAGAACGAAAGAGAACTGTAATGTATGTGATCACAGATGCATAGTGGGTTGCATATGCTACAATGCCGGTTTTGATATGTATGTTTTAGAGGCTGCATGCGCAGGGTAAGAAAAATGCTATTGTTAGAATAGACTGGTAAAAGCAAGTCGTGTTTTATTTTTACCGTTATTGTGTGTGTTTCCAATATGTGGACCACGGACAACACAACACAACAAGAACCATAGAGAACGCGAGAAAACGCGAGAAAACGCAAGAGAACGAAAGAAAATCATAGAGAACGCGAGAAAACGGAAGTGAACGCGAGAGACTAAATTCGGATGGGTAATGTTTGTCCAAAAATATAGTTGTACAAACTGGATGAACATAGCTTTCTTACCATCAATTTTTTTTGTTGAATTCAGATGGGTAAAGTATGTGTGAAAAAATAAAGTTACAGTACAAACTGGATGGACATAAATCTATGCATAGCCGATGATTTTAAAGTACATTTACGTTCACTGAATGAAACTTTGAGCATAAAATATTCCGTTGATTGGCGATAAACTGCGGCAGATGCAGAATAGAGAATGCGGAGATGAATAATGTAGGTTATAATTCACCGCGCTGTCGGATAAGAACAAATCAACACGAGAGACCACCGACAGAATCAATATTTCAATTAAAAACCGCCCCGCGAGGGGTCGATTGTACGGAACACGCTCTATCCCTCCCCTGGTAATTTTATGGGGTTGTTTTAAAACTGAGTACACTTCACTCATCATTAATGGTCACGTATCTACGAGCACGTTCTGTGAGCTATTTCAAAGATACATTTTATATAAAAAAAAATCTGCTCTCTATTCAACTCTAGTGAAGATAATATTAATTTTAATGTGTTTGCTTGTTGTAAAGTCTGGCCGCGCTATGAAGGCATCTGAGGTGCTATCTGTAACCTTTCAAAAACCACTGATGTATGAAGAGAATCGGATAGTGGCACCAATAGCTAGCAAGTAAACTGTAAACATCTGTGAGTGTGAAGCAACAAAATCCAATCACTTCTGATGAGGGCGACCCTTCCGACCCTTTGTTAATCACCTCAGACGCCTTCATAGCGCGGCCAGAGTATACCTATAGTATATAGTTTATCAAGGGCCGAGCAACCCGACGCTAAAAGTCAAGGGTTGCTAAAGCATTTCGGCATGAGTTACACTCGATATTTTTTCGCCTGCCTTAAGTAAAAACAGTATTTCAGGAAATTTTATATCGCGCACCATTGAACTGTCACTGTCAGATTTTTGCATAGCCTACTCATATTCCGCGGAAGCTTGTCTAGATTAATGCAATTATTTATTCGGCCCTAGATACGCTAAATCGTAGTTTCGGCCTGATTTTTATGGCCGCGATATATGGTTTCAGTAGAGGCAGGCGAAAAAGTTATTGGGATTGCGTAATATTACGCTTCGTACACACTTGCGGCGAAAACCGCGCCGCGCGGATGCGTACGGTGTTCGCGTGCGTGATTTGTGCTCAGCTGTCGAGTCATCGCTTCTCGGATCAAAGGAAGCTGCGATGTTGCACTGGTTTGGACGGTGGTGGAGGGTGGTGGAGCTGCAGTCGTATAAATGGGTTAATGGGAACGGCTGGGTCCGGCGCCAAGAACACAAGAACACAAGAACACGTTCTGTTCTAAGTTATGCGCGCCAAACGTTTTAGTGTCACAATCGCGGCGCGGTGCGTGAAAATGCGCAAGTGTGTACGATGCATTAGAGTTCTGTACATTCGTGGACAGATTAAATAGCCATGAAACAAACGCACCATCATGGCAAGTGTTTACTGTCAAGTTGCTGCAACTGTTGGGTGAATTGCGATTTCCCGTCTGAACGTTTAAAGTAATTTCAAATAGTTTTCTGGATGAGGTAAGTGATGCAGAAGCTAAAATTTGCAAACGTTTTCAGCGGAAAAGTGTTTCAAGAAGAAACATCTAATTATACTTATTAACATAAAACGCAAATAATATATCTGCCAAGTTGTGTGTAAATAAATTCATGCCTGTTATGCGTGTGAAGCTGTTTACGCAGTGAAATGATTGGTTTAAAACGGTAGAGCACCAACCACCCTTTGTTCAACTGATTGGATTGTGGGGGATTGTGGGATAGGACCCACCCACCAGTGACGGTTCGCGGGGTTTTTTTCTGGTACGGCCGAGGAACAAGAGATGGTAATACAGATAGGTAGAGTCAGTTGTAGAGACGGCTGGCTGCGTGACTGCACCTATCTGTACTGCCACCTCTTGTTCCTCGGCCGTACCAGAAAAAACCCGTGAACCGTCACTGCCACCCACCACCCTCCGGATTAACTTTTACTTCAATTAAAAACCCCGATTCGGCTGTTGTTAAACCTCCAACATCACCAATGAATTTACAAAGAAAAAAGATTACACAGACATGGTTTTGTAGCTTGAGTTAAGGTGTATATAAAGGGTGGTGGGTGGTCACTATCCTACAATCCAACCAGTTAAACATCAACGAGGGTTGCACAGGTGTAGAGCAATAGCGAAGACGTAGCAACGTTATTTTTTAATTCGTTCCTGTAAATTAATTCATTTACAGCAAACTGAGTTATCGTTAACTGTATGAATTGTAGGATAGAGACCACCCACCATCGTGGATTATAGAATAGGGCCCAGTCACCACCCTTCGCATCAACTTTATTTCAACAAGCAAAACTTTGTCCAGTTAAGAATTTTCGTTGGAGAAGTAATACGAAATGCGATTTTCTAGCGTAAATAAGGGTGATACAAGGGGTGGGTGTGTCCTATTCCACTCTCCAATTCATGGATCATAAACAGGAGTTTACAAGTAGAAATCAATACTTAAGTGTAATAAAAAAAAAACCCTAAAGGACTTAATAATTCTTAATAAACTTATTCCTTGGAGGAAACCCTGGCGCGGGAGTAATAGATTGGATTGTAGGATAGGGACCACCCACTACTCTCCTTATTACCTTTAACTTCCATTAAAAACCTTGTTTCAGCTGTTGTTAAAATCTCCAAAATCACCAATGAATTTACTAAGAAAATTGATTACACAAACATGGTTTTGTAGCTTGAGTTAAGGTTTATATCAGGCATGTCAAACGCTTACAAGTTGTCTGCGGCCCGGCAAGGTTGGTATCAATTGTTAAAAAAAATTATATACAAGGTAAAAATAATTATTTTTTGTTTGGTTTCAATTGTGTTTTTTTTGGTAATGCGCCCCCCCGGCTTGTGTGTAATACTTGATGTGGCCCTTGGTGGTAAACGAGTTTGACATACCTGGTTTATATAAAGGGTGGTGGGTGGTCACTATCCTACAATCCAACTAGTTGATCACGAACCAGAATTGCACAGATGTAGAACAATAATGATAACGTAGCAACGTTATTTTTTTATTTGTTTCTGTAAATTAATTCATTTGCAACAAATATTTCCATAGACTTATTATTTAAATATTTACTTTGACCTTTTAAGATTTAACATAAAAATATAAAATCAATATCTAAAAAATATTTCCGACACATATTGTGCCACCAGGGAAGTTTTTAACACAAGAAAACAATCCGCCAAAAATTTTACACGGAAAATCAAATTCTAGTCAAAGCAGAGAATCCATTCGCGATGACGACCTGTGGAGGTAAGGAACAAAGACAACGCCAGGAAAGTGGAAGATATGGTGCAGTAAGATCGACGAATCAGTTTCGAAAGTCGCGAATCTGCAAGATAATTTTGCATGAAGATTTGGGGGTGGAAAAAATGGTGGTACGGGATTGATTAATTAATCGAATTTGCGAGGCATCCGTATTGACAATTTTGCATAAAGATTTGGGATAAATCACGCTAATTTGCGAAGAAAACTCGGCGGTATCAGCCCGCGACCAAAACCTTTTTTTCCCAAAATTGTAACGGGAGATGAAACGTGGGTGTTCCTCTGGGATCCTCCAACGAAACACGAATCAATGCAGTGGTTGCACAAAGGATCTACATCACCCAAAAAAAGCAAGCGGGTAAGCTAATAGCGACGACTTTTTGGTAAATTGAGGGCATTCTATAGAGCGAGTCAACAATTAACGCAGATGTCTACAAAGAAACAAACGTTTAACTCTTTGCTTCTAATTTGAACCACAAAATTCAAGCGAGTTGTGACACATCGGTCCACAAAATAGACCACTTACAAATCTGTATGTACGAAACGAATTATAATTCACCCATCATTATTACAAATCCAGTGCCAACTGAGAGAAATGCATTTAGGCAAAGAGTAAACAAAAAGTTACCCAAAAAACTTTATTGCATTCACGGGAGCCGAACATACTGCTATCACGTCACTTGAGCTCGCGTGCTGTCACGCTGTGATTTTTCAAACGCGATTTCATGCTTGCAAGTACACTATTATCACGTGACAATGTGATAGCGGTTAAGGTAGAGACCAATATTTCGTCTTCCAAAGTTTAGCATTGAAAATGGAAAGTACTAGTTCTTCGGACTGGGCAAAAGAACTTGAGGTTGTGACTGCGTACCAGTGACGGTTCGCGGGTTTTTTTCTGGCACGACCGAGGAACAACAGGTGGTAATACAGATAGGTGCGGTCACGCAGCCAACCGTCTCTGCAACTGATCCAACCTATCTATATTACCACCTCTTGTTCCCCGGTCGTACCAGAAAAAACCCCGCGAACCGTCACTGCTGCGTACGTATCTCCCAGTTTAGAGAAAAGAATATTTTCAATAAATAACAATAGGGCGAATTTTATGGGTCAGTTTCGGAATTATTATTTCATGTGTATGTATTTTCGAATGAGCAAAGAGGAATTTGATTTCAACAACATAAAGAAACAAAATACTCAAGTTCGCAGAACTGTGTCTACTAAAGAAAGATTGGATGAATACAGAGAGTCCGCTAAAAAAAAAATATATACACTCTTTGTCGGACTGTATCGGGACATTGATCGTGTCAATTGATTTGAATTTCGAGGATCTTTTGCCTAACAGACACCTGTACTTTCATCATCACGACAGAGAAAACAATGTTTAATGTTCAGGCAGTAAAAAGGCACTTTGAAGTGGTTTTCCTGGTTTAGTAATGCCGTTGAAGGTGGAGGCGGAAGTTTGAAACAGAAACCCCAACCCGCCCCACAATTATAAGTATTATTGACAAGTTTGAGACACACGGCCATGCACGGGAACCAATAAGTGGGGTTTCCAACCCGTAATTACAGCGCCCGTTATCATTTTTTTCGGCTCCCCAGGACGTGAGGGCACCACTGTACCGTAGCATAGGCAACTTTATACACACCGCGGGAGATTTAAACCGGCCTAATGCCGCGTCTCACATGAAGCGGAAATTGGCGCTATAGAACACCATAGCACCAATTCCGCTGAACTCCCTTATTTCTCCTTATCTCCCTATGTCAGCAACTCGTGCTGCTTCGGACCGCGATAAACACGTTCAATCCTGTCGAGGCTACACAGTCGACCCCCAACCGTTGCCATGCCCAGACGTATATTCCGGAAACGTAAAGCTATGATACATAGACGCCCACGTACCCCCTTTTACAATCTTAATAATTCCCATGGCGTCGTATTACGTTTACCGTTGAGGCAGATGCAGAACCTGGTGGTTGGGGGCGTATTAAAAATGACCAAGTTGCTGCTCACCTATGACCCATCTAGGAATAGAGGTACAAGATAATTATTTGGAATGTAACGATTTGTGATGCTCACAAAGGAATTACGGGAAGAGCGCGTACAGCTACAAGTCCTGCTTCATCGACTCTCTGGTGGAAAAGGTTTGTTACTTCTCCACAGAAATTTTCTACGCAATGTGCACGAGAAGTAGAGCAGTACATACGGACGCCAAAATCTACAATTTGTTAAGTGGAAAGTTTGCAGAGATCTCCATTGAAAAATTGACCGCTTATGGTTTTTTTACATGTCTGAACATCTACAGTCACCATGTGCTTAACTGAAGATAGTACTACATATGTGATCAGTATTTAAAGTGCAACAAACACATAATAAATAGTTTTTGTTCCTTAAAGTGTGTATACATTTTTCTGGCGGACTCTGTAGTGTGGAGAGAAGAAATGCGATAAATGATGTAGACACGTCACAAAACAAAATCGCGCTATGACGTGTGAGGCCGGTGACGTGACGTGATAACGGTGTGTATGCTAAAAACAACCAAGCTAAACAACACTGCGCATTTTTCGTCCGTGACGTGAGGTTGCGTAATAGCATGTGATAGCAGTCTGTTTTCGCCTTAAGGTTCGCAAAGTTTGGGAGGAAATCAACAACTGTGGTTTTGTGAAGTTACGACAATCCCCTGCAGCCCTGATTTTCTAAAGAAACACTTGCGTAGAAGTGAATTTTCTTCAGATCATGAACTCACTTTTTTGAGGAGTTACCGAAAGAATTTTTTTTTGGAGCCTACCGCGTTTTTGGAACTGTTAAAGGTTCATACATCTAAAAATAAAATTTTGCTCTTTCTCTAACACTCTTTCGTAGTCAAGTACATTGTATTTTAATCTCCCATCGTAACACCTCTTGCTGCACTTATTGTCTTTAACACGTTCGCTGCCACTACAATTGGGATTGCACATACGCAAATATAAAGTTGGACGCACTGGCGCGTCAGTGGCAGCGAACGTATTAAGTAACTCCTTCGGCTCTAGATATATAATTATGGTTTATTGGACTTCAGCATTGCGTTAGGTGGACAATACTGTAGGCGTATTACTCCTGTTTCTAGAGGTCCCAAAGATTGTGGCGACAATCCTGCAAGTACGGTTTTGCGAATTTTGCTCTAGATTTTCGGAGAATATTTATTAATGGTTTATTGACCAAAGACTTCAGTATGGATAATACTGTAAGCTTATCACTCCTATTTCTCGAGATCTCGAAGATTTTCGCGACAATCTTACATGTATACTATATTTGCGAACTTTGCAACGTTGCAAAAAAAAGATATTCTTGCTTAGCGATGACATTGACATTATAAAGTAACTGGAAAATATCTTTTGGAAAACCGAAGAGGTGATAAAGGTCAAGCAAGATGAGAAGATATGCAAGGAATACTTCGAACAGGCACATCAACGCGACACTTGTCGTTTTCTGATAAAACAGCCAATGAGGAGTGATTCAAATGTCTCAGCATTTGAAATTGTCAAAGCATGATGATCTACGACAACAGTACAACTCTATCATGAAGGAACATGAAAAACTGGTGCACATGACAAGCATTAGCGATGGACAGTTTTATCTACTCCACCATGCAGTACTAAGAGGTAAAACGAAGTTCTCTTCAGCCCTCACCAGTCCAGGAGTGACCCTTAATAAGGGATGAGCCAGTATTACAGCAATCTCTGTTCGAAATTCTCGTTCAATTTAGGATGTATTGGTGAGTGATATATCTAAAACGTATTGGAAGATGCTTCTACATCGAGAAGCTTCTGCTTATCCAAGAATACGAACTACGGACACCCCCTGGCATCATGCATCAGCATTATCTGGGATTTCGCATTAGGAGATTGGTTTTTAATGCAAACTACAAAATTTTGCTCAATAAACATTTATAACCCTAAATATAGGTATAGTTTGATCAATGAACCTTTGCGTGTGCGTCATTACCGAAGACTGAGTTTTCTCGCCTTGGAGGACATACGTACACACATGATTGTGTCTAATTCAACTTACTGTAGAGAGAGTAAACGCATGAAAATGTTGTCGGAGCTACATTCAGCTATCTATGACGTGCACGCAAAGATCCATTGATCAAAGTATATTTACTTAGTGTTTAGTGTTAGATGCTGTACTAGAAGTCTAGGTACGTTTTTTAATGCCCCATTTATGTGTACAAACGAAGTACATGCAATATTGTAATTTCTCAAATAAAATGAGTTATTACCAGCTGTTGTTGGCATTACTAAATGGGTTAAGAATTACTTAAGATGGCAAAAGTAAAAAAAGGTAGGGATACGAAGATTAATCTATCTAAGCTTCTAGAGAGAAGCATCAATACTGTCAAGGCCAAGAAGAGGGATTGGTAGGGAAGCTCAGGACAGCGGACGAGGATTCGTCGAAATCTTCTCCCCTGTTCTCAAATTCCGGGGACTCTTTTGCGGCGGATTTCTTCACGTAAGAACCCCCTCTCAAGTACGAGTGTCACCTCCATTCCCTCCCAGTCTCCCTTCCTGATTAATATCCATCCCGTCACGAAATTATTGATCTACCGCCCAGCGCCTGTCACAACTAATAGCCCTTCGCTGAAAAAATTGCCTTTACGTCGAGACAGACTCATGCAGAAGCATTGAACAACCTGTTACCAAGAAGTAAACCCAAAAGGGTCAACTAGGCCAGAAATCCTCCTATGGACGTCAATCCTAGCCACAACGAGAGGAAAAAATAACTGTACGAAAAATCTCAGTTGTTGTTTGGAAAAAAATAGATCAGAACAAGATTAATAACCTTGAAGGTGCTACTTTAGGGAGCGAGCCAATCCCCGCCAGATCATACAACCATCCATAACAAGGCAAATATGCCTTTTACCTTTTCTCAATGTGTCTTCAACTTAAGAAATTGGTGAAGGTCTACTTGCTTCGCATGAAGAAGTTGAATATACACTGGCGATAAGTGGATCTGATGGGCTAAATATGAGTCAGATCAAAGAAATTTTTATGCATTTTAAAATAAATATTTAATTTAATAATTTATTCATAAAAATATTTCCTTTCAACCCTCGCACATAACAAAGTAACACTCGACTTCGAAAACAGCACGGATAAAGAAAATCCTCCCTGATTACGCCGCGGAGGCGGAAATTATCAGGTTTTTCCACCGTGCAAAAATTATTAATAATTTAATAAGGCTTTCATCTGGCTCCGCCTGAAGCACTTGTTTAATGCATATCGCTTCACCTCCTCTTCCTCCCCCGCAACCCCGCGGAAATTATTAATGAGCAGACTTGGATGCAGGGAATTTTATTTTGTAATAAACTGGGGGCGAATTTAGTTCACGGGGATTGTAATGGAGGAGTTAATTGGTCGTTATTAATTATTCGTCGCCCGGCGCAAAAAGGATAGGAGGGTGCGGGTGCGGTTGCAGCGATGAGGGGTAATTGTACGGAAACGTCTTCGCGTATAATAAAGTTTTAGTTTTCCGAACGGGGACGAGAGAGAGAGAGAGAGAGAAAACTATCCCGTTTTAATGAAACACTAGTATAATGGGACAATGTGTGAAAGTTAAATTATTTTCCTATTTAACTTCTTCGAGCATACTTCAGTTATAACCAATCGGATATTAAACGTCATTCGTGAAATGCAAAATTTATCGACTTACCCGACGGTAACATCGAAAATGTTACTACCGACGGAAGAGGAAACGGCCATATCGCCGAAACCCTTGCGCGCGACTATGACGGAGGTGATGAGGTCCGGGATGGAGGTGCCCGCCGCCAAGAAGGTGAGGCCCATCACTTCCGCCGGGATCTCCACCGTTTCGCCCACCACGTTCGCCCACCACACCATCAGGTATGAGTAGGCCGCTATCCACATGATACTCCCAATGAACGTTACTGGAAAGTACTTCCTACCTGTAATCAAAAATAAAATAAAACAATTACACAAGTAGCATTTAACAATTCACTTCCACACAAAACTTTTCTATTAAATATTTAAAAAATATATACTCTAATATCAAAAACCTGCGATAAACTAAGACCGACACAGTCACTGCATTACGGGGCATATGTGGACCGTATTTGGTGGAATAGAATTTCATCGAACTACGGGTGGAGGTTGTAGCTTCGTCGTACTTTTGTACGTGCTGATCATATATTAATATTAACTCATTTGGACCCACGGATTTTTTTTTACTTTAAAAAAAAAATGTTAAAAAATAATAAATAATTAATGTTACATGCTTACTAACGCCCCCTTGTGTCGTTTTGGTGTAACATGGCATAAATAGACTTTGTAGAGCCCTGCAATTTATTCAAACATATTTAAAAATATCAAATAACATTTATTACATTATAAGTAAATTTGTATCGATTAACTCCATTTAGTTTCCAGTAACACATTTTCAAAAAAACTCTACGGGGTTTATACGACCCGTACCTCCTATTAAGAAGTCCCACAAAAATCGTAGCCGTACTCACGTTCACTGCGGCTACGATTGTTTTTAATACGCTTTCGTAATTTTCACTTATCATCAAGCTATTAATTACCATTCCCTTTTATCTATTCCATAAATGAAGCAATTCCGTGTAGCTTTAAAATGATATAAAAACCGCTTGTGTAAACCCGAAGCGACATTAAAAAAGGTAATGCACGGCGATGAAACGCGATCATTTATATTTTCAAACAATGCGATGGGCAGTAAAATTGCGAAAGAATGGCCCGGGAAGTTAAATATTTCATTTAATTATATCCCCGCCCGAAGTTGCATAAAATAATCCGGAGCCGCGAACATTAAAAGGGTTCCCGAGGCCGCCGGGGCGGTTTTATTTCAGTGAAGTCGTCTGCAGCGCGTTTACAGTCGGTGAATACGTGTCAAATGAACGTGCGAGTATATGTGTGCTCTAATTAAAATCGAATTGTTTAAGATCAGGAGAGTGGAAAAGGTCTAAAATGTAACCCTCACCTAACGAATAATTCCCGTTAAATCGAAGGGTAATAAAAATTTTCTCGAAAGATCGAGCGGTTGACATTAATGTCCGGCGCATCCACCATAATGTCAATTCATATTAGTCTGCAAAACGATGGATGTGACTTTTATAAACTAGCTCGTTAGTAATAAACTAGTTATTGATAAACAAGAGATATTAGTACTTGTGGCACTATCCAAATATCGAGCTATTTTCTACTGCATACTACAAAAATTCAAGTCTAACAAAGTTGAACATCGGAAAACTTGATGATTTCCACACTAGATCCGAAAAGTTTCAATTCGAATGAAATGCATCAAAAAAAAAAATGGTGATGTGGCCATCATGTTACTTTCTCCGATCTTGATTGCATAACAGCTATTTATATTTATACTACCATGGTTTATTTTCATTCTAGATCAGTTGATACTGACGTTTAAAACGTCAAAGTTATGAAAGATAAAAATAACAAATTATACTTCCAATTCAAACAATCTTAAATTAGCTTATTAGAAAACTAAAAAAAATCTTGAAAAAAGTCCTAAAAACAAATCTTAATAAAGTCCTGAAAAAGATTTCTGAAAAAGCCCTGAAAGAGTTCTGGTTATAAAGTTCCAAAGAGAATACCCGAAAAAAGTCTTGAAAAAATCTGAAAAAAAAGTCCTGATAAAAAGTCCAGAAAAAAAGTCTAGAAAAAAGTGCTCTGACAAAGAAATGTCTTAAAAAAACAGGTTCTTGAAAAAGACCTTAAAAAGTCAAGAAAACTGAGTCGTCACAAAAGAAAATTCTGGAAAAAGGTCCTAAAAACGACTGTAGAAAAGTACTGAATATGGGCTTCGAAAAAGGCCTTAAAAAGTCCTGAAAGAAACCTGTAAAATAGTCCAGAAAAAAGTCCTGCAAAGAGTCCTTACAAAGGTCCTAAAAAAGACCCCCCTTTCGAGAAAATAGTCCTAACCGAAGTCATGAAAAAGCTTTAGAAAAAAACTGATAGGGCATTCAAAAAGTCTTGATAAAATAATCCTAATAAAAAATCCTGAAGAACGTCTTGAAAAAATAATCGTGATAAAAAATTCCTGAAAATAAGGCCCTAGAAAAAGTTCTGATAAAACGGCCAGAAAAAATGGTGATGTGGCCATCATGTTACTTTCTCCGACTTGATGGTATCATAGCCATTTATATTTACGTTTTCATGGTTTATTTTCAATTGAAATCATATTTTAAATGTACATCGAGGGGATGAAACTGACGTTTAAAACGTCAAAATTATGAATAATAGGAAAATTATACTTCAAATTCAAAAACTCAATTTACTCAAAAACTAAAGGGATTTCGAAAAAAACTTATTCTTTATAAGTTGTTCATTTTAACACTCTCTACAATTATTACATAAATTTGCTGTAACTATTATCGTTTTATAATTATAAACCAAAAATTAAAAAAAAATTAATAAAAATGATTTTATGAAAAATGTTTTCAAGCAAAAGATATTCATTTTTTTGTTGTCTTCAAAGTTTGTTTAAATGTTTTTAAATTTTACCAAGAGCTTTTCAGTTCTTCGGATTCTCAAATGAGACGGATGTTCAAAGTTTCATATCAATTGCTCTTTTAGTTTTTGAGATACAGCCCGCACAGACAGACACACACACACGCAGACACACACACAGACACACACACAGACACACACAGACACACAAACACGCAGACACAAATTTTTTTCCAGAAATTGTTGAAATGGCATATAGGGACCCCAAAACGGATATTTCCGTAAAAAAAAAATTTGAAAGAAAAATCACGATCACAATACTTTCTCGTACTTCGTAACGGAGAAAGTAAAGAGTACTGAAAAAGCATACAAAAAAAGTCAGAATAAAGACCTTAAAAAGTCCTGAATAAAGCCTGTGAAACAGTCCCGCAAAAAGTCCTAAAAATTTTCTGAAAACAGTCCTTAAGAAGGTCCTAAAAAGACCCCAGAAAATTCCAGAAAATAGTCCTGACAAAAGCCTTAGAAAGTCCTAAAAAAAGGTCCTGAACATAATAGTTTTTAAATAATCTTAAAAAAAGGCCCCGAAAAAAAATTCGAAAAAGGTTTTGAAACAAAAGTCTTGAAAAAAGTCGTAATAAAAGTTTTGCAAACATTGTCCTGTAAAAAAATCCCAAAAAGAGTCTTGCAAAAAGCCTAAGAAAAGAACTGAAGAAAGGCATTAAAAAAATTTAGATTCAAAATCCTAAAAAAAAGTCCCAAAAAGAGGCCCAAACAAAAACTTTTTAGCCTTGAAAAAAGTTCTAAAAAAACTCTTAACAAAAGTTTTGAAAAAAGTTCTACAAAATTTTTAACAAAAGTTTTGAAAAAATCGTCCTGCAAAAAAAAACCCAAAAAGAGTCTTGCAAGAAGACTTAGAAGAGATCTGAAGAAGGCATTAAAAACTGGTGAAAAAAGTTCCTGAAAAATAATCCAGATAAAATAATCTTGAAAAGAAGTCTCAAAAACAAAAAGCTTTTAAAATAAAGTCTTGAAAAAAGAGTCTCAAAAAAATTCAGAAAAGAAAAGTTAAAGATGATTCCTGAAAATAAGATCTTAAAGAAAAGTCCTCCAAAATTAGTTCCAGAGAAAGGTTCTTAAAAAGACCTGAAAAAAAAATAAAAAAATCCTAAAAATAAGGTCTCACAAAAAAGACCTGAAAAAGGAGTCCTAAAAAAATCGTGAAAAAAATCCTGAAAAAGTCCTGAAATTTTGATTTATACTTTCATGATATTTCTTCAATTTAAATTTACATCGAACGTGTTGTAGTATTGGATGATTCTGACGTTTAAAACGTCAATATTATGAATAATAGGAAAATTATACTTCAAATTCAAAAACTCAATTTACTCAAAAACTAAAGGGATTTCGAAAAAAACCTATTCTTTATAAGTTGTTCATTTTAGCATTCTCTACAATTATTATTAACATAAATTTGCTGTAACTATTATCGTTTTATAATTATAAACCAAAAATAAAAAATAATAATAAATTTTTTTCTCGAATAAAAATGATTTTATGAAAAATGTTTTCAAGCAAAAGATGTTCATTTATTTGTTGTCTTCAAAGTTTGTTTAAATGTTTTTGTGATATTTTTCATATTCAAGAAAATATTGGCAAAAAACAAAAAACAGTTAAGGTAAACGCCCACTTCCGGTGTACGAAATTTTACGAAAAGCTTTTCAGTTCTTCAGATTATCAAACAAGATGGATGTTTAAAGTTTCATATCAATTGCTCACACACACACAGAGACACACACAGACACACACACAGATTTAAAAAAAAATCCAGAAATTGTTGAAATGGCATCTAGGGACCCCAAAACGGATATTTCCGTAAAAAAATTTTTGAAAAAAAAATCACGATCACAATACTTTCTCGTACTTCGTAACGGAGAAAGTAAAAAGTACTGAAAAAGCATACAAAAAAAGTCAGAATAAAGACCTTAAAAAGTCCTGAATAAAGCCTGTGAAATGGTCCCGCAAAAAGTCCTGAACATTTTCTGAAAAAAGTCCTGTGAAGAGTCCTTAAGAAGGTCCTAAAAAGACCCCAGAAAATTCCAGAAAATAGTCCTGACAAAGGCCTTAGAAAGTCCCAAAAAAAGGGCCTGAACATAATAGTTTTTTAAATAATCTTAAAAAAAAGGCCCCGAAAAAAAATTCGAAAAAGGTTCTGAAACAAAAGTCTTGAAAAAAGTCGTAACAAAAGTTTTGAAAATATTGTCCTGTAAAAAAATCCCAAAAAGAGTCTTGCAAAAAGCCTAAGAAAAGACCTGAAGATAGGCATTAAAAAGTTTCAGAAAAAAAATTTAGATTAAAAATCCTTAAAAAAAGTCCCAAAAAGAGGCCCCAAACAAAAACTTTTCAGCCTTGAAAAAAGTTCTAAAGAAACTCTAAAAAATTCTTAACAAAAGTTTTGAAAAAATCGTCCTGCAAAAAAAACCCAAAAAGAGTCTTGCAAGAAGATCTGAAGAAGGCATTAAAAAGTGGTGAAAAAAGTTCCTAAAAAATAATCCAGATAAAATAATCTTGAAAAGAAGTCTCAAAAACAAAAAGCTTTTAACATAAAGTCTTGAAAAAAGAGTCGCAAAAAAAAATTCAGAAAAGAAAAGTCCTGAAAAAATATCGTTAAAGATGATTCCTGAAAATAAGGTCTTAAAGAAAAGTCCTGCAAAATTAGTCCCAGAGAAAGGTTCTTAAAAAAATTTAAAAATCCTAAAAATACGGTCTCACAAAAAAGACCTGAAAAAGGAGTCCTAAAAAAATCGTGAAAAAAATCCTGAAAAAGTCCTGAAATTTTGATTTATACTTTCATGATATTTCTTCAATTTAAATTTACATCGAACGTGTTGTAGTATTGGATGATTCTGACGTTTAAAACGTCAAAATTATGAAAGATGGGAAAATTATACTTCAAATTCAAAAACTCACTTTACTCAAAAACTAAAGGGATTTCGAAAAAAACTTATTGTTTATAAGTTGTTCATTTTAGCATTCTCTGCAATTATTATTAACATAAATTTGCTGTAACTATTATCGTTTTATATTATATACTAAAAATTTAAAAAAAAAATATTTCTCGAATAAAAATAATTTTATGAAAAATGTTTTCAAGCAAAAGATGTTCATTTATTTGTTGTCTTCAAAGTTTGTTTAAATGTTTTTGTGGTATTTTTCATATTTAAGGAAATATTGGCAAAAAACAAAAAAACTAGAAAAAACTTTTTTTTTCACATGGGCGCTAGAGGGGGGCGGAAGGGGTTACGTTTAAGTTCTCATGCATGACTTTAAAGAAGACACTTCAAAGTTTTTCGCCCTCAAAGATTCAACAAAATCGATTAAAAATACACCGAGTTTGAAAATGGTTTCTTTTTTTTTCCTCCAGTGTTTTATCATATAATAAAACACTTTTCACTTTGTTTTGCATAATATGATAATATTATTAATTAATAACATAAATTATATATTTAACAGCTAAATGAACGGAGAATTAAATACTAATGAGATATTTTCCGAAGTTGAAAATTTAATGGTTCGTCAAAGGTAATTTCTGACCGCGACTGTGGACATCGAAATCCATTTCACGCTTCGCCGCTAAACACCAAAAGCTGTTCGATAACGCAGAATTAATGCGGACGATCACACAATTACGGCCGCATGTATAGGTTTCGAATTCGGGAAATGGCCTTTATTATTATTTAAAAATCAATCACTTCTGACACGATTCCGAGAGCGCACGTCGTATGGAAAAATCCATCGATCGGCCGCACATATTTTAGTCATTTGATCGAAATTGGTCGTCGTGCGGTGATTAGAATTTCACGAGAATATAATCACGGGTTGGGGTTTTGATGTTTGAAAAAAAAAAATGGTGGTGTGGCCATCATGTTACTCTTTCCGACTTGATGGTATCATAGCCATTTATATTTACATTTTCATATTTGAAATCATATTTTAAATGTACATCGAGCGTTGTGTAAACTCGGATGAAACTGACGTTTCAAACGTCACAAGTATGAAAGATGGAAAAATTATAATTCAAATTTAAAAACTCAATTTACTCAAAAACTAAAGGGATTTCGAAAAAAACTTACTTTTTATAAGTTGTTCATTTAAGCATTCCCTACAATTATTATTCACATAAATTTGCTGTAACTATTGTCGTTTTATAGTTATAAACCAAAAATTAAAAAAATAATAATTAATTTTTTTCTCGAATAAAAATGATTTTATGAAAAATGTTTTCAAGTAAAAGATATTCATTTATTTGTTCTCTTCAAAGTTTGTTTAAATGTTTTTGTGATATTTTTCATATTTAAGAAAATATTGGCAAAAAACAAAAAACAGTTAAGGTAAACGCCCACTTCCGGTGTATGAAATTTTACCAAAACCTTTTCAGTTCTTCAGATTATCAAATAAGATGGATGTTCAAAGTTTCATATCAATTGCTCTATTAGTTTTTGAGATACAGCGCGCACAGACACACACACAACACACACACAGGCACACACAGACACAATTTTTTTTTTCAGAAATTGTTGAATTGGCATCTAGAGACCCCAAAACGGATATTTCCGTAAAAAAAAAATTGAAGAAAAATCACGATCACAATACTTTCTCGTACTTCGTAACGGAGAAAGCAAAAACAATATTAACAGTGGGTGTAACATTAATCAATTTTGTGGATGCATTTTTACTTTCTCCGTTACGAAGTACGAGAAAGTATTGTGATCGTGATTTTTTTTCAAAATTTTTTTTTACGGAAATATCCGTTTTGGGGTCCCTGGATGCCATTTCAACAATTTCTGGAAAAAAAAATTATGTCTGTGTGTGTGCCTGTGTGTGTGTCTCTGTGTGTGTCTGTGTGTGTGTCTGCTGTGCGCGCTGTATATCAAAAACTAATAGAGCAATTGATATGAAACTTTGAACATATGTCTTATTTAATAATCTGAAGAACTGAAAAGGTTTTGGTAAAATTTCGTACATCGAAAGTAGGCGTTTACCTAAACTGTTTCTTATTTTTTGCCAATATTTTCTTAAATATGAAAAATATCACAAAAACATTTAAACAAACTTTGAACACAACAAATAAATAAACATCTTTTGCTTGAAAACATTTTTCATAAAATCATTTTTATTCGAGAAAAAAATTGATTATTATTTTTTTAATTTTTGGTTTATAATTAAAAAACGATAATAGTTACAGCAAATTTTTGTTAATAATAATTGTAGAGAATGCTAAAATGAATAACTTATAAAGAATAAGTTTTTTTCTAAATCCCTTTAGTTTTTGGGTAAACTGAGTTTTTGAATTTGAAGTATAATTTTCCCATCTTCCATAATTTTGACGTTTTAAACGTCAGAATCATCCAATACTACAACACGTTCGATGTGTGTTCTTGAATTTGAAGTATAATTTTTCCATCTTTCATAATTTTGACGTTTTAAACGTCAGAATCATCCAATACTACAACACGTTCGATGTGTGTTCTTGAATTTGAAGTATAATTTTTCCATCTTTCATAATTTTGACGTTTTAAACGTCAGTTTCATCCGCTCGATGTACATTTAAAATATGATTTCAATAAACCGAATGAAAGCGTAAATATAAATGGCTATGATACCATCAAGTCGGAAAAAGTAACATGATGGCCACATCACCATTTTTTTCCTTCAGTATAGATGCGTTTATCTAGCGGTACATGTTAACACTTTAGTTGTTTCATGTATGTACGTACGGTTGCATAAAATTCCCTCACAAAAATTCAAAATTTCGGCCATTGTGTGCGAGTTTGATGTAAAATATATGGATTTTCTCTAGTCCGCACAATTGTATTCTGTGTATTTACAGTGCCGTTCGGCATAAATGTTTTTTTTTATCGTCGGCAAAGAGTAGGACTATTAAGTTAACACACACACACAATAACCTCAAAGCTGTAGTCACAAAATCAAGAATAGGTATGCGATATCAAAGTTATTGAAAGTGTTTCGATTTATAAAACAATTTTCATATCCCAACAAAACGTTAATTTAAGCATAAAAAAACTTTTTCAAAGAGCGAAAACCCGACAATTTCGTAACGACCGCGTTTATATCCGAATTCGATCTTTTATCATACCCATTAAGCCCCCCCAATAAATAAAAGCGCGTTTTTCCAAGAGAGGGACCGAATCAAGCATAAACACACGAAAGCAAATAAACAAAATCCGTGACCTAAATTTTTCCTCGCCCGCTCCTGCGCGCCCGACGATTAGTCCTGATAGGATCGCCCCCCGGAAAATCCCGCATGCAATACACATTTCGATTATTTTAATTGCGAATCGCTTTCCGAGTTCAATCAGACGCCGAGGGTAATTCGAAGGCTGATAACAGCGCCGTCCTTAATGAATTTTATAAGGGATCGATTTTATTAATTACCCGCGTGTGCGATTTTTTGAAATGGAATTTTAATTTGAATACACTGACACGGCGGGCTCGTTTCGAACGGCGTGGCTGTGTCCATTACAGAAATGTTTCATAAATAGATGGATGCGGTTTAATTGGACCACTTGGTGTTACTGTTGCTGCTACAAACTTGTACACGCGAAAAGTTTGCATGCAAAATTTATGGATACGCGCTAAAGTGGCTTTTTTTAATTCGCAAAAATTGTCGGCGTTCAAACTAATTATCAATACAAGGCAGAATGCGTGTAACAGTAATCAGTAATGTTTCTACCATGTGTGACAATAATAATATCTAATCCCCCAGCGGCGAGCGCATAACGTAAATTTTAATTTCCCGGCGCATCCACCAGAACACCGAAAGTACTGTATACTAAGCTTAACGTGAACTTGTTATTAAAAACCCGGCCCTCAGTTATATTACTGTACAAGTTAATTCTAAAACACAAAAAGTCGTTTTAGGCGCAAGAATCACAAATTGTGTAATATATGTATACTTATACTGTGTTTAAAAAATTCTTTAAATTTCTCTACTCCACCCACAAATTTATTTAATATGTATAGTCTATCTTAAATTTAAAACAATTTCAATTCCCAACTTTTATTTAAGTACATTTTTACTTGTAATTCGTAACAATGAACGTTCTTAAATGTTAGACTTGAGATCAAAGGCAATTGAACGCCAATTGGAGGTATTGTACCTGTTGTAGTTCTATATACCTACGGCAATGGCAACGGAATTAATTAGCATAACGTGACGCGGCCGAATGAAATTCAAGCGGCCTACCAATTTGTAACAATTCCGCACAAATTAGTGCATTTATATTTCCATAGACTCCCCCGCTAACGGCGCTAATGACGCCCGCTTTACGATAAATATATTTGTTCATACATTATATTGCTTTATTCAAATTTAATTGACATTTATATTAATACGAAGTTATCACAAAGTGAAAACAGCCACATTAATCTCGTTTTTATTTCTATTTACGTGAATAAATCTCGTTATTATTCAATTCAAATAAGTGACTAAAGTTGTGCTTTTAATCACTAGACGTTAAATGTTCAAATCTCTACTGATTTATGAATTTGAAACGAGATATCTCAGGTAATCGAATAAGCAAACTCAATATTTGTTTGTTATATCACTTATGCAAATATTAGCAAGAAACGTGATAAAACTACATTCATTATTCTGACTGCGAGTTGCAAAATCCTGGAGCAGGAGCGGCTCGTTATAAAGAGCCACGGAGCCATGGCACTACCTGTACACTCAAGCTCAGCAAGAATTTTTAACTGATTCGTAAAAAAAAAACTTTTTAAATGTTAAACAACACCTGCAACACCGCGTGGAAGTTCCACATTAATTTCAACAGACGGTTAAAATTTTGACAGACCATTTCTGAATAATGTGTTTTTACAAATTTGCAAAGAAAGAAATCGCAAGTTTACCACAACTAAAATGGTTTCACTACAAGTGAAATTTCGATCACCAAAAAGGCAAATTTTTCAGAAATTCCCTTGAGAATTCCACATTTCTTTCAACAGATGGTTGAAATTTTGACAGACTAATTCAGAATCATGTGTGTTTACAAATTTACAAAGAAAATAATCGCAAGTTCACCACAACAAAAATGGTTGCATTAAAAGGCAAATTTTGATGACCAAAAAAACGCATTTTTCAGAAATTCGCATGTAAATTCTACATTTACTGCACCAGTTGGTTTAAACTTTGACTGACCAATTCTAAATAATGCGTCTTTACAAATTTCCAAAGAAAAAGTTTACCACAACAAAAATGGTTTCACTAAAAGTCAAATTTTGATCACCAAAAAGGCAAATTTTTCAGAAATTCACTTGAGAATTTCACATCTCTTTCGACAGATGGTTAAAACTTCGACAGACTAATTCTGAAAAATGCGTCTTTACAGATTAAAAAAAAAATCATTGCAAGTTTACTACAACAAAAATGGTAGTAGCAAATTTTGATGACCAAAAAAAAACGCATTATTCAGAAATTCACTAGCAAATTCTACATTTATTGCACCAGATGGTTGAAATTTTAACAGACTCATTTTGAATAATGTGTCTTTACAAATTTCCAAAGAAAATAATTTTCTTCTAAATTTTCGAATTTTTGGTCCGCAATTTTGATTTGTAAGATCGAATTTTTGGTCGAAATTTTTAATTTTTTATCCTATATATTAGATTTTTTTAACCTAAAAAATGATTTTTATACGCGACTTTTTTTATTTATTTACCGATATATTTAAGTACAGTTTATAATTTCTTGCCCTTCATTTTAGATTTTTTAACTTGAATTATTATTTTTTTACTTTTTGGTTACTTTTTGACTCCCGTTTTCGAGTTTCTGGCAAGCAACTAATTTTGAGCTAAAGAGTTATTTTGGGAGCTGAAAATGGCAAATTATTTTCGTTTTTCTTAATTTTTTCAATGTTTTGGTTTGCATTTTTTTATTTTTAGACCAGCATTTTTGATTTTTTTGGGCCACATTTTAGATATTTGACCTGTATTTTTAATTTCTTCGCTCCAAATTTTAGAGTTTTTGCCCGGAATATTCTTTATTTTGGTTAAACTTTTTGATTGTTTTTTGTTGAAATTTTCGGAGTTTTGGTCTGCATTTTTTTTTAACCAAGAATTTTTGATATTTGTCTAAATTTTCGATTTTTTGTTCTTATCTTTTAGTTTGTTAGAGTTATTTTGGAGGCTGAAAATGACAGCCAATTTTTTGGTATGCATTTTTTATTTTTAAACCAGCATTTTTTATTTTTTTGGCCCGCATTTTAGATATTTGACCTGTATTTTTCATTTCTTCGTTTCAAATTTTAGAGTTTTTGCCCGGAATATTCTTTGTTTTGGTTACACTTTTTGATATTTGTCTAAATTTTCGATTTTTTGTTCTTATCTTTAAGTTTGTTAGAGTTATTTTGGAGGCTGAAAATAGCAAACTACTTTCGTTTTCTTTGATTTTTCAATTTATTGGTTTGCATTTTTTTATTTTTAGACCAGCGTTTTTGATTTTTTTGGCCCACATTTTAGATATTTGATCTGTATTTAATTTCTACGTTCCAAATATTAGAGTTTTTTCCCGGAATACTCTTTATTTTGGTTAAACTTTTTGTTTTTTTTTTTGTGAAATTTTCGGATTTTTGATCTGCATTTTTTTAACCGCGAATTTTTGATATTTGTCTAAATTTTCGATTTTTTGTTCTTATATTTTAGTTTGTTAGAGTTATTTTTGGGGCTGAAAATAGCAAACTATTTTCGTTTTCCTTGATTTTTTAATTTTTTTGTTTGCATTTTTTATTTTTAGGCCAGCATTTTTGATTTTTTTGACCTATATTGTAGATATTTGACCTGTATTTTTTATTTCTTCGTTCCAAATTCCGAGTTTTTGCC
Organism: Ocypus olens; assembly: GCA_910593695.2. NCBI lineage: Eukaryota > Metazoa > Arthropoda > Insecta > Coleoptera > Staphylinidae > Ocypus > Ocypus olens. The sequence goes on along the minus strand of OU343060.1, from coordinate 8,432,412 downwards.
CGGAATATATTCTTTATTTTGGTTGAACTTTTTGATTTTTTTTGTTGAAATTTTCGGATTTCTGGTCTGCACTTTTTTAACCGCGAATTTTTGATTTGTCTAAATTTTCGATTTTTTGTTCTTATCTTATAGTTTCTTAGAGTTATTTTGGGAGCTGAAAATAGCAAAATATTTTCGTTTTCCTTGATTTTTCAATTTTTTTGGTTTGCATTTCTTATTTTTAGACCAGCGTTTTGATTTTTTTCGCCTGTATTTTAGATCTTTGACCTGTTTTTTTCATTTCTTCGTTCCAAGGTTTAGAGTTTTTGCCCGGAATATTCTTTATTTTGGTTAATCTTTTTGATTTTTTTTTTTGTTGAAATTTTCGGATTTTTGGTCTGCATTTTTTTAACCGCGAATTTTTGATGTTTGTCAAAATTTTCGATTTTTTTGTGCTTATCTTGACAAATGACAAATTATTTTCGTTTTCTTTGATTTTTCAATGTTTTGGTTTGCATTTTTTATTTTTAGACCAGCGTTTTTGATTTTTTTTTTGGCCTGTATTTTAGATCTTTGACCTGTTTTTTTATTTCTTCGTTCCAAATTTTAGAGTTTTTCTTTATTTTGGTTAAACTTTTTCGTTTATATTTTTTTTTATCGCGAATTTTAGATATTTGTGTAAATTTTCGATTTTTTGTGCATATATTTTTGGTTTTTTTATCTTAATTAAGAGCGTATTTTTTGTTGGTCTATACATTACATTTTTAACGTGATTGATTTTTATCTGCAAATTTTTGTTTTTTTTGTCGGTATTTAATTTGTATAATTTGTCATTTCCATCTTTCATAATTTTCACGTTTTAAACGCCAGTATCATCGGATCCAATAAATTGTAAAAGTGGCTCTACCATCAACATGTTTCACGAGCCTCTCAACTCAAGACATTTATAAGAACTTCAACACAATGCCTTCGCAGCTTGAATGAAACAGAATATTTTTTTTGTTGAGCTTCGCGAGAGCTACTTATAAGGAGTGTTGACTTAGCAACACCAAAAAAAAACTGCAAAAAGCTTCAGGTAAAGCTATTCTGTTATTAAATTTGAGATAATAATCCTAGTGCAAAAAGTTGTAAGGTCCTTTGTTGAGACTCACGAGCTATTTATAAAAAGTGTTGACTTTGCAACACCGAAAAACAATGAAGAAATTCAAAAAAAGGTATTCTTTCATTGATTCCGAGTTAATAATCTTTAGGCAAAAAAGTTGTTTGGTCTTTTGTTGAGCCTCACGAGCTACTTATACGAAGAGTCGATTTAGCAACATCAGAAAATTGTGAAAAGCTTCAGGTAAAGCCAGTGGGCAATTTTTAATGTTTTTAAAATGAAAATATTATTTTAATATAAAAAAGAGTCATCTTATCGTGACATAGTGAAATATTTAGAGGGGCGCATCAACAACGAATCATGATTGACTGCTGTTGCTAAATACTTTTTGACTTTACATTGATCAATATGATTTCTGTAAAACATTAAAAAAAAAGATTTCTGATTGATTAAAACACTTTTTTTCACCGTCAAAACCGAGTGTTTTAATGAATCAGAATAAAACGGTTTAAGGGAGAAGTTAATTAATCACATTAAACATTTACCTGATTGTGCGCGTGTGTCGGGTAAGGTGAGCCATAATGGGAAGACGATGGGCGCTAAGAGTAAGTAAGTGATCCTCTTCCGCGCCCCAGAAGGCCAACTCATGTCCAATGGGTCCGGCGGTGCGTCCTGGGTTTCGCCCACCTGCAGACACACCACTGCTTGAGAGGTCAGAGACTTACGTGCGCGCACCGACGACATGCGCCGCTAGAAGTTGAAAAAAATCCATCAGACACACCATCTCACACATACCATTTTATTATTATTATTATTATTATCATATCTTTATATTAACTCTATATGTATACGTGTCGTCTTTATTTACAAAGCTAAGCATCAACCAGTTTATGTGCGTGTTTGTGTGTAAATAGAGTATTGCGATTTCAAGCTAAGTTTCGGACGATGTATACAGTCTGTTCGTTATACCGTGATTAATTTGTTGTAAACTCAGCGATGCACCGTGGCAAAACAGGCTTCACCCCCTTCTCAGCGATTGGGGGGGGGGGGATTATTGGGTAATAACATTTTTTCACGGAATTCAGAGCATATATTAACAACGCCACTGAGTCGATCGGTCAAAAATTACAGCCTGTAGTGTACCTGGCCGGTGGTAGATACAAATATCTATCGTAGGGTGGTTGATTTGGGGTATTCAACACTCTGCTCTCCATGAAAACTAAACTTACAAAAAATAATAAAACAAAATAATTCTTAAATACACTACACAGCCCTTACCCATCTAACCGTAAATTTATCACGGTATAACGAACAGACTGTACTGTGTGTAAAGCTAACATACTATAATTTCCTTTATTTTAAGTGCGGGGTGGAACAAATTGTACTCTCAATTAATTTATAAAAATGATTTAACCGCAATTCATTAATTTCATTCTTTATGCTTAGAGTGGTAAACCAATTTTAGAGAAATATTCTAAAATCATTATTATTTTCTTTGGGGTTACTCGGAGTGGAAAACTAATTTATATTATAATATTTCCTCCTTATCTTCAATATAAAATCCCCTCCTTTTCATTGACACATTCCTAATCATCCACACACTCCACGAAATGTACGGATCGTGCATGTATTTTTCATTTCATTTCCGGTTGTATTTACAGCGCGAACCGTCTCGATTCCGTCGGAAATGAATGGAGCCCGACAAAAAAATCAATGATTCAAACACGAATGTGGCTGAAACCCGTCGAAACAAAGAAGTATTTTCATGGCTTTAAAGCCCCGTCGCCGGAGAGTTCATTACGGGAGTGAAATACGTTCCCGTTCAGCCGTAACTAATCATCGTCGTGTGCTCGATTAAACTGAATGTTCAGCGCATTGTTTCACTCGCCCTGTAAACAGTATCAAAAATTTGGCGCAAATCAATTTTAACTAATCAATTCGGATATTATAATAATGGTGGCTGCGCCGGGTATTAATAATCGATCATATTCATAAAAGAGCAAGTTTGGGTTAAAGTATAAATTTTTTTTAGACAACATAAAGTAGAATCAATTTTGGCTATTTCGAAAAAAATTTCAGTTTGTGACAATTTTTTTAAATACTCAGAGAATCGCGCGATTTCAAATTGACTTAAACACAATTCACTTGCGATTATTTTGAAAACTGCTGAAGGGATGTTTGATATTTTTCAAAAAACATCAACTAGAATCAGTTTTGACTATTTCTGAAAATTTTCCAGTTTGTGGCAATTGCCTATATATTTTTTTTAACGCTCGGAGAATCGCGCGATTTCAAATTGACTTAAACACAATTCTCTTGCGATTATTTTGAAAACTGCTGAAGGGATGTTTGATATTTTTCAAGAAACATAAACAACAATCAGTTTTGACTATTTCTGAAAATTTTCTAGTTTGTGGCAATTGCCTATATATTTTTTTTAACGCTCGGAGAATGGCGCGATTTCAAATTAACTTAAACACAATTCTCTTGCGATTATTTTGAAAACTGCTGAAGGGATGTTTGATATTTTTCAAGAAACATAAACAACAATCAGTTTTGACTATTTCTGAAAATTTTCCAGTTTGTGGCAATTGCCTATATATTTTTTTTAAACGCTCGGAGAATCGCGCGATTTCAAATTGACTTAAACACAATTCTCTTGCGATTATTTTGAAAACTGCTGAAGGGATGTTTGATATTTTTCAAAAAACATCAACTAGAATCAGTTTTGACTATTTCTGAAAATTTTCCAGTTTGTGGCAATTGCCTATATATTTTTTTGAACGCTCGGAGAATCGCGCGATTTCAAATTGACTTAAACACAATTCTCTTGCGATTATTTTGAAAACTGCTGAAGGGATGTTTGATATTTTTCAAGAAACATAAACAACAATCAGTTTTGACTATTTCTGAAAATTTTCTAGTTTGTGGCAATTGCCTATATATTTTTTTTAACGCTCGGAGAATGGCGCGATTTCAAATTAACTTAAACACAATTCTCTTGCGATTATTTTGAAAACTGCTGAAGGGATGTTTGATATTTTTCAAGAAACATAAACAACAATCAGTTTTGACTATTTCTGAAAATTTTCCAGTTTGTGGCAATTGCCTATATATTTTTTTTAACGCTCGGAGAATCGCGCGATTTCAAATTGACTTAAACACAATTCTCTTGCGATTATTTTGAAAACTGCTGAAGGGATGTTTGATATTTTTCAAAAAACATCAACTAGAATCAGTTTTGACTATTTCTGAAAATTTTCCAGTTTGTGGCAATTGCCTATATATTTTTTTTAACGCTCGGAGAATCGCGCGATTTCAAATTGACTTAAACACAATTCTCTTGCGATTATTTTGAAAACTGCTGAAGGGATGTTTGATATTTTTCAAGAAACATAAACAACAATCAGTTTTGACTATTTCTGAAAATTTTCCAGTTTGTGGCAATTGCCTATATATTTTTTTTAAACGCTCGGAGAATCGCGCGATTTCAAATTGACTTAAACACAATTCTCTTGCGATTATTTTGAAAACTGCTGAAGGGATGTTTGATATTTTTCAAGAAATATAAACAAGAATCAGTTTTGACTATTTCTGAAAATTTTCCAGTTTGTGGCAATTGCCTATATATTTTTTTTAAACGCTCGGAGAATCGCGCGATTTCAAATTGACTTAAACACAATTCTCTTGCGATTATTTTGAAAACTGCTGAAGGGATGTTTGATATTTTTCAAAAAACATCAACTAGAATCAGTTTTGACTATTTCTGAAAATTTTCCAGTTTGTGGCAATTGCCTATATATTTTTTTGAACGCTCGGAGAATCGCGCGATTTCAAATTGACTTAAACACAATTCTCTTGCGATTATTTTGAAAACTGCTGAAGGGATGTTTGATATTTTTCAAGAAACATAAACAACAATCAGTTTTGACTATTTCTGAAAATTTTCTAGTTTGTGGCAATTGCCTATATATTTTTTTTAACGCTCGGAGAATGGCGCGATTTCAAATTAACTTAAACACAATTCTCTTGCGATTATTTTGAAAACTGCTGAAGGGATGTTTGATATTTTTCAAGAAACATAAACAACAATCAGTTTTGACTATTTCTGAAAATTTTCCAGTTTGTGGCAATTGCCTATATATTTTTTTTAACGCTCGGAGAATCGCGCGATTTCAAATTGACTTAAACACAATTCTCTTGCGATTATTTTGAAAACTGCTGAAGGGATGTTTGATATTTTTCAAAAAACATCAACTAGAATCAGTTTTGACTATTTCTGAAAATTTTCCAGTTTGTGGCAATTGCCTATATATTTTTTTTAACGCTCGGAGAATCGCGCGATTTCAAATTGACTTAAACACAATTCTCTTGCGATTATTTTGAAAACTGCTGAAGGGATGTTTGATATTTTTCAAGAAACATAAACAACAATCAGTTTTGACTATTTCTGAAAATTTTCTAGTTTGTGGCAATTGCCTATATATTTTTTTTAACGCTCGGAGAATGGCGCGATTTCAAATTAACTTAAACACAATTCTCTTGCGATTATTTTGAAAACTGCTGAAGGGATGTTTGATATTTTTCAAGAAACATAAACTAGAATCAGTTTTGACTATTTCTGAAAATTTTCCAGTTTGTGGCAATTGCCTATATATTTTTTTTAACGCTCGGAGAATGGCGCGATTTCAAATTCACTTAAACACAAATCTCTTGCGATTATTTTGAAAACAGCTGAAGGGATGTTTGATATTTTTCAAGAAACATAAACTAGAATCAGTTTTGACTATTTCTGAAAATTTTCCAGTTTGTGGCAATTGTCTTTATATTTTTTTTAACGCTCGGAGAATCGCGCGATTTCAAATTCACTTAAACACAAATCTCTTGCGATTATTTTGAAAACTGCTGAAGGGATGTTTGATATTTTTCAAGAAACATAAACAAGAATCAATTTTGACTATTTCTGAAAATTTTCCAGTTTGTGGCAATTGCCTATATATTTTTTTAAACGCTCGGAGAACCGCGCGATTTCAAATTGACTTAAACACAATTCTCTTGCGATTATTTTGAAAACTGCTGAAGGGATGTTTGATATTTTTCAAGAAACATAAACTAGAATCAGTTTTGACTATTTCTGAAAATTTTCCAGTTTGTGGCAATTGTCTTTATATTTTTTTAAACGCTCGGAGAATGGCGCGATTTCAAATTCACTTAAACACAAATCTCTTGCGATTATTTTGAAAACTGCTGAAGGGATGTTTGATATTTTTCAAGAAACATAAACTAGAATCAGTTTTGACTATTTCTGAAAATTTTCCAGTTTGTGGCAATTGCCTATATATTTTTTTTAACGCTCGGAGAATGGCGCGATTTCAAATTAACTTAAACACAATTCTCTTGCGATTATTTTGAAAACTGCTGAAGGGATGTTTGATATTTTTCAAGAAACATAAACTAGAATCAGTTTTGACTATTTCTGAAAATTTTCCAGTTTGTGGCAATTGTCTTTATATTTTTTTAAACGCTCGGAGAATGGCGGGATTTCAAATTGACTTAAACACAATTCTCTTGCGATTATTTTGAAAACTGCTGAAGGGATGTTTGATATTTTTCAAGAAACAAACAAGAATCAATTTTGACTATTTCTGAAAATTTTTCAGTTTGTGGCAATTGTCTTTATATTTTTTTTAACGCTTGGAGGACCGCGCGATTTCAAATTGACTTAAACACAATTCTCTTGCGATTATTTTGAAAACTGCTGAAGGAATGTTTGATATTTTTCAAAAAACATAAACTAGAATCAGTTTTGACTATTTCTGAAAATTTTCCAATTTGTGGCAATTGCCTATATATTTTTTTAAATGCTCGGAGAATGCACCATTTCAAATTGACTTAAAAACAGTTCTTGTGCGATTATTTGGAAATCTACTGAAGGTTTGTTTGCGGATTTTGCTGGATTTGTAAAGTAGAAAGCGTTTTGAGTAAATTTGGAAATTTTTACAATCATGGCAATTGTTTTTATATTTTTTCCACCGCTTGGAATAATGCGCAATTTTTGGATGTTTAAACTCCGTTCTGTTGCGATTATTTGGAAATCTACTGAAGGGTTGTTTGCGGATTTTGCTGGATTTGTAAAGTAGGAAGTGTTTTTAGTAAATTTGGAAATTTTTACAATTATGGCAACTGTTTTTATATTTTTTCCACCGCTTGGAATAATGCGCAATTTTTGGATGTTTAAACTCCGTTCTGTTGCGATTATTTGGAAATCCACTGAAGGGTTGTTTGCGGATTTTGCTGGATTTGTAAAGTAGAAAGCGTTTTGAGTAAATTTGGAAATTTTTACAATTATGGCAATTGTTTTTATATTTTTTCCACCGCTTGGAATAATGCGCAATTTTTGGATGTTTAAACTCCGTTCTGTTGCGATTATTTGGAAATCCACTGAAGGATTGTTTGCGGATTTTGCTGGATTTGTAAAGTAGAAAGCGTTTTGAGTAAATTTGGAAATTTTTACAATTATGGCAATTGTTTTTATATTTTTTCCACCGCATGGAATAATGCGCAATTTTTGGATGTTTAAACTCCGTTCTGTTGCGATTATTTGGAAATCTACTGAAGGGTTGTTTGCGGATTTTGCTGGATTTGTAAAGTAGAAAGCGTTTTGAGTAAATTTGGAAATTTTTACAATTATGGCAACTGTTTTTATATTTTTTCCACCGCTTGGAATAATGCGCAATTTTTGGATGTTTAAACTCCGTTCTGTTGCGATTATTTGGAAATCCACTGAAGGGTTGTTTGCGGATTTTGCTGGATTTGTAAAATAGAAAGTGTTTTGAGTAAATTTGGAAATTTTTACAATTATGGCAATTGTTTTTATATTTTTTCTACCGCTTGGAATAATGCGCAATTTTTGGATGTTTAAACTCCGTTCTGTTGCGATTATTTGGAAATCCACTGAAGGATTGTTTGCGGATTTTGCTGGATTTGTAAAGTAGAAAGCGTTTTGAGTAAATTTGGAAATTTTTACAATTATGGCAACTGTTTTTATATTTTTTCCACCGCTTGGAATAATGCGCAATTTTTGGATGTTTAAACTCCGTTCTGTTGCGATTATTTGGAAATCTACTGAAGGGTTGTTTGCGGATTTTGCTGGATTTGTAAAGTAGAAAGCGTTTTGAGTAAATTTGGAAATTTTTACAATTATGGCAATTGTTTTTATATTTTTTCCACCGCTTGGAATAATGCGCAATTTTTGGATGTTTAAACTCCGTTCTGTTGCGATTATTTGGAAATCTACTGAAGGATTGTTTACGGATTTTGCTGGATTTGTAAAGTAGAAAGCGTTTTGAGAAAATTTGGAATTTTTTACAATTATGGCAATTGTTTTTATATTTTTTCCACCGCTTGGAATAATGCGCAATTTTTGGATGTTTAAACTCCGTTCTGTTCCGATTATTTGGAAATCCACTGAAGGATTGTTTGCGGATTTTGCTGGATTTGTAAAGTAGAAAGCGTTTTGAGTAAATTTGGAAATTTTTACAATTATGGCAACTGTTTTTATATTTTTTCCACCGCTTGGAATAATGCGCAATTTTTGGATGTTTAAACTCCGTTCTGTTCCGATTATTTGGAAATCCACTGAAGGATTGTTTGCGGATTTTGCTGGATTTGTAAAGTAGAAAGCGTTTTGAGTAAATTTGGAAATTTTTACAATTATGGCAACTGTTTTTATATTTTTTCCACCGCTTGGAATAATGCGCAATTTTTGGATGTTTAAACTCCGTTCTGTTCCGATTATTTGGAAATCCACTGAAGGATTGTTTGCGGATTTTGCTGGATTTGTAAAGTAGAAAGCGTTTTGAGTAAATTTGGAAATTTTTACAATTATGGCAACTGTTTTTATATTTTTTCCACCGCTTGGAATAATGCGCAATTTTTGGATGTTTAAACTCCGTTCTGTTCCGATTATTTGGAAATCCACTGAAGGATTGTTTGCGGATTTTGCTGGATTTGTAAAGTAGAAAGCGTTTTGAGTAAATTTGGAAATTTTTACAATTATGGCAACTGTTTTTATATTTTTTCCACCGCTTGGAATAATGCGCAATTTTTGGATGTTTAAACTCCGTTCTGTTCCGATTATTTGGAAATCCACTGAAGGATTGTTTGCGGATTTTGCTGGATTTGTAAAGTAGAAAGCGTTTTGAGTAAATTTGGAAATTTTTACAATTATGGCAACTGTTTTTATATTTTTTCCACCGCTTGGAATAATGCGCAATTTTTGGATGTTTAAACTCCGTTCTGTTCCGATTATTTGGAAATCCACTGAAGGATTGTTTGCGGATTTTGCTGGATTTGTAAAGTAGAAAGCGTTTTGAGTAAATTTGGAAATTTTTACAATTATGGCAATTGTTTTTATATTTTTTCCACCGCTTGGAATAATGCGCAATTTTTGGATGTTTAAACTCCGTTCTGTTCCGATTATTTGGAAATCCACTGAAGGATTGTTTGCGGATTTTGCTGGATTTGTAAAGTAGAAAGCGTTTTGAGTAAATTTGGAAATTTTTACAATTATGGCAACTGTTTTTATATTTTTTCCACCGCTTGGAATAATGCGCAATTTTTGGATGTTTAAACTCCGTTCTGTTGCGATTATTTGGAAATCCACTAAAGGATTGTTTGCGTATTTTGCTGGATTTGTAAAGTAGAAAGCGTTTTGAGTAAATTTGGAAATTTTTACAATTATGGCAACTGTTTTTATATTTTTTCCACCGCTTGGAATAATGCGCAATTTTTGGATGTTTAAACTCCGTTCTGTTCCGATTATTTGGAAATCCACTGAAGGATTGTTTGCGGATTTTGCTGGATTTGTAAAGTAGAAAGCGTTTTGAGTAAATTTGGAAATTTTTACAATTATGGCAACTGTTTTTATATTTTTTCCACCGCTTGGAATAATGCGCAATTTTTGGATGTTTAAACTCCGTTCTGTTCCGATTATTTGGAAATCCACTGAAGGATTGTTTGCGGATTTTGCTGGATTTGTAAAGTAGAAAGCGTTTTGAGTAAATTTGGAAATTTTTACAATTATGGCAATTGTTTTTATATTTTTTCCACCGCTTGGAATAATGCGCAATTTTTGGATGTTTAAACTCCGTTCTGTTCCGATTATTTGGAAATCCACTGAAGGATTGTTTGCGGATTTTGCTGGATTTGTAAAGTAGAAAGCGTTTTGAGTAAATTTGGAAATTTTTACAATTATGGCAACTGTTTTTATATTTTTTCCACCGCTTGGAATAATGCGCAATTTTTGGATGTTTAAACTCCGTTCTGTTCCGATTATTTGGAAATCCACTGAAGGATTGTTTGAAGATTTTGCTGGATTTGTAAAGTAGAAAGCGTTTTGAGTAAATTTGGAAATTTTTACAATTATGGCAATTGTTTTTATATTTTTTCCACCGCTTGGAATAATGCGCAATTTTTGGATGTTTAAACTCCGTTCTGTTCCGATTATTTGGAAATCCACTGAAGGATTGTTTGCGGATTTTGCTGGATTTGTAAAGTAGAAAGCGTTTTGAGTAAATTTGGAAATTTTTACAATTATGGCAACTGTTTTTATATTTTTTCCACCGCTTGGAATAATGCGCAATTTTTGGATGTTTAAACTCCGTTCTGTTGCGATTATTTGGAAATCTACTGAAGGGTCGTTTGCGGATTTTGCTGGATTTGTAAAGTAGGAAGTGTTTTGAGTAAATTTGGAAATTTTTACAATTATGGCAATTGTTTTTATGTTTTTTACGGTGCATAATTGTTGTGGGTTTTTCAATTATCGTTGTACATACGCTAGGAATATTGATCCCATTCGCAGAACTAAACTCACCAAGAGCAGCACAAAAGAAGCTTTAATTTCAGTTCCGCACACACACAAACTAATCCATACTTAGAGAGTACAATTTGTCCCAGTAAACAGCTCGAAACTCGAACTCCGGAAGTTCGAGTTACGGCACGAAGTAATAATGATCCGCAAAAATTACGCCGAACTCAAAAGTTCAGGAAATTTATTGGTCGCAGAAATTTACAAAGCTCGCATGTCGTGTGTAATAATTGGCCGTCTCCGCTAAACTATTTTCCCTGGAATTATAATAAATCCGGATATTCGGACGTTTACATCGTTTAGAGATGATGAAACAACTCAAAGCATGCAACTAGGTACTACGATACAACAAGGTACTTGAGGGATCTTGAGAAGCATGCGCGTGCAGTGTGTTAAATGAATTGGGAGATGTTTAAAATAGTTATTAATGGGGCAAACTTTTTTTTAAAGATGGTTGTTGAGTATACGTGGGTAAAACCATTTTCAAAATCATCCTTAAATACTTAAAATATTTTTTTCTTATATCATACTCTAGCAAATGAGTTCTTAGAGATGGTGAATATTTTTAACTGCTTAAGGTTGGCGGCACTGATATATTTTTATTTAAGTAAATATATTTGTTTCAATAGAGTTATAAAGTTGTAGTTGAGCCTCTAAAAGATTTTAAGATAATTAATTAATAATACAACACCACTTGAACACAAATGAACTCTAATGCCAAAAAATTTTTTTTGTTCTTTCGGCTTTATGTCTGGCCATCAATTTATAAACGACTAATGACAGCCGAACAAATTTCCACGAACCTGAGCGGATATTTCTCTGTCCGAAAAATGTTCCGCCCAGGCAGGGAAATTGTAAATATAATATAAAACATCTCCCAATTCACAAAAAAACATGAATGTAAAGGTGTAAAACGCATATCGAGCCCGCGCCCTATCCTTTCTTTTTTTTCTCTCTATTACTTCATTTCTTATTTTTTTAAACTAAACTCGCCTAGAAGTCGTATCTATATTTCTAGAATAGTATAGAATGTTGGATTTTTTTACCTTCGCTAGACTTGTTGGGGAGAGCTAAAAAAGGAAACGTCTTGTTTAATATTTTTCGTATCAAGTTCCTTTCGGAAGACCCCCCGCGGACTTTTGTTTCGTTTCTCTCTCTAATCGTTTGTTTATCTTTTAGCACACAACAAAACAGGCACCTCAGAGTCTTCAAAGTTTCGTAATTGATGGCCCTGCTAAATATTTTAACGTGTGACGTGCCGGGGATCGTTAATTACAGTCCAAGTGGACCTTTGGGACCAATGATTTAATTATTCTCCGGTTGAGGTGAATAATTAATTGAGCGGTGTGTTGGGGGTTTGAATTTTTTTTTTTCGGAATTTATGGAATGTTTTGTAGTAGGAATTAATAATTACACTGTGTTTAAATGCCGAGAACGAAAAAATTAATCATTATTTAATCGGGAAATTAAATTGAATTATCATGATTGGCCATGAAATAAAAAAGGTTTGTGTTCTCTTAAGTCAAGTTACTTTATACAGGGTGTATTTGAAATAACGAACAGGCTCGTTTAACCATTATTTTTAAACAATATTCGCAATTATTTTATTTATAACTGTAACAAAAAGCCCGCAATTAATTATTCAAGTTAATGAGTGAAAATACGCAACATGTTTGGGGGCAGTGGTAATGTGATAATAATTTTTAAACGACATCGGCTTTAGATATCGAATTACAACAAGCGCGTAGGAAATATCTGAGTACTCTTTAAGCATCAATGAACTTGAGGACTGTATATCTTTTACAAAAAAAAAGAAAAAACGTTGCGATAACACTTCAAATTTCGGAGGCAAGAAATCGTATCTCGCGTTTTAAATTCCATGCAGACCTAATTAAATGAGAAAAGCATCGGTTCTCAAAATGTTTAAAAAACCTCGAAAAATTAGGAAAATTAAAAAAAAAAATTTCGAATAAATTTTGACGGAAATGGGTTCACAAATATTTTGTGTATGTGCCCTTAAATGCCTGTTCGTTATTTCAAATACACCCTGTATACTAGAGTTCCTGTATCGATTAAGGAAGAAATGTTTGCAATTAGTTTATCTGTAGTGAAAACCTTAACTAAAAAACATAAATATTTCACGTATACTGCTTTATGGTCTTTGGCAGTAGAAAAAAATAATTTAATTTTTTTTTTCAAATTCTTAACTAAAATTTTGTTACCTCTGTATTTTGTAATAACAATTAATATTTACGACAAAATTAACCATTTCAAAATTCATCAATTTTTCGACCGAAAATTTCGTGTACTTCTTATCTCATACGCTTATACAGGGTGGGAAAAAAGTACCAAAATTAAAAATTGAGACAACTTTTTTTAGCCAAAAAGGACAAGACTAAACTTTCAAAATATACGTCTTGGGACTTTAGAAAACCAATTTGGCTAGTTCTATCCTTATCAAAGATGTTAGTTTTGAAGAAGCGCAGTCTTTATTTTTTTTTCTCGTCTTATCTTTATTCTTCCTCGTTTTATATTTATTCTTCCTCGTTCTTCAATCGCTTTCCTTATTTTTAGAAGAAAGAGTTGTCTTATCTTTTCTCTTCATCGTTCCTTCTTTTTAGAAGAAAGAGTTGTCTTATCTTTTTTCTTCATCGTTCCTTATTTTTAGAAGAAAGAGTCTTCCTCGTTTGTACTTTCTATTCAATGCTAATACTGTTTATTTAATGCGTGTTTAAAAATCCTGCAAGTTTTAAATGGAACATTTTTTACTTTCTCCGTTACAAAGTACGAGAAAGTATTGTGATCGTGATTTTTTTTTCAAAATTTTTTTTTACGGAAATATCCGTTTTGGGGTCCCGAGATGCCATTTCAAAAATTTCTGGAATTTTTTTTTTGTGTCTGTTGCGTGTGTCTATGTGTGTGTGTGTCTGTGTGTGTGTGTGTCTGTCTGTGTGTGTCTGTCTGTGCGCGCTGTATCTCAAAAACGAATAAAGAAATTGATATGAAACTTTGAACATCCGTCTTATTTGATAATCTGAAGAACTGAAAAGCTTTTGGTAAAATTTCGTACACCGGAAGTGGGCGTTTACCTTAACTGTTTTTTGACAATATTTTCTTAAATATGAAAAATATCACAAAAACATTTAAACAAACTTTGAAGACAACAAAGGAATCAACATCTTTTGCTTGAAAACATTTTTCATAAAATCATTTTTATTCGAGATAAAAAATAATTTTATTTTTTTTAATTTTCGGTTTATAATTATAAAACAATAATAGTTACAGCAAATAATAATTGTAGAGAATGCTAAAATGAACAACTTATAAAGAATAAGTTTTTTTCGAAATCCCTTTAGTTTTTGAGTAAACTATTGACATTTTTATAGAGTCAAGAGCAGAATTGTTGCGAAATATGGCACAACTATGGTAAAATGTTAAGTAGCCTCCATGTTCAATCAGATTTATGTGTATATTTAATTTTCAATTATATTACCTGTTATAATCTGCAATATCTGTCTGAATTTATTAATTTATTTGTCTATATGTGTGAATATGTATTTATATATGTATATTTGTTTTTTTTTTGTATTTATATTTTGTTTATTTTATGTAACTTTCCCTGTAATTGGATGTTATGTCTGTTGGGAGAATAAACGTATTATTATTATTATTATTATTAAACCGAGTTTTTGAAGTATAATTTTTGCATCTTTCATAATTTCACAACGCTCGATGTACATTTAAAATATAATTTCAATTGAAAATAAACCATGAAAACGTAAATATAAATGATACCATCAAGTCGGAGAAAGTAACATGATCACCATTTTTTCCAAAATACGTATTTTTGTAAATGTTCAAATTGGTTTTCTGCAATTTTACGCAACTTAACATATTTCTAAAGTCCCAAGACGTATATTCTGAAAGTTTCTGTTTTTGAAATTTTTAAATAAAATCTCCTAGGTTAGAAATGGTTTACATAATTATGACGTTTAACTTCTCTCACGTCTTTAGTTTATTAAGTGCAATTGTATACAACTTCAGTTTTTTTTAAGGGTAAACTATGTTTTTAATATGGTTATTGAACGCGATTTATGATAATATTTTGTTCACCCTGTTTAATACTGATTTTAATTTTAATTTTGATTTTGATTTTGATTTTGATTTTGATTTTAATTTTAATTTTGATTTTGATTTTAATTTAATTTTTAATTTTAATTTTGATTTTAATTTTGATTTTGATGTTGATGTTGATTTTAATTTTAATTTTGATTTTGATTTAATTTTTAATTTTAATTTAATTTTTAATTTTTAATTTTTAATTTTTAATTTTTAATTTTTAATTTTTAATTTTTAATTTTTAATTTTTCATTTTTGATTTTGATTTTGATTTTGATTTTGATTTTGATTTTGATTTTAATTTTAATTTTAATTTTAATTTTAATTTTAATTTTAATTTTAATTTTAATTTTAATTTTAATTTTAATTTTAATTTTAATTTTAATTTTACTTTTAATTTTCTTGAACAAAGTATAGTGTACAACTCGCATATAATGATAATTCGAACACTCGAACGATTATCCAGTACACGCCTAAAGTGTGGAATATCTTCAGTAAAACCGAAATAAAATATTTTTGGAAAAAATCCTCGAACAAGTCGATTTTCTTTTATAAAAACACACATTTTTGCACAAAAGTCGAGTTTCAGTCGTCATTTGTTTTCGAGTTATGACGTCCGCCATTTTGTTTTTAAATGGCAACCCCCTATTTGTGTTCTTGATCTTAAAAGATCTTTTCATTGTCTAACTGGCAGTATAAAAATATTGCCATCTTACATAAGAAATTTTTCGAGTAAATGACAATTGAAGGTGACAACTTTTTTTGCAAAATGACCTTGTTCCAGCACTTGTGTAGCAATTTTTCCAAACAACAATGATCTTGACCTTCCATATAATACAATAATTCAATGTGGTTTCAGCAAGACGGCGCATCCCCACAATAGGCATTTTTTCGTTTTTTATTTTTTGTGGAACGAGTAGAAATTCTTCTTGTACATTTTGAATATTTTCCAGGCTAATTCTACGCATTCATCTCTCTCGCCAATCCACCTATTCGTAAACTAATTGTCAATAAATGCGCCTAGTGCGGGGGTGCGCCGTCTTGCTGAAACCATATTGTATTATATGATCATATGGAAGGTCAAGATCATTTTTGTTTGGAAAAAAAGCGCTGGAAACAGGTCATTTTGCAAAAACTCTAAATATCAAGTTTTCACTTTTAATTGTTATTTACTCGAAAAATTTCTTATGTAAGATGGCAATATTTTTACACTGCCAGTTCGACAATGAAAAGATCTCTCAAAATCAAGAACAAAAATAGGGGGTTGCCATTTAAAAACAAAATGGCGGACGTCGTAACTCAAAAACAAATGACAAATGGCAATCTTTCCTACTCGTGAAAAAAGTAGTACTTTACTCACTTGTTGCATAAATAACTATTATTTTATAATGCATTAATCTTTTCAAATCAGTGACTACTTTTGAGCAAATTTAATTTATGATACATTAAAATTCAAATTCAGCAAACAGCGTGTAATTATTAATTCCTATTTCAACATTTCTTCATCATCCAAGAAATTGCGTTTCTTTAAACTTTCGTGTCGCAACTGTTCTCGCTACAACTACCTTTCGGATATGAATTTAATTGTGCGGTGGTTGTGTTATTTACAATTTGGTACTTTTACGGTGCTACATATACTGTGCGTGGTCTGTTTTGTTACTTTTTTTTCAAGCACAAGTATTACCCACAAAAGCATGGAGTTGTTGGGTTTACGGTCGATGTCTAGTTTCCTGCGTGTGGCCATTATTTGGATTCTTAAAAAAAAAACTTTAAAGACGATTACAGGTATACAGCGAGCAAGATATTTTGAGAGTTTAGCGATTAATTGCGATGGATAATGTTGGAGGCGTTTTTGGATCTACAAGAGCAATTTCTTTGTAGAGAGAAAGTGTTCTTCATTTAATTTTACACGATGGATTTATCTGAGATTTCAACAACATGACAAAACCTGTTAAGAAAAGCATTTAGAAAAAAAGTTTCCTACAAAAAGTTTGTATTTTTTCCCGAAGAATACGATCCCGCAATAAAAAATAGCGGGTTCCGTTTGAAAAATCAAAGTTGACCTTCTTTTGACCTTGAAAATTGACACCAAGGTCATTTTCAAGGTCCCCCTCCGAACCCTACAACTTTATCTTGAAACATTTTTTGCCATATTGCTCAGGTTTTGAGATATTTGGGGTGGCAATTTAAAATGGGACAACCTGTATGTATATCAATTAAAATAGTGTTGAATAAACCATTAATTTAACTCAAAACTCCGCAATGAATTTTTTAAATTTACGAACAGATTTTTTTTTTTTTGACTTAGGTATTACCCATTCAGTCACGACCTTTTTGCATTCTATTCATCATTACGAACAGATTTAATATTATTGATAATTGCATGGCTAAAAACAACAACTCAGTGTGCAAGGGTTGGAACTTTAAATTTTTCAAGACAATATTTTGTTCTTATTTGATACACCTGCAACAAGTAAAGGTTACTAATTTCAATTTTGATTCATTATTTTAATACACCTTGCTAACCGTACACCTGCAATAAAAAATAGGACTAAAGGTTGGATCATAAAACGCATAAACACTAAACTACGTTCAAAAATTCGTAATTATATCAAAAACCGTTTAATACAGCATAAACGAACTTTTTTTTTTTGGGGGGTGGGTTTCAAAAAATGGGGCCTAATCTACGCCTAATAATAAGCTATCGAGAACGAAAAATGGGATCGATTTGGCCACACCATCGAAAATTCAAACGAACAAATGCACAGCGCGGCGTGAGTCCGTTCAACAAATGGTAATAACAATAATAAAAGCACTAAAGCGTTTCTCTATTTAAAACTACTCGAAATTCAACCAACAAATTAACCAAACTTTTTACATAGTTTACCTTCAACAACAACGAGTACGTTTTTGGTAGTCGGGGTTTAGCCAGTGTGGATATGTATATAGACGGATACAGAAAACGTATTAGAAAATGTTGCTTTTTTTTAAGGGTACACGCATACTCTACACTCACACTTACATGTTTTTTTTTACACTAATACAAGGACTGCAAATATATACGAATATGCTTAAATTTTTTCTTGCTAATAAAACGTCATAATAAATCACAGTCGGGTATTCCCCGATCTGTGAATCGGGAATAGGGACCATCCCACTACTCGAACTGCTACAGCTAAAATAATATCGAATTAGTTAGTTACTAAACCTTTATTAAAACCTGGTTTTATACAGGGTTTTAAAGGGAAATTGACTAAAGTCTTTCAGCCCTTATATCGAATTATTTTTGGGAAAATTGCAATTGCTCACACACATAAATTTGTTTGCAATTACATTGCAAATGCATTAAATTTAAATTTGCGGCAATTTTCCAAAATCATCATCGATTAAAGGAAAATTTATAATAATATTATATTATATATATTAACAAACAAAAAATTGAATTATCAAAATAGAAATAAATAAAAATCAATCGGTCGATAGCCCGAGATCCTAAATACACTGGTCAACACTTTTTTTTCAACACCATTTTCAAACCGCCATAACTCGGCGTATTTTCAATCGATTTTGATGAATCTTTAAGGGCGAAAAACTTTGAAGTGTCTTCTTTAAAGTCACGCATGCTAACTTAAGCGTAGCCCCTTCCGCCCCCCTCTAGCGCCCCTGTGAAAAAAAAGTTTTTTTCTGGAAACTCTGTCCAACTTTGACGACCGACGAGAAGTTAGCCATAAAAATTCCAGCCATATATTTCCCGGCGCATTCACCATTTAGGTACGATTTTTAATTTTAATTTGTATAGTGCCTTTCGCTGGGTGTATTAATCAACTACAAACTGTCAAAAGGCCATGAAAATTTAAACGAAAAAAAACAAAAATTATCTAGCAGCTCATTCATTCACGGGTGGCGTTTAAAAAAATCGTAACTCAAAAAGGGCATTGCAAAAAAAATTATTTTATTTTCGCAATGCCTTTCTGCAGGTACGGTTAACAATTAAAAATCGTCAAAAAACCGTGATGAATTTTTCTTATATTTTTTATTTAACATTAACAGAAAAATCGTGGCCGGCCCATAAAACAACAGGGGCATTGCAAAAAAAAAAAATTTATTTTCGCAATGCCTTTCTGCAAGTACAGTTAACAATTACAAACTATCGGAAAGGCCATCGAACACTAGGAACAGCGGTAAAAATATACAGGGTTGGGATAAAGTATGAAACCGAGATAATATCTTTAAAACAAAAAGGGCTAAATTTATGAAAATTTGCAGGCAAGTATATTGATATATAACGCATCTGATGCCATATTTTTTGCCACTACTGTACTTCCGGTTTCACCGAAAATACCCTCAACTTTTTTTTAATTTAAATGGGACACCCTGTATATTTTTGCGGATTTTAAAAGACCTTTTTATTTAGAATTCGTACATACTAAGTTTAGTGGAAATAATTTGTAAAAACGAGAAATAAATCACTTATTGCCCGTAAATAAATTATCATTATTATATTCAATATTCAATCTTCTCGTTTGCATTTTTTAATCGTCAGGCCTGGATTTTGATTTTTTTAACCTATATTTTAGATTTTGGACCAGCAGTTCCGTTTTTTTTGAACGGATTTATCTTCATTTTGGTCCAATTTTTTTATTTATTTGTTAAAATTTTCGATTTTTTGGTGGGCACATTTATTTTTTTATTTCTAGGCCCGAATTTTTGATTTTTGCCCTATATTTCAACCCGAATTATTAATTTTTTTGAAGGTATTTTCGAGTTTTTGATTTCTTGTCTTTTATCTTTTTTTTTAACATGTTCGCGTTTCTAATTGGCAATTTATTTTAAGCTAGAGTTATTTTTGGGACTGAAAATGGCAAATTAGCTTTCTTTTGCTTGATTTCTTAATTTTTATTTAATTTTTCTTTGCCTATTTCAACAAACTATTAGAAAAAAATTGGCCAAAACCAACATATTTTGGCTAAAAACTCTAAAAGTTAGAGCAAAGAAATAAAAAATGCAGACAAAACATCTAAAATATATGTTTCATCTGCATCTTTGGTTTCTTTGTTCTAACTTTTAGAGTTTTTAGCCAAAATATTTTGGTTTTGGCCAATTTTTTTTTAATAGTTTGTTTAAATTCTCAGTTTTTTAGTCTACATTTTTCAATGTTTTTAACTTTTTTTTTAATCTAAATTATAAATTTTAACGAGCGAATTTTTGATTGGTCTACACTCTAAATTTTTAACATGAATTGTTGATTTTTATGGGCCATTTTGTTTTGTTTTGAGGGTATTTTCGAGTTTTTGATTTTTTGTCTTTTATCTTTTTTTAAACATTTTCGCGTTTCCAGTTGGCAATTTGTTTTGAGCTAGAGTTATTTTTGGGACTGAAAATGGCAAATTATTTTTCTTTTGCTTGATTTCTCAATTTTTATTTTTTAGGCCAGGAATTTAAATTTTCTTCGCCTATATTTTTGATGTTTCGTCTGCATTTTTGATTTCTTTGTTCTAACTTTTAGAGTTTTTAGCCAAAATATTTTGGTTTTGGCCAAATTTTTTTTAATAGTTTGTTGAAATTTTCAGTTTTTTAGTCTACATTTTTCAATTTTTGTAACTTTTTTTAAAAAATTTTATTATTTTTTTTAATTTTTAATTTTCGAAATTATAAATTTTAACGAGCGAATTTTCGATTGGTCTACACTCTAAATTTTTAACACTAATTGTTGATTTTTATGGGCCATTTTGTTTTGTTTTGAGGGTATTTTCGAGTTTTTGATTGTTTGCCCTTCATTTAAATTTTTTTTTAACCTGAAATATTGTTCTTATGGGCGAATTTTTTTTATTACTTTCGAGTTTAGAGTTTAGGCAATTTATTTTAGGATAAAGTAATTTTTGGGGCTGAAAATGGCAAATGGCAAATTATGTTTCTGTTGCTTGAATTTTCAATTTTTTAGTCTGCATTTTTTAGGATATTTATTTGCCTATATTTTAGATGTTTGGTCTGTGTTTTTCATTTCTCCGTTCCAAATGTTTGGTCTATAAACCAAAATTTTCGAATATTTAGTTGAAATTTTCTTTTTTTTTTCTAGTCTGCATTTTTTATTTTTTCCGAGAGTTAAACGATTTTTGGTCTAAATTTTCGATTTTTTGCCTATATTCTTAGTTTTTCACCTTGTTTATTAATTTTAAAGAGCGAATTTTTTATTGGTATATACTTTAGATTTTTAACCTGAATTGTTGATTTTTGTGTGCGAACTTTTGGCTAATATTTTCGATTTTTTTTTTACCAAATTTTTGATTTTTTCCCCTTCATTTTAGATATTTTAACCTCAATAACTAATCATTTTTATGGGCGAATTTTTTAAATTATTTTTTTATCTTAATTATAAATTTTAACGAGCGAATTTTTGATTGGTCTACACTCTAAATTTTTAACAAAAATTGTTGATTTTTATGGGCCATTTTGTTTTGTTTTGAGGGTATATTTCGGTATTTTCTTTATGGGCGAATTTTTTTATTTACTTTCGAGTTTAGAGTTTCGGCAATTTATTTTGGGATAAAGTTATTTTTGCGGCTGAAATTGGCAAATTATTTTTCTTTTGCTTCAAATTTCAATTTTGAGTCGGCATTTTTATTTTTTAGACCGGGAATTTTGATTTTTTTGGCCTATATTTTAGATGTTTTTGGTCTATAAACCAACATTTTCGAATATTTAGTTGAAATTTAATTTTTTTATTTTTGACAAGAGTTTTCAATTTTTTTCCAATGTTTTTAGTTCTGTTACCTTGATTATTGATTTTAATGAGCGCGATTTTTTTATTGGTCTTCACTTTAAATTTAAATGAATTGTTGATTTTTATAAGAGAATTTTTGGCCGATATTTTCGAGTTTTTTATTTTTTTTTGCCCTATTATTTAGATTTTGCAGACTGAATTTTTGATATTTTTGGCCTGTACTTGGTTTTTGTATTAATTTAAGGTTATTTCACTCGTGAAAACGAAAACAATTTCGTCAAAAAACTCCGGACTTATGAGTCAAAAATTCGCTTTTTTTTCAAACACCCATAACTTTGTGCCAAATCCTCGTAGGAACTTCGTTATTTGAGTCCTGCGCAGGTAATTGAACACATTTCAATGCCCTTTTGTTGGATCGAGTCGACACATTTTTACCAACTCGGTACACGTTGCCAAAGTTGGACGTTTTTTTGCCCAAAAACGTGTTTTTTTTTGTTCGCGAGTTGAAGGGTTCGAAAAGGGATCATTCCAATCTGAGTTTACTGCCTTAAAGTAGAGGGATTTCTTCCCGAAACAATCATAAAATTTGGTTGAAAAGTCACTGCGAAAAAAACCCAAAATTCATTTTTTTTCAAACACCCATAACTTTGAGTTAAATGGTCGTAGGAACTTCGTTCTTCGAGTCCTGCAAAGGGAATTGATCAAATTTTATTGCCTTTATGGTGGATCGAGTCGACAAAATTTTTCCAACTCCGTAGACATCGTCAAAGTTGGACAGGGTTTCCTGAAAAAAACATTTTTTTTTTCACAGGGGTGTTAGAGGGGGGCGGAAGCGGTTACGCTTAAGTTTGAATGCATGACTTTAAAGAAGACACTTCAAAGTTTTTTGCCCCAAAGATTCATCAAAATCGAGTTACGGTCGAAATTTCACGAATTTCAAGTGTTTCATTTTTTTCCTTCAGTGTATATTGTAGGTAGAATAATTTATTTGTAAAATACGTGATAAATAAAGATTATTTAGTAGTAAAAATAAACACAATACAGAGAAACAAAATCAAAACAGCAGTAAAATTATTTATAAGGTTAAAGCCACCTTTTTTACATTTTACCTATACTAAAAAAAAAATTAAAGCATCATAAGTACATATTTGCAATCCTCTTAATATAACAAAACCACATATGTAGCTTACACTAAACGATTAAATACACAAATAATTGTGGCACCACCGCCATTTCCCTAATATTATTTTAACAACGTCCGAAAAACCGAAACAAATAAATTTAAGAAAAGGAAAAACAATAAATCAGAACTCTATGAATAGTAACGAGGGTACGGGAATGAAATTTAAATTTTGGGTTAAATTGATCGCGATAATAGGATAATCTAATGATAATTTAATGCGCGACTTGGGATTGTTCTGATTTCCGGTCGACTGTGCATTTTGTACACCGAAAACAGAGGGTTGAAATATATGTATATATAGAGAGAGAAAGATATATAGATAGTCTTGATGAACAATGAAGGGGGTATTTGCTTTGGAACAAAACAGTTTTGAATAATACAGTTGAAATCACTTTAAGAATTGGTCGTCAATATTTACGCTACATGAAAAATACTCAGAATTTTAAGAGTGTTTTTATGGAATTCAATCATAGCGCTATGTTCTTTTTTCTTCTAGTTTTTCCTTGTTTAAAAATTCGTTTTTAAAAATTGAAAAAAGTGACACATTTTCAAAAATTAAGGTTACTTTTAAAGGAAGATACATTTGTTATTTATCCATGTTGCAGTTTTCTTTCTGAACGCATCTTTTGCATATTTCTACACCCTATAAGTTTTAGTTTTTTTTTATATCTGTTATGACTTATATTTTCTTTTATTTATTGAAACCACTTATTTATATTATGTATATTGACCTGTATAAACCCATTGTCATTGGCACATTAAATAAATTAAATTAAATAGATGTTTTGTGAATGTATGAAAAAAAAATCGATTTTTTGTCTTCAACAACTTTAAATATTAATTTTCAAAAATTAATCTCACGCAAAAATGGATACATTTTCAAAAGTCTAAGTTGATTCTAACGGCAGATGTTTTGTGAATATACTTACTAAAATTTTTGAGAAATTCTATATCAGTTTCTTTTTGTTCGACAACTTAAAACGTTAATTTTCAAAAATTCATAACTTACGGAAAAAGTGACGCAAGTTTTAAAGGGAGATGTTTTGTGAGTGTATTAAAAAATTGTTTTTTCATTCAAGTCTTCGACAACTTTAAATATTAATTTTCAAAAATTCATAACACGCATTTTCAAAACTCAAAGTTAATTTTAAAGGTAAATATATTATGACTGCATTAAACGTTTTAAGGAATTCAATCATATCAGTATTTTTTTCTATGTTTTCTTTCTTCAAATATTCGACAAATCAAAAAAACAACATTTTTAAACATTTATAACTCACGCATTTTCAAAAATTCAAGATAATTCAGATGTTTTGTGAATATACAATTTTTATTTTTTTGTTTTGATAAATTCTAGCATATCATGTAATAAATCAAGTGTCGAAAATGACTATTTTTGACTGCCAAAAATGCCAATTTTTAACTGCTAAAAATGCCAATTTTCAACTGCCAAAAATGCCAATTTTCAACTGCCAAAAAGGCCAATTTTCAACTGCCAAAAAGGCCAATTTTCAACTGCCAAAAATGCCAATTTTCAACTGCCAAAAAGGCCAATTTTCAAGTGTCGGTAACGACCATTTTTAACTGCAAAAAATGACAATTTTTAACTGCAAAAAAATGACAATTTTTAACTGCCAAAAAGGCCAATTTTCAAGTGTCGGAAACGACCATTTTTAACTGCCAAAAATGACAATAACGACAATTTTAACTGCCAAAAATGACAATATCAACTGCCAAAAAGGCCTATTTTAAACTGCAAAAAAGGCATATTTTCAAGTGTCGGAAACGACCATTTTAAGCTGCCAAAAATGAAAATTTTCAACTGCCAAAAGGGCCAATTTTCAACTGCCAAAAGGCCAATTTTCAAGTGTCAGAAACAACGATTTTTAACTGCCAAAAACCACAATTTTTAACTGCCGATAAGGCGAATTTTCAAGTGTCGGCAACGACCATTTTTAACTGCCAAAAGTGACAATGTTTAACTTCCAAAAAAAGACAATTTTCAACTCGCAAAAAGGCCAAGTTTCAACTGCCAAAAAGGCCAGTTTTCAAGTGTCGGAAACGATCATTTTAAGCTGCCAAAAATAACAATTTTCAACTGCCAAAAATGCCAATTTTCAACTGCCAAAAATGCCAATTTTCAACTGCCAAAAATGCCAATTTTCAACTGCCAAAAAGGCCAATTTTCAAGTGTCGGTAACGACCATTTTTAACTGCAAAAAATGACAATTTTTAACTGCAAAAAAATGACAATTTTTAACTGCCAAAAAGGCCAATTTTCAAGTGTCGGAAACGACCATTTTTAACTGCCAAAAATGACAATAACGACAATTTTAACTGCCAAAAATGACAATATCAACTGCCAAAAAGGCCTATTTTAAACTGCAAAAAAGGCATATTTTCAAGTGTCGGAAACGACCATTTTAAGCTGCCAAAAATGAAAATTTTCAACTGCCAAAAGGGCCAATTTTCAACTGCCAAAAGGCCAATTTTCAAGTGTCAGAAACAACGATTTTTAACTGCCAAAAACCACAATTTTTAACTGCCGATAAGGCGAATTTTCAAGTGTCGGCAACGACCATTTTTAACTGCCAAAAGTGACAATGTTTAATTTCCAAAAAAAGACAATTTTCAACTCGCAAAAAGGCCAAGTTTCAACTGCCAAAAAGGCCAGTTTTCAAGTGTCGGAAACGATCATTTTAAGCTGCCAAAAATAACAATTTTCAACTGCCAAAAATGCCAATTTTCAACTGCCAAAAATGCCAATTTTTAACTGCTAAAAATGCCAATTTTCAACTGCCAAAAGGCCAATTTTCAAGTGTCAGAAACAACGATTTTTAACTGCCAAAAACCACAATTTTTAACTGCCGATAAGGCGAATTTTCAAGTGTCGGCAACGACCATTTTTAACTGCCAAAAGTGACAATGTTTAACTTCCAAAAAAAGACAATTTTCAACTCGCAAAAAGGCCAAGTTTCAACTGCCAAAAAGGCCAGTTTTCAAGTGTCGGAAACGATCATTTTAAGCTGCCAAAAATAACAATTTTCAACTGCCAAAAATGCCAATTTTCAACTGCCAAAAATGCCAATTTTTAACTGCCAAAAATGCTAATTTTCAACTGCCAAAAGGCCAATTTTTAAGTGTCGGAAACGACGATTTTTAACTGTCAAAAATGACAATTTTTAACTGCCGAAAAGGCGAGTTGTCAAGTGTCGGCAACGACCATTTTTAACTGCCAAAAGTGACAATTTTTAACTTCCAAAAAAAGACAATTTTCAACTGGCAAAAAGGCTAAGTTTCAACTGCCAAAAAGGCCAGTTTTCAAGTGTCGGAAACGACCATTTTAAGCTGCCAAAAACGACAATTTTCAACTGCCAAAAATGCAAATTTTCAACTGCCAAAAATGCCAACTTTCAACTGCCAAAAATGCCAATTTTCAAGTGTCGGAAACGACGATTTTTAACTGCCAAAAATGACCATTTTTAACTGCCGAAAAGGCGATTTTTCAAGTGTCGGCAACGACCATTTTTAACTGCCAAAAGTGACAATTTTTAACTTCCAAAAAAAGACAATTTTCAACTGGAAAAAAGGCCAAGTTTCAATTGCCAAAAAGGCCAGTTTTCAAGTGTCGGAAACGACCATTTTAAGCTGCCAAAAATGACAATTTTCAACTGCAAAAAAGGCAAATTTTCAAGTGTCGGCAATGACCATTTTTAACTGATAAAAATGACAATTTTTAACTGCCAAAAATGACAATTTCAACTGCCAAAAACGTACCTTCAAAAAATAAAGTTTTTTTTTTAAGGTACATAAATATTAAAAAAAAGATAATCACTTCACAAAAATAACTTTTTTATCACAATTTTGGTGCGAAATTCAAATTTTTAAGGTGGTAAAAGTGGTTTTTAATTATTTTAATTATCTTCCGCACTGTTTAAAATTCTGAAAAAAATGTATGTTATAGAATTTGGTAAAACACATTTACAGAAAAAAAACTGAGACAGTCCTCGAATGCCTTCACTGCAAAAATGAATTTTGAAAATTTTTACTTCATTTTTCTATTTGAATTTGGCGCCAAGAAAATTGAAAAAAAAATACTGCGAGAAGCATTTTTTTTTTGTTTTGGGTAGACGTGGTTTCAGCTTGATTCGTGCGATAGAAAACGAGAAAAAAATAAAACGTAAAATTCACGTTTTCAGTCATATCTCGACAACGAATTGCTTCAGGAGGCTGAAATTTCGAGCAATCAACGGCATTTTTAATTACCTTTCATCCAGTCATCGCGATTATTGATTAGTTTTGGGGGCACTTTTGACCATCTTATTCGGCTATACCCTAGTGAAATAAAAAAAAAATGGTTTCCATTTAAAAAAAATGTCTAAGACGTCATACGTGAAAGACTAGTGATGCACTATTTTTAAAGACGATAAAAACTGCGCAACAAAAAACAAAAATCGACGTGTTCGGGGATTTTTTCTCGAACTTCTCATTTCATAAATACCGAACTTGTTCCAGTTAAAGTTTCCGCCCTGTATAAGCTAAGCCTGTCGTTTTCCATTCCATGGCTACTCTTGACCAAAATATTTTTTTGATATCTCGGTATCATTAAGAACACTACTGTTTTATTATTAATAAGTAATTAATGGTAAATGATACATTTTGAATACTTCAGAATAGAAGTTTGTTTTAATTGTATTATTTCAAAACTGTTTGAACCAAAGCAATAAATACCGCCGACAAGAGTAAAAAAAGGTTCCCAATCAAAAGACGAGCAACACAAATAAAAACACAATCATGTAAAACATTAACGACAAATAACTCACGATTGCGTCGGGTTTCCATGGAAATCCCTGTTTCGTTAAAATAAATCATCACGCAGTATTTTCGCTCATTTGACATTCGGTGCCTGATTAATAATTTAAGGCACGAAACACACAAAAAAAAATGGCAACTTGGCAATTTTGGACATAAATTTTGCATCGTTTAATTTTTGGCTCGAGAATCAAGCGCACATCACAGATTTATTAATTGTATGCCTGATCTTTTAATGAAACCAAATTTGATTTTTTTTTAAACGTAGTTGGCAATATTTGATAATTAAATATACCCTGTTTATCATTGGTTATTTGTTATAGAAAACTAATAGAAATAATTTTCATATTATATTTTATTATTTTACCAGAGAGAGAGAGAGAGCATTTTGGATTTTCAGCGTATATTTAAATTTTATTTAATATCGAAAATACCTATTTTTTTACATTACATTACACAATATAAGAAATATAATTCTTTAGAAACCAACATCAATTCTTTATGTAATCCAGTATAGAATATTATTAAATAATTTTTATCGATCTTGTCACAATCACTTACGAGCCGAGTGCCAAAAACGCTTCATTTTTTTTCTTAAGCGATCATTAAAACTATTTCTACCCACAGGACTAATTTGAAAACTAAACTAAATTGAATTTGAAAACTTTAAACTATAAAACTGAACCCTAAAAATGAAATCATAAAATTTTCAAATGCTAACGAAAATTGATTCAGAGCCAAAAATTGCACCCAAAAATTTCAAAATTTTTCAATTTTTGTGTGTTTCGGCACCATGATATAATGGAGAAATTCCCATTTTGGCAAATTTTTAGTAATTTTTGATGGGGGCACAATTTCGAATGATGGTTTGACGACTTACCGCTTCTAAGTTGACGTCGTTGAGGGCATTAGCGACGCCGTTGGGCATGTCCGCTATACTCGACGGGGCCAACATGGTCTCTTGTTTGATGTGGTGGGCCGCCGAACTGGTGGCGGCGCCATTTTGTGGTTTCGTGGCGTCCAGCAGCACCTTCAGGGAGGCTATCGCGTGCAACTGCGTCGCCTTTTCGTCCACCTTACCTACAAAAACGGTTTAAAACGCATATTATTATACTGTGTGGTGTTGTTTATTTCCCTCCCTGTTTGTAACAAATAACTACATACATCGCATACCAAAATTTTATTGAAATAATGAGATTAGCTTGGGAGTTTGACTACTTTTGTCGAAAGAAAAAAGTCGACTCTTGATGATCACGATCAATAATGATCAAAAAAAGAAGTCTTCAAACATTTTTGATTTCAAATAGTTACCCCTACTTCACGGAATATGACGTCATCTGCAGATTTTTAAATGGATGATCTTGTATATTTTTACATTTTCAAATGCGCATGAAAAATTATCATTAAAAAGTGTCGACGTGAAGAATGTAATAATAAACTGCCGATGACGCCGTATACCAAAAAATAAAGTAGCTGTTAGAAATCAAAGTTCGTCACTGAATGGAATTAAAAAAAAAACTGCACAGAAATATTTTAGATCTCGCCTTTATATTGACATTAAAATTTCATTGTTGTACTTTATTTTACAAGTGGATAAAGTGTTGCTTTATTAAACGTATTGCATCAAAACTCATTTAGATGAAGTAAAATGACGTAAACTGCCCTAAATATATTTAACTTTAAGGCTTAAACGAAACAATTGTTAGAGGGCTGCATGCGGCACGCTAAAATTATCTCCGCCCCCGCGAAACCGCAAGATAACGCGCTGCTAAAAACGTTTCTGGACGCGTGCTCAAACAAAAATAATTAAACACGCTCATCCCGCATTAATTACCGACACGACGGTGCGCGGCCCCCCCAAAGAGAGGCAATGGTAATCGCTAAAAAAAAATTACATCTGACGGTGACGGCGACGAAGACATAATAACGGGAACAGAAGGTAATAATGGGAACGTTATGAAAACTGGCACGTTTTTCAGGGCGTGACCGTTTTTCCAAAAACCGGTTATCATATTTCCCCTTTCCACGGAATTGAAGCCCTTCGCCGCCTCCCCCCGGCGAGAGGGCGGCGCGGCGGCGGCGTTCCCTTCAAATATTTACCGTGCAATTTTATACGTTCTAGTGCATACTTTAGGAATGTGGAGGAAAATGCTGTTCAAAATGGGTAAATATGGTCTCGCGTCACTTTTAAAGTGGATTGTGATTTCAGTAATTATAGCCAAAACATACAAATATGTAGAGATGGGCAAAACTGCTACTTTTCAATCACGTTGCTACCTGTGATTGCTACTTTCTAATATCTTTAAAACAATATTCTCAATGGTCGAAGTATCGCTTATGCAAAATAAATTTGGTTTTTGTAAATTCAACAATTTTTAATTTAGATATGGATTTTTGAAAATTTTTATTTTATCTTTTCGAGCACTTGAATGAAAACATCGCAGAAAAAAATATAAAACGAGCAGACAAAATACCTTAAGACAATATCCTCAATGGTAGAAGAATCGCTTATTCAAAATTAATTTGCTTTATGTAAATTCAACAATTTTTAATGGAGATATGAATTTTTGAAAATTTTAGTTTTATTTTTTTGAGCACTTTAATAAAAACATGGTAGAAAAATATAAAACGTGCAGGCAAAATTCCACAAAAAATCATCCTCAATGGCCGAAGTATAGTTAATTCAAAATCAATTTGGTTTTGTTTTTATAAATGCAACAATTTTCAATGGAGATATGGATTTTTGAAAATTTTCGTTTTAATTTTTTGAAAGCATGGCAGAACAAAAATTCAAAACGCGTAGAAAAAAATCCATAAAAAATCATTCTCAATGGCCGAAGTATAGCTAATTCAAAATTAATTTGGTTTTTGTAAATTCAACAATTTTTAATAGAGATATGGATTTTTGAAGATTTTCGTTTTAATTTTTTGAGCACTTAAATAAAAACATCGCAGAAAAAAATATAAAACGCGCAGAAGAAATTCCATAAAAAAATCCTCAATGGCCGAAGTGTAGCTAATTCAAAATCAAATTGGTTTTTGTAAATTCAACAATTTTTAATGGAGATATGAATTTTTGAAAATTTTAATTTTATTTTTTTGAGCACTCTAATAAAAACCGCAGAAAAAATATAAAACGAGCAGGCAAAATTCCATAAAAATCATCCTCAATGGTCGAGCTATCGCTTATTTAAAACCAATTTGTTTTTTGTAAATTCAACAATTTTTAATGGAGATATGGATTTTTGAAAGTTTTAATATTATTTTTTTGAGCACTTGAATAAAAATCGCAGAAAACATATAAAACGCGCAGACAAAATTCCACAAAAAATCACCCTCAATGGCCAAAGTATAGCTAATTCAAAATCAATTTGGTTTTTGTAAATTCAACAATTTTCAATAGAGATATGGACTTTTGAAGATTTTCGTTTTAATTTTTTGAGCACTTGAATGAAAACATTGCAGAAAAAATATAAAACGCGCAGACAAAATTCCATAAAACAATATCCTTAATGGTCGAAGAATCGCTTATTCAAAATTAATTTGGTTTTTGTAAATTCAACAATTTTTAATGGAGATATGGATTTTTGAAAATTTTAATTTTATTTTTTTGAGCACTTTAATAAAAACCGCAGAAAAAATATAAAACGCGCAGACAAAATTCCATAAAAAATCATCATCAATGGTAGAAGTATAGCTAATTCAAAATCAATTTGGTTTATGTAAATTCAACAATTTTTAATTTAGATATGGATTTTTGAAAATTTAGATTTTATTTTTTTGAGCACTTTAATAAAAACCGCAGAAAAATATAAAACGCGCAGACAAAATTCCATAAAAAATCATCCTCAATGGCCGAAGTATAGCTAATTCAAAATCAATTTGGTTTTTGTAAATTCAACAATTTTCAATAGAGATATGGATTTTTGAAGATTTTCGTTTTAATTTTTTGAGCACTTGAATAAAAACATCGCAGAAAAAAATATAAAACGCGTGGAAAAAAATTCTTAAAAGAATATCCTCAATGGTCGAAGAATCGCTTATTCAAAATTAATTTGGTTTTTGTAAATTCAAAAAATTTTAATTTAGATTTGAAAATTTTAATTTTATTTTTTTGACCACTTGAATAAAAAACATCTCAGAAAAAATATAAAACGCGCAAACAAAATTCCATAAAACAATATCCTCAATGGTAGAAGTATTGCTTATTCAAAAATAATTTGGTTTTTGTAAATTCAACAATTTTTAATGGAGATATGAATTTTTGAAAATTTTAATTTTATTTTTTTGACCACTTGAATAAAAAAAACATCGCTGAAAAAATATGAAACGCGCAGACAAAATTTCATAAAAAATATCCTCAATGGCCGAAGTATCGCTTATTCAAAATCAAATTGGTTTTTGTAAATTCAACAATTTTCAATAGAGATTTTAATTTTTTGAGCACTTGAATGAAAACATCGCAGAAAAAAATATAAAACGCCCAGAAAAAATTCCATAAAACAATATCCTCAATGGTAGAAGTATTGCTTATTCAAAATTAATTTGGTTTTTGAAAATTCAACAATTTTTAATGGAGATATGAATTTTTGAAAATTTAAATTTTATTTTTTTTAGCAATTTAATAAAAACATCGCAGAAAAATATAAAACGCGCAGACAAAATTCCATAAAAAATCATCCTCAATGGCCGAAGTATAGCTAATTCAAAATCAATTTGGTTTTTGTAAATTCAACAATTTTCAATAGAGATATGGATTTTTGAAGATTTTCGTTTTAATTTTTTGAGCACTTGAATAAAAACATCGCAGAAAAAAATATAAAACGCGTGGAAAAAAATTCTTAAAAGAATATCCTCAATGGTCGAAGAATCGCTTATTCAAAATTAATTTGGTTTTTGCAAATTCAAAAAATTTGAATTTAGATTTGAAAATTTTAATTTTATTTTTTTGACCACTTGAATAAAAAACATCTCAGAAAAAATATAAAACGCGCAAACAAAATTCCATAAAACAATATCCTCTATGGTAGAAGTATTGCTTATTCAAAAATAATTTGGTTTTTGTAAATTCAACAATTTTTAATGGAGATATGAATTTTTGAAAATTTTAATTTTATTTTTTTGACCACTTGAATAAAAAAAACATCGCTGAAAAAATATGAAACGCGCAGACAAAATTTCATAAAAAATATCCTCAATGGTCGAAGTATCGCTTATTCAAAATCAAATTGGTTTTTGTAAAATCAACAATTTTCAATAGAGATTTTAATTTTTTGAGCACTTCAATGAAAACATCGCAGAAAAAAATATAAAACGTGCAGACAAAATTCCATAAAAAACCATCCTCAATGGCCGAAGTATAGCTTATTCAAAATTAATTTGGTTTTTGTAAATTCAATACTTTCTAATGGAGATATGAATTTTTGAAAATTTTAATTTTATTTTTTCGAGCACTTGAATGAAAACATCGCAGAAAAAAATATAAAACGCGCAGGCAAAATTCCATAAAAAATCATCCGCAATGGCCGAAGTATCGCTTATTCAAAATAAATTTGGGTTTTGTAAATTCAACAATTTTTAATGGAGATATGAATTTTTCAAAATTTAAATTTTATTTTTTTTAACAATTTAATAAAAACATCGCAGAAAAATATAAAACGCGCAGACAAAATTCCATAAAAGAATATCCTCAATGGTCGAAGTATCGCTTATTCAAAATTAATTTGGTTTTTGTAAATTCAACAATTTCTAATAGAGATATGAATTTTTGAAAATTGTAATTTTATTTTTTTTGAGCACTTTAATAAAAACATCGCAGAAAAAATATAAAACGCGCAGACAAAATTCCATAAAAAATCATCCTCAATGGCCGAAGTATAGCTAATTCAAAATCAATTTGGTTTTTGTAAATTCAACAATTTTCAATAGAGATATGGATTTTTGAAGATTTTCGTTTTAATTTTTTGAGCACTTGAATAAAAACATCGCAGAAAAAAATATAAAACGCGTGGAAAAAAATTCTTAAAAGAATATCCTCAATGGTCGAAGAATCGCTTATTCAAAATTAATTTGGTTTTTGCAAATTCAAAAAATTTGAATTTAGATTTGAAAATTTTAATTTTATTTTTTTGACCACTTGAATAAAAAACATCTCAGAAAAAATATAAAACGCGCAAACAAAATTCCATAAAACAATATCCTCAATGGTAGAAGTATTGCTTATTCAAAAATAATTTGGTTTTTGTAAATTCAACAATTTTTAATGGAGATATGAATTTTTGAAAATTTTAATTTTATTTTTTTGACCACTTGAATAAAAAAAACATCGCTGAAAAAATATGAAACGCGCAGACAAAATTTCATAAAAAATATCCTCAATGGCCGAAGTATCGCTTATTCAAAATAAATTTGGGTTTTGTAAATTCAACAATTTTTAATGGAGATATGAATTTTTCAAAATTTTAATTTTATTTTTTTTGAGCACTTTAGAAAAACCACAGAAAAAATATAAAATGCGCAGACAAAATTCCATAAAAAATCATTCTAAATGGCCGAAGTATCGCTTATTCAAAATTAATTTGGTTGTTATAAATTCAACAATTTTCAATAGAGATATGGATTTTTGAAGATTTTCGTTTTAATTTTTTGAGCACTTGAATGAAAACGTTGCAGAAAAAATAGACAACGCGTAGACAACACAATATTCTTAATGGCCGAAGAATCGGTTATTCAAAATTAATTTGGTTTTTGTAAATTCAACAATTTTTAATGGAGATTTGGATTTTTGAAGATTTTCATTTTATTATTTTGAGCACTTGAATGAAAACATCGCAGAAAAAAATATAAAACGCGTAGAAAAAAAATTCCATGAAAAATATCCTTAATGGTCGAGGTATCGCTTATTCAAAATTAATTTGGTTTTTGTAAATTCAACAATTTTTAATGGAGATATGAATTTTTGAAAATTTTAATTTTATTTTTTTTTGAGCACTTTAATAAAAACCCCATAAAACCCGCATAAAAATATTTTAAGTAACAGTCACAGTTTAAGTAGCAATTACAGTTTGTCAGTGATTTAAAGTAGCAGTGATTTAAAGTAGCAGCGATTTTAAGTAACAGTGAATTTAAGATAGTCACTGCGCAACACGCCTTGAGTGATTGGTATAACTCTACCATATTATTCCTTTATTCACTAGAAGGCTGTGAAATTATTGTTTTAATGAACTTCGATGGAAGTTCCACTACGGGACATATATGCCCCGTAACGCAGTAAACGTGTTAATAAACGTAGTAAGTAAAACACGTGTGTTGAGAATTTTCACAAATTTTTAATGTCGAAACACTGCGACATATGTTTCGCCACACAGTGGCTTCATCAGGCAGATGATTAATGGTAAGACAAGGCTACAATTGCGATTAATAAACGTTTTTCCAAAGAAAGAAATATCTTCGCATATTTTAACCAACTTCTTCACTCAAAAAAAAAAATTATTTATCACCAAATGCTATTAATAAACATATTTCGATGTAAAGAAATATCTTCGCATATTTTATAGCAGGCACTCAGATAATTTATCACCCATGCATTTCAAATGCTCCTGAAAGTTAAAAAAAAAGCAGGATCGTATATCAGCACTTCAGAATCAATGCGCAGTGGGAGGGGCGCGGGCATTATATTTCACCCGCTTAAACACTCTGCCGAGGGTGAAAACGACAACACGGCAAAACACAGATTCGCCCCTTTATGTATTAATCATATTAGAGGGAATCTGAAACCAAACCGCTTCCACTTTTCCCCCATCGAACCAACCAGATTGAAAGATAAATACGGACACTCCGTATTCACACATCCAAACTTCAAAAAATTAATAACTTAATTTCGTAAAAATAATAATAGCCATTTAGCAGAAACCTACTTTTGTAATTATACATAGTGGGCCAAAAAAAAAAACGGTACAAATTGGAAATATTTATATTTTCAATAATAATTAACGCAATAAATATTGCTTTGAATAACAAAATGTTTACACTTTGTAGATGGTACTACCTTCATCTTATCTATAAAAAATGGGCTTTTCACTGTTATGTTAATTATTTAAAAATATTGGGTTTTTCAATAACAGCTACACCACTTTTTTTTTTAAATATCTCGCAATTTCGTAGTAATTTTAATTACTTGTAAACGTTCTTCGTTCGTAAATCTTTGCATGATGAAAATGTTTGAGTTACTGCGTATTTTGACAGTGTCAGCGCACTAATTTGTTTAAGGGTGCGTTCACAATAAGAAACAGAAGTATCAAGTTGCTACTGAAAACCCTTTATTAATAATTCACAAAGATGTAAACTACTTGAACCGTTTTTTGCCCACTATGTATATTATAAACTATAGCTTTTTGTACGATACCTGGAAATTTGTATAAAAAAAGTGAATCGCAACCAACTAAATACAGCTAAAATGATCTCAATTAAAAAATGACTTTTGGTGGAAGCGCCGGGAATGCAAGATTTGCCGTCCATTCGATCTTACGAGAATATTTTTATTGTCGCGAATATGACGGCATTCGTTAAGTAAGGATTAATAAAAGTATGTTAAAACGCATGTTTCAAAAAGACGGTTTTATCGGCACGAGTTCATGAAATGAGTACCTTAACCATTTTTATATATTGCACCATTTAAACCCACTTTAGCAAACATTCAATATTTATGTGCATGGATAAGAATTCTTGATATTTAAACTTTTAAAAACGAATTTATTTCCACTTTCAACACTTCTGAACGATCAAAATCGCGTGGACATTAATACAGTACTCCCAGCGTTCCGGTCGTTTTAGTTTTAAACTTTTAATCGCTTTAATTATACGGCACGGCCGAATTAATATCCAATTAATTAAAATTTATAAGGGATAAAGCGGCGCCCGACGGCGGTTTAGCCGTGGATGCGAAAGTTGTTATTGTTAACAGTTGGTCCTTAGTTTGGCATACTGGATGTGACGTCCAGAGTCAAGGGACAAATTATAAACTATACCCTTTTCGCATGGGCGCGCAGTTTTGATATATCTGCGTAGGTATTTCGTCTTTTGTGTTCGCTCACACACAACGGCGTGGAAAGGGCGAAATGTTTGAAAATTAAAACAATATAACGTTCACTCGGTGAAATACGCGGAGGCAAATGAAAAGGTGATATAATCGTATATAAACACCATAGCTCTTTTTTTAATTTAATAAAGTAACAAGAGACTATTTTGACTTTAGTAATGTAAAAGTTTGAAACATTAGCTTAAGCTTTTAATACTCAAAAATTATATTTTGTAATGGAAAAGACAAGATAGCACTATTTTAATTTTAATTATGCAGCATCTTTACTATATTTAATGAATACAAACTGTAAAAAAAAATTAAATTAATTTTTTAAGCGCCCTTTTGGATGATTATTCAAGATTTTTATTTATAAAAATATTTACAATATTTTTACGATTTTTTTGGCAGTTTGTATTTGTTAAATATACTTACAGAAAGGCGCTGCATAAATAAAATTAAAAATTCCCGGCATGCTTCTGGTGGATGCGCCGGGGAACGTTTTGCTATAAATTCATCCGTAGCTTCTTGTAGCCTATGAAAGTGATGATAATGATTAACCAAGTACACAATTACTACACTACATTAAAAATGTAACAGTAACACTAGACTACTTTAAATATTCTACTTGAAAATACAGTCACTCACATATTAACGCATGCTAGAAATATACATAACAACTTAGCCTTAAAAAAGACAGAAATTTGAAAAAATTATAATTTTTAATACTTAAGTGTTAAATTTTATAACTACCTTTAATTAAACAATAAAAAAATTATATACCTAAAACTTTTAAATTATTTCGAAAATTCTATAAATTTCTATAATTTCACAATTTTCAATTTGGAGTTTTTAATAAAATTACTATTTGTAGTTATGGTATTCAAGATAATACTACTACTTGTACTTAACTTATAACCAAGGTTACTAATTTTGTTCTAAATACTACTACATTCCTGGCGAGATCACTAATTGTACATTTAATAAGATCACTTTATTTTTTCTCAATTGGACTACTATATCACTACTTGTGGTGTTGGTGTTGGTAGTACTACTATTTGTTGGCATGGTGGTAAGATTACTACATGTAGTTCTGGTGTGATTACTAATTGTACATTTAATAAGATCACTTTTTTTAATTAGACTACTAGATTAATAGTACTTCTTGTAGTCCTGATTAGATTAATTGTACTATTAGTACGACTACTATTTGTAGCTATGGTACTAATTATATATTTAATCGCACGTTTGTTTCTCAATTAGACTACTATATCACTACTTGTGGTGTTGGTGTTGGTAGTACTACTATTTTATTGGTATGGTAAGATTACTACTTGTAGTTCTGGTGTGATTATTAATTGTACATTTAAAAAATCACTTGTTTAATTAGACCATTAGATTAATAGTACTTCTTGTAGTCCTGATTAGATTAATTGTACTATTAGTACGACGACTATTTGTAGCTATGGTACTAATTATATATTTAATCGCACTTTTATTTCTCAATTGGACTACTATATAACTACTTATGGTGTTGGTGTTGGTAGTACTACTTTTTATTGGTATGGTAAGATTACTACTTGTAGTTCTGGTGTGATTATTAATTGTACATTTAATAAAATCACTTGTTTAATTAGACTACTAGATTAATACTACTTCTTGTAGCCCTGGTCAGATTAATTGTACTATTAATACGACTACTATTTGTAGCTATGGTAAGACTACTACTTGTAGATCTCATGAGATAACTAATTATACATTTAACAAGATCACATTGTTTTCTTAATTAGATTCTTCTTATTACTACTTGTAGTGTTGGTAGTACTAGTATTTGTTGCTATGATAAGATTATTACTTGTAGTTCTGGTGAGACTACTAATTGTACATTTATTAAGATCACTTTTTTCTTAATATACTTATGATATTGGTGGTACTACTACCTGGTAAGATTCATTGTAATATTAGTACGACTACATTTATTGCTATGGTGAGACTATAACTTGCAGTCCTAGTGAGGTTACTAATTGTAGATTTCATCACTATTTTTTAAATTAAACTACTAATTTAATACTTATGGCATTCGTAGTACTACATCTTGTAATTCTGGTTAAATTAATTGTAGTATTAATACGACTACTATTTGTAGCTATGGTAAGAGTACTACTTGTAGATCTCATGAGATAACTAATACATTTAACAAGATCACATTTTTTCTTAATTAGATTCTTCTTATTACTACTTGTAGTGTTGGTAGTACTAGTATTTGTTGCTAAGGTAAGATTATTACTTGTAGTTCTGCTGAGACTACTAATTGTACATTTATTAAGATCACTTTTTTCTTAATATACTTATGATATTGGTGGTACTACTACCTGGTAAGATTAATTGTAATATTAGTACGACTACATTTATTGCTATGGTGAGACTATAACTTGCATTCCTAGTGAGATTACTAATTGTAGATTTCATCACTATTTTTTAAATCAAACTACTAAATTAATACTTATGGCATTCGTAGTACTACTTCTTGTAGTCCTGGTTAGATTAATTGTTCTATTAGTACGACTAATATTTGTAGCTATGGTAAGACTACTACTTGGAGATCTCGTAAGATAACTAGTGATACATTTAACAAGATCACATTTTTTTCTCAATTAGATTTCTACATCACTACTTGTGGTGTGGTAGTACTACTTCTTGTAGTCCTGGTAAGACTAATATTTGTAGCTATGTTAAGACTACTACTTAGTTTCCTAGTGAGATTACTAATTGTACATGTAATAAGATCACACATTTTTTTGTTAATTAGACTACTAGATTATTACTTGTGGTATTGGTAGTAGTACTATTTGTTACTATGGTAAAACTACTACTTATAGTTCTGGTGAGATTACTAATTGTACATTTAATAAGATCACTTTTTTTCCTAGTTAGACTACTGGATTAATAGTTATGATATTGGTAGTACTACTACCTTATAAAATTAATTGTAATATTAGTACGACTACATTTATTGCTGTGGTGAGACTATAACTTACATTCCTGGTGAGATTACTAATTGTAGATTTCATCACTTTTTTTAAATTAAACAACTAGATTAATACTTATGGTATTCGTAGTACTGCATCTTGTAGTTCTGGCTAAATTAATTGTAGTATTAATACGACTACTACTTGTAGATTTCGTGAGATAACTAATTGTACATTTAACAAGATCACATGTTTTTCTCAATTAGACTACTACATCACTACTTGTGGTGTGGTAGTACTACTTCTTGTACCCCTGGTAAAATTAATTGTAGTATTAATTCAACTTATATTTGTAGCTATGGTAAGACTACTACTTGTATTCCTGGTGAGATTACAAATTGTACATTGCATAAGATCACTTTTTCTAATTAGACACTAGAATAATACTTATGGTATTCGTAGTACTACATCTTGTAGTTCTGGCTGGATTAATTGTAGTATTAGTACGACTACTATTTAAAGCTATGATCTCGTGAGATTACTAATTATACATTTAACAAGATCACATTTTT
Source organism: Ocypus olens (assembly GCA_910593695.2). Taxonomy (NCBI): domain Eukaryota; kingdom Metazoa; phylum Arthropoda; class Insecta; order Coleoptera; family Staphylinidae; genus Ocypus; species Ocypus olens. The sequence goes on along the minus strand of OU343060.1, from coordinate 8,392,014 downwards.
TTTCTCAATTAGACTTCTACATCACTACTTGTGGTATGGTAGTACTACTTCTTGTGGTCCTGGTAAGTAGTACTGTAGTACTTGTTTTCCTGGTGAGATTACTAATTGTACATTTAATAAGATCACACTTTTTTTCTTAATTAGACTACTAGATTAATACTTAGGGTATTGCTAGTACCACTTCTTGTAGTCCTGGTAAGATTAACTGTAGTATTAGTATGAACACTATTTGTAGCTATAGTAAGACTATAACTTTTTTTTTAAATGAAACCACTAGATTAATACTTATGGTATTTGTAGTACTACATCTTGTAATTCTGGTTAGGTTTATTGAAGTATTAGTACGACTACTATTTATAGCTATGATTTCGTGAGATTACTAATTATACATTAGACAAGATCACATTTTTTTCTCAATTAGACTACTTAATCACTACTTGTGGTATGGTAGTACTACTTCTTGTGGTCTTGGTAAGTAGTACTGTAGTACTTGTATTGCTGGTGAGATTACTAATTGTACATTTAATAAGATCACATTTTTTTCTTAATTAGACTACTAGATTATTACTTATAATATTGATAGTACCACTATTTGTAGTCCTGGTAAGATTAATTGTAATATTAGTATGACTACATTTTTAGCTGTGCTAAGACAATAACTTGCATTTCTGGTGCGATTACTAATTGTACATTTCATAACATCACTTTTTTTTAAATTAGACTATTAGATTAATACTTATAGTATTGGTAGTAGTACATCTTGTAGTCCTGGTTAGATTAATACTTATAGTATTGGTAGTAGTACATCTTGTGGTCCTGGTTAGATTAATTGTACTATTAGTACGACTACTATTTGTAGCTATGGTAAGAGTACTACTTGTAGATCTCGTGAGATTACTAATTATACATTTAACAAAATCACATTTGTTTCTCGATTAGACTACTACATCACTACTTGTGGTGTGGTAGTACTACTTATTGTAGTCCTGGTAAGACTAATTGTAGTATTAGTACTACTAATATTTGTAGCTATGGTAAGAGTACTACTTATAGATCTCGTGAGATTACTAATTATACATTTAACAAGATAACATTGTTTTCTCGATTAGACTAATACATCACTATTTGTGGTGTGGTAGTACTACCTTTTGTAGTACTGGTAACATTAATTGTATCATTAGTACTACTAATATTTGTAGCTATGGTAAGAGTACTACCTGTAGATCTCGTGAGATTACTAATTGTACATTTAACAAGATCACATTTTCTTCTCGATTAGACTACTGCATCAGTACTTGTGGTGTGGTAGTACTACTTCTTGTAGTACTGGTAATATAAATTGTAGTATTAGTACTACTAATATTTGTAGCTATGGTAAGACTACTACTTGTAGATCTCGTGAGATTACTAATTATACATTTAACAAGATCACATTTTTTTCTCAATTACACTACTATATCACTACTTGTGGTGGCGTAGTACTGCTTCTTATAGACTAGTAATGGCGAACCTATGACACGCGAGCTCAATTTTGGTGACACGAATCTTCAAAGATAAAAAATTCATAATTCAAATATTTGTTCTTCATAACGGCCAGAGTTGGTTATTAATAATAATATTAGTACTTACGTTAATAATAATTAATGATAAATTAATAGAAAAATTATAAATATTTCCATTTTTTGGGTTTACTCTTGTATGTGTGACACGGCACGAAAATTATGTTTCGATTTTTCAAAATTTTGACACACCGAGCTCAAAAGGTTCGCCATCACTGTTATAGACAATAAATTATACAATTAGTACGACTACTATTTGTAGCCGTGGTAAGACTACTACTTGTATTCCTGGTGAAATTACTAATTGTACATTTAATAAGATCACAGTTTTTTTTTATTAGACTACTACATTAATACTTAGGGTAATCAATTGTAGAATTAGTACGACTAATATTTGTAGCGATGGTAAGAGTACTACTTGTATTCCTGGTAAAATTACTAATTGTACATTTAATAAGATCACAATTTTTTTAAACTAGACTACTAGATTAATACTTAGGGTATTGGTAGTACTACTTCTTGTAGTCCTAGTAAGATTAATTACTAAGTGGTGTGTCCGAATTTACTTGTTGTTGATTTTATAATTTGAATGCCTTTTCTACACGATTTTAGATGATACAAGTTATAGCTTATTTTTCTGCGCGGTTACGTTTTTGTTGATTTTATAGGTGCGCGTCGCGATGTTTTTCCGGCTGCGAGTCTATGTTTGTTTTGATTATTTTAACTTCTTGCTCATGTTATATTTAAGATTGAAATTTGTCATGCGCTGTTTGAATTACATTTATCAGTTTATTAAAATTACGAATTATTCTGCTCTTCAAATGCAGAAGGTGCCCATGCTGTCCCTACGAAATCCAGGTACCATACGATCAAAAAGATAAATATAAAAATGAAAAATTGGTTTAGTTTATGTTTTACGCGTATTTGAACACCAATGGTTATTTGTTTAAAGTTGATAATAAATGCAAGAGCTACTACACAGGTCAAACCTTTTAGTATCATTATTTAATTCGCTTAAAAACGAAAGTGTTTTCGTTTGCTGATAAATTGATGGGTGAATAATAAATGAACGGGACCGAGGAGTTCGTAGGTTTTCCTTTTAGTGAAATCAGGGAAATTAATTATAAATTACCTTCTAGTACCGACCTCTGTTTCATCAGAACGGATTGCTACTAATTAATTATTACCACCGGCAAACAATAACTGTAAGAGGTATGGGTTATCCCTTTTAAAGAAATACAATTTCAATTACAGGAAAAGGACAACCGAAAATTTCAAACATACAAGCCACAGATATAATGTAGATATTTTTAATATGTCGCGAAAAATGTTACTGGATAATATTTCCACATTATGGTAATATTATTTTCTTTAGTTAATTGAATTATTTTAATTTTTAATTTTTGTTTGTATAGATATTGCCCTTCTGTATTCTGTGTAAATTTATATATTTTACGTTTATTTTTTTTTAGCCATAAATGTGTAATTTCATATATTGCTTTAAAATATGTATTAAGTTTTAACTTTCCCTGTAATTGGATTTTTTATGTCTGTTGGGAAAATGAAAAAATAAAAAAAATAAAATAAATAACACCACTAAATTTTTAGTATATACGTCTTGCAACTTTAGAAACATGATTGCAAAGGGATTTTTATTGGGAAGGTATTCAAAATTGCGTAAAACCAATTCGGCTACTTCTTTGAACATTTACAAAAATACGTATTTTGTAAACAAAATATTTGTACAATTTTCATGATACATTAACCCGCCAATGGTGACCCTACTGGTCTGTGAGACCGGGTGTGTCGAATAACTTTATTCTCCGTTATTGCTTTTTGTTGCAATTTCGAGTAGCTGTCGCACTGCAGAGCTTTAATTGATCAAATATCTTTGTTTTATTGTCAAAGAGCATAAATTTAAAAAAGTAACACTTTTCGAAAAATCTTCAGTTGAAAGAGAGACCGGCGTCACCAATGGCGGGTTAAATAACAGTGTTACTACGACCTTGAAATACTCTGTGTATAGATGGATCAATTTGTAGTAATTATTTTAAGTTACTGTTTTACTCAAGAATATTTATCATTTTAATTTCTTGTAACGTCAATGGGAATTATCGTTTCATCTCCGCAGCAGCGCTTACATCTTGTTCGTTCCATGAACATCGGATTATCAAAGCTAACACATCTCGCAATACATCCACAAGAGGATGTTTAATCTGCAAAAGTGTGAGGATACATTATTATTGTCGTTTCGAACAATCGCACCTTCCGTTTATTATCTCTTACAAAACAACACCACCAGCTGGAGTGGAGGCAATTCATCTTACCAAAACTAGAACTGTAATATTATTATTCGCCTACTTTGCAACGAAAAACTTAATAATAATAATAATAATAATATTTATTCGTGCCATTGCCATTTACATGGTTTACACAAGTCACGAAAAATATATATAAATTCACAAATTAAAGTCAGAATGTAACTCTTAAGCAAAATTCATCATCATCTGCAGGTTAAATTTTAGATTTTTGACTATGCAGAACTTTTTTACCGTATGCTGCCAACACTGTATAATCATCATTAGCTTAATAGTAAGTATTAAACATTACAAGATGAATAAAGATAGCGAAGGGTTTCATCACAATTATTTACAGAGGGTCAGAATTTCAACAGCACGGATGTATGTGGCTATTACACCTCAAGATTCGAGTTTCGCTTAAGAGGGGGACATTTTCGTCCAGTTTACTCCGCCCCAAAGTGAAACCCGATCTTAGAAACTCACAACACTCACGTACCCATCAGTGATGCATCAACAAAACATGCAATATAATATTTAGCGTATATTTTTAACAGCGAAATAAACGATGATTTTTATTCAACGAGTCGCCCCCTATAGGGCAAAGGTTTCGAAACGGAGTGGTATCGACGTTCGGAATCGCCAGGGGTGGAATTAATAATAAACGCGGGGGCAATTAAGAGGAATGGTTAGTGTGAAGCTCGTTAAGTGTATTGGGGGTAACCTCTGTTGTTCCGCCCTTTCCCATCTGGGGGATAGAGATTAGCAGTCGATATTTGGATTAAATCTGTAAGGTTGATACTATCTATCTATTGTATCAATGTTGCCAACTGTAGGAAATTAGTCTTAGTAAGGCTATATAGAGGGTGTTAAATTGCGAAGCGGGCCATAGGGATTCACATGTAAACTTTAAAATGTGTTAATATTGGCTCCCCTAATTATTTAACAGCATCGGTCTTCACATTATTTGTAAAGCTTTTTAAACTGAATGATTTGGTGCCTTATTCAATAGTTTCTGGAACGTATTTACCGAGATATTTGCAAAAAACTTTACTATGATTTTAAAATGAAAACAAAGGTTTGCCATGAAATCATAATGGCGGATATTTCATTTTGTTCGAAAAAGTGACGTTTGCTGTCGCATTAAGATTTACAACCGGCAGTGTATTCTACACAAGTAAAATAATTTATGAGTAAAGTGTGATTTGTTTAGTGTTGAATTTCCGGTGAAGGCAATACCCAGGAAAAGTAATATTCAATGAGTTTTAAAAATAATGTACGTAAGTAGACCGATAAAACAATTAAGGGAGCCAATTGTAACACATTTTAAATTTAAAAACTAAAGTTGTAATTAAATGATTTTCATTAAATTGGCCTTCTCCAGAAATTCACGTACAATTCTTAAACAGTACCTGAGTAAAACTTTTTTATTATAAATACTCTTTCTTATGTAAAATACACGGCCGATTGTAAATCGTAATGTGACAGCAACTGTCACATGAAATATCCGCCATTATGATTTCATGGCAAGCCTTCGTTTTTAATTCAAAATAATATGCAAATATCTCGGTAAATATTCTGCCGAAACTATTGAGTAAGATACCAAATCATTCAACTTTAAAAATAATACGAGGGTTGGGGCATAAGTCATAGCAGGGGCGGCTCGTTACATAGAGCCAAGGAGCCATGGCACTAGAAAGGACTTTCAATTTTAATTAATTCTTAAAACACTTTTTTGCCGGTTACTTTGGTCTAGGAAGATAAATCGTTCTTTCTTTCCTCAAAAAAGGATAAGTGGCTGTACCATCAACATGTTCTACGAGCCGCCACTGATGTTAGGTACGGCCCGTAGCAATGCGATTATGATAAAATATTTCTAAAACATCTGCTCCGTCCGAAAAAAAAAATTATTACAGCCCTGATATTGATAAGTTATTTTGAGTGATAGTCAGTTATGATTTTAACCGAAATTTCACTTTTTCCCAATATTTGTTTCAATAAAACTGATATTTTCAAGTTTTCAGTCGAATAACTCAAAATCAATCTGCAGAACGTTTTGATCTTCCGCAAAAATCTTGAAGCCCTGATAACGATAAAATGATTTTAAGTTACAGATTATTGGGCTTTGCTTTGTTTTAACCGAAATTTCACTTTTTCTCAATATGTGTTGATATTTTCAAGTTTTTAGTTGAATAACTCGGAATGTTTTGATCTTTTGCTTCAATATTGGAGTCTTGATAATGATAAATAATTTTGAGTGACAGTTTGTTGTGATTTGCTTCGATTTTAACCGAAATTTTAGCTTTTCCAAACATTCGTTCCAAAAAATTGACATTTTCGAGTTTTCAGTTGAAGAACTCAAAAACCATCTGCAAAATGCTTGAATATTTTGCATAAATATTGAAGCCTTGATATTGAGTGACAATTCATTGTGATTTGCTTTAATTTTAAACAAAATTCTAATTTTGTTTTCCAGATTTACTACAAAAAATAACATTTTCTGGTTTCTAGTTGAATAACTCAAAATCAATCTGCAGAATATTTTGATCTTCTACGTAAATTTTTAAGCCTTAATTTTGATAAGTGATATTAGGTAACAGTTTATTGTGATTTGCTTTGATTTTAACCGAAATTTTTCCCAATATTTGTTATAAAAATTGACAGTATAACAGTTTATTGTACTCGAGATACATCGATATACAACAAGCCATCGACCGAGGTCTTTCAGCCAAAACATTGACATTTTCGCGTTTTTTAGTGAAACAACTCAAAAACTATCTTCAGAATGTTTTGATATTTTGTATAAATATTAAAGTTCTGATATTAGTGGGTAATGTTGAATAACAGTCCGTTGTGAATTGTTTTGATTTTAAATGAATTTTCACTTTTTCTCATGATTTAATATAAAAAGAAACAATTTTTGAGTTACCAGTTGAAAAAAAAAAATAATCTGCAGAATGTTTTGATCTTCTGCATGGATATTAAAGCCCAGATTGATGAGTTATTTTGAGTAACAGTTAATTGTGATTTGTTTCGATTTTAAGCGAATTTTCTCAAAATTTATTACAAAAAATTGACATTTTCTACTTTTCTGTTGAATAACTCAAAAACCATCTGCAGAATGTTTTGATATTTTGAGTGGATATTATAGCCCTGGTGTCGATGAGTGATTTTGAGTAACAATTAATTGCGATTTGTTTCGATTTTAAGCGAATTTTCTCAAAATTTATTTAAAAAAAATTGACTTTTCTGACTTTTCTGTTGAATAACTCAAAAACCATCTGCAGAATGTTTTGATATTTTGAGTGGATATTATAGCCCTGATGTCGACGAGTGATTTTGAGTGACAGTTAATTGCGATTTGTTTCGATTTTAGGCGAATTTTCTCAAAATGTATTAAAAAAAATTGACTTTTCTAACTTTTCTGTTGAATAACTCAAAAACCATCTGCAGAATGTTTTGATATTTTGAGTGGATATTATAGCCCTGGTGTCGATGAGTGATTTTGAGTAACAATTAATTGCGATTTGTTTCGATTTTAAGCGAATTTTCTCAAAATTTATTTAAAAAAAATTGACTTTTCTGACTTTTCTGTTGAATAACTCAAAAACCATCTGCAGAATGTTTTGATATTTTGAGTGGATATTATAGCCCTGATGTCGACGAGTGATTTTGAGTGACAGTTAATTGCGATTTGTTTCGATTTTAGGCGAATTTTCTCAAAATGTATTAAAAAAAATTGACTTTTCTAACTTTTCTGTTGAATAACTCAAAAACCATCTGCAGAATGTTTTGATATTTTGAGTGAATATTATGGCCCTGATGTCGATGAGTGATTTTGAGTGACAGTTAATTGTGATTTGTTTCGATTTTAAGCGAATTTTCTCAAATTTTTAAAAAAAAATTGACTTTTCTGACTTTTCTGTTGAATAACTCAAAAACCATCTGCAGAATGTTTTGATATTTTGAGTGGATATTATAGCCCTGATGTCGACGAGTGATTTTGAGTGACAGCTAATTGCGATTTGTTTCGATTTCAAGCGAATTTTCTCAAAATTTATTTAAAAAAATTGACTTTTCTGACTTTTCTGTTGAATAACTCAAAAACCATCTGCAGAATGTTTTGATATTTTGAATGGATAGTATAACTTAAACTAACCCTAATATAAGTATAGAACAGCGATTAATGAAATTCTACAATTTCGCACTTCAGAATGAAAAAAAAAATACTAAAACAACTGCTGGATATCTGCAACTTTTTAAATTTACTCTACACAGATTGTACTTTACGATTCAGTAAGAATCTTCAAACATCCCTTAACTAGAATTCCTAAAAATCGCAAGAGAACAGCGATTAATGAAATTCTACAATTTCGCACTTCAGAATGAAAAAAAAAATACTAAAACAACTGCTGGATATCTGCAACTTTTTAAATTTACTCTACACAGATTGTACTTTAGGATTCAGTAAAAATCTTCAAACATCCCTTAACTAGATTTCATGAAAATCGCAAGAGAACAGCGATTAATGAAATTCTACAATTTCGCACTTCAAAATGAAAAAAAAAGATACTAAAACAACTGCTGGATATCTGCAACTTTTTAAATTTACTCTACACAGATTGTACTTTACGAATCAGTAAAAATCTTCAAACATCCCTTAACTAGATTTCATAAAAATCGCAAGAGAACAGCGATTAATGAAATTCTACAATTTCGCACTTCAGAATGAAAAAAAAAATACTAAAACAACCGCTGGATATCTGCAACTTTTTAAATTTACTCTCCACAGATTGTACTTTACGATTCAGTAAGAATCTTCAAACATCCCTTAACTGGATTTCATAAAAATCGCAAGAGAATAGTGATTAATGAAATTCTACAATTTCGCACTTCAGAATGAAAAAAAAAATACTAAAACAACCGCTGGATATCTGCAACTTTTTAAATTTACTCTCCACAGATTGTACTTTACGATTCAGTAAGAATCTTCAAACATCCCTTAACTGGATTTCATAAAAATCGTAAGAGAACAGCGATTAATGAAATTCTACAATTTCGCACTTCAGAATGAAAAAAAAAATACTAAAACAACTGCTGGATATCTGCAACTTTTTAAATTTACTCTACACAGATTGTACTTTACGAATCAGTAAAAATCTTCAAACATCCCTTAACTAGATTTCATAAAAATCGCAAGAGAACAGCGATTAATGAAATTCTACAATTTCGCACTTCAGAATGAAAAAAAAAATACTAAAACAACCGCTGGATATCTGCAACTTTTTAAATTTACTCTCCACAGATTGTACTTTACGATTCAGTAAGAATCTTCAAACATCCCTTAACTGGATTTCATAAAAATCGCAAGAGAATAGTGATTAATGAAATTCTACAATTTCGCACTTCAGAATGAAAAAAAAAATACTAAAACAACCGCTGGATATCTGCAACTTTTTAAATTTACTCTCCACAGATTGTACTTTACGATTCAGTAAGAATCTTCAAACATCCCTTAACTGGATTTCATAAAAATCGTAAGAGAACAGCGATTAATGAAATTCTACAATTTCGCACTTCAGAATGAAAAAAAAAATACTAAAACAACTGCTGGATATCTGCAACTTTTTAAATTTACTCTACACAGATTGTACTTTACGAATCAGTAAAAATCTTCAAACATCCCTTAACTAGATTTCATAAAAATCGCAAGAGAACAGCGATTAATGAAATTCTACAATTTCGCACTTCAGAATGAAAAAAAAAATACTAAAACAACCGCTGGATATCTGCAACTTTTTAAATTTACTCTCCACAGATTGTACTTTACGATTCAGTAAGAATCTTCAAACATCCCTTAACTGGATTTCATAAAAATCGTAAGAGAACAGCGATTAATGAAATTCTACAATTTCGCACTTCAGAATGAAAAAAAAAATACTAAAACAACCGCTGGATATCTGCAACTTTTCAAATTTACTCTCCACAGATTGTACTTTACGATTCAGTAAGAATCTTCAAACTTCCCTTAACTGGATTTCATAAAAATCGTAAGAGAACAGCGATTAATGAAATTCTACAATTTCGCACTTCAGAATGAAAAAAAAAAATACTAAAACAACTGCTGGATATCTGCAACTTTTTAAATTTACTCTCCACAGATTGTACTTTACGATTCAGTAAGAATCTTCAAACATCCCTTAACTGGATTTCATAAAAATCGCAAGAGAATAGTGATTAATGAAATTCTACAATTTCGCACTTCAGAATGAAAAAATGGTGATGTGGCCATCATGTTACTTTCTCCGACTTTATATTTACGTTTTCAAAGGTTTATTTTCAATTGAAATCATATTTTAAATGTACAGCGAGCGTTGCGCAAACTCGGATGAAACTGACGTTTAAAACGTCAAAATCATGAAAGATGGAAAAATTATACTTCAAATTCAAAAACTAGGTTTACTCGAAAACTAACGAGATTTCGAAAAAAACATATTCTTTAGAAGTTGTTCATTTTGGCATTCTCTACAATTATTATTCACATAAAATTGCTGTAACTATTATCGTTTCATAATTATAAACCAAAAATTTAAAAAAATTAATAAATTTTTTTCTCGATTAGCAATGATTTTATGGAAAATATTTTCAAGTAAAAGCTATTCATTTCTTTGTTGTCTTTAATGGTTGTTTAAATTTTTTGTGATATTTTTTATATTTAAGATAATATTGACAAAAAACAAAAAACAGTTAAGGTAAACACCCACTTCCGGTGTACGAAATTTTACCAAAAGCTTTTCAGTTCTTCGGATTATCAAATAAGACGTATGTTCAAAGTTTCATATCAATTTCTGTTTTAGTTTTTGAGATACAGCGCACACAGACAGACACACACACACACACACACACAGACACACACACAGACACACACACACACACACAGACACAAATTTTTTTTTTCCAGAAATTGTTGAAATGGCATCTAGGGACCCCAAAACGGATATTTCCGCAAAAAAAATTTTTGAAAAAAAAATCACGATCACAATACTTTCTCGTACTTCGTAACGGAGAAAGTAAAAAAAATACTAAAACAACCGCTGGATATCTGCAACTTTTTAAATTTACTCTCCACAGATTGTACTTTACGATTCAGTAAGAATCTTCAAACATCCCTTAACTGGATTTCATAAAAATCGTAAGAGAACAGCGATTAATGAAATTCTACAATTTCGCACTTCAGAATGAAAAAAAAAATACTAAAACAACTGCTGGATATCTGCAACTTTTTAAATTTACTCTACACAGATTGTACTTTACGAATCAGTAAAAATCTTCAAACATCCCTTAACTAGATTTCATAAAAATCGCAAGAGAACAGCGATTAATGAAATTCTACAATTTCGCACTTCAGAATGAAAAAAAAAATACTAAAACAACCGCTGGATATCTGCAACTTTTTAAATTTACTCTCCACAGATTGTACTTTACGATTCAGTAAGAATCTTCAAACATCCCTTAACTGGATTTCATAAAAATCGCAAGAGAATAGTGATTAATGAAATTCTACAATTTCGCACTTCAGAATGAAAAAAAAAACTAAAACAACCGCTGGATATCTGCAACTGTTTAAATTTACTCTCCACAGATTGTACTTTACGATTCAGTAAGAATCTTCAAACATCCCTTAACTGGATTTCATAAAAATCGCAAGAGAATAGTGATTAATGAAATTCTACAATTTCGCACTTCAGAATGAAAAAAAAAACTAAAACAACCGCTGGATATCTGCAACTGTTTAAATTTACTCTCCACAGATTGTACTTTACGATTCAGTAAGAATCTTCAAACATCCCTTAACTGGATTTCATAAAAATCGCAAGAGAATAGTGATTAATGAAATTCTACAATTTCGCACTTCAGAATGAAAAAAAATACTAAAACAACCGCTGGATATCTGCAACTGTTTAAATTTACTCTCCACAGATTGTACTTTACGATTCAGTAAGAATCTTCAAACATCCCTTAACTGGATTTCATAAAAATCGTAAGAGAACAGCGATTAATGAAATTCTACAATTTCGCACTTCAGAATGAAAAAAAAATACTAAAACAACTTTTTAAATTTACTCTCCACAGATTGTACTTTACGATTCAGTAAAAATCTTCAAACATCCCTTAACTAGATTTCATGAAAATCGCAAGAGAACAGCGATTAATGAAATTCTACAATTTCGCACTTCAAAATGAAAAAAAAGATACTTGTAATAAATTAGTGTGTTACGATATTACAGTGCGATTCATTGTCCACACATGTAGTTAAGACCTTGTCCTTTCGTCTGTATGTCACATTTTCCAACCGGACTGGTATCTTCAAGAAAAAAAATAGTTGCCATGACTTTTACCCCAACCCTCGTATAAGAAAACCGATGCTGTCAAATAATTAGGGGAGCCAATATTAACACATTTCAAATTTTGCAAGTAAATCCTTATGGCCCGCTTTGCAATTCAACACCCTGTATAATATATTCGGGTTACTTTTCGTCTATATTTAATACTCATGTAAAAGTGAGGGTCTTCAATTTTAATTGCAAATTGTATACAATCTTTCAAAAATTCTTTGGTACGAATTTTTAAACTAAAGCAATTGATTTGCACGTAAAATTACATCCCGATCTCGAAACTACAAAAAAATATATATACAGGATCGCACTTTGATAAGCGAGCATAAACCTTACAGAAATTACCGATTTACATAAACTGTTTACTTTGCTGTTAAAAAAGGGAGCTTTCAAAACTACAAACATATAGCACAACGACAGAATATTTCATGTTTTGCTTAAGCTTTCAGCTCTGCGCTTCCTCCGCTCGGGGATACTAAAAATACACTTGAACGTTTAAGAGGCCATGATACCAAACCACTAAAAACATGGATAAAATTTTGGATGAGAGCGATGGTCTGCCAATTTGTTTGAATTTGAATGTTTTTTTTTTTTATAGCGAATGCATGAGCTGCGAGAGCGTACACACCGAGAGTAGAGAGTTTGGATATCGAGATACCTTCATACTGACCATCATGCAGTGGATCGATGGTGTGTATCATTAATTGGAGGAGGCCGTGCCTGAACTTGGCCCCCGTGTGGTGGCTCGGGGGCTGCGGCGTTTCGGACGCCGTCCTCGACGTGACGCTGCCTCCTGGTTGCGTGCCCACGCTCGTTTCACTCGACGTCGCCACCGTACCATGCTGGAAAAACATAAATTACTCAAGTCGGCGTTTTAATGTGGATTATATTGATGTTACATCGCTAAAACTCAATTTATATAACCGCCGTTTATCGATCCTTGCGACATATTAATGTGACATGTTTATGTAATCTTTAAACTGGGGGATTATATAAGTTTATTTGCGGCGTACGGAATTAATACACGAATTATAAAACATACGGTAACATGAGATATATGGCATGGCCTTGGTGCATTTCTTCCTACCCAGGCAACATATGAGAAGGAGCTCCATCATGTTAAAACCATCTTAATCTAGCCCTCGATGATAAAACTATGTTAATCTAGCCCTCGTTGATAAAACTATGTTAATCTAGCCCTCGATGATGTTACACAAACTTACATTTTTTAAATGGAAACCATAGTTGGCTATGCCTTCATTATAACGACATTTTTTTCTCTTTAAACTAATACAGCACTTGATATACTTATTTACAGAAATAACTGAGGTATTATAAATTTTATATTCTATTTAAAAAAATAATAATGGTTAGCCATGAAACAATGACAATAATAAAAGAATTTCAATTGTTTGTAACAACTTATTTTGTATCATTTTTGTCAAATAAGTTTATCGCATCTTAATCTAGCCCTCATTGATAAAACTATCTTAATTTAGCCCTCTTAATAAATTTAAATCATCTTCAAAGATGTCTTGAAGAAAAAGAAGATAATTGGATCTTGCGTGGTTAATGTTAACCCTTTCGGTCCTGGTGGTCGCAATTGCCACCGCAACATTTACATGTCTCCACTTACTATGACAATCCATATTTTTGCTATTGATCACTAGATGTCACTTCAACAAAGCCTCGCTAATTAATTCGTGTATTAATTAATCAAATTAGTTTAAATTTGGTATTTATGGTCTTAAGAAACTGCCCATCAATAATAATTAACAAAAAAATGTTATTTTTCAAATTTAAAAATCCAAGGCTGAAAGGGTTAATACATTTACTTCCAAAAATTGGTCTATTTTGGCTTTTTGAAGGATCCGTAATCACCCAAACTGATAAAGTCTTCTAAATGTTGATAAAGACGACTAAAAGCGGTCGAAATATTCAATAAAATATTATTCTGTGACATTTTTATTAGAACAAATATCACAAACAATTATGTAACGCTTTCCCTCGTTAGAAAAATCCATTAAAACTTTCAGAAACACTAATACGATAAACTTATTTGACAAAAATGATACAAAATAAGTTGTTAGAAGCAATTGAAATTCTTTTTTTATTGTCATTGTTTCATGGCTAACCATTATTATTTTTTTTTTAATAGAATATAAAATTTATAATACCTCAGTTATTTCTATAAGTATATCAAGTGCTGTATTAGTTTAAAGAGAAATAAATGTCGTTATAATGAAGACATTGCTAACTACGGTTTCCATTTAACAAAATGTAAGTTTGTGTAATATCTCGGAAACTAATATCGATAGAAAAAAATTGATAATTTTTTTTAGTGTAAAACTAGTTTTTCCGAGCTAAAGTAAAAGTAGGTAAAATTGTGTTCATTTTATTTTTAATAAAAAAAAAAATAATTTTTTTATTTTTAATTTTCATTGCTTTAATTTTTAATTTTTTTAAATATTTTCAATTTTTTTAATTTTTAATTTTTATTGCTTTTTATTAAATTTTAATTTTTTAATTTTTTTTAATTTTTAATTTTTTATTTTTATTGCTTTAATTTTTTATTTTTTTAGTATGTTTAATTTTTTTTAATTTTTTTTAATTTTTAATTTTTATTGCTTTTTATTAATTTTTAATTTTTTTAAAATTTTTTAATTTTTTTTAATTTTTAATTTTTAATTTTTATTGCTTTTTATTTATTTTAATTTTTTTTTATTTATTTTTTTAAATCTTTTAATGTTTTATTTTTTTTTTAATTGGTGACGAAAGAAGGGAGGGAGACTCATGAAAAATGAAAAATATGGTGCCTTGACACATAAAAAAATTCATAACTCGCAAACGATTAGAAAAATCAAAAAAATTCAAAGAATAAATGTTAACTACGGTTTCCATTTAAAAAAATGTAAGTTTGTGTAATATCTCGGAAACTAACATCAATAGAAAAAAATTGATAAATTTTTTTAGTGTAAAACTAGTTTTTCCGAGCTAAAGTAAAAGTAGGTAAAATTGTGTTCATTTTATTTTTAATAAAAAAAAATTATTTTTTTTATTTTTAATTTTCATTGCTTTAATTTTTAATTTTTTCAATATTTCCAATTTTTTTATTTTTAATTTTTATTGCTTTTTATTAATTATTAATTTTTTCATTTTTTTTATTTTTAATTTTTTATTTTTATTGCTTTAATTTTTAATTTTTTTAGTATGTTTAATTTTTTTTAATTTTTAATTTTTATTGCTTTTTATTAATTTTTAATTTTTTTTTTGTTTTTAATTTTTAATTTTTATTGCTTTTTATTTATTTTAAATTTTTTTAATTTATTTTTTTAAATCTTTTAATGTTTTAATTTTTGGTGACGAACGAAGGGAGAGTGAAAAATATGGTGCCTTGACACATAAAAAAATTCATAACTCGCAAATGATTAGAAAAATCAAAAAAATTCAAAGAATAAATGTTACAGAGCTGTCTTCAATTAAGGGGACAAAGTGGTTTTAAATTATCCAGGATGTGCAGGGAAGGCTTTACGAATTTGTATCTATAATTTTGAAAGAAGGCCCTGAAGTCCTCGGGGAGGATTATTTTGACGATCAAATTTGCTCAATACATACTTCTTCATAGCTGCCATGTTGCCTAAATAGGTCATCTCCATCGGCAGTACCGAAGAGGGTAAGAAAAATAAAACATGATTTTTAATCGTTTTGGGCAGTTTGAAATCGGAGAAAATCAATATTTTAAAAAGTATGCACTTTATGTAAAAATTTTGTATATGTTTTCGATTTAGTTTCAATAGTTATTGAAAAATCTGACATTTGAGTTGAATTCAATTTTTTCCCGTCCACACCCCTGCTGAGTATTTCGAGAATGTCGAATTAAAAAATTACGAATCACCGAAAATCGTAGAGAAAACGGTCCTGCATATTTTTTTTTACAAAATACGATGAAATGTTTTTTTGTTTAATTCGTAATTAAAGAGGTAGATTTGTTGCACATTTCAAAAAATTTTAAAATTTAAAAAAAAAATTACAGATTAAGGCTCGTCCTACCCCCTAACAACTCTAAAAGTTTTAACTCTTAAGCTTTTAAAGAAAAAAATACGTCTGCCATAGAAGCAAAATTCGTACTTGAAAATGAAGCGTAAGGGTAGTTTAAAATTTTTTGAAAAAAATCCTAATTAAAGCCAGTTATATCCTCTGGCATCACTGAAAGTTTCAGCTTTTCAATTTAAAAAGAAACAAATAAATCACTAAAAGAAGAAAAACGAAAAACTGTGTGACGCGCTCCAGAAGGGTAGGGGCTGTTTTAAAAAAAAAAATTTAATACAGATGAAGGCTCGTCTTACCCCGAACCTCCTCTAAAAGTTTCAACTCTTTGATATAAATAGAAAAAAATACGCCCTCGAAAGAAATAAAAAGGAAACAAAAAAATGTCCGGGGTGGGCCAAATAACGCGCTCTGGAGGGGCGGGGGGTGTTTGTAGGGTTTTGAAAAAAATACGGATCATGGCTCGTCTCACCCCCCGCCTACCCTGAAAGTTTCATCTCTTCGACTTCTATAGAAAAAAATACGTCCCCGAAAGTACGCCCGAAAGTAAAAAAGGGGGCGTGGCCCGATTGAGGCAAAAAATCAAAAATCGGCCATTGAGCGTCGGTTTAAAATCGTTTTTAATTTCTAAAAAATACGGCCGCCACCCTCCGACTCGGTCGCCGACCGACATCCGGCGCGTTTTAATGTTTTTTTCGATTTTCAAAAATTCGTCCCGGGGGTTGTGCTGGTTTTAGAGGGGTGGGAGTGGTCGGGATCGACTCGATCGATAATTTTACACATACTGAGAAAAAAAATTCGAGCGTACCTTAAACCGCGCCTTCTGGGAGTGGGGGTTGATGTCCAGAATCTAATATTTTTTTACCTTTTGGCGCCCTCTATACGTCTACAAAATTTCAACTCTCTACGACTTTTACTTTTTTCACTATTCAAGTTTTTAAAACTCAATTCGTAGATATAATTATCCAAAACTTTGGCCTTTACGGTTTTTTTTTTCTATCTCTTATAACAATCGAAAAAATAGATTTAAAAAAATCAGCACTTTTTGTATTTTTTTAAATATCTAGTTACCATTGACTTTTTCTAAAAATTTATTATCGACTAGTAAAACTGCAATTATTTTCCCATTTCCGATAGTTTCCGAGATATCCACCGAAAAAAACTCACCCTGTATATAACAAAAAATGATTATTCACATCGTAAATCTTATATTTTAATTTAACTAATTTGTGAAAGTTTGAAGTTTTCTTGGAGTAAATTATATATTGGAAACGGAAGCGGAGGTGTACTTGAAATTTGTAATATCCGCGAAGTTTTTGGGAGATATATTTAATATTCCCTTTTGGAATATTTAAACTTGTGCACTGATTTATATCCGCCTGACCTTTGGAACGTTTTCAAGCCTGCAATGCCCTACTTTTGTAAACTGCCGTTATATTCAGTATTACCTCCTTATTGGTCACAAATATTAAAGGACAAAAAAAATTATAAAAGTTACAAGAAACCCAAAAAATAACTTAAAAATGGAATATTAAAGGACAAAAAAAAAATGATAAAAGTTAGAAGAATCTTATGTGTTTTGATAAACCCAAAAAATAACTTAAAAATGGTGATGTGGCCATCATGTTACTTTCTCCGACTTGATGGAAGTCATCTATATTTACACTTTCATGGTTTATTTTCTACTTAAATCATATTTTAAATGTGCATCGAACGTTTTGTAGACTCGGATGAAACTGACGTTTAAAACGTCAAAATTGCGAAAGATGGAAAAATTATACTTCAAATTCAAAAACTCAGTTTACTCAAAAACTAAAGGGATTTCGAAAAAAACTTATTCTTTATAAGTTGTTTATTTTGGCATTTTCTACAATTATTATTAACGTAAATTAGCTGTAACTATTATAGTTTCATATTTATAAACCAAAAAAGAAAAAATAATAATAATTTTTTTTTCTCGAATAAAAATGATTTTATGAAAAATATTTTCAAGCAAAAGATGTTAGTTTCTTTGTTGTCTTCAATATTTGTTTAAATGTTTTTGTGATATTTTTCATATTTGAAAAAATATTGGAGAAAAACAAAAAACGGTTAAGGTAAACGCCCACTTCCGGTGTACGAAATTTTACCAAAAGCTTTTCAGTTCTTCGGATTATCAAATAAGACTTATGTTCAAAGTTTCATATTATCTGCTCTATTAGTTTTTGAGATACAGCGCGCACTTCCCCTTCAAAATAATTTTTTTGGGGGCCTCTAAGAAATGCTCTGTGGCCCACGTTAACCTCTTCACGCCCAGGTTCGCCACATGTGGCGACAAGCAAAAAAAATATATTTTACAAATTAAAAAAAATACCGCTTTAGCGCAACTATGGAAAAATTTTTCAAATTTTTTTGCAAAAATGAGTTTGTGACAGTGGAATAATATTTCGTAGAAAACCGTAACAACAACAAATTTTTCAATGAACCCTGGATTATGCTATAATCCAATCAAAGTAGCATGGGCGCGAAGTGGTTAAGAACCGAAATAATGTCGGTGTTAACAGCAATTTTAATTTAGTCCACAATTCGACTTACTTGTTTCTACACAGTCGTAATTATCCAATGTATGTTAGTCTGCATTTTGCACTGCACTCACAAAAGAACTGCATTTTAATAAATGTAATTATAATCACGAATATTTTTACAAAAAAAAAAACTATTCAATGGCTATCCAATACCGAAACTACCGATTGGAGAGAACGCGTTAAGCGAAATCGGTAAAATTTTGATCGATACCCGAAACGAGAGAGATTTTGAAAATTTTAAAACACACACACACGCGCAAGCAAGGTTACGGGTGTACTGGAGACCCGTTGACTTCCGATGAGAATTTTGCGGTCAGCGTCATTGAAGGACACTTGTTTTTTTTTTCACCTGGCGACCTCTCCAAGTATCTTTATTCCCGATGAGATAAGAAATAAATTAATCGTGACCGGCAATTCTAGGCTACATGGGAAGAATTAAATTTTATGTTTTCTAATATCATATTTTATTCTGTAAATAATAACATGATTTTCAATAATAATTTTCACTTATAAATTCACAATTATTTCCGGAGTGCATTTTCAACTCGAATTTTTGAATAAAAAATTTCCACTTATTATTCACAGTTTGTCTACCTACAAATAATTTCAAAGAATTGTTTTTTTGTTGGCTTGGTTATGGCTCGTTAACTAATATTAGTACTAGTAATAACATGTAAATTTATTTTGTATCATTCAATATTTAATAGTTTTTGGTTTATAGCCTGATTAGGACTTAATTTTGCAGAGTAACGAACAGGTTGAATATTCACATATTCAGGTTAAAATTTATTTTTTTATTGGTCAATTTTTGATTTTCACGAAGTCCAACATTTGTGCATCGAAGGAAGAAAAATTAAGAAAACAATAGTAAACGTTTCGGAAAAATTTCACAAAACTTTATCCTAATTATTAAAACCTCACTCTACTCAGATAACTTCTATTTTTGAAAATCCAATAATTTTCAAGCGAGTTATAGATTTTTGAAATTTTTGATTTTCACGTACATTGGAGGAAGAAAAATTAAGAAAAAAATAGTAAACGTATCGGAAAAATTACACAAAAGTCAATCTTTATTGGGAAAATGACACTCTACTCAAATAATTTTGCTTTTTTAAAATCCAATAATTTTCAAGCGAGTTACAGATTTTTGAAATTTTCGATTTTCACGGCGTCAAATTTGTACATTGGAGGAAGAAAAATTAAGAAAAAAATAGTAAACGTAACGGAAAAATTACACAAAAATTAATTTTTATTAGGAAAATGACACTCTACTCAAATAATTTTAGTTTTTAAAAATCCAATAATTTTCAAGCCAGTTACAGATTTTTGAAATTTTTGATTTTCACGGCGTCAAATTTGTACATTGGAGAAAGAAAAATTAAGAAAAAAATAGTAAACGTAACGAAAAAATTACACAAAAATTAATTTTTATTAGGAAAATGACACTCTACTCAAATAATTTTGGTTTTTGAAAATCCAATAATTTTCAAGCGAGTTACAGATTTTTGAAATTTTTGATTTTCACGGCGTCAAATTTGTACATTGGAGGAAGAAAAATTAAGAAAAAAATAGTAAACGTAACGAAAAAATTACACAAAAATTAATTTTTATTAGGAAAATGACATTGTACTCAAATAATTTTGGTTTTTGAAAATCCAATAATTTTCAAGCGAGTTACAGATTTTTGAAATTTTTGATTTTCACGTACATTGGAGGAAGAAAAATTAAGAAAAAAATAGTAAACGTAACGAAAAAATTACACAAAAATTAATTTTTATTAGGAAAATGACATTCTACTCAAATAATTTTGGTTTTTGAAAATCCAATAATTTTCAAGCGAGTTACAGATTTTTGAAATTTTTGATTTTCACGGCGTCAAATTTGTACATTGGAGGAAGAAAAATTAAGAAAAAAATAGTAAACGTAACGAAAAAATTACACAAAAATTAATTTTTATTAGGAAAATGACACTCTACTCAAATAATTTTGGTTTTTGAAAATCCAATAATTTTCAAGCGACTTACAGATTTTTGAAATTTTTGATTTTCACTGCGTCAAATTTGTACATTGGAGGAAGAAAAATTAAGAAAAAAATAGTAAACGTACCGATACGTTTTTCCGAAAAAAATACACAAAAATTAATCTTTATTGGGAAAATGACACTCTACTCAAATAATTTTGGTTTTTAAAAATCCAATAATTTTGAAGCGAATTACAGATTTTTTAAATTTTTGATTTTCACGGCGGCAAACTTTCGTATATTGGAGGAAGAAAAATTAAGAAAAAAGAGAATTTAGAATTAAAAAAAAAAACTTATTCTTTATAAGTTGTTTAGTTTAGCATTCTCTACAATTATTATTAACATAAATTTGCTGTAACTATTATCGTTTCATAATTATAAACCAAAAATTAAAAAAATTATAATAATTGTTTTTCTCGAATAGCAATGATTTTATGAAAAAATATTTGAAAGCAAAAGATGTGCATTTCTTTGTTGTCTTCAATGTTTGTTGAAATATTTTTGTGATATTTTTCATATTTAAGAAAATATTGAAAAAAAAAACAAAAAACAGTTAAGATAAACACCCACTTCCGGTATACGAAATTTTACCAAAAGCTTTTCAGTTCTTCGGATTATCAAATAAGACTTATGTTCCAAGTTTCATATCAATTGCTCTATTAGTTTTTGAGATACAGCGCACACAGACACAATTTTTTTTCCAGAAATTGTTGAAATTGCATCTAGGGACCTCAAAACGGATATTTCCGTAAAAAAAAAACTTCACGATCACAATACTTTCTCGTAATTCGTAAAGTAAAAAACTAATTAAGTCCGCTGTAATTAATCTTAATCAACACAATCGGCCAAAAACAACAGGAAAGATCTACTCGGGCCGTGTTTCAAATGGGCTAATAATCAATTTATTTCACTTACTCGCCCCACCGAAATTGCCCCTATTAATTTCTCTTCACAAAGGGAAAGTAATAACTTGAGTAACTCGACGGGGGAGGGCGGCAGCAGACGTTAATTGATGATTTTGTTTATGCAAAGCACGTAATGCGTTTCGCATCGATTCTCTGGAGAATCTTAACCAGTTGTAATAACAGGCTTTTGTGGTGATACAGTGTGTTCAAAAAGTCTGAAACACCTGAAATATTCCTTTGTTCAAAAAACGCTTGAAGGGGTGAAATTTTAATAGTCGCTGGATTTTTTTCTGAAAATTTAACATTTCCACGATTTCTAAAAGTACATACAGGGTCTTTTTTTAACTCAGAACATATGATTGTTAATGTCTATGTTCTATGTTATAATAATCACATCAACGCATTGCAATGTATGGGCAATGTAGGCAACCAAGTACACAAAGGTGACAGTGACACAACGTATTTCGAATAAAGTTAGATTACTTAAATTAAATACGGTTTCACGGAATTCTGTTCGTTTGCCTTTGTCCTCATTTGATAGTTGCTGATGATTTGAAAACTTGTAGGCATTGTATTTAAATTCTTTTAATGTCTTGTAAACGGAAGCTGAACTTATTTGAAACTGTGCTGCGATAACTCTTAACGATGATATTCAGTTCTGCTCTACGTAACATAAAATGTTGAGTTTCATCTCTTCCGTTAAAATGTGATTTCCTTTAGCCCTGTTAATGTGAAAATTACTCACGCAGCCAGTATTGTCAAAATGATCGACAATATTACAAATTGTTGAGATGGATGGATACTCCAAAAACCGAAAACAAATCTCTAACACGTCGAATGCTGTTCCCACTCTTGTACCAATTAATTATCTGTATTCTTTCTTCGGTGGTGTAATACATTTTTATTAATAACACAATTTTGACAATTAAATAAAACTGAGTGTAAATACGGTTGCCTACATTGTCAATACATTGCAATGCGTTGATGTGATTATTATAACATAGAACATAGACATTAACGGTCATATGTTCTGAGTTAAAAAAAAGGCCCTGTATAAATAAATTATGATGTTTTTTCACAAGATGCGGTTATGTAGGGCGAATTGGGACAAAACAAGTTTAATAGTCGCTAATGTATCTCCAGATCCTCTCCCCTTTACTGCTAATCAGGGAATATCAGTATAATACAATCCGGGACCTAGTTTTGCGGGGAGCTCAGGCCTTAGCATTACGACACAAAAGACACGCGCGGATGGGCACGCTGCCAAAACTGGAGGACGATACCATCCCACTCCCTTCCGCCCTTTGCTACTCAGCCCTAATGCTACGATACCGTACCGAGTGTCCCACCAAAACTTCCCCACCAGCGAAACAATATACGTGCGTAAAAAAAAGTATAATTTATGCTAAGTTTGAATCGATGGATTCCTGAGAAGAAGTTAATTACACCATTACAAACAAGATGTCAATAACTAACAGAACAAATTAAAATAAATACAAACAAAATGTATGCAAAATGCACAAATAAAAACGATACAAATGCAAAGACAATAATAAATATCGGAAATTAGGAATTATGATTCTGTCAAAATCTACAAACGCCTTATTTTGAGACAATCCTTCGGGAACAGAGTAAAAAAATTAAAACCTTTTATGACTTGAAATAAATATAGAAACACTTGAAGGGCATACAAGTAAAACGGTTCAAGTGCACTTTTTATGGTGACTTTAATTATTTCGAAATTTCATTTGATAATGAAAATTTCAGGTTATGGTTTGAAATAATATTTTGCGGCAGTTATTTCACTTAAAGTCATAAAAATATGCACCTTATAGATGCAGCATACCGCACTTAGTAGAGGGAGGGGCGGGGGCATAGATGTAATCAACTTCTTTTAGGGAAAACAGGTTGAGAAACACTGATCTAGAAGAAGTGGACAAACTTGCAGCTTGAAGTTTTTTTAGGAACTAAGAAAAGACAAGCGGGTTTTTTGTTCATGACATGCTTTTACTAATATTTTTCTTCGATCTCACGGTATCAGGTGATTACATTTTAGTGCTCGGACGTAGAACAAAATAAAAGACGATTAAGGGACATCCTGTATAAACGCTTCATACTAACCATTCCTTTCCATTCAATGCAAGCATTTGCAATCCTTGGCGTGCATCCTATTGTGATAGATTTTCTACTTGTCAGGATGATTTGGTGTAATTATCCTGAACCTGTATCGTTTATCAATAACGCAATTAGCAAGGAGCAGCGCCCAATTACGCCGATGATCAATGGAGCGGTGTTATAAACGATGTATTGTTTATTGTTGATTAACACAAATCAATTTATTTTACCGATGTGAAGATAGCCACGGATTTCCCGGCACCTCCACCGCCAAATAAATATTTCTTCAATTTTAATGATTTATAATAAATCAAACGCTAAGAATGTAATTAACATTAGCCTATAGATATACAGACAATCCACAATTTTAATTATTTTCTCTCGACTCCACGGGAACTCTCTTTTAAAATGACATAAAAAAGTTATAAACAATTTTACCCAAAATTTAATACGTTAAATCGTTTAAGTAGACTCTTATCTACACGTTGTTGTTAAAAAATTAAATTTAAAACGCGTCAAACAGTGCCATATTGGACTCTGAAAGTTTGCTATATTATATGTATAGTTCGGGTGGACCCAAGAAAAAAAATTCATAAAAAAGTTATAAACAATTTTACCCAATATTTAATACGTTAAATCGCTTAAGTAGACTCTTATCTACATGTTGTTGTTAAAAAATTAAATTTAAAACGCGTCAAACAGTGCCATATTGGACTCTGAAAGTTTGCTATATTATATGTATAGTTCGGGTGGACCCAAGAAAAAAAATTCATAAAAAAGTTATAAACAATTTTACCCAAAATTTAATGCGTTAAATCGCTTAAGTAGACTCTTATCTACACGTTTTTGTTAAAAAATTAAATTTAAAACGCGTCAAACAGTGCCATATTGGACTTTAAATTCTTGTCATTTTAAAAAGAGAGTTCCCGTGGGGTCGAGAAAAAATAATTTAAATTGTGGATTGACTGTACATCTATAGGCTAATGTTAATTACATTCACAGCGTTTAATTTATTATAAATCATTAAAATTGAAGACATTATTATGTGGTGGTGGAGGCGCCGGGAAATCCGTGGCTATCTTCACATCGGTATTTATTTTCGGAAGAATGGTCTTCGCAGACATAAAAATTAAACTTAAAACTTGGAATAATTGATGCTAATTGAAGAATTAGATTGACCAGTGATTTTATATCAAGTAGATACCAAATACTGAACAAATTGTGATTCCAAAAACACAACATGAAATGCACTATACTTTTTACACCTGGGCATACATCTATCTTTCTGAATCACTGAGTATGCCAGGACTTAACAACGAATCGAGGTTATGTGTACGTGTCAAACGTACGTCATCGGCGCCATTTTGAACGTTCGCGATCGAGAGAGATAACGTGCCAGGACGAGCATGTTGAAGATTTTTGCATCATCAGGAAACGTACATGTATATCGTTATCTACTTTAGTTACATTTTAAAAATGTTTGCACTCAAATCCAACCGATACGTGAACATTCGATAGTGCAATACGAACTTCCGGGAAACCGCCGCTTTTTTTTATATCCGAGGATTATCACGCTATTAGTGGAAAGCGCCCTCTCGACCCGAGCAATGGCGGCGATTTTAATTAAATCCGAATCAAAAGCGCATTTCCGTTTTCCCCGGGGGTAAATATTTACGCCCCGAACGAGGTGAATTCCAATATCGTGAATGTGCATTTAATTATTCACGGCGGTCCACCCTTCGTAGGGTTTATGGTGGGAATTTGCAATCCATCACAATACTCGTGGAATGCCCACATAAGATGATTACTGCTTGCTTTTTATAGGAAGTACGGAAGCACCCTTGATTTTCGAGGGAAAATTCAATTGTTAGAACAATAATAATTATAGTTTTTTCCTTCTTAATCATCAACGATCAGCAATGAATTTTTAATGTTTGGTACGTTTATTTCAAGTTTACATCATGATTACAATTTTTAGTAAATTCATTTGATTATTATTGTGTCAAAGCGGCTGGAGAAAAGTTTTTTGTCCTTTTTTTACTTTCTCCGTTACGAAGTACGAGAAAGTATTGTGATCGTGATTTTTTTTTCAAAAAAATTTTTTACGGAAATATCCGTTTTGGTCCCTAGATGCCATTTCAACAATTTCTGGAAAAAAAAAATTGTGTCATGGTGTGTGTGTGTATGTGTCTGTGTGTGTGTGTGTGTGTGTCTGTGCGCGCTGTATCTCAAAAACTAATAGAGCAATTGATATGAAACTTTGAACATAAGTCTTATTTGGTAGTCCGAAGAACTGAAAAGCTTTTGGTAAAATTTCGTACACCGGAAGTGTAAACCTTAACTGTTTTTTTTGTTTTTTGCCAATATTTTCTTAAATATGAAAAATATCACAAAAATATTTAAACAAACTTTGAAGACAACAAAGAAATGAACATGTTTCATAAAATCATTTGTATTTGAGAAAAAAATGTATTATTTTTTTTTTAATTTTTGGTTTATAATTATAAAACGATAATAGTTACAGCAAATTCATGTTAATAATAATTGTAGAGAATGTCAAAATGAACAACTTCTAAAGAATAAGTTTTTTTTCTAAATCTCGTTAGTTTTTGAGTAAACCAAGTTTTTGAATTTAAAGTATAATTTTTCCATCTTTCATAATTTTAAACGTCAGTTTCATCCGAGTTTACGCAACGCTCGATGTACATTTAAAATATGATTTAAATTGAAAATAAACCATGAAAGCGTAAATATAAATGATACCATCAAGTCGGAGAAAGTAACATGATGGCCACATCACCATTTTTTCTCTACATAACAGTCTGTCTGTGCGCGCTGTATCTCAACAACAGAAAAAAAATACAGAACCAAAACCATGAAACTTTGAACATATGTGTTAATTGAGAATTTGAAGAACTAAAAAGCTTTTGGTAAAATTTTCTAATTCATAACGGATTTTTGTTTTCAGAACTTTTTAAGGGCATTTTTAAAAGACCTTTCTTCGAGGATTCTTTTTCAGGACTTAAAAAAATTCAAGACTTATTTTTAGGACTCTTTGTTTCAGGCCCTTTATTTTCAGGATTTCTTTTCAAAAACTGAATTTTTGTCGGAACGTTTTCGGGACTTTTCATTGAGGACTTTGTCGGGATTTTTTTTTAGAAAAATATTTTCAGAATTTTCTTCATGACATTTTTTCTCTAAGGACTTTTTCAGAAATTTTTAGCTTTTTTTCAACAATGTTTTCAAAACTTTTTATTTTAGGAATTTTGTTGTTAAGGACTAATTTTAGGCCTATTTGCAGGATATTTTTCCAAGACTCTTTGGAATCTCTTTTTTTGGACAATTTCTTCAGATCTTTTCAAGGACCATTTTAAGGACTTTTTACAATACTTTTTTTCAGAATTTTTTTTGTTTATATTTTAAACATGTTATTTTCAGGGCAAATTTTCAAGACTGTTTTTACAGGACAATTTTTTTTTATATTTGGGTTTTTTTTTCGGAATTTTCTTAATGACATTTTTTAGAATTGTTATTTTCCATGACATTTTTTGGACCTTTTTAAGGACTTCTTCAGATGTTTTTAACATTTTTTTTCAAGACAATTTTAAACCTTTTTATTTCAGGAATTTTGTTAAGGACTTATTTTAGGCATTTTGCAGGCCTTTTTTTTTGAAGACCGGATATTTTTCAGGGCAATTTCGTCAGATCTTTTTAAGGATCATTTCAAGGATTTTTACAATGCTTTTTTCAGAAATATTTTTGTTTATTTTTTAAACATGTAATTTTCAGGTCAATTTTTAAAGACTGTTTTTACAGGACAATTTTTTTATATTTCGGGATTTTTTTTCAGAATTTTCATCATGATATTTTTTAGAATTCTCCTTTTCATGCCTTTTTTAAGGACTTTTTTAGATATTTTTGACATTTTTTTTTCAAGACTATTTTCAAAACTTTTTATTTCAGGAATTTTGTCAAGACCTTATTTTAAGCCATTTTGCAGAATTTATTTAAAGACACTTTGAGATTTCTTATTCAGGATAATTTCTTCAGACCTTTTCAAGGACTTTTTACAATGCTTTTTTTCAGAAATTTTTTTGTTTATTTTTTAAACATGTTATTTTCAAGGCAATTTTTTAAAGACAATTTTTTACAACATTTCATCAGGACTCTTTTTTACAACATTTTAACAAGACTCTTTTTTCAAGACTTTATTCTCAAAACTGTTTCTGCAGGCCTTTTTTTCAGGACCTTTTTTTGACAGAACTCTCTTTTCAGCACTTTATTTCTGGTCATTTTGAAGGAATTGTTTTTCAACACATTTTTTTGTCAGGACTCTTTTTCAGGAGTTTTATCAGGACTTTTTTTATCGGTACTTTTTTCAAGACTTTCGTGTTCAGGACTTTCATTAGGGTTTTTAGGACTTTTTAATTAGCACTATTTTTATAAATCTTTTTTAAGAATTTCTTGTTCAGAACTTTTATTAGATTTTTTTATGACTTTTTATTTAGGACCATTTTTAGAAGTCTTTTACAAGACTCTTGTTCAGGACTTTTATTAGATTTTTTTGGGACTTTTAAATTAGGACTATTTTTAGAAATCTTTTTCAGGACTCGTTTTTAGCTTTTTTTTTTTAGTTTTTCAGTAACTTATGGTGAAGATTATTAGAATTTGAAACATAATTTGTCATTTTTACCTTTCATAATTTTGTCGTTTTAAACGCCATCACCACTCGATCATGTGAAACGTTCGATTTAAAATATGATTTAAATTGAAAATAATGAATGAATCTATAAATATAAATAACTATGATTCTATCAAATCGGAGAAAGTAACATGATGGCCACATCACCATTTTTTGGCCTCGGAATAGAAAACCAAAAAATAATCGAAGGAGCCCAAATGAAAACAAAAGGGCAATTACAATTTTTAGTAAATTCATTAATTATTATTGTGTCAAAGTGGCTAGAGAAAAGTTTTTTCTCTTTTTTTGGCCTCGGAATAGAAAACCAAAAAATAATCGAAGGAGCCCAAATGAAACCAAAATGGCAGCACTTTGAGACTTTGGAATTCACATCGCATATAACCCATCTTACATTTTTTTTTGTTTTTCTCCAACTAACCCTTTTTTTCGTAGATATTAGTTCAAATAGCCTGTAGGCTAAATGTCCTAATTTTTAATATTCGACGACATTCCTAATTTATCTTACAGCCAACTATGAATCAAAATCTTGTGGCTCACACGTTATGTAGTTGCGCTGCTCGCGCCTTTCATTCCAGTTTCGATCATCTGTGCTGATCATTCCCGCATTGCTGCGCGTGACCAATGGCGCGAGAGACAAAACCTAACCTGCCATGTGTCAAAAATGACAGATGTTTGCATCGCCGCTTCTACATACATGGAGCGTAAGTTGTTGTACCACGTCAAATCCATTGTTTTTGTTTCTATTTACATACTTTTAAAAACTAAGAATGTAAAACTCGAGAAATGATATGAACCATAAATAATTTTGTGACCGACACTTGTTTTCACGGTAACTTGCGAATTGTTAGCTGTAACTATCCGGTAACTATCACAAAGAAGAACAACAAAGTTGTCGTAGGTAAAGTATAGTGTACAACTTACATACTCGCGAGAAATATGTGCCATTTCATGCTCGTTGTACAATATACTACTTTCTCCGTTTTGTGTCCAGGATTGCCAAAAAAAAAAAAATGTTTAATAATTCCACGGAGAGAGGAAAGTCTCGGAAACAAATTGGAGTGAAACTAAGATGGAAACGATTTCGCATTTGTTTTATGCGGTGATTCATGGCGGATTTCACCCCGTCCAACATAAATAGGTCAGGGTCGTGATTGGCCGTATATTTACACGTCGGTGTTCTATTTCCTAAAACATGTCGGTATTATTAGACTTGGAAAACACGATGAAAAATTAAAAGTTATCGACGTCTCTGCTCGAAAATAATAAACAACTCTGCATCGAGGGTGCGTCGGTATAACAATCGATCGTGAAACTGTTATTAAATAAATCGTATGGGTGGATTTTGTGGATGTTCACTTTAACATAACGATATCAATTTATCATCAACCAATTGATGTATACAGGGTGTTTCAGAGCTCCGAGTACGGCCAATCACGTGCTTATTTTTCAAAATTTCGAAAAATGTTTTATACAAAAGTTGTGTATAATAGTGAGCTGTACGCCCTAAAAATATTTAAATTTATACAGGGTGTCTCATAACAAAGTTACAGACCAATCTTATATTTTTTTTAAATAGAACACCCTGTATTTTTTGTCATTTTTGAATTATATGGAGCAAATAAAGGTGAGTTACTTCAATACTCCCTATATCTATTGTTTGCCGTTTTCGAAATAATTGAAGATTTGTTGAAATGCATGGTCTGGGTGAAATTTTATTTTTGCCCCAGTGATTGACGTTGAACGATTAAAATAATTTCAATTATTTGCTTAAAGGTTCGAACTATAGAGTCAACCATAATTTCATATAAAAAATTATACAGGGTGATAAAAAAAATGCGGTAGAAAAACCCAACTTATAAAGTTGAATAACTTCGTTTTTTCAAATGGCACACCCTGTATTTAGTAACGTATTCTCAAGTAGAATCCAATTATCTTTCAGATTATAATAATTATTCCTGATATGATAATCGCCGAATACAAGAAAACTATTGAGATTAGGAACAGAAATGACAAAAAAATACAGGGTGTTCCATTTAAAAAAACATAAGTTTGGTCTGTAAATTTGTTATGAGACACTCTGTATAAATTTAAATATTTTTAGGGCGTGCAGCTCATTATAACACACAACTTTTGTATAAAACATTTTTCGAAATTTTGAAGAATAAGCACCCATTAGCCGCGTGCGTTAGCGCTCCAGAACTAATGCGGAGGGTCCTGGGTTCGAATCCCGGCGAGGGCATGGATGTGGATGTCTATTTTCATTTAATATGAATCAAATATTATAAAAAATCGATTGTGGCTGAATGACCTACGATGTCTAAGCCAATGTCCCATATCATCCATAATTCCCCAACCCAAATTTCCGTCAATCATCCTTCCTTAAAAAAAAAAAAAAAAAAAAAAAAAATGCACGTGATTGACCGTTCCCAGAGCTCTGAAACACCCTGTATAATTGAAAAAAATGGTTTTTAGCTATTTTTAGGGAGCAAGTCTGAGACGGTGCCGTTTCGTTCTTTTGGAACTGAAGTTGGTCTAACAGACTACTTTTACACAAAAAATCTTAAATGTAAATAAAATACGGATACTGAAAAAAGTTGCAAATCAATTTTTTTTTTTGGCAAATATCTAGAACACTGTTAGGTAATGGTACTTAAATATTATATTGTGTGTGTGGGCAATACTTAGGGCATTTTATTATTGCATCCGGTACCACTTTTGTGGAACACCTTGTATATACAAACAAATTTTCAATTTTCAGTTTGTTTCATGATGCTGTCATTACAATTTATTTGACACAAAGTAATTGAACGAACACAAAATCATCCCGTATACAGGGTGTATTTGAAATAACGAGCAGGCATTTAAGGGCACATACACAAAATATTTGTGAACCCTTTTCCGTCAAAATTTATTCGAAAAATTTTTTTTTTTTTAAATTTAAACATTTTCAGAACCGATGCTTTTCTCATTTAATTAGGTCTGCATGGAATGTGTTTGTTTATTTAAAACGCGAGATACGATTTCTTGCCTCCGAAATTTGAAGTGTTATCGCAACGTTTTTTTTTTGTAAAAGATAGACAGTCCTTTTATATCCTACCAAATGGTATATTTTCTTGGAATGCGTACTCCACTGGCAATAAGCGATCCTTACGATTTCGCGCAGGTTGAGGTTCTTCTCTATTCAAACCAGTGACGGTTTGCAGGTTTTTTTTTTTGTTCATTGATGCTTAAAGAGCACTCAAATATTTCCTACGCGCTTGTTGTAATTCGATATCTAAAGCCGATGCCGTTTAAAAATTAAGTCACATTACCACTGCCCCCAAACATGTTGCGTATTTTCACTCATTAAATTTAATAATTAATTGCGGGCCTTTTGTTACAGTTATCAACAAAATAATTGCGAAAATTGTTTAAAAATAATATAATCTCTTTGTGGTTACGAGCCTGTTCGTTATTTCAAATACACCCTGTATACTAAATTTTCAATATGTTTAATGATATTGACGCCATTAGAATTTACTTTACGACCACGAAATCATTATTAAATTGGTTATTATTTATTTGATTGCGTTTTTGTTTGTTAAATCCTTGGCCGGCACACAAGGTTGTGTGGATTATACATATTTGAGGAGGGCAATCGATTCGGGGCGGATCGCGTGATTGCAATCACGCCGGAGAATAAAATTCAAAAAAGGGGATTGTGCGCGCGCGGCACGTACAGTATATAGTACTAGACGAAAATCGGTACCGATTAAAGGCGACAACATACGAAAGCAGCACATGTTATCCGAAAACGTATCAAAACAAAGTGTGGAGTGGTGGTAAATCCGTTGAGCCCTTCTGGATTAAAAAAAAAATCAATTAATACAAGAGTGTGCGCATCCACGGCGGGTGGGGTGTGGGAATTGATCCGAAAGAAAAAATCCACAATGGGAAAACTAAAATTTTTCCTAATTTATATTTCTGGGGTGGGTAGAGGCGAGCGCTTGTGCCGGCTGCACAGCGGCCGTGTGGGTTCGCCCGGACGAAAGACTTTTCGGTTTCGAGAAGTATTCGCTCGGGTCCGTGGTTGTTGTATATGTCTTACATTATTCATTAATAACAGCTGTGTGTGACTGAATGGCTCAGCCTAAGTCAAAAAAAATGGTGATGTGGCCATCATGTTACTTTCTGCGACTTGATGGTATCATTTATATTTACGCTTTCACGGTTTATTTTAAATTTAAATCATATTTTGTAGACTCGGATGAAACTGACGTTTAAAACGTCAAAATTATGAACAAATTACACTTCAAATTCTAATAGTCAGTTTACTCAAAAACTAAAGGGATTTCGAAAAAAACATATTCTTTATAAGCTGTTCATTTTAGCATTCTCTGCAATTATTATTAACATAAATTTGCTGCAACTATTATCGTTTCATAATTATAAACCAAAAATTCAAAAATAATAAGAAATTTTTTTCTCGAATATCAATAATTTTACGAAAAATGTTTTCAAACAAAATAATCTCATTTCTTTATTGTCTTCAATATTTGTTTAAATGTTTTTGGGATATTTTTCATATTTATGAAAATATTGGCAAAAAACAAAAAACAGTTAAGGTAAACACCCACTTCCGGTGTACAAAATTTTACCAAAAGCTTTTCAGTTCTTCGGATTATGAAATAAGACGTATGTTCAAAGTTTCATATCAATTGCTCTATTAGTTTTTGAGATACAGCGCACACAGACAGACACACACACACACACACAGACACAAATTTTTTTTTTCCA
The DNA here is from genome assembly GCA_910593695.2 of Ocypus olens. Lineage (NCBI taxonomy): Eukaryota > Metazoa > Arthropoda > Insecta > Coleoptera > Staphylinidae > Ocypus > Ocypus olens. The sequence goes on along the minus strand of OU343060.1, from coordinate 8,358,633 downwards.
GAAATTGTTGAAATGGCATCTAAGAACCCCAAAACGGATATTTCCGTAAAAAAAATTTTTGGAAAAAAAATCACGATCACAATACTTTCTCGTACTTCGTAACGGAGAAAGTAAAAATATATATTTCTGGGAATGTATCGTGTGAGCCATAATTTTTTTTTCAGAGTTGGCGGTGAGATAAATGAGGTATGTCATTACGTCATGAGACTATTGAATAAGATTTAAAAAAATGAATTAATCTCAGACATGACTGCTATGTTTCTCTCTCTCAGGCATGGCCAACTCTGAAACAAAATTCTTACACTCACACCGTATAATGCGTACGCTTTGGTGGAAATATGAAAGTGCTGTGGGATTACCGTATCTGCCGGCGTGAAAGGTGTAGGAAGTAATAACTCAAATAAAAAATAAAAAATAAATACGTATACTGAATTTGATGACAACGAGAAATAAATGTCGCGCATGTAACTTTTGTTTCCCGGCGCCGCCACCTTCGAATAAAAATAAATAGCAATTTCTTTATTATTGGATTGATGAGGCTGTTACTTGGTAAATTCCATAATATATGTGGTAAGTAAAACACCTGTGTTGAGAATTTTCACAAAAAAATTCTCAACACACGTGTTTAACTTACCGCATATAATTTCTTCATTATTTGTTATTTATTACAAATCAAACGCTGCGAATTCACCTAACCCTAGCCTATAAAACCATTGTTAACCCATCAATTGCCGTACTTTTAATTCATTCTCGTTTATGGGTTTTGTCAAACACAAATAAAGCATTCACTGACGCATTTTAAATTTAATTTTTAACACCGACGGTGTAGATAAGGATGATGCCCAATTAGCCGGTAGGGGAGTGAAAATTTCGGCCGAGGTTAATAAAATACTTCATCATATGGCGATAATAAAGTGAGTAACGCCATCTTGTGGTTCCTAGTGTCAAACATAATGGGAGAGATCGAATCATTCCTGGCCGCGAATGGCGAGAACAATATCTATAAATATAATAAATAAATATATTAATTAAAAATGAAGTATATACTGTTCCGGAATTTATTCAATTATTTGCTAACCAGCACACTTGACACGTTATTTTATTTTAGTTATATATTATATGTTAAATTTTAATTACTGTGTGTATCAACGTATGTTATGTGTATTTTCAGTTTTGTTGATACTTTTAGGTTTATTTAATATTTTATTCTTGACGAATGTATCAATAGTATGTATGTATAGAAATAACATAACAAAGGAAATTCTAATTCTAAATTCTAAATTAATCATAAATGATAATTTTCCATCACTGACAAAGTGGAGTAGTTTCTGGCTACTATTGTTTGGAATCAGGGACCACTAGATGGCGCTACAAACCACGCGGCTATTTTAAATCCGCTGAGCTGCTTGATACACATAGTAAAGCATGTTCTTGTAATTTAGAGTACTGATGAGGGCAATAGCCAGAAACCGGTCTACAGTGTCCGTGATGAGAAACAATAAGTTTTGTTAGCTTTACCTTAAAAAAGTTGGCCAATTGAAAAATTTACTGATTCGATAATTTATTTATTTTTGCTTCTTTAATTTTTAATCATCGGTAAAATTTCAGATTCTCGAGTCTAGTCGAAGAAACCTTTACTTATGGCTTCACGGTTTAATTTCTAAACAATGTAACATTGGCTTTTAACTTGGTAAATTATTTTGAAAGATATTAACATTTAAAGAAATATTAAAATTTTCATCTCTATCTCATGTATTTATAGCAAAGAAGATGGTTACACAAGTAGACATTACTTTTCATTATTTTATTACTTTTCTATCGTGTCTAATGTGGCGAAAAAATTGTTGTGTTCCGAGTAAAGTAATTTGAATACAATTTCTCTAATCTTCGAATAAAATTTTCTTTCGTAAATTAAAGTTTTGAGTGTCGCCATTTTGTTTCCACTTGTGGCACGTCAATTATTTTTTTACGATATCAAAAATAGGTTCATTGTAGACGGATTTTGCAATTTTTAGGCTGATTCCAGCTAAGTTAATTTTTCTACAATTTTTCTAATCCCCGAATGCAATTTTCGTTCGTAAACTTGAAGTTTTGAGTGTCGCCATTTTGTTTCCACTTGTGATACGTGAATTATTTTTTTACGATATCAAAAATAGGTTCATTCTAGATAGATTTTGAATTTTTTAGGCTAATTCCAGCTCAGCTAATTTTTCTACAATTTTTCTAATCCCCGAATGCAATTTTCTTTCGTAAATTTGAAGTTTTGAGTGTCGCCATTTTGTTTCCACTTGTGGTACGTTAATTATTTTCCTACGATATCAAAAATAGGTTCATTCTAGACGGATTTTAAAATTTCTAGGCTTATTCCAGCTAAGCTAATTTTTCTACAATTTTTCTTATCTCCGCATGCAATTTTCTTTCGTAAATTTGAAGTTTCGAGTGTCGCCATTTTGTTTCCACTTGTGGTACGTCAATTATTTTTTTATGATATCAAAAATTGATTCATTCTAGATGTATTATTTTATAATTTGTAGGCTAATTCCAGCTAAGCTAATTTTTCTACAATTTTTCTAATCCCCGAATGCAATTTTCTTTCATAAATTTGAAGTTTTGAGTGTCGCCATTTTGTTTCCACTTGTGGTACGTCAAATATTTTTTTACGATATCAAAAATAGGTTCATTCAAGATGGATTCTGCAATTTTCAGGCTAATTCCACCTAAACCAATTTTTCTACAATTTTTTTAATCCCCGAATGCAAATTTCTTTCATAAATTTGAAGTTTTGAGTGTCGCGATTTTGTTTCCACGTGTGGAACGTCAATTGTTTTTTTACGATATCAAAAATAGGTTCATTCTAGATGTATTTTGAAATTTTTAGGCTAATTCCAGCTAAGCTAATTTTTCTACAATTTTTCTAATCCCCGAATGCAATTTTCTTTCATAAATTTGAAGTTTTGAGCATCGCCATTTTGTTTCCACTTGTGGTACGTCAATTATTTTTTCACGATATCAAAAATAGGTTCATTCTAGATGTATTTTGAAATTTTTAGACTAATTCCAGCTAAGCTAATTTTTCTACAATTTTTCTAATCCCCGAATGCAATTTTCTTTCATAAATTTGAAGTTTTGAGCATCGCCATTTTGTTTCCACTTGTAGTACGTCAATTATTTTTTCACGATATCAAAAATAGGTTCATTCTAGATGTATTTTGAAATTTTTAGACTAATTCCAGCTAAGCTAATTTTTCTACAATTTTTCTAATCCCCGAATGCAATTTTCTTTCATAAATTTGAAGTTTTGAGCATCGCCATTTTGTTTCCACTTGTGGTACGTCAATTATTTTTTCACGATATCAAAAATAGGTTCATTCTAGATGTATTTTGAAATTTTTAGACTAATTCCAGCTAAGCTAATTTTTCTACAATTTTTCTAATCCCCGAATGCAATTTTCTTTCATAAATTTGAAGTTTTGAGCATCGCCATTTTGTTTCCACTTGTAGTACGTCAATTATTTTTTCACGATATCAAAAATAGGTTCATTCTAGGTGTATTTTGAAATTTTTAGACTAATTCCAGCTAAGCTAATTTTTCTACAATTTTTCTAATCCCCGAATGCAATTTTCTTTCGTAAATTTGAAGTTTTGAGTGTCGCCATTTTGTTTCCACTTGTGGTACGTCAATTATTTTTTTAGGATGTCAAAAATAGGTCTATTCTAGATGTATTTTGAAATTTTTAGGCTAATTCCAGCTAAGCTAATTTTTCTACAATTTTTCTAATCCCCGAATGCAATTTTCTTTCGTAAATTTGAAGTTTTGAGTGTCGCCATTTTGTTTCCACTTGTGGTACGTAAATGATTTTTTTACGATATCAAAAATAGGTTCATTCTAGATGTATTTTGAAATTTTTAGGCTCATTCCAGCTAAGCTAATTTTTCTACAATTTTTCTAATCCCCGAATGCAATTTCCTTTCATAAATTTGAAGTTTTGACTGTCGCCATTTTGTTTCCACTTGTGGTACGTCAATTGTTGTTTTACGATATCAAAAATTGGTTCATTCTAGATGTATTTTGAAATTTTTAGGCTAATTCCAGCTAAGCTAATTTTTCTACAATTTTTCTAATCCGCGAATGCAATTTCCTTTCATAAATTTGAAGTTTTGACTGTCGCCATTTTGTTTCCACTTGTGGTACGTCAATTGTTGTTTTACGATATCAAAAATAGGTTCATTCTAGATGTATTTTGAAATTTTTAGGCTAATTCCAGCTAAGCTAATTTTTCTACAATTTTTCTAATCCCCGAATGCAATTTTCTTTCAAAACTTTGAACTTTTGAGTGTCACCATTTTGTTTTCACTTGTGGTACGTCAATTGTTTTTTTAAGATAACAAAAATAGGAGTCTACTTAAGCGATTTAAACAATAAAATTGTTTATAACTTTTTCATGATTTTTTTTCTCGAACTCTGATTTATTTTAATAAAATGTTAAGATTTCAAACTTCAATAAAGCAATATTTGACAAATTTACAATTAAATTTTCGACACCAAAGTGTGGATAAAATTTTACTTGAGCGATTTAAATAATCAAATTGTTTATAACTTTTTTATAATTTTTTTTTCTCGAGTCCTGAACTATCTTAATAAAATGTTAAGATTTCAAACTGATGAATACATGAATATTCAATATGTTCGCAACTTTTCAAAATTAAATCTTACTAAGCCTATAAACAAATAATTTAATGAACAAAATGGTTGCGACCGTTAGTGCGTGTTAATTCATAATTAAACTGAATTATTTAAAAAATATTGATATTTTGTTAAAACTTTAGATGAAATCGTTTGAGATTTATTTATTTATCGTGAGCTGTCGTATTTGGGTTGTGAACCAAATTTGATTTTTAATAATAATAATATATAATAATAATATATTTAATGGGATTAACCCTGTACATTTAAGTATTAATTAAAATATAAATATAAAACAAAATATAAATATAAAATTAATTTTAAAATAATTTTTGTCTGAAAAATAATCATTTTCGGTTTATCTGCAAAATTAAGCACCAATTCTTTTCTTACAGATATTCAACACACAAAAATAAATATTTCTTCTAATTTAACCAAATATTTTACAAGATCCCAATAATGAGAGTTCATAAAGCTGTCTGTACTTTTTTTTACTTAAATTTTCGCCATTCATTCATGACCGTAGAAGATGTGAGAATGGATTTTTTTACATTTTATTTTTTTACAGCGAAAAACCTGTAATTACTAGTAATAAATCGCTGCAATAATTCATGCCCTAATTATAACGCCTAAATTACCTTAATCAATCCCAACAGCAATGAGTTAACAACTCGTTAACTTAAAAAATATTAATAAAGACATCTGAGGCGCGTAATAAATAATGAACGTAAATTAAACGCAATTTCAAAATAACTTAAAAAAAAATCCCTTAAGCTCGCCGCGACTTAATTCGGATAAGTGGTAACGAGCTTCGTTCTAATTATAGCCCATAAATAATATAAATAGGCATTGTTAATTAAACGGGGTTACTATATATATCCACAATGCGTACACAAAGCCGCTTAATATAGACATCGATTCGCCCAGTAGATAATTCCAGGAGTGGAAATGCAAAATAGCACATGTTACAAAAAATCTAGTTGTATGAAAGAATTCTCAATTTCATGGCATAAACAACGACCTTCAAAATAGCGCATGTTCCAAAAAATTCTTTACAATTTAATGGCATAAACAACGACCTTAAAAATTGCGAATGTTACAAAATGATGTGAATGAAAGAACCGCAACTTTCTTCGATTTTGTGGTATAAACAACGACCTGTTACAGGGTGATTTAGTTGAAGAAAAACTTTTAAATTAGTATATATAATGTAGTGTGTATTTTTTTTTATTATGCTTGCAGAAAGGCACTTCAAAAATTATATTAAACATTTTCAGCGCTCTTTTTGATTTACGATTTTCTAGGTGCAGCCAGGGATTAATGAGCTGCGCGATAAAAAAATATTTACAATCATTTTAGTTCTTTGTCAGTTTGTATTTCGATTAAATTGAATTTTTATTCAATTTTTTTTGTTTTTTTTTCAAGTCTAAAAGAGGCCAATCTGAACACTATTTGTCTATAAAAAAATTGTGTGGGACTTCCAAGAACCGAGATACGCAAAATTACTGGAATCGCCTAAAAATCGTTTGAATTCAATTTTTCTTCAAAAAAGTTCTTTGTTTTTTTTTCAAGTCAGAGAGACCATTCTGAACACTATTTGTCAAAAAAAAAAATTTGTGGGACTTCCAAGAACCGAGATACGCAAAATTACTGGAATCGCCTAAAAATCGTTTGAATTCAATTTTTCTTCAAAAAAGTTCTTTGTTTTTTTTTCAAGTCAGAGAGACCATTCTGAACACTATTTGTCAAAAAAAAAAATTTGTGGGACTTCCAAGAACCAAGATACGCAAAATTACTGGAAACGCCTAAAAATCGTTTGAATTAATTTTTTCTTCAAAAAAGTTTTTCGTTTATTTTTTCAAGTCTAAGAGACCATTCTGAACACTATTTGTCAAAAAAAAAATTGTGGGACTTCCAGGAACCGAGATACGCAAAATTACTGGAAACGCCTAAAAATCGTTTGAATTAAATTTTTCTTCAAAAATGTTTTTTGTTTTTTTTTCAAGTCTAAGAGACCATTCTAAACACTATTTGTCAAAAAAAAAATTGTGGGACTTCCAAGAACCGAGATACGCAAAATTACTGGAAACGCCTAAAAAGCGTTTGAATTAAATTTTTCTTCAAAAGTGTTTTTTTTTTCAAGTCTAAGAGACCATTCTGAACACTATTTGTCAAAAAAAATTTTGTGGGACTTCCAAGAACCGAGATACGCAAAATTACTGGAAACGCCTAAAAATCGTTTGAATTAAATTTTTCTTCAAAAATGTTTTTTGTTTTTTTTTCAAGTCTAAGAGACCATTCTGAACACTATTTGTTAAAAAAAATTTTGTAGGACTTCCAAGAACCGAGATACGCAAAATTACTAGAAACGCCTAAAAATCGTTTGAATTCAATTTTTCTTCAAAAAAGTTTTTTGTTTTTTTTCAAGTCTAAGAGACCATTCTGAACAATATTTGTCTATAAAAAAAATTTGTGGGACAGGATTTACTTCTAGAAAGACACTGCATAAATAAAATTGAAAATTCTAGTCGAACTTTTGGTGAATGCGCCGGGAAATCCATGGCTAACTTCTTGTCGGTGCATAACCGCACATATTCCTAACACGCTTGCAAAATATAGGTATAATGTTGTTAAAATAGGAATCTTGTATCGACCTAGGTATTAAAATGGCTGTAGAATATTTATCCACGCACGATGGACACATTTTCCTTGGGATTTTCTCGGAAACTGACAACGACATAATTCCCTTTTTGCCAATAACAAATAAATGCCCTTTACGCTCTTCTGCGTCGGCTAATTGAATTTTTCAATCTCGGCACAATTTTTGGAGTAATGATATTTTTAACGGGATTAGTGAGGGCCGGGGTGATTTATAGTGGTCACCCTGAATTGACGTGCGGAGACATGAAATTGCTCTTTGTCTTCAACGGGGTGAGGGGAGGAAGGAGTGAATTTGGGAGTTATTATGGTGCAGTTAAATTTAATGGACCTGTTAAATAAATGTTCGTGTTGACTAAAAAAAATTGTTAAACATTTGCAGTTTACATTTACGCCGCAGTCTTGAAATTTTCAAAATTTACTCAAACTATAACTTCATAACTCAATAAAAATTTCAGAACAACCCCTGGACTTTGAGAAAATCACTTGAAAACGCAGCTTACAGAAATGTTGAAACTCACCGATAAATAATTTGAAAAAAAATTTAATAAAAACAATCGCCACTATAACTTGAAACTTTTCAAAATTACTCAAAACAGATTTGACTTTATAATTCAATCAAAATCCACAATCGCCCCTTCACTAAAGTTAGAGATAATCACAAGATAACACAGCTTGTAGTTTTGCCGAAATTGTCCCTTTTTAAAGGTTTTAAAAAATATAAAAACAATCGCTGTCCACATGAAACTTTCCAAAATTACTCAAAACAGACTTGACTTTATAATTCAATCAAAATCCATAATCGCCCCTTCACTAAAGTTAGAGATAATCACAAGATAACACAGCTTGTAGTTTTGCCGAAATTGTCCCTTTTTTAAAGGTTTTAAAAAATATAAAAACAATCGCTGTCCACATGAAACTTTCCAAAATTACTCAAAACAGATTTGACTTTATAATTCAATCAAAATCCATAATCGCCCCTTCACTAAAGTTCGAGATAATCACAAGATAACACATCTTGTAGTTTTGCCGAAATTGTCCCGTTTTTAAAGGTTTTAAAAAATATAAAAACAATCGCTGTCCACATGAAACTTTCCAAAATTACTCAAAACAGATTTGACTTTATAATTCAATCAAAATCCATAATCGCCCCTTCACTAAAGTTAGAGATAATCACAAGATAACACAGCTTGTAGTTTTGCCGAAATTGTCCCTTTTTTAAAGGTTTTAAAAAATATAAAAACAATCGCTGTCCACATGAAACTTTCCAAAATTACTCAAAACAGATTTGACTTTATAATTCAATCAAAATCCACAATCGCCCCTTCACTAAAGTTCGAGATAATCACAAGATAACACAGCTTGTAGTTTTGCCGAAATTGTCCCTTTTTAAAGGTTTTAAAAAATATAAAAACAATCGCTGTCCACATGAAACTTTCCAAAATTACTCAAAACAGACTTGACTTTATAATTCAATCAAAATCCATAATCGCCCCTTCACTAAAGTTAGAGATAATCACAAGATAACACAGCTTGTAGTTTTGCCGAAATTGTCCCTTTTTTAAAGGTTTTAAAAAATATAAAAACAATCGCTGTCCACATGAAACTTTCCAAAATTACTCAAAACAGATTTGACTTTATAATTCAATCAAAATCCATAATTGCCCCTTCACTAAAGTTCGAGATAATCACAAGATAACACAGCTTGTAGTTTTGCCGAAATTGTCCCTTTTTTAAAGGTTTTAAAACATATAAAAACATTCGCAGTCCACATGAAACTTTCCAAAATTACTCAAAACAGACTTGACTTTATAATTCAATCAAAATCCATAATCGCCCCTTCACTAAAGTTAGAGATAATCACAAGATAACACAGCTTGTAGTTTTGCCGAAATTGTCCCTTTTTTAAAGGTTTTAAAAAATATAAAAACAATCGCTGTCCACATGAAACTTTCCAAAATTACTCAAAACAGATTTGACTTTATAATTCAATCAAAATCCACAATCGCCCCTTCACTAAAGTTCGAGATAATCACAAGATAACACAGCTTGTAGTTTTGCCGAAATTGTCCCTTTTTTAAAGGTTTTAAAAAATATAAAAACATTCGCAGTCCACATGAAACTTTTCAAAATTACTCAAAACAGACTTGACTTTATAATTCAATCAAAATCCATAATCGCCCCTTCACTAAAGTTCGAGATAATCACAAGATAACACAGCTTGTAGTTTTGCCGAAATTGTCCCTTTTTTAAAGGTTTAAAAAATATAAAAACAATCGCTGTCCACACGAAACTTTCCAAAATTACTCAAAACAGACTTGACTTTATAATTCAATCAAAATCCAAAATCGCCCCTCCACTAAAGTTCGAGATAATCACAAGATAACACAGCTTGTAGTTTTGCCGAAATTGTCCCTTTTTTAAAGGTTTAAAAAATATAAAAACAATCGCTGTCCACACGAAACTTTCCAAAATTACTCAAAACAGACTTGACTTTATAATTCAATCAAAATCCAAAATCGCCCCTCCACTAAAGTTCGAGATAATCACAAGATAACACAGCTTGTAGTTTTGCCGAAATTGTCCCTTTTTTAAAGGTTTAAAAAATATAAAAACAATCGCTGTCCACACGAAACTTTCCAAAATTACTCAAAACAGACTTGACTTTATAATTCAATCAAAATCCAAAATCGCCCCTCCACTAAAGTTCGAGATAATCACAAGATAACACAGCTTGTAGTTTTGCCGAAATTGTCCCTTTTTTAAAGGTTTAAAAAATATAAAAACAATCGCTGGCCACACGAAACTTTCCAAAATTACTCAAAACAGACTTGACTTTATAATTCAATCAAAATCCAAAATCGCCCCTCCACTAAAGTTCGAGATAATCACAAGATAACACAGCTTGTAGTTTTGCCGAAATTGTCCCTTTTTTAAAGGTTTTAAAACATATAAAAACATTCGCAGTCCACATGAAACTTTCCAAAATTACTCAAAACAGACTTGACTTTATAATTCAATCAAAATCCATAATCGCCCCTTCACTAAAGTTCGAGATAATCACAAGATAACACAGCTTGTAGTTTTGCCGAAATTGTCCCTTTTTTAAAGGTTTAAAAAATATAAAAACAATCGCTGTCCACACGAAACTTTCCAAAATTACTCAAAACAGACTTGACTTTATAATTCAATCAAAATCCAAAATCGCCCCTCCACTAAAGTTCGAGATAATCACAAGATAACACAGCTTGTAGTTTTGCCGAAATTGTCCCTTTTTTAAAGGTTTAAAAAATATAAAAACAATCGCTGTCCACACGAAACTTTCCAAAATTACTCAAAACAGACTTGACTTTATAATTCAATCAAAATCCAAAATCGCCCCTCCACTAAAGTTCGAGATAATCACAAGATAACACATCTTGTAGTTTTGCCGAAATTGTCCCGTTTTTAAAGGTTTTAAAAAATATAAAAACAATCGCTGTCCACATGAAACTTTCCAAAATTACTCAAAACAGATTTGACTTTATAATTCAATCAAAATCCATAATCGCCCCTTCACTAAAGTTCGAGATAATCACAAGATAACACAGCTTGTAGTTTTGCCGAAATTGTCCCTTTTTTAAAGGTTTAAAAAATATAAAAACAATCGCTGTCCACATGAAACTTTTCAAAATTACTCAAAACAGACTTGACTTTATAATTCAATCAAAATCCATAATCGCCCCTTCACTAAAGTTAGAGATAATCACAAGATAACACAGCTTGTAGTTTTGCCGAAATTGTCCCTTTTTTAAAGGTTTAAAAAATATAAAAACAATCGCTGTCCACATGAAACTTTCCAAAATTACTCAAAACAGATTTGACTTTATAATTCAATCAAAATCCATAATCGCCCCTTCACTAAAGTTCGAGATAATCACAAGATAACACATCTTGTAGTTTTGCCGAAATTGTCCCGTTTTTAAAGGTTTTAAAAAATATAAAAACAATCGCTGTCCACATGAAACTTTCCAAAATTACTCAAAACAGATTTGACTTTATAATTCAATCAAAATCCATAATCGCCCCTTCACTAAAGTTCGAGATAATCACAAGATAACACATCTTGTAGTTTTGCCGAAATTGTCCCGTTTTTAAAGGTTTTAAAAAATATAAAAACAATCGCTGTCCACATGAAACTTTCCAAAATTACTCAAAACAGATTTGACTTTATAATTCAATCAAAATCCATAATCGCCCCTTCACTAAAGTTAGAGATAATCACAAGATAACACAGCTTGTAGTTTTGCCGAAATTGTCCCTTTTTAAAGGTTTTAAAAAATATAAAAACAATCGCTGTCCACATGAAACTTTCCAAAATTATTCAAAACAGACTTGACTTTATAATTCAATCAAAATCTACAATCGCCCCTTCACTAAAGTTCGAGATAATCACAAGATAACACATCTTGTAGTTTTGCCGAAATTGTCCCGTTTTTAAAGGTTTTAAAAAATATAAAAACAATAGCAGTCCTCATGAAACTTTCCAAAATTACTAAAAATAGATTCAGCTTGATATTTAAATCATAATCCAAAAACGCCCCTTCACTAAAGTTCGAGATAATCACAAGAAAATACAGCTATGTCGAAGTTTCTTCGTTTTTGAAGGTTTTAAGAAATATAAAAACAAAAAATTGTTTACTATCCGATTTCAAATTTCTTTCAGAATATATTAAGCTTCATAATTTAATTGAAATTTCTTCAGAATATACTAATCTTCATAACTTTAATTAAAATTTGAAATTTTAGATTTTGAGATGAATCTTTGTGAGCACAATTTTGGTGATTTTACCAAAGAGTGTAAGAGTCGACTCTTGACTACATACATACTTGTACTAACTAGTAGTAGTATTCCAATAGTAGTGATTGTATTTGTTAGGCTTAAATGATTACAGATCACAAAGTCTTGTAAGTGTACAGAAAATCGCCCATTCATTGTATCGCAATGTCCAATTCTACCGAACTTATGACGAGTCCGCACTTAGTTTATCAAAAAAATAATGTCATTTGTATCCATCACACACACGATGGCGCATTTTAAGGGTGTCAACGCTATAAACGCTTTATATTTATTCGCGCTTAAATCCGGCACGTTTTATTTACATTCGCGGCCTCCGGAATGACAGACCTGTTTTTTTTATTCTTGCGGGGTGCGATAACCACCCCTCGCCGCCACCCGTTGTGCTCCGCTGAAATTTCCCAAATTGAGCACCTAATGAAGGCATTATAATTAGATTAGTCGCTTTACTATATCATTAAAGTGTAATTACGGCACTTTACGCTGGCCGGAGCACTTTTCGTTGGCTTCGCTTCGTAAAAGTGCATCGAAAGCCTTTTAACTCATTACAGACATTAGTATAATCGGCTATTCGTGCTATATACAAAAAACCACTTCATAACACTACATTTTAAGCGTATAAACTATCCGCTTTCACTTGCATAATTCGAATCAATAATGTCAATCTCCAACCCGAGACTTGATAAAAGGACAATTTCAGGTCTCAGTTATTATTATTATTGTAAGGTGTGAGCGACAGAATTTTGTTTCTGAGTAGGCCATGCTTGAGAGAGTCATGTCTCAGATTAATTCATTTTTTTAAATCTAATAATAATATGCGACATACCTCATTTATCTCACAGCCAACTCTGAAACAAAATTTTCTGGCTCACACGATAATAATTTATCTTGTAGTAGAATACGCAATTTAAGGTTAATCCCTTCCTATCTGTCAAAATAGTATTGCAACATCTGGCGGAATTATTCAGCTCCAGTTCTTCCGTCAGAGGAACAGACTCCTCCGACGGTGATTTATTAATGCACGCGCCCTTCATACGTCACCGCGAAGAGTACTCGCTGATGTCGTTTCCAGTTACTCCTCGTTCTCCATTTTCTGGAGAAATCTGGACGGTTCCTGCAGGAAACCCACTGGAAATATTTTATTTACGACGCCGCCGTCCGCCCGAAGGGGAATACAAATCCTTTGCATGCTTTATGATAAGGAAAAGGAAAACGCTTAATGTAAATACACTCTGGGGTTGGTTTCTCGCAATAAGTTTCTCTTTTAAATATGACCACTTTTCTTTAAAATGTAAAAGTTTGCCCTGCAGTCGTACGATTATAATTAAGGGTAGTTGCAGGATACGGCTTATACAAAATGTAGGAGCGTTAGCGTCTAAATAATTTCGAATTGCGGTTTAAACCTAAAGAAGTCGATAAACAAGCTTATTTATGTTACTTATATTTTTTTATCTACGATCGCATTAAAAGTAGGCACTTTTTGCACAAATTTTCGTTGCAAAAGTGACTTTTTAGAATGAGTTTTTATGGAAGGGAAATGTCAAATTGTTTTTAAGACACAGAAATGTCAAGTTTGGCAGATGAAAATATTACAGCACAAAATTTCAAGGACAAACTAAAATTTTTATTAAATCATTACAAATTATTATTAAACGAAATGACAGATTTAAGAATTTAATGCAAGTAGAAGCAATTACAATACAGCGAAACTTTTGCAAGTATTAACTTCTTAAATTCCAATAATTTTTTAATCGGTCATAACTGTTTTTAGTTAAACGTGCATTTTTAATTGCGTTCAAAGTTAAGCAATTTCTAAAATAAATAAAAAATATTAAAAATTGTTTAAAAATTCTGAAATAATTCTAGACAACTCCTTAATTATTATATTTTAAGAATATAATCAACTTCTTAAATTCCAATAATTTTTTAACGGGTTATAGCTGTTCTTAGTTAAACGTGCATTTTTAATTGCGTTAAAAATTGAGTTTTTTTCTAAAATAAATAAAAAATATTAAAAATTGTTTAAAAATTCTGAAATAATCCTATACAACTCCTTAATTATTATATTTTAAGAATATAATAAACTTTTTAAATTCAAATCATTTTTTAACAAGTTATAACTGTTCTTAGTTAAACGTGCATTTTTTAATTGCGTTCAAAGTTGAGCATTTTCTAAAATAAATGAAAAATATTAAAAATTATTTAAAAATTCTGAAATAATTCCATACAACTCCTTAATTATTATATTTAAAGAATATAATTAACTTCCTAAATTCCAATAATTTTTTAATGAATTATAACTGTTCTTAGTTAAACGTGCATTTTTAATTGCGTTCAAAATTGAGTTTTTCTAAAATAAATAAAAAATATTAAAAATTGTTTAAAAATTCTGAAATAATTCTATAGAACTCCTTAATTATTATATTTTAAGAATATAATCAACTTCTTAAATTTCAATAATTTTTTAACGGGTTATAACTGTTCTTAGTTAAACGTGCATTTTTAATTGCGTTCAAAATTGAGTTTTTTCTAAAATAAATAAAAAATAATAAAAATTGTTTAAAAATTCTGAAATAATTCTATACAACTCCGTAATTATTATATTTTAAGAATATAATCAACTTCCTAAATTCCAATAATTTTTGAATGGGTTATAACTGTTCTTAGTTAAACGTGCATTTTTAATTGCGTTCAAAATTGAGTGTTTTCTAAAATAAATAAAAAAAGAAAGACTCCAGGTCGATAGCCATTTAAGCAGAAATGTACTTATGTAACTAAATTTATTATATATTATTGCTTTTTTTTTGTAAAATTTCTGTAAATAAAGATGTTTGTATATATAAAAAATATTAAAAATTGTTTGAAAATTCTGAAATAATTCTATATAACTCCTTAATTACTATATTTTAAGAACATAATCAACTTCTTAAATTCCAATAATTTTTAAATGGGTTATAACTGTTCTTAGTTAAACGTGCATTTTTTTTAATTGCGTTCAAAAGTAAGCATTTTCTAAAATAAATAAAAAATATTAAAAATTGTTTAAAAATTCTGAAATAATTCTATACAACTCCTTAATCATTATATTTTAAGAATATAATCAACTTCTTAAATTCCAATAATTTTTTAATGGGTTATAACTGTTCTTAGTTAAACGTGCGTTTTTAATTGCGTTCAAAATTCAGTTTTTTCTAAAATAAATAAAAAATATTAAAAATTGTTTAAAAATTCTGAAATAATTCTATACAACTCCTTAATTATCATATTTGAAGAATATAATCAACTTCTTAAATTCCAATAATTTTTTAACGAGTTATAACTGTTCTTAGTTAAACGTGCATTTTTAATTGCGTTTTTTCTAAAATAAATAAAAAATATTAAAAATTGTTTAAAAATTCTGAAATAATTCTATACAACTCCTTAATTATAATATTTAAGAACATAATCAACTTCTTAAATTCGAATTATTTTTAAATGGGTTATAACTGTTCTTAGTTAAACGTGCATTTTTAATTGCGTTCAAAATTGAGTTTTTTCTAAAATAAATAAAAAATATTAAAAATTGTTTAAAAATTCTGAAATAATTCTATACAACTCTTTATTTATTATATTTTAACAATATAATCAACTTCTTACATTCCAATAATTTTTTAACGGGTTATAACTGTTCTTAGTTAAACGTGCATTTTTAATTGCGTTCAAAATTGAGTTTTTTCTAAAATAAATAAAAAATATTAAAAATTGTTTAAAAATTCTGAAATAATTCTTTACAACTCCTTAATTATCATATTTTAAGAATATAATCAACTTCTTAAATTCCAATAATTTTTTAACGAGTTATAACTGTTCTTAGTTAAACGTGCATTTTTAATTGCGTTTTTTCTAAAATAAATAAAAAATATTAAAAATTGTTTAAAAATTCTGAAATAATTCTATACAACTCCTTAATTATTATATTTTAAGAATATAATTAACTTCTTAAATTGCAATCATTTTTTAACGGGTTATAGCTGTTCTTAGATAAACGTGCATTTTTAATTGCGTTCAAAATTGAGTTTTTTTCTAAAATAAATAAAAAATATTAAAAATTCTGAAATAATTCTATACAACTCCTTGATTATTATATTTTAAGCATATAATCAACTTTTTAAATTTGAATATTTTTTTAACGGGTTATAACTGCAACAGTATAACACTCACAGATAACTTTTCTACACAAATAATAATGGCGACTGACATTTGTGCAATTTATTTACTGGTTGCTAAGTAACGTTTTCACCAATGTACTCTGGACAAAACGTTATTCATTATTTTATTCATTGAATAATTAGCAGCAGTTAAAATGACATTTACAAAATATTACTCATATGAATAACTTGTTTGAAAATTGCTGCATGATCGAAGATTTATGCTAAATGATTAGCGCCCATATGGCCATTGGATTGACACAGACACAGACACAGACACAGACACAGACACAGACACAGACACAGACACAGACACAGACACAGACACAGACACAGACACAGACACAGACACAGACACAGACACAGACACAGACACAGACACAGACACAGACACAGACACAGACACAGACACAGACACAGACACAGACACAGACACAGACACAGACACAGACACAGACACAGACACAGACACAGACACAGACACAGACACAGACACAGACACAGACACAGACACAGACACAGACACAGACACAGACACAGACACAGACACAGACACAGACACAGACACAGACACAGACACAGACACAGACACAGACACAGACACAGACACAGACACAGACACAGACACAGACACAGACACAGACACAGACACAGACACAGACACAGACACAGACACAGACACAGACACAGACACAGACACAGACACAGACACAGACACAGACACAGACACAGACACAGACACAGACACAGACACAGACACAGACACAGACACAGACACAGACACAGACACAGACACAGACACAGACACAGACACAGACACAGACACAGACACAGACACAGACACAGACACAGACACAGACACAGACACAGACACAGACACAGACACAGACACAGACACAGACACAGACACAGACACAGACACAGACACAGACACAGACACAGACACAGACACAGACACAGACACAGACACAGACACAGACACAGACACAGACACAGACACAGACACAGACACAGACACAGACACAGACACAGACACAGACACAGACACAGACACAGACACAGACACAGACACAGACACAGACACAGACACAGACACAGACACAGACACAGACACAGACACAGACACAGACACAGACACAGACACAGACACAGACACAGACACAGACACAGACACAGACACAGACACAGACACAGACACAGACACAGACACAGACACAGACACAGACACAGACACAGACAGGCATATCTATTGAAAATTTAGTATGTACAAACACTGCAGGTGACTTTTAGAAAAAAAAAATCTCAGAACACTGCAGATGACTTGTAGAAAAAAAATCTCAGAAAAAATAAATAAGTACCGCCTTCTCGCAACGCACTTCGAATTCTGGAGGAAAGTTAACCACGCTTTCTCAAGGTGAAATTGAAATAATTGACTGTATTCAAACATTTCCCTTAATAGATTAATCGATGAATGTTTACAAATAAATAATAAGATTTTGTTATTACGTAGATAATCTATATTGGGCTCATTTAAAGTAATGGTAATGCTAAGAATACTTTTGCGTGACATGCTCATATTTTTTTGTGTACATTCATGATATGGTTTCCGATCGCGCGATCTTTTTTTTTATTAAATGATTAAATCGTAGTTTTAAACTTTTGAACTTATCAATAGCAACACAGGTATGACATACGCAGTTATCGTACAATTCAACCAAAAAAAAAACTATTTGAGAATTGGCAGTAATGTGTACATGCGTGGTTGTTAGATAAAGATTACACTTTGCGAATAGAATACTTATACATTGGTTTAAAAAAAAAAAACGAAACATGTTAAAAAGAAATCAAGTATGCCATAGTTTGAATAATAAAAAAGTGTTTTTACAAGTTTGCACAGTGTTTGTATGAAATATCGCAAAATCTATTGACGGAATGTATTGTAATTCTTCACGAAACCAATCATTAATTAATATTGAGTGATTTTGAGAAGTTTCAAGTGGATGATAACCATTGTTTTTTATATTTTTTTCGCGCCAACAAAATTATTATTTTTTTTTACAAGTTTACACAGTGTTTGTGTGAAATATCACAAAATCTATTGACGGAATGTATTGGAATTTTTCACAAAACCAATCTTGAAGTAATAGTGAGTCATTTTGAGAAGTTTCAAGTAGATAGCAGTTGTTTTTATATTTTTTTCGCGCCAACAAAATTATTACAATTTTTTATAAGTTTACACAGTGTTTGTATGAAAAATCACCAAATCTATTAATGGAATGTATTGTAATTTTTCACAATATGAATCTTGAATTAATAATGAGTGATTTTGAGAAGTTTCAGGCGAGTAGCAATTGTTTTTATACATTTTTTCGCATCGATAAAATTATCACATTTTTTCATAAATTTACATAGTGTTTGTATGAAATATCACCAAATCTATTAATGGAATGTATTGTAATTTTTCACGAAACCAATCTTGAATTAAATATTAAATGACTTTGAGAAGTTTCAAGTGGATAGCAATTGTTTTTATATTTTTTTCGCGTCAACAAAATTATTCCAATTTTTTATAAGTTGTCACTGTGTTTGTATGAAATATCGCAAAATCTATTAACGGATTGTATTGGAATTTTTCACAAAATCAATCTTGAATTAATACTGAGTGATTTTGAGAAGTTTCAAGTGAGTAGCGATTGTTTTTATATTTTTTTCGCGCCAACAAAAATATTACAATTTTTTATAAGTTTACACAGCGTTTGTATGACATATCGCAAAAGCTATTGACGGAATGTATTGTAATTTTTCACGAAACCAATCTTGAATTAATATTGAGTGATTTTGAGAAGTTTCAAGTGGATAGCAATCATTTTTATATTTTTTTTTTCACACCAACAAAATTATTACAATTTTTTACAAGTTTACACAGTGTTTGCATGAAATATCGCAAAATCTATTAACGTATTGTATTGGAATTTTTCATAAAATCAATCTTGAATGAATACTGAGTGATTTTGAGAAGTTTCAAGTAGATAGCAGTTGTTTTAAAAATTTTTTCGCAGCAACAAAATTATTACAATTTTTTACAAGTTTGCATGAAATATCGCAAAATCTATTAACGGATTGTATTGGAATTTTTCACAAAATCAATCTTGAATTAATACTGAGTGATTTTGAGAAGTTTCAAGTAGATAGCAGTTGTTTTTATATTAATTATAAATTATTACAATTTTTTACAAGTTTACACAGTGTTTATATGAAACATCGCAAAATCTATTGATGGAATGTATTGTAATTTTTCCAATTTTAATTAATATTGAGTGATTTTGAGAAGTTTCAAGCAAGTAGCAATTTTATATTTATATTTTTTGCAAGTCACTAAAATTATTACATTTTTTCATAAATTTACAGCGTGTTAATTATTGACGAAATGTATTTAAAAAAAAATCATCTTAAAATCAAATTATTTTAAGTGCCCATCACGTTAAAACTTTACCCTAAATCAAAAACTACAATTTTTTTTGTACGTCTCATTAAAGACAATCCTCCTACGAGCTAAGGTATTATGAGTAAGAAACAATGGAGTGGTTTTAGTAGTTCTTTGCGGACCTCTCTTCATTGTAGACGATTTTATTAAGCAGAATAAAGGCCAAAGTCTGTCTTTCGAGGGATACTTAGTAAGTGGTTCGGCTCAATTTAAAACTGGTGGTCCGTAACGATCATACAAATAATCTTGATGGTTGGCTGGAAATAGTTTATTTGTTAATATCACACTTTGTAAAGTGTAACTGTTTTATTTAAAGTTCCAAAATGTATCGCAAGTTAACGCCTTAACCATTAATCAATTAAATTTAAATTCTTGAAAATTATGGTTAATTGCAATATTTGTCAGCCGTGAAAACTAAAATTAGTTGTTGTTTATGCTGGAGACTTCTACTTCGTTGTACATTTTATATAATAAATAAATAGTTACTTATTATACGAATGTGGAATGTACGTAATTAGTCCAGCAAGAAAAAGTTGATAAGAAAGGGACTAATGAGTAATTCCACATGTGCATAATATAACATTTTATCCAAAATCATCTGCAATTGCATTGAATATTAACATCATGTTTATAAAATTTTGAGAAGAAATTTTGACGAACGTGGTGTTAATTTTAATTATTTCAAAAATCTTATGAAGGATGTATGTATTCCATGAGTCCGAGTTTTTCCTCTTACTAGTGGGTACTGAATAGTATATAGTGTATCAAGGGCCGAAAATAGGCTTTAGCAACCCGCCGCTAAAAGTGAAGGGTTGCTAAAACATTTCGGCATGAGTTACACTCGATATTTTTTCGCCTGCCTTAAGTAAAAACAGTGTTTCAGGAAATTTTATATCCCGCACCATTGAACTGTCACTGTCAGATTTTTGCATGGCCTACTCATATTCCGCGGAAGGTTGTCTAGATTATGCATATTATTTTTTCGACCCTAGATACCCTAAATTGTAGTTTCGGCCCGATTGTTATGGCCGAAATATATGGTTTCGGTAGAGGCAGGCGAAAAACACATTACTTGCCTCAAATGACCGCAGTAATTCGCTTATAAGACCCGATTTTGGATAAACACTATTACTTTGTTTGTATAACTTTCATAAACAAAGTAATGGTGTTTTATTTATTATAAAATTAGTTGATCACCTTATGTAATTGTGAATATTTATGGTTGCTTGAAGATTTTTCCTGATCTGGTTATCCGAGAGAATGAAAACAGTTGGATAGTTATTAAAATCACAAGAATTGCCATGCACGCGGTGATTCTGGTGAATGCGCCGGGAAACGCTGGTTATTTTAATAATGCGCTTTTAGTGGTTCGAGTCGACACATTTTTTCCAACTCGGTACACGTTGCCCAAGTTGGACGTTTTTTTTGCCCAAAAACGTGTTTTTTGTTCGGGGGTTGAAGGGTTCGAAAAGGGATTATTTTAATCTGAGTTTACCCCCTTAAAGTAGAGCCAAAATGGGATTTTTTCCCGAAAGAATCTTCACATTTGGTTGAAAAGTTATGTGGGAAAAACCTCAAAATGCACTTTTTTTCAAACACCCATAACTTCGTGCCAAATCATCGTAGGAACTTCGTTCTTCGAGTCCTGCATAGGAAATTGATCAAATTTTAATACCTTTATGATGGATCGAGTCGACTAAATTTCCATAGACTCCATAGACATCGTCAAAGTTGGACATGGTTTCCAGAAAACACTATTTTTCACAGGGGCGCTAGAGGGAGGCGGAAGGGGTTACACTTAAGTCCGCATGCATGACTTTAAAGAAGACACTTTAAAGTTTTTTGCCCTCAAAGATTCATCAAAATCGATTGACAATACGCCGAGTTATGGCGGTTGGAAAATGGTCTAAATTTCAAGTTTCATTTTTTTTCACCAGTGTATTTTACTGGAATACTTTTTAGGATAAAATCTGCAAAATATCAAAATCCCAATGTAAACAGTAACTGCGCTGTATGAAAACTTTACTTATCTTATTTAGGGAGCATTTGAAGATATATGTTTATAGGAACTTTTTTTTTCATTTTGATGAGTTTAATGAGTTTAGTATACTGTTGAAGTTTTCTGAAAAAAATCTGAACCACCCTGTGTATTGGTTATGATTTCTTGGATTATCTTTTTATGGTGAATCATTTTATAAAATTAGTAATAAAGAGCAATTGGTTTCTTTCGCAAATTAATTTTTATTACTTTTGGTTATGAGTTACGTGAAAGAACTTTCCTTCAACCATTTACTAAAATACAGTTCATGGACCTCCACCCTAAAAATAATTATTTTCATTCGAACATTTAATTACAATAATGCTTCATTTGTATTCAACCCCGGATTGAACAGTTACAATAACAGACCCGAGGTATAATTAGGGACAAGAATTTTTTTTTCAAAGTTATTTATGGGAGTGGAGGGGAGGGCGGACAAAACCCGATAGTGACTCTCTATTTAAATTTTAGTTCACGTAAAGTAACGTGCACGTACGATCCCCAATATGAATATGCAATTACGAATAAAACGGAATCCCCCCCCATTTTGAAGGTTTTTGTTCCGTGTTTCCTTCGCGGAGCTCAGAGCCGGAATTAAGTTTGGCTCGTGCATTCCTTACGGAATTTTTCCCTCCGCCATGAATTTTTAGTCGCCCGCGGTGGATTTGTCAATATTTCCACACTGGAAACCACCGCAGAGCGGCTTTTGCAAGTTTTAATGCTTTATCGACGTTCGTGTTTGGATGTTTAAGTTACACGATCCAATAAATCATTAGAAATATGGATTTAATGTATTGAACAAACTTTACGGTGCGAATTTCAAGTCCCGAAGTTATTTAGTTTTTCGAAATCAAACACTTTTTCCTCATGTATAAAAATCCAAATTTGATCGCGAGAAACTTTTTTCCTCGTCCCGCTTACAAAAATTAAAAGAAATGAACTTGCACGTTAATTGGGCCATCCTATATACACGGAGAAGAGGAGAAGCGACCCGATTCCGCGAAAGGGAATCGATAGCCTAGTACTCTTGGCAACGACTGCAGGACTGCAAAACAGAAGGGCGCGCACACTTCTCCCCGGCCAACATCAACAAAAAGCCCTTATTTTCTGTCGCTGGCATTTATCCGCCCTTATTTCGTCTATATCTGCAACTAACAAGTAAATAGATATAAAGACGAACGTACAAGAGACCGCGGATTAAAAATGTATGTTGGAAACACGCCGGATCCAGAAAACTTTACCCTGGACATTATGCACAAGTTCTGAAATTGTTGAAGTGTAATGGAAAAGCGGAGAACCGCGGAATAGTTTTGAAATTATGTGCAGTTATTGCAATAACAGATATTACTGTCGCTTGTAGAATGTATTGCTTGTTGATTTCAATGAATGGAGGAAATATGGTAAGAACTTCCTGGGTAAAAAAGAGAAGAATAAATATCGGAAAGTAAAAAAGTAAAAATCACGACAGCATTCATTACAGTAACGTATAATTATACAGGGTGTCCCATAATTAGCGAGCGAATCCGGCGCTAATAGCGTAAACAGATTGCGCCATGCATTGAGCACATTTGTACTTCCCCGAAACGTGAATCGTGAGAATTCGTGTATGTAATTAGTTTTTAGTGAAATTGACTTGTCAAATAGTTACCTCTTTTGTAACTCTTGTAACCTGATTAATAAATAATAATAATAATAATCGAACCGGAATGTGCTATGCCTCCGTGATTGCGCGAATACGCATGTGCGTTTGTCGAATGATCCAAGTCAGTGTTGCCAGATTGGGGTTTTTTTTTCCCAAAATAGGGTAAATTATTGTTTTGGGGTGTATTTTGGGGAACTTCAATCAATGGAGTATTTTTTGGGGAAATTAATGAACATGTTATTACATTTACTAGAAATCATCATTACCATAAAGAAGTCAGTCATTTTCCTCAGTGATGAGGAAAAACCTGTGATATAATTTATGGAAGTTGTCCTAGGGATTCTATTAATAATAATAATAATAATACGTTTATTAACGGGATTCACCCTTTTTTTTACAATGTAATACATACATATAATGAGTACAAAAAATTAATACAAATTATTGCCGTTTTCGTAATTTTGTTACCCCCAATGTGATGCTGCACTTTCCTTTAAAAAATATGTGTGATAAAAATATTGAGGATGAAGATGAATAATAAATTTTAATAAATTTTATAATTATAATGCTTTAATTTTGTATATTTTCCAATAAATCCACTGTATTTACGTTTTATTTTCAAAATTTATTATTTTGGAGAGGGACAGCGGCGTAATTTTGGGGGAGTTTTAGTAAATATTTGGGAAATTAAAAATTGCTACCGGCAACACTCGATGCCCGTAAATAAATTATTATTATTATATTAAATATTCAATCTTTTTGTTTGCATTTTGTATCGGTAGGCCTGGTTTTGATTTTTTGACCAATATTTTAGATTTTTGACCTAAAGTTTCTGTATAATTTTTCTTCATTTTGGTTTAAATTTTCGGCATTTTTTTATTTTTAGGCCCGAATTTTTTATTTCAACCTGAAATATTCACTTTTATGCCTGATTTTTTTGCCGGCATTTTCGAGTTTTGGATTTTTTGTCCTTTAACTTTTTTTGAACATTTTCGCGTTTCTGGTTGGCAATTTATTTTGAGCTAGAGTTATTTTTGGTGTCGAAATTGACAAATTATTTTTGTTTTACTTGAATTTGTAATTTTTTGGTCTGCATATTTTTATTTTTTAGACCAGGATTTTTTTTTTTAGATATTTGGTCTGCATTTTTGATTTCTTTGTTTGTTCTAACTTTTAAAAAAAATTTAAGTTTGCTTAAATTTACTACATTTTTCATTTTTCATTTCTTTTTTAGTTTTTCTATTGTCTTCATTATTAATTTTAACGAGCGAATTTTTGATTGTTGATTTTGATGGACAAATTTTGTTTTGTTTTGAAGGTATTTTCGAGTTTTTTGTACTAAGTTTGTAATTGTTTGCCCTTCATTTTAGATTTTTTTAACCTGAATATTGTTTTTATGGCCGAATTTTTTTAATTACTTTAGAGTTTAGAGTTTCGGCGATTTATTTTGGGATAAAGTTTCAATTTTTTAGTCTGTATTTTTTATTTTTTACATCAGGATATTTGGTTGTTTGCCTATATTTCAGATGTTTGGTCGGTGTTTTTACTTTCTCCGTTACGAAGTACGAAAAAGTATTGTGATCGTGATTTTTTTTCAAATTTTTTTTTTACGGAAATATCCGTTTTGTGGTCCCTAGATGCCATTTCAACAATTTCTGGAAATTTTTTTTTTGTGTCTGTGTGTGTGTATGTGGTGTGTGTGTGTGTGTGTGTGTGTGTGTGTGTGTGTGTGTGTGTGTGTGTGTGTGTGTGTGTGTGTGTGTATGTGTGTGTGTGTGTGTGTGAGTCTGTCTGTGTGCGCTGTATCTCAAAAACTAATAGAGCAATTGATATGAGACTTTGAACATACGTCTTATTTGATAATCCGAAGAACTGAAAAGCTTTTGGTAAAATTTCGTACACCGGAAGTGGGTGTTTACCTTAACAGTTTTTTGTTTTTTGCCAATATTTTCTTAAATATGAAAAATATCACAAAAGCATTCTAACAAACATTAAAGACAACAGAGAAATTGACATCTTTTGCTTGAAAATATTTTTCATAAAATCATTGCTATTCGAGAAAAAAATTTATTAATTTTTTTTTTAATTTTTGGTATATAATTATGAAACGATAATAGTTACAGCAAATGTATGTAAATAATAATTGTAGAGAATGCTAAAATGAACAACTTATAAAGAATAAGTTTTTTCGAAATCCCTTTAGTTTTTGAGTAAACTGGGTTTTTGAATTTTAAGTATAATTTTTCCATTTTTCATAATTTTGACGTTTTAAACGTCAGTTTTATCCGAGTTTACGCAACGCTCGATGTGCATTTAAAATATGATTTCAATTAAAAATAAACCATGAAAGTGTAAATATAAATGATGATACCATCGGAGAAAGTAACATGATGACCACATTATCATTTTTTATTTCTTTGTTCCAAATTTTAGTTTTTGGCCTATAAACCAAAATTTTCGAATGTTTAGTTAAAATTTTCGTTTTTGTTTTCTGGTCTGCATTTTGTATTTTTGCCGAGAGTTTACGATTTTTGGTCTAAATTTTCGATTTTTTTACTATATTCTTAGTTTTTTTTGACCTTGATTATAAATTTTAACGAGCGAATTTTTTATTGGTCTATACTTTAGATTTTTAACTTGAATTGTTGATTTGTGTGAGCGAACTTTTGGCCGGTATTTTCAAGTTTTTTTTATTTTTTGCCCTTCATTTTAGATGTTTTAACCTGAATTATTGTTTTTATGGGCGAATTTTTTTTAATTATTATTGAGTTTAGAATTTTGGCAATTTACTTTGAGGCTGAAAATGGCAGATTTTGCTTGAATTTTCAATTTTTAGCCTGCATTTTTATTTTTTAGACCAGGGATTTTGATTTTTTTGGCCTATATTTTGGATGTTTTTAGCACCTAAACCAAAATTTTTGATTTAGTTGAAATGTTCTGTTTTTTTGACAGCATTTTTATTTCTCCCAATAGTTTTCAATTTTTTACCAATGTTTTTAGTTCTGTTACCCTAATTATTAATTTTAATATTGTTGAATTGTTGATTTTAACGAGCGAATATAGGGGAGGGGTGATTACAAATTTGTATAGAGTTATAAAGTAGAATCAAGTACAAGTTATTTTTTAAATTTTGAAGACCGAAGCAGTTGTTTTTCTATTTTTTACCAATTAAAAAATATTCAACGTGAAAATGTGACGCTGGGCGTTAAAAGGTGATTATTTCAAAATTTTGGGAAAATATAATTACAGTTTTTTATACAATCATAAAGAAGAAGTAATCCTGGGTATATTTTGCAAGTTTTAGTTTTGTAGCTGTTGTTTTTAATTTTTTTTTTATTAACTTGGAAACTGTGCAACCTCTAAACGTGACAAAGTCTGTTGAAATGGAATTATTTTCTTAAGTAGGGGATGTTGGAGATTTTTGAATCTGTAGGGTGAGGGAGGTTTAGGATTAAAAAAAATTCAGACAAAAGATTTTTTCCCCAAAAATCTGAATCCGCCGAAAAAAATTGGGGTTGCTATTTAAAATTTTAAAGTCACCCGCACCCCTCGCGAAGGGGAGAGGGATGGTTTAGTATCCAAAGAATTCGTAACTCGTAACCAAGCAAATTTTTTTTTAAACCCACCCCCGGGGAAATATTGACCCGTTACCGGATTTTCTGCGCAACCAGTATATTGAAGTTGCGATGTGTGGATCCGTTAAGAACTGTCAGTCGCTGTGATCTAATTATCTCCGAGGCCGTAATATGGCAATTTATCAAACAGCATCTTGTGCTATATACAATCGAATACTTTTGATAAAGAACAGAGCGATGTGGAAACATTCGAAAATATCATAAATTAAAATTCTCGCGTGAATTCCCAATGTTCGCCCGGCGCATCCACCAAAAGTAAACATCAATAAAACCGCTGTAAATCAGACGCGTTTCTGTCATCCATGTAATGTTTTTACGACGGTACTTAGATATTAAATTATGCAGCTGGATACGTGTCTATTATACCAATGTAATCCCCCCACATCGTCTAAAAATTTCCACACAAATATATACAATTGTCATGTAAAACCGTCTTTGAATTGATGGCGAGGACTTTAGACTGTTCGTAAAGCTTTTTTGACCAGGAATGATGTAGATGGTCCGTCCAAAAAAAATCCCCATTTGAATTATGTTTGTGTAATCAGAGATTTATCAACGCCTGGTAAGAAAAACGAGGGATTTTTTTTCTTTTACATATGAAATAATTGTCTGTGAAAGTTGATTTTAAAGAAAATAATTATGTCTAATTTTCGCCGTACTTTCGAAGTGTAAATTTGTACTATTAATTTAAAAAAAGAAAAACAGTTGGCAAAAAAACTTATTTAAAGATTATTTAGGAGCGGATGGACCAACGAGTGGCACAAAGGACCAACGAATGGTCTAAGTGCTGCGACCATTTGGTCGCCCTCCACAAACCATCATAGGGGCGGATTGGGATATCTCAACCACCCAACCTTTGCATATTTTACGAATCAAAATGCGAAAACCCTTATATTTATTCCCCATTAAAGGGAACCCTTAGACGAGAAACTTGACCTATAATATTCATGGCATAAAGTCGGAGCGTATTACGTAAAACGCTAAGCGTTCGCTGAATATTCCGGTACATTAGGGACATGTTTATTAAAAGAATGCCGAGAAGAAAAACCCGTACATCATCCGGGGAAAATATCAAGGTTCAACCGAGGACACAAAAGGGAGAAATTTCCAGAGTCGCGTAAACAAACGACGTTTGTTAACTTAAGCAATTGAATATGTTTTTATGTGTGTGTGCACTGTACAATGTCCGGCATTTCAACTCCCCGTCTTCTATAGCTCATTTACTAATTAAGTTTGAATTTTGATATTTTGCAGAATAAATTTGCATCCTAGAATGCATTTCAGGAAAATATTTTTGATTATACAGGGTCTCCCAAAAAACGCGACGTCGTGATGATATATTTTAAACAACATGAAAAAAACTCTTAAAAAAAGCATTAAAAAAAAACGTTTCCTACAAAAAGTTTGTATTTTTTCCCATAGAATACGATCCCACAATAAAAAATAGGGGGCTCCACCTGAAAAATCTGAGTTGATCTTCGTTTGACCTTGAAAATTGACCCCAAGGTCATTTTCAAAGTCACCAGCACACGTCCCCCTCCGAACCCTACAACTTTCATCTGAAACATTTTTTGCCATGTTGCTCACGTTTCGAGATATTTGGGGTGGAAATTTAAAATTGCACCCCTGTATAAGTATTGTACTTGCTCTAACCACAATCCTTTTTTTATGTATTATTATTATTATATTTAAAGTAAACACCCTAACATTACATCCCTTCGCAATCTCCGACTGAAGGTTAAAAATTCACGTCTCGGTGACTCCACTCCTTACATTTCCCCTGGTACATGCATAACTCGCGCATTTCTCTGTGTATTGTCGCTTTTTAAAAAATACAAACGAACGTTAAATATTGAACCGAACGCAAACTTTACATAATGCACCGTCGGGGATCGCGGAACTTGTCTCGGCTTAACGGGCGGGCGCACGTACACATTCCATAAACCACCCCTTCGAAGTCGCCGCGTCGAGAATCGATAATTACGTGAACGTGCATCTTCCACCGGTGGAAAATGCTGAAGGAATTTTTTGAAGAAAAAAAAATCATTGATCTTTTTGCCGAGGGGGTGAAACTGTGCATCTTTTACGGTGTTACGCGTGTTTGCGGAAAATCAATATTTCCCGCACACAAAATGCTAAACAGTTTCGAATCGATAAGGGCTCGGGTTTCTTAATCGCACGAGAACGGTGCCTTTTGCTTTAAATTTCGTGGGGGGGGGGGGGAATGTGTGTCACCGCTGGAAAAAAGGGCGAACACCCCGGTATACAAATTAGTTTTTACTCAGAATAATACTTTGAAAGTTATTATTAGAGAGGCAAGAAAAAAATATACTAGGTGTTCAAATTTTATTAAAATTCATTGACGAAATTACGGGAAAATTCAAGAAATCTAGTCAAATGTGTGCATTTTGCAAAGTAGCAACTTTGATGAGAAAATACGGAAAAACTAGTAATAAACTTCTTAGTTTTTTTTTCTATTGTTTTACAGCTACATACGTCTGTAGTATTTTCTGAAAATTTCATTCAAATTCAGTAACGACATTTCGGGAAAATTATAGAAATCTACTCGAATGTGTGCATTTTGCAAAGTAGCAACTTTGGTGAGAAAATACGGAAAAACTAGTAATAAACTTTTTTGTTTTTTTTCTATTGTTTTACAGCTACATATGCTGTAGTATTTTCTGAAAATTTTATTCAAATTCAGTAACGACATTTCGGAAAAATTATAGAAATCTACTAGAATGTGTGCATTTTGCAAAGTAGCAACTTTGATGAGAAAATACGGAAAAACTAGTAATAAACTTTTTGTTTTTTTTTCTATTGTTTTACAGCTACATATGTCTGTAGTATTTTCTGAAAATTTCATTCAAATTCATTAACGACATTTCGGAAAAATTCCAAAAATCTAGTCAAATGCGTACATTTTGCAAAGTAGCAACTTTCATGAGAAAATACGGGAAAACTAAAAATAAACTTTTTGTTTTTTCTATTGTTTTACAGCTACATGTGTCTGGAATATTTTCTGAAAATTTCATTCAAATTCGTTAACGACATTTTGGGATAATTCCAAAAATCTAGACAAATGTGTGCATTTTGCAAAGTAGCATCTTTGATGAGAAAATACGGGAAAACTAGTAATAACTTTTTTTTTTTTTTCTATGGTTTTACAGCTACACAAGTCTGGAATATTTTCTGAAAATTTCATTCAAATTCATTAACGACATTTCGAAAAATTCCAAAAATCTAGTCAAATGCGTACATTTTGCAAAGTAGCAACTTTGATGAGAAAATGCGGGAAAACTAGTAATAAACTTTTTGTTTTTTTTCTATTGTTTTACAGCTACATGTGTCTGGAATATTTTCTGAAAATTTCATTCAAATTCGTTAACGACATTTTGGGAAAATTCCAAAAATCTAGTCAAATGTGTGTATTTTGCAAAGTAGCAACTTTGATGAGAAAATACGGGAAAACTAGTAATAAACTTTTTGTTTTTTTTTCTATTGTTTTACAGCTACATGTGTTTGGAATATTTTCTGAAAATTTCATTCAAATTCATTAACGACATTTTGGGAAAATTCCAAAAATCTAGTCAAATGTGTGCATTTTGCAAAGTAGCAACTTTGATGAGAAAATGCGGGAAAACTAGTAATAAACTTTTTGTTTTTTTTCTATTGTTTTACAGCTACATGTGTCTGGAATATTTTCTGAAAATTTCATTCAAATTCGTTAACGACATTTTGGGAAAATTCCAAAAATCTAGTCAAATGTGTGCATTTTGCAAAGTAGCAACTTTGATGAGAAAATGCGGGAAAACTAGTAATAAACTTTTTGTTTTTTTTCTATTGTTTTACAGCTACATGTGTCTGGAATATTTTCTGAAAATTTCATTCAAATTCGTTAACGACATTTTGGGAAAATTCCAAAAATCTAGTCAAATGTGTGCATTTTGCAAAGTAGCAACTTTGATGAGAAAATGCGGGAAAACTAGTAATAAACTTTTTGTTTTTTTTCTATTGTTTTACAGCTACATGTGTCTGGAATATTTTCTGAAAATTTCATTCAAATTCGTTAACGACATTTTGGGAAAATTCCAAAAATCTAGTCAAATGTGTGCATTTTGCAAAGTAGCAATTTTGATGAGAAAATACGGGAAAACTAGTAATAAACTTTTTGTTTTTTTTGTATTGTTTTACAGCTACATGTGTTTGGAATATTTTCTGAAAATTTCATTCAAATTCATTAACGACATTTTGGGAAAATTCTAGAAATCAAGTCGATTGTGTGCATTTTGCAAAGTAGCAACTTTGATGAGAAAGGACGGGAAAACTAGTAATAAACTTTTGGTTTTTTTTCTACTGTTTTACAGCTACATGTGTTTAGAATATTTTCTGAAAATTTCATTCAAATTCATTAACGACATTTGGGGAAAATTCCAAAAATCTGGTCGAATGTGTGCATTTTTCAAAGTAGCAACTTTGATGAAAAAGAACGGGAAAACTAGTAATAAACTTTTTGTTTTTTTATATTGTTTTACAGCTACATTTGCAATGCACACGAATTTTCTACAATTTTTCTAATTTTGATTTTCTTCAATTCGAGTTTTGAGTGCTGCCATTTTGTTCTCAGCTGTGATTTATCAATTGTTTTCACGGAATACCAAAAATAGGTTAATTCTGAATTGATTTTGAAATTTTTAAGGCTATTCCTTCACAAATGAATTTTCTACAATTTTTCTAATTTTAATTTTCTTCAATTCGAGTTTTGAGTGCTGCCATTTTGTTTTCAGCTGTGATTTGTCAATTATTTTTACGGAATACCAAAACTAGGTTAATTCTGGATTGATTTTGAAATTTTTAAGGCAATTCCTTTGCAAACGAATTTTCCACAATTGTTCTAATTTTGATTTTCTTCAATTCGAGTTTTGAGTGTTGCCATTTTGTTTCCAGCTGTGATTTGTCAACTGTTTTCACGGAATATCAAAACTGGGTTAATTCTGAATTGATTTTGAAATTTTGAAGGTTATTCCTTCACAAATGAATTTTCTACAATTTTTCTAATTTTAATTTTCTTCAATTTGAGTTTTGAGTGCTGCCATTTTGTTTCCAGCTGTGATTTGTCAACTGTTTTCACGGAATATCAAAACTGGGTTAATTCTGAATTGATTTTGAAATTTTAAAGGCAATTCCTTTGCAAACGAATTTTCCACAATTTTTCTAATTTTTATTTTCTTCAATTCGAGTTTTGAGTGCTGCCATTTTGTTTCCAGCTGTGATCTATCAATTGTTTTAACGGAATACCAAAACTAGGTTAATTCTGAATTGATTTTGAAATTTTTAAGGCAATTCCTTTGCAAACGAATTTTCTACAATTTTTCTAATTTTGATTTTCTTCAATTCGAGTTTTGAGTGCTGCCATTTTGTTTCCAGCTGTGATTTATCAATTGTTTTCACGGAATACCAAAAATAGGTTAATTCTAGATTGTTTTTGAAATTTTTAAGGCAATTCCGTTGTAAACGAATTTTCCATAATTTTTCTAATTTTGATTTTCTTCAATTCGAATTTTGAGTGCTGCCATTTTGTTCCCAGCTGTGATTTATCAATTGTTTTCACGGGATATGAAAACTGGGTTAATTCTGGATTGATTTTGAAATTTTTAAGGCAATTCCTTTGCAAACGAATTTTCCACAATTTTTCTAATTTTGATTTTCTTCAATTCGAGTTTTGAGTGCTGCCATTTTGTTTCCAGCTGTGATGTATCAATTGTTTTCATGGAATATCAAAAGTAGGTTAATTCTGGATTGATTTTGAAATTTTTAAGGCAATATTTTTTGAACATTTTCAAGTGGGTCATATCTTCTCCAATGGCCACAAGACATAACGAAGGACATACAAGACTTGCAGCCATTAAGTTGACACCCGGCTAGTACTACCCATGAAAGCCGGTACTCATCGGTCGCCTTCTACGACCTGCTGAGTGGGCAGCGGGTGTACTCTAACCCCCACCCGCAGGGGAGGAAACGTGTGCAGAAGCTACCCATAACATTTTTGAATACTTCGAATTTATCGATCAAAACTTGTAAGAAATGTGCTTAATACTTCTCCAACATTTGCGCCGTTTTAGCCCTTATTCGGGGTAAATTTTTAATCCACTTTTAATACCCGGCTTGGGCCTTAATCGGAGATTGCTTAATCCCGTGAGGGGTAGAATCGACCCGCGATGTCTCATTAATGCCGTTTAAAATTTAATTCTCGGATTACGCCATGAGTTAGATAGTTTCCAGCCGCGATTTCTCTCTTCAACGTTGCCATAAATTTATGTGATATATTGCGTACTTAAAGTATCAAAT
The DNA here is from genome assembly GCA_910593695.2 of Ocypus olens. Lineage (NCBI taxonomy): Eukaryota > Metazoa > Arthropoda > Insecta > Coleoptera > Staphylinidae > Ocypus > Ocypus olens. The sequence continues at coordinate 8,325,120 of OU343060.1, read as the reverse complement.
GTGTACGTTTATTTTATTAACACGTGTATTTTTTCAACATAGTGTATATTTTTGAATATTGGATCGATGAGGCTGTTACTTGTTTAAAACTCTATGGTATCATTTATTAAATGATATATTTTTGAAGGATTATTTTACGATGAAAGAACGTTTTAGAGAAAATTCACCATTTGATGTCTAAGAATAGTACGTGATGCCCAGTGGCGTAACACGAAGTACGGGATACATAAGTCCCTTTGGAGACAATTTTTCGTATTAGAGCACATGGTGCTCGCGCGCTAACCTACACTTCGATACACTGTTGCTCGAGCCGCTGTCAACTATCAAAGTTCGAGCAGTTATTTCATTCTAAAAATCACCCACCTTAAACCCCCATGAAATGACGAATTCTACTGGCTACAGTTTAATACCCCCTACGCGTTATTTTAATCAATACTATGCCTACGCGTTCTAGGAAGAAATACGCAACCCCTTGAACGTAATTTATACGTTCGTTATAATTTGCTGGCGATGTAAAAAGTATAATTTCACATTTTTTTATCTGAATCCTATTTTTAATTTTAATTACATTATCAGCCCCCTTTTTTTAACGTTCTATTTTTATTTCATAATGACATCCTAAGTTTTACGTAACTTCACAAACTGCCCCGGGGTCGGGTTCTTTTTCGAATTTTCCCTCATTTGCGCGACGGACCCGACAACCCCCCCGGAGAAGTGTCTCGAGTTCGGGGTATCGATTTTCGCCCCGAAATTCCGGGGTGTAATTTTTAACTCCGCCTGGAAATTGCCCACCGACACACAAACGAAACTTTTTATTTTCACTGCACATCGGGAGAGAGAACGAAAAAAAAATATGCAAATCGGAAATCCGAGCCGTAAACCGCCCCTCTCTCCTTGCTGCTCATTTCCGGGTTTTAATTTTTTTTTGCAGGAGCATCGGTGCGGTCATTAATGTTTACGAACATTTTGCTTTTTAATTTTTTTTGTTTAAATAATGATGAAACTGGGATTCGCACTTTAAAAGTTAGGGAAAGGGAAAAAGTTTAATCGTAAAGGCGTTCTATACAATACAATTTATTAACGAAATGAGCAAATTTCTTCTGCAATTTAAATTGTCGAAATCGAGTCGAAATTAAAGCTGCTTCCATTTTTATGCAATTTTTGGGACAATTTGCTGTGTTCCACCCAGAAAATTCTGCCACAACAGATTTGTTATTAATAATAATTCATTACCTAAAGAACATGGGAAAACCGTTATACCCGCGCGGACGGAGGAATGAGCATTCACTGTTCAAATTTCCCGCGCAAAAATAATAATTTGTAACGAAATTCCCTGTCAGGATAATTACCGTCGCTGATTATTAGATCATTATTGTACGGATGAGAAGTTAAACATAAATGTCCAGTAACCGATTTTCCCGGCGCATCCACCATTACTTACATTTTTATTTATGCAGCGCCTTTCAAAAAAAAAACTTGCTATATCCCGTGTTGAAAATTAACACACAGTACACTTTATCCTGAAGAGACCCAGTATATATAGCTACAAGCTGCAGAATAGAATAAATGAATGTACAATGCGAAGATAGGAATTTAAGCGTCACGAAGATCCATTCGTTTTTATAAAGGATTACTTCTGGAAGGGACAGGGCTATCCACATTTGTCCAACTTTGGAGAGGGATGAAAACGGGGTTATTTTATGTGTGTGTGTGTGTGTGTGCACTGCCCGCGTTAAGGTTCCGATCAATACTTTTATTAATACTATTCGGTTATTAGGTTTATGTAATTTATGTTATTGGTTGGGTATTAATCGGGGGCTTTAGGGATTAATTAAATTGATCAGCTGGCTGCATTCATTAGAGCGGAAGCTGTGTTATACTTTACGCAAAACCGATTTATGTGCGGTGGATTTTGGGTCGACTTTAATGCACACAAAACGAACCACATTTTCAAAATGATATTACTGTCTAAATAATTAACGTTTTAATGAGATAGACGAAATAACGTGATTAACTTCAAGTAAAATAAATAAATTTTTAATATACTGTAAAAACAGTTAATATATTCCTGCTGAAAGCAAAAGGAAAACACTCGAAACTCGAGATGAAGAAATCGAAAATTGCGTTCAGCGCTTAGAAAAAATGTAAAATATCACCCACGCGAGAAATTAGCTTCAAAATCTTAAAATTTAAATAAAATTCAAGCATTCGTGATAAATTGGAGAAAAACAGCTGGCTTATTCCTGCTGGAAGCAAAAGGGCAACGTTCGAAACTCGAGATGAAGAAATCGAAAATTGCATTCAGCGCTTAGAAAAAATGTAAAATATTACCCACGCGAGAAATTAGCTGCAAAATCTTCAAATTTAAATAAAATTCAAGCATTCGTGATAAACTGAAAAAAATAGTTGGCTTATTCCTGCTGTGAGCAAAAGGGCAACGTTCGAAACTTGAGATGAAGAAATTGAAAATTGCGTTCAGCGCTTAGAAAAAATGTAAAATATTACCCACGCGAGAAATTAGCTTCAAAATCTTCAAATTTAAACAAAATTCAAGCATTCGTGATAAATTGAAAAAAAAAACAGTTGGCTTATTCCTGCTGGGAGTAAGAGGGCAACGTTCGAAACTTGAGATGAAGAAATTGAAAATTGCGTTCAGCGCTTAGAAAAAATGTAAAATATTACCCACGCGAGAAATTGACTTCAAAATCTTCAAATTTAAACAAAATTCAAGCATTCGTGATAAATTGGAAAAAAACAGTTGGCTTATTCCTGCTGGAAGCAAAAGGGCAACGTTCAAAACTTGAGATGAAGAAATTGAAAATTGCGTTCAGCGCTTAGAAGAAATGTAAAATATTACCCACGCGAGAAATTAACTGCAAAATCTTCAAATTCAAACAAAATTCAAGCATTCGTGATAAACTGAAAAAAAATAGTAGGCTTATTCCTGCTGGGAGCAAAAGGGCAACGTTCGAAACTTGAGATGAAGAAATTGAAAATTGCGTTCAGCGCTTAGAAGAAATGTAAAATATTACCCACGCGAGAAATTAGCTGCAAAATCTTCAAATTTAAACAAAATTCAAGCATTCGTGATAAACTGAAAAAAAATAGTAGGCTTATTCCTGCTGGGAGCAAAAGGGCAACGTTCGAAACTTGAGATGAAGAAATTGAAAATTGCGTTCAGCGCTTAGAAGAAATGTAAAATATTACCCACGCGAGAAATTAGCTGCAAAATCTTCAAATTTAAATAAAATTCAAGCATTCGTGATAAATTGAAAAAAATAGTTAGCTTATTCCTGCTGGGAGTAAGAGGGCAACGTTCGAAACTTGAGATGAAGAAATTGAAAATTGCGTTCAGCGCTTAGAAAATATGTAAAATATTACCCACGCGAGAAATTAGCTGCAAAATCTTCAAATTTAAATAAAATTCAAGCATTCGTGATAAATTGAAAAAAACAGTTGGCTTATTCCTGCTAGGAGCAAAAGGGCAACGTTCGAAACTCGAGATGAAGAAATTGAAAATTGCGTTCAGCGCTTAGAAAATATGTAAAATATTACCCACGCGAGAATTTAATTCAATTAAAATTATTTTCAAAATACCATACAAACATTTGACATATTATTGCTCAAGACAGAAAAGCAATGCTCGAAGGTTAAACTGAAGAAATTAAAAATGTAATTCAATATTGTGAATTTCCAGTACAAATGATAGATATGTTGGGTAGAACAAATTTATATTGGATAAATATTTCATGCTGTAAATATTTTAAAGCAACGAACACACACAGTCTATTGAGTTTTATCAAAATAACCCAGTTTTCCATTAAACCCAAACACGACGCAATTTATATAAATATTAATCGACCCCCTCGTAGAGCCGGCATCTAATTTTTGCCGGCGTGACACGAAATAATGGCGGAGGAAATCGAAGTCGACGCTATTAAAAATCGCGCTATCTTTGAACACGTCAAAATATTATTAAATCCAATGTGTCACAGATACGCACACGGTAGTACTTAGAAATAGATATTTTAATCATTGCGTGTATTGATTTTTTTTAAGTTTTATTTTCAACGATATTTTCAAGATGGTCAAGACGGGCAGGATCCTTCACTTCAACCCGAACCAGGAAAACGATTTGACTACAAGGCTCAACACAAAATTGGAAACTAATAGTCTGGTGATTATACTAAATTTTGTTTTGCTACTGGTGAAAAATCACGGAAAATTCTTAATAGCACATTTTTTACTTTCTCCGTTAGGAAGTACGAGAAAGTATTGTGATCGTGATTTTTTTTCAAAATTTTTTTTTTTACGGAAATATCCGTTTTGTGGTCCCTAGATGCCATTTCAACAATTTCTGGAAAAAAAAATTGAGTCTGTGTGTGTGTGTATGTCTGTGTGCGCTGTATCTCAAAAATTAATAAAGCAATTGATATCAAACTTTAAACATACGTCTTATTTGATAATTCGAAGAACTGGAAAGCTTTTGGTAAAATTTCGTACACCGGAAGTGGGTGTTTACCTTAACAGTTTTTTGTTTTTTGCCAATATTTTCTTAAATATGAAAAATATAACAAAAACATTTAAACAAACATTGAAGAAAACAAAGAAGTAAACATCTTTTTCTTGAAAATATTTTTCATAAAATCATTGCTATTCGAGAAAAAAATTTATTAATTTTTTTTAAATTTTGGTTTATAATTATGAAACGATAATAGTTACAGTAAATTTATGTTAATAACGTAGAGAATACTAAAATAAACAACTTCTAAAGAATAAGTTTTTTTTGAAATCTCGTTAGTTCTTGAGTAAACCGAGTTTTTTAATTTGAAGTATAATTTTTCCATCTTTCATAGTTTTGACGTTTTAAACGTCAGTTTCATCCACTCGATGTACATTTAAAATATGATTTCAATTGAAAATAAACCATGAAAGTGTAAATATAAATGATGATACCATCGGAGAAAGTAACATGATGGCCACATCACCATTTTTTTTCTTTGCAGCCAATTCCCGAGATCGATCTGACTGAAAACATAAACTTCTACAACAATTCTCTGAGCCATGCGTCACTCTCCGGCTACGATCAATTCTATGCCTACACGAAGATATTTCCTCTGTTCGACCCGAGAAGGATGAGAGAAAACAGGCAGTACCAACCGGACGTTTGGGCTAAGATCAACGAACAGGTTAGAATTGGAAGGTCCTTACTTACCAAACAATTTTTCATGACTCAAACAGAACTTTTCGATTTGTTGAATTTGGTTCTCGTTTATTAAGTTGTTAAAATTGGTTGGTTTTGATTTGTAAAAAAAATGTTTTAACCCTCAACTGCCTTAAGAACCTGTTTTTGTAATTTTTTTTTGACGATTGAGTTCTGACCGTGAAATAAACTGTTTTAAGGGTGAAACGTTTTTTTTTTTATTTCTGATATTCAAAGGGTGTGGAATCAAGTTAATTTTAAGATAATAAACAACTTTCTGGAAGATTGCTGACTTATAAAAAATCATTACGTTTTTTTTTTTAAAGGGCCGAGAAAAATATAAGGAGTTACAATTAAGGGTTAGTTATTTTTGTGACAATAATTTAGATCATACCTAACAGTATAGTGGACTTCTTTTATGATTTATTACACTTTTGTTCCCCAAGACATTAACCACTGATCTTATGGTGCATGCGCCGGGAACTCAAAACTTCTGAAGAAGTGGAAAAACCATTCATATTATTTTTTCATGTGGTAGTGCGTATTTTTTAGATCAAGAATAAAAAAAAATTATCCGTTTCCATTTCGATGATATTCCGTTAAGCGTGGAACTCCATTCTTGATTTAAAAATAAATTCGAAAATTTTTCTTGACCATGTGTGGTTAAATTTAACAAAAACTAATAATGGGATATTTTTATGTTTTGACTGAATTATAAAGCAAAACCTATTTTGAGTAAATTTAGAAAGTTTCAAGTCTGTGGCAATTGTTTTTATATATTTTTTTTAAATCAAAGGAATGTGTGCAATTTCTGCATGACTATTCACTATGTTCTCGTGTTATTATATTGAAATCTAATGAAGGAATGTTTTTGGATTTTGACTGAATTATGAAGCAACATCTATTTTGAGTAAATTTGGAAAGTTTCAAGTCTGCGGCAATTGTTTTTATATTTTTTTTTCAAATCAAAGGAATGTGTGCAATTTCAGCATGACTATTCACTACGTTCTCGTGTTATTATCTTAAATTTTAATGAAGGGGTGTTTTTAGATTTTGACTGAATTATGAAGCAACATCTATTTTGTGTAAATTTGGAAAGTTTCAAGTCTGTGGCAATTGTTTTTATATTATTTTTTTCAAATCAAAGGAATGTGTGCAATTTCTGCATGACTATTCACTATGTTCACGTGTTATTATCTTGAAATCTAATGAAGGGGTGTTTTTAGATTTTGACTGAAATATAAAGCAACATCTATTTTGAGTAAATTTGGAAGGTTTCAAGTCTGCGGCAATTGTTTTTATATTTTTTTTTCAAATCAAAGGAATGTGTGCAATTTCTGCATGACTATTCACTATGTTCTCGTGTTATTATCTTGAAATCTAATGAAGGGGTGTTTTTGGATTTTGACTGAATTATGAAGCAACATCTATTTTGAGTAAATTTTGAAAGTTTCAAGTCTGCGGGAATTGTTTTTATATTTTTTTTTTCAAATCAAATTAATGTGTGCAATTTTAGCATGACTATTCACTATGTTCCCGTGTTATTATCTTGAAATCTAATGAAGGTGTGTTTTTAGATTTTGACTGAATTATGAAGCAACATCTATTTTGAGTAAATTTGGAAAGTTTCAAGTCTGTGGTAATTGTTTTTATATTTTTTTTTCAAATCAAAGGAATGTGTGCAATTTCTGCATGACTATTCACTATGTTTTCGTGTTATTATCTTGAAATCTAATAAAGGGTTGTTTTTAGATTTTGACTGAATTATGAAGCAACATCTATTTTGAGTAAATTTGGAAAGTTTCAAGTCTGTGGTAATTGTTTTTATATTTTTTTTTCAAATCAAAGGAATGTGTGCAATTTCAGCATGACTATTCACTATGTTCTCGTATTATTATCTTGAAATCTAATGAAGGGGTGTTTTTAGATTTTGACTGAATTATGAAGCAACATCTATTTTGAGTAAATTTGGAAAGTTTCAAGTCTGCGGCAATTGTTTTTATATTTTTTTTTCAAATCAAAGGAATGTGTGCAATTTCTGCATGACTATTCACTATGTTTTCGTGTTATTATCTTGAAATCTAATAAAGGGGTGTTTTTAGATTTTGACTGAATTATGAAGCAACATCTATTTTGAGTAAATTTGGAAAGTTTCAAGTCTGTGGTAATTGTTTTTATATTTTTTTTTCAAATCAAAGGAATGTGTGCAATTTCAGCATGACTATTCACTATGTTCTCGCGTCATTATCTTGAAATCTAATGAAGGGGTGTTTTTAGATTTTCACTGAACTATGAAGCAACACCTATTTTGAGTAAATTTGGAAAGTTTCAAGTCAGCGGCAATTGTTTTTATATTCTTTTTTTTCAAATCGAAGGAATGTGTGCAATTTCTGCATGACTATTCACTATGTTCACGTGTTATTATCTTGAAATCTAATGAAGGGGTGTTTTTAGATTTTGACTGAATTATGAAGCAACATCTATTTTGAGTAAATTTGGAAAGTTTCAAGTCTGCGGCAATTGTTTTTATATTTTTTTTTTCAAATCAAAGGAATGTGTGCAATTTCAGCATGACTATTCACTATGTTCTCGTGTTATTATCTTGAAATCTAATAAAGGGGTGTTTTTAGATTTTGACTGAATTATAAAGAAACATCTATTTTGAGTAAATTTGGAAAGTTTCAAGTCTGTGGCAATTGTTTTTATATTTCTTTTTTCAAATCAAAGGAATGTGTGCAATCTCTGCATGAAAATTCACTATGTTCTCGTGTTATTATCTTGAAATCTAATGAATGGGTGTTTTTAGATTTTGACTGAATTATGAAGCAACATCTATTTTGAGTAAATTTGGAAAGTTTCAAGTCTGCGGCAATTGTTTTTATATTTTTTTTTTCAAATCAAAGGAATGTGTGCAATTTCAGCATGACTATTCACTTTGTTCCCGTGTTATTATCTTGAAATCTAATGAAGGGGTGTTTTTAGATTTTGATTGAATTATGAAGCAACATCTATTTTGAGTAAATTTGGAAAGTTTCAAGTCTGCGGCAATTGTTTTTATATATTTTTTTTCAAATCAAAGGAATGTGTGCAATTTCTGCATGACTATTCACTTTGTTCCCGTGTTATTATCTTGAAATCTAATGAAGGGGTGTTTTTAGATTTTGACTGAATTATGAAGCAACATCTATTATGAGTAAATTTGGAAAGTTTCAAGTCCGTAACAATTGTTTTTATATTTTTTTTTTCAAATCAAAGGAATGTGTGCAATTTCAGCATGACTATTCACTATGTTCTCGTGTTATTATCTTGAAATCTAATGAAGGGGTGTTTTTAGATTTTGACTGAATTATGATGCAACATCTGTTATGAGTGAATTTGGAAAGTTTCAAGTCTGTGGCAATTGTTTTTATTTTTTTTTCAAATCAAATTAATGTGTTCAATTTCTGCATGACTATTCACTATGTTCTCGTGTTATTATCCTGAAATCTAATGAAGGGGTGTTTTTAGATTTTGACTGAATTATGAAGCAACATCTATTTTGAGTAAATTTGGAAAGTTTCAAGTCTGTGGTAATTGTTTTTATATTTCTTTTTCAAATCAAAGGAATGTGTGCAATTTCAGGACGATATTTCACGAACCTGTCATTTTTTTTACTATTGAAAAATCACAGATCGTTACTGTTACTAATAGGCGCATTTCACTGTTACTTAAAATCACTGCTACTTAAAATACCTGCTACTTAAAATCACTGCTACTTAAAATAACTGCTACTTACAATCACCGCTACTTAAAATCACTACTATTTAAACTGTGACTTAAACCGTGATTGCTCCCTAAAATCACAACTGTTACCTAAACAGTGATTGCTACTTAAACTGCATCTATTACTTAAAACGTGATTGGAAGAAACATTTATTTAAATTAAATTACTTGAAATCCGATTTTAACAAATGCTTTATTTTCGCCGAGTCCATAAATCGTTCTCGGCCTGGAAGACGAGCCGTTTTCCTCTGATAATGAAAACGTCCAATTACAGGGCTTCCGCGTAAATTTTCGTATAAGAATGACATTAAAATGCGCGCCTCGCCCCAGAAAAAGAAAAGAGGGACTCGTCGCTCCAAACTTTAATTTTCCGAGATCTGAGCTAGTGGGGAATTTGCGTTGCATCCTGTTTTGAACAGGTGATTCCTGGATTTCTGAAATGATATTTACTGCCGCGGTCGGGCAATACCGAATTGTATCAGGGGAACGACGGAAAATAACCTTGTTTCAGCGCCAACTGCGCGAGAACTAGTTATCTGTGTATCAATGCACAGCAATGAACTTCCGGTTGAGGGACGAAAATGTCGCCTCGATCAATAAATCATCAATAAAGCCTCTCGACCGGAAGTTTATTTCTGTGCATTGCTTCCGGTCTTGATACACAATTAACTACAGTCATAACTCATTAATTTTTCAGGAAAAAACCAAAGCCGTACCAGCCACGACGTCGATGAACTACGGGAAGAGATTGGTCTATGGTAGCATGAACGCTGGCTGGAATAGGAAGGACATCATCAAACAGTTCTATAAGAAGAAGGGAATGTACATAAATGAGACGCCGCTCAAGTACACCGAGTCTTCCAATCCTCATCAGCCGATATAAAATTGAAAAGTGTCCTCCTCGTAAATAAAGACCACCCACACACTTTATTCACCATCGATTTTGAATTAAAAGTGTATACTTTTAATATTTAAAAATTACACAGTCTGGCACACTTTGGATGAATGGATGAATGTGTATCGACATAAATCGCGCATAACTTCTACCAGAGGCGCTGCCGGGGGAAATTACCATCGTTTGATGTAATTTGTCACGAAATTGTGGATAAATTGATCGTATTCATAAAACCAATAGAAAATATAAGTACGTCATAAATTAGCAGACTTTTGAATTAAAGGGTTTTACTGATTTGTTTATGGTTCAATATTAACTCGATTTAATATTAAAGCTAATTACAGCTGTGATAAACTCCGAATGCAATTTTCATTTTTTTAATTTACATTTTCAATGCTGCCATTTTGTTTCAAGCTTTGATATGTCAATTGTTTCAGCGGTATGTCAAAAATAGGTTCATTCTGGGTGGATTTTGAAATTTTGAAGCCAATTCCAGCTGTGATAATTTTTTTAGAACTTTTCTAAACTCTGAATGCAATTTCAATTTTTTTTTATTTACGTTTTGAACGTTGCTATTTTGTTTTCAGCTCTGATATGTCAATTGTTTCAGCGATATGTCAAAAATCTGTTTATTCTGGGTGGATTTTGAAATTTTGAAGCCAATTCCAGCTGTGATACATTTTTTAGAATTTTTCTAAACTCTGAATGCAATTTTCAATTTTTTTAATTTACGTTTTGAATGTTGCCATTTTGTCTTCAGCTCTGACAAGTCAATTGTTTCAGTGGTATGTCAAAAATAGGTTCATTCTGGATGAATTTTGAAATTTTTGAGCTAATTCCAAAAGTGATAATTTTTTTACAATTTTTTTAAACTCCGAATGCAATTTTCATTTTTTTTTAATTTGCGTTTTGAATGTTGCCATTTTGTTTCTATCTTTGTTATGTCAATTGTTTTAGCAATTTGTCAAAAATAGGTTCATTCAGGGTGGATTTTGAAATTTTGAAGCTAATTCCAGCTGTGAACATTTTTTAAGAATTTTTCTAAACTCCGAGTGCAATTTTCATTTTTTTTAATTTACGTTTTCAATGTTGCCATTTTGTTTTCATCTCTGATATGTCAATTGTTTCAGCGGTATGTCAAAAATAGGTTCATTCTGGGTGGATTTTGAAATTTTGAACCCAATTCCAGCTGTGATAAATTTTTTAGAATTTTTCTAAACTCCGAATGCAATTTTCATTTTTTCTAATTTACGTTTTCAATGTTGCCATTTTGTTTTCAGCTCTGATACGTTAATTGTTTCAACGATGTGTCAAAAATAGGTTCATTCTGGGTGAATTTTGAAATTTTGAAGCCAATTCCGGCAGTGATAATTTTTTTAGAATTTTTCTAAACTCCCAATGCAATTTTCATTTTTTTTAAATTTACGTTTTTAATGTTGTCATTTTGTTTTCAGCTCTGATATATAAATTGTTGCAGCAATATGTCAAGCATCGGTTCATTCTGGGAAGATTTTGAAAATTTGAAGCCAATTCCAGCTGTGATAATTTTTTTAGAATTTTTTTAAACTACGAATGCAATTTTCATTTTTTTAAATTTACGTTTTGAATGCAGCCATTTTGTTTTCATCTCTGATATGTCAATTGTTTCAGCGATGTGTCAAAAATAGCTTAATTTTAGGTAGATTTTTTTAGCTGTGTTTTTTTTTTAGATTTATTTAAAATTCCGAATGCAATTTTCATTTTTTTAATTTATGTTTTGAATGTTGCCATTTTGGTTTCAGCTCTGATATGTCAACTGTTTCAGCAATATGTCAAAAATAGGTTCTTTCTGGGTGGATTTTGAAATTTTGAAGCTAATTCCAGCTGTGGTAAATTTTTTAGAATTTTTCTAAACTCTGAATGCAATTTTCAATTTTTTTAATTTACGTTTTCAATGTAACCATTTTGTTTCCAGCTGTGATATGTCAATTGTTTCAGCGGTATGTCAAAAATAGGTTCATTCTGAGTGAATTTTGAAATTTTGAAGTTAATTCCAGCGGAGATACATGTTTTAGAATTTTTCTAAACCCCGAATGCAATTTCAATTGTTTTTTAATTTACGTTTTGAATGTTGCCATTTTGTCTTCATCTCTGATATATCAATTGTTTCAGCGATATGTAAAAAATAGGTTCAAAGATTTTGAAATTTTGAAGCCAATTCCAGAGGAGATCAATTTTTTATAATTTTTTTAAACTCTGAATGCAATTTTATTTTTTTTTAATTTACGTTTTGAATGTTGCCACTTTGTTTTCATCTTTGATATGTCAATTGTTTCAGCGATATGTCACAAATAGGTTCATTCTGGGTAATTTTAAAATTTGGAAGCCAATTCCAGCGGTGATGAATTTTTTAGAATTTTTTTTAACTGCGACAGCAATTTTAATTTTTTTAATTTACGTTTTTAATGTTGCCATTTTGTTTTCAGCTCTGATATATACATTGTTACAGCAATATGTCAAACATCGGTTCATTCTGGGAAGATTTTGAAAATTTGAAGCCAATTCCAGCTGTGATAATTTTTTTAGAATTTTTCTAAACTCTGAATGCAATTTCAATTTTTTTAATTTACGTTTTGAATGTTGCCATTTTATTTCCGGCTGTGATATGTCAATTGTTTCAGCGATGTGTCAAAAATAGGTTAATTTTAGGTAGATTTTTTTAGCTGTGATATTTTTTTTAGATTTATTTAAAATTCCGAATGCAATTTTCATTTTTTTAATTTACGTTTTGAATGTTGCCATTTTGTTTTCAGCTCTGATATGTCAACTGTTTCAGCAATATGTCAAAAATAAGTTCTTTCTGAGTGGATTTTGAAATTTTGAAGCTAATTCCAGCTGTGATAAATTTTTTAGAATTTTTTTAAACTCTGCATGCAATTTTCAATTTTTTTAATTTATGTTTTCAATGTAACCATTTTGTTTCCAGCTGTGATATGTCAATTGTTTCAGCGGTATGTCAAAAATAGGTTCATTCTGGATGGATTTTGAAATTTTGAGGCTAATTTCAGCTGTGATACATTTTTTAGAATTTTTCTAAACTCTGAATGAAAATTCATTTTTTTAAATTTACGTGATTTAATTTTGAATGATGCCATTTTATTTTCAGCTCTGATATGTCAATTATTTCAGCGATATGTCAAAAATAAAAATAGGATCATTCTGGGTAATTTTGAAATTTGGAAGCCAATTCCAGCGGTGATGAATATTTTACAATTTTTCTAATCGCCGAATGTATTTTTCTTTTTTCTAAATAACAATTTTTCCTCTACAGCATTGACAATTTTGGAAATTCTTAACTTCCAGAAACTGTTTCAGTTTTGATATGCATTTAAAAATACCTCTCAAAATTTATAAAACAATTACGCAAAGATTTCCATTTTTGGGATTTTTTTAAAATTCATTATAAAATTTCAACGTTATTACAGAAAAAATTTAAAAAAATCTTTTGTTTTAGTGAGATTATCTACAAAACACAAACTGTTTTAGTTTGTAATTTGATTAAAAAATATCTTTCAAAATTTATAAAACAATTGTGCAAGGATTTACATTTTTTAGATTTTTTTTTAATTCATGATAAAATTTTAACGTTACTACAGAAAAAATTTAAAAAAATCTACAAATTTTGTTTTAGTGAGATTATCTACAAAACACAAACTGTTTTAGTTTGTAATTGGATTAAAAAGTATCTTTCAAAATTTACAAAAAATTTACGCAAAAATTTCCATTTTTTAGGATTTTTTTAAATTCATTATAAAATTTTAACGTTACTACAGAAAATTTAAAAAAAAATCATAACTTTTGTTTTAGTGAAATTATCTACAAAACACAAACTGTTTTAGTTTGTAATTGGATTAAAAAATATCTCTCAAAATTTATAAAACAATTACGCAAAAATTTCCATTTTTTAGGATTTTTTTAAATTCATTATAAAATTTTAACGTTACAACAGAAAATATTAAAAAAATCCATAACTTTTGTTTTAGTGCGATTATCTACAAAACACAAACTGTTTTAGTTTGTAATTGGATTAAAAAATATCTTTCAAAATTTATAAAACAATTACGCAAGGATTTACATTTTTTAGGATTTTTTTAAATTCATTACAAAATTTTAACGTTACTACAAAATTTAAAAAAAAATCATAACTTTTGTTTTAATGAGATTATCTACAAAACACAACCTGTTTTAGTTTGTAATTGTATTAAAAAAATATCTTTCAGAATTTATAAAATAATTACGTAAAAATTTCAATTTTTCGGAGTTTTTCAAATTCATGATAAAATTTTAACGTTACTACAAAAATAATTTAAAAAATCATAACTTTTGTTTTAGTGAGATTATCTAAAAAACAAAAACTGTTTTAGTTAAGAAAGATATACAGGGGTGAAGATAAGAAGTGACACAATGTATAACTGATTTTTTTTTTAATTTTTATTTTTTTTTTTATTTATGATTAATTACATTTGATTCGTCCATTATGTTTCGACAAAATCCACTATAAACAATTCAAATATTTAATTCCGGTTCCGCCGCATTAAGTATTATCTTTACTAATCACCCTTAACTTTAGATAAGATAAGAATTTTTATTAGTCTGTCGTTGCTTGTAAAACAATATTACAATAAATATTGCAAAAAAAAATTGCATAAATAATTCTTGTACCTACATAATTTATAACATCAATTTAGAAACAGTAAATTTGTTGTATATATTTGTACTGGCAGTGTTTCGTAAAAACCTGTAAAAGAAACAACATGCAAAATGTACATAAAAAAACAACTAGCCCAAGTAAGATTTAAAAGAAAAAAATTGTACAAGAGTGAAGCGGTCATGCAAAACGAAATCAAACAAAAGGAACAGACAGAAAAAAAAATGATTGGAGTTCTCTTTGTAAAGAGAGTTTTAGCACTCACCAAAGCTTGCGCCGCGGCTTGGTGCTGGAAATAACGAAGCAGACATTTAATTAAACAGCCATAACACACTAAAGACAGTCGGGATTGATGCCGGAATTATTTTCCAATTCCGGGATTAATCCGACACGGGGAACGCGCCCTACCGGTGATTCCCGAATCACCGGAAAGGCGACATTCGGAGAGAGAGAGAGACACGCGTGTGGTGGTTTCTCTTAATGGAGATAAGTGGAAGAAGATGAGAGTGAGAATGAGAATGAGTTGCGCACAAGAGAGGAACGTAGAGCATTCGTGTACAACATGCCTTTTTTGTAGGTTATTGCGATGTAAAGTGAAGTTAGGTACGTTTTTTTTTTACTTTCGTATTGTAATCGTGAAAAATTTTTCAAAATTTTTTTTTACGAAAATATTTGCTTCGAGTTCTCTAGAGGCGATTTCAACAATTTCTGGAACAAAAAATGTGTCTGTGTGTCTGTAGTGTGTCTGTGCGCTGTGTCTTAAAAACTAATACAGCAATTAACATTAAACTTGGAATGATAATCCGCACTGAAAAGCTTTTGGTAAAATTTTATGGGTATTTTGACAATAATTTCTCAAATATGCCAAATATTACAAAAACATTAAAACAATTATTCAAGGCAACTAAGAAACGAACATCTTTAGTTTGAATTTTTTTTCATATAATTATTTTAGAATTTTTTTTTTTTTTTGATTTTGGTTTATAATTATGAAACAATAATAGCTACAGCAAATTTATGTTAACAATAAATATAGAGAATGCCTTATTTTCGAAATATCTTTGGTTTTTGAGTAAACTGACAATTTGAATTTGAAGTACAATTTGTCATCTTTCATAATTTTGACGTTTTAAACGTCAGTTTCATCCTATCCTACAAAACGCTCGACCAACATTTAAAATATGATTTAAATAATAAGTAACTTATGTTGTAATATGGTGGCTAAAGTGAAGAATGAATAAATTAATTAATTAATTCATTAAAAATAATCCATGAAATTGTAAATGTAAATAACGATGGTACCATCAAATCGGAGAAAGTAACATAATGTCCACGTCACCATTTTTGTTTTGTTTTTGAGATATTAAGTTTTGTTTTCTATAGTTTATCTGAGGTTGATGCCAACGATTTGAATTTCTAAAAACAAAACACAATTTACTCTCAAAGTTCGAATAACATATATGTGTGTGTGTATAAATCCCTTTTATGCATAGAAAAGCTTTTACGGCCAACCGTAAGCTCCTCATCGATGTTTGGTAATCCCCGCTCGATACCTGACCCCAGGGTTTATATTTACTGGAGGGAAGTAACGGTGCTGTTTGTTGGGAAATTTCGAAGAAAAATCAGGGAATATAAACAGCCTCACTGTTGCTTCAATTTCAAATTTACCGCCTTAAAATACGGTTGGTACAACTTTTGTACGCTTCAGGTTGTTACTACAATTTAACTGTCTCAACTAATTGTCCAAAACGAGATGCTCGACGACCGAAAACGTCAAAATTGCACGTTTTCAAAGTCCGAAGATTCAAGATTTTTTTTAAGTTGTGCAACTGTCAAATGCTCTGATTTTGATGATTCAAATATCAAAATGTGGAAAATTTAGTGTGATTTTAAAACTGATGACAATTTTTTTTCATTAAATTAACACAAACTGCATAAATCGCACTTTTTTAAATTCGAAGATTTGTGATTTTGGTTTTTGAGGTGACACAGCTGCCAAACGCATTGTCAGATTTTGATAATTCAAACGTCAACGTGTGGAGAATTTAGTGTAATTTCAAAACAGGTTACAATGTTTTGCGTAAAATTAACGCAAACTGCAAAAATTGCACTTTTTTGAAATTTGAAGATTTAAAAATTGTGATTTTGGTTTTTGAAGTGACACAGCTGCCAAACGCATTATCCGATTTTGATGATTCGGACGTCAACGTGTGGAGAATTTATTGTTATTTTAAAACCGATTATATTTTTTTGCGTGAAATTAACACAAACTGCAAAAACCGCACTTTTATGAAGTTCGAAAATTTCAAAATAGTGATTTTGGTTTTTGAAATTATACAGCTGCCAAACGCATTGTCCGATTTTGATAATTTAAACGTCAACGTGTGGAGAATTTAGTGTAATTTTAAAACTGATTATATTTTTTTGCGCGAAATTAATACAAACTGCAAAAATCGCATTTTTTAAGTTCGAAGATTTAAAAATTGTGAATTTGGTTTTTGAAGTGGCACAGCTGTCAAACGCAGGGTCCGATTTTGAAAATTCGAACGTCAACGTGTGGAGAATTTAGTGTATTTTTAAAACCGATTCCAATTTTTTCCATGAAATCAACACAAACTACAAAAATCGCACTTTTTTAAAGTTCCAAGATTTAAAAATTGCGATTTTGGTTTTTGAAGTAACACAGCTGTCAAACGCATGATCCGATTTTGATTATGCGAACGTCAATATGTGCAGAATTTAGTGTAATTTTAAACCTAACTACAACTTTTTTGCGTGAAATTAGCACAAACTACAAAAATTCGAAGATCTCAAAATAGTGATTTTGGTTCTTGAAGTAACACAGCTGTCAAACGCAAGGTCCGATTTTGATAATGCGAACGTCAACGTATGGAGAATTTAGTGTAATTCTAAAATTGCTTACAATTTTTTTTACGTGAGATTAACACAATCTGCAAAAATCGCACTTTTTTGAAGTTCGAAAATTTAAAAATTGTGACTTTGGTATTTGAAGTGACACAGCTGCCAAACGCATTGTCCAATTTTGATTATTTGAACGTCAATATGTGGAGAATTTAGTGTTATTTTAAAACTGGTTACAATTTTTTGCGTAAAATTAACAAAAACCGCAAAAATCGCATTTTTTAAATTCGAAGATTTAAAAATTGTGATTTTGGTTTTTGAAGTGACACAGCTGCCAAACGCATTGTCCGATTTTGGTGATTCCAACGTCAACGTGTGAAGAATTTAGTGTTAATTAAAACTGATTAGATTTTTTTGCGTGAAATCAACACAAACTACAAAAATCGCACTTTTTTTAAGTTCCAAGATTTAAAACTTGTGATTTTGGTTTTTGAAGTAACACAGCTGTCAAACGCATTGTCCGATTTTGATGATTCGAATGTTAACATGTGAACAATTTAGTGTAATTTTAAAACTGATTGCGTGAAATCAATACAAACCGCAAAATCGCACTTTTTTAAAGTTCCAAGATTTAAAAATTGTGATTTTGGTTTTTGAAGTGACGCAGCTGTCAAACGCAGTGTCCGATTTTGATTATGCGAACGTCAAAGTGTGTAGAATTTAGTGTAATTTTAAAACTGATTGCGTGAAATCAATACAAACTGCAAAAATCGCACTTTATTTGAAGTTCGAATATTCCAAAATAGTGATTTTGGTTTTTGAAGTAACACAACTGTCAAACGCAAGGTCCGATTTTGATAATTCGAACGTCAATATGTGGAGAATTTATTGTTATTTTAAAACCGGTTACATTTTTATTGCGTGAAATTAACAAAATCAGCAAAAATCGCACTTTTTTGAAGTTCGAAGATTTCATAATTGTGATTTTGGTTTTCGAAGTGGCACAGCTGCCAAACGCATTGTCCGATTTTGATGGTTCAAACTTCAACATGTAGAGAATTTAGTTTAATTTTAAAAGTGGTTACAATTTTTTGACGTGAAATTAACACAAACTGCAAAAATCGTACTTTTTTGAAGTTTGAATATTCAAAAATTGTGATTTTGGTTTTTGAAGTGACACAGCTGCCAAACGCATGGTCCGATTTTGATAATTCAAACGTCAACGTGTGGAGAATTTAGTGTAATTTTAAAACTGATTATAACTTTTTGCGTGAAGTGAACACAAACTGCAAAAATCGCATTTTTTTTTAAGTTCGAAGATCAAAATCGTGATTTTGGTTTTTGAAGTAACACAGCTGCCAAACGCATTCTCCGATTTTGATGATTCGAACTTCAACATTGTAATTTTAAAACTGGTTACAATTTTTTTACGTAAAATTAACGCAAACTGCAAAAATTGCACTTTTTTTGAAGTTCGAAAATTTCTAAATGTGATTTTGGTTTTTGAGTGACACTGCTGCCAAACGCATTGTCCGATTTTGATGATTCGAACATCAACGTGTAGAATTTTTTTTATTTTAAAACGGATTACAATTTTTTTACGTAAAATTAACACAAACTGGAAAAATCGCACTTTTTTGAAGTTTGAAGATTCAAAAATTGTGATTTTGGTTTTTGAAGTGGCACAGCTGCCAAACGCATTGTCCGATTTTGATGATTGAAACGTCAACGTGTGGAGAATTTAGTGTAATTTTAAAACTGGTTGCAATTTTTTGTTTAAAATTAACACAAACTGCAAAAATCGATTTTTTTTTAAGTTCGAAGATTTAAAAATTGTGATTTTGGTTTTTGAAGTGGCACAGCTGCCAAACTCATGATCCGATTTTGATGGTTCTAACTTCAACATGTGGAGAATTTATTTTAATTTTAAAACTGATTAAATTTTTTTTACATGAAATTAACACAAACTGCAAAAAACGCACTTTTTTAAAGTTCGAAGATTTAAAAATTGTGATTTTGGTTTTTGAAGTAACACAGCTGCCAAACGCATTGTCTAATTTTGATGATTTTAACATCAACGTGTGGAGAATTTTGTGTAACTTTAAAACTGGTTTTATTTTTTTACGTGAAATTAACACAAACCGCAAAAATCGCACTTTTTTGAAGTTTGAAGATTTCAAAATGGTGATTTTGGTTTTTGAAGTGGCACAGCTGCCAAACGCATTGTCCGATTTTGATAATTCGAACTTCAACATGTGGAGAATTTAGTGTAATTTTAAAACTAATTACAATTTTTTGAGTGAAATTAACACAAACCGCAAATATCGCACTTTTTTGAAGTTTGAAGATTTCAAAATTGTGATTTTGGTTTTTGAAGTGGCACAGCTGTCAAACGCATTGTCCGATTTTGATGATTCAACCGTCAAAATGAGGAGAATTTGGTGTAATTTTAAAACTGGTTACATTTTTTTGCGTGAAATTAACACAAACCGCAAAAATCGCATTTTTTAAGTTCGAAAATTTCAAAATAGTGATTTTGGTTTTTGAAGTGACACAGCTGCCAAACGCATTCTCCAATTTTGATGATTCGAACTTCAACATGTGGAGAATTCAGTGTAATTTTAAAACTGATTGCAATTTGTTACGTGAAATTAACACAAACCACAAAAATCGCACTTTTTTGAAGTTTGAAGATTTGAAAATTGTGATTTTGGTTTTTGAAGTGGCACAGCTGTCAAACGCATTGTCCGATTTTGATGATTCGAACGTCAACTTGTGAAGAATTTAATGTAATTTTAAAACTGATTGCAATTATTTTGCGTGAAATTAACACAAATTGCAAAAATCGCATTTTTTAAGATTTCTGCAGGTGATTTGTACAAATCATCATTCGATTGATCCGCGTAAAGAAGTTGATGGCTTCGGGGTGGTGTGTATACGGGATAAGGGATAAGGGTAATTCGTTGCGTCAATTCCAGCCGGCGCAAAAGGGATATTCTCCCAGTGCGTCGTAAAGGTCAACCGGCATGAATATTTATATCTGTAGACCACAACTAGGTCATACAACATACAACTCCGACAACTAAGCGTGTGTGTAACATTGCCACATTTGATGTGTTATTAAAGTATCGAGCTATTTGTTCGTGTGTGTGTGTGTGTGTTCGATCGATGCCGACAATCAAGTGCCGAAAGGTTATTGAAAGGAAAATAAGTCACTTTCATGACTACGACTTCGTAAACATGCTTCGTAAACGTCCCTCACCTTACACGAAGATAACGTGTTTAATTACTAAATAAATAAAACATACTTCTACTTAGTTACTTAATAAATAAACAGTGTGATATTAACTAAGTAAAAGTGTGTTTTATTTAATTAAAAATGTATCACGAAGTAAGTGCCGCCAACCTCAATCAGTTGTTCAATTACTAAATTTTCAGTGTTATATCGTGGAAGTCACAAAATTGGCTGTGAGATAAATAAGGGATGTCGCGTATTATTACGTCATGAGACTATCTATTTTGAATTATTGAAAATGTATTTTTTTTCAATGGCGAACAAAAAGTTAAAAATTAATATGAAACGTAGGGATAAAATTCTTCAAAAATTCAATTCACTTCACAAGATGTCGATCTTTCAAAATAATTTTGGTTTTTAAATGTGCAGTAATTTTCAGTCGAGTTACGAATTTTTTAAAATTTATTTTTAACATTCGAGTGTAAAAAATTAAAAATTAATATGAAACGCAAGAATAAAATTCTTCAAAAATTCAGTTTACTTTACAATACGTCGATCTTTCAAAATAATTTTGGCTTTTGAATGTGCAGCAATTTTCAGTCGAGTTGCGAATTTTTGGAATTTTTTTTTAATATTCGAGTGTAAAAAATAAAAATTAATATGAAACGCAGGAATAAAATTCTTCAAAAATTCAGTTCAGATCAGATTTAAAAATATGAATTAATCTCAGAAATGGCCAACTCAGAAAAAAAATTCTGTGGCTCACACCTTATTGAATCAACAACATTTTTTTTACTTTCTCCGTTTTAAATACGAGAAAGTATTGCGATCGTGAAAATAAATAAATTTGGGGAAACCTCACTTGTTGAGAAAGCATTAAATAAATGTAATAAAACATTAGGCTATATTTTGTTTTATTAAAAAAAAATTATCGTGAAAATTTTTCAATTTTTTTTTACGGAAATATCCGTCTGTACAGGCGATTTCAACGATTTCTGGAAAAAAACAAATTTATGTCTGTGTGTCTGTGTTTGCTGTATCTCAAAAACTAATAACGCAATTAACATGAAACTCTGAACTATTATTTGACAATCTGAAGAACTCCTTTCCAGCCCCAGTCTTATTCATTTTTTCGAGTTCACACCACTGTTGATCTGTCTCTTTAATGTTTGCCAATAAAATCCAAACTGCTTGATTATAAAGCCTGCTGTGCCATTTTTATTTTCAAGTCAAAAATTTTGAATTCGAATAGTTGAGTAATTCATGTCAACAAGTTAGGAAGCTTTAGATAGCAGTTACAACATTGAGGTCAAGTGCAACACATCAATTTCAGCCATTACTATTTAGCCCTCTTCGCACGTCATAATAAAACAGTTTTGGGTCAAGGCTGCCCAATTTGAATTACACCGGCGCATCGGGCGCAATAAATACGTAAGTGGGAGCCAATCAATTCATCATGGATATTAATAAAGACATGTGCGATCGTTCGCTACATTAATTAATGGAAAATATTGTGCATCGCGGGGGTAACACGAATGCATAAAAGTTTACGGCCAATTCATCCCGCAACGACCCCCGGAGTATTGATTTTTCAGGCACCGCGCGCTCAGCCCGGCCCGGCTCCTCCACCATTTCTACA
Source organism: Ocypus olens (assembly GCA_910593695.2). Classification (NCBI taxonomy): domain Eukaryota; kingdom Metazoa; phylum Arthropoda; class Insecta; order Coleoptera; family Staphylinidae; genus Ocypus; species Ocypus olens. The sequence goes on along the minus strand of OU343060.1, from coordinate 8,302,837 downwards.
ATTCCCGAAACAGGAAACAAAATATGTGTGTGTCTGTGTGTGTGTGCGGGCTCGACATCCGGTGTAGCGGATCGCGCGAATGTATGGGATATTATACTTTTTTCCTGGATTGTTATTAGGAGATACGGCGTATTGTAGTTTTCGTTTTTTTTGTGAGGGGTTTTTCGAAACTTGTTTTCCGGCTGCTATTTATCAATTGCTTGTATGCGTTTATTTATTTTTATTTCATTTTATAACTATTATCTTGTATATTGGCCCAATAGCGTACGTAATTTAACGTTTATACTCTCATCTGTAGAAAGAGCGTAGTAACTACAAAACATTGAATAAAATCATTTTGTTCCAGTAAAGCTCGAAAAAGCAGTAACAGTTTCTGACTTAATTTATAAATTAGACAGGATACTTTTATATGTTTTTTTTAACAGTAAACTGATAAAGGAAACCAGAGAATCCAATAATACCCATATCACAATTTTCAATTCTTTGCAGTTACTGCATTCTTCCTAAACACAGCAGTTGTCTTTTATCTTCGAAGAATTTTAACGTGTTTAATACATCGATTTTAAGTTTTACCTCTTTAACAGTTTTTTATGTCTTTTTTAAAATGTTTAAATACATAATTACTGTTTTGAAAGCTACAACCTATAATTTTGCTTTGTTATACAGGGAGGAAAATTTAACTGCAACAAATTCAGTATTTATGAAATGAGAAGTTCCAGAAAAAAATCCTCGGACACGTCGATTTTTGTTTTTAATTCCGCATTTTTTAGCGTCTTTAAAAATGTATCAATACTGACAAGTTGTCGGTTGATGTAGAGATAACGAAATATTAAATAAAAATTTACAATTAAAACGTAATTTTAACGATGGTGGCATTATCCTTTAATACGCTCAAAATATTTCCCAGCGCCTATGATGACAGATTAATAAATTGCGGGAATTTAATCGGATTAATTGACACTTCCTGGTTTTAATGTAAAAAAAAACGCGTTAGTGTCATATTTCCGGCAGAAAATATCAATGGAGCGTATTTTTAGCGCAGGAATAAATAACGACCTAAATCGATTTTAAAATTGAAAGAATAATTCACGTTTCGATTAATCTTACACCGAACATGTTCTACGCGCAATGTTATTGCCAATTTTGTCAAAATAATTGATTTTTCAGACTTTGATCGGCCGTAGCGGCCAAACTAAAACTCCAAATTGAACGCGGTTTGCAAATCTGAGCTCCTCGTACGTCAATTAGTCGGATTAGAGATTTTCGATTTTTGACAAAAACACGAAAAAAAGACATTAGTCAACCCCTTGGAAATTTGTTAAAAAATGCAACTTTCTTAATAATCATCGTAGACTATTGAATTTAACTTTTTTTTTATCAGAAAGACGAGAGAAATTGACTGCCGTTAAAAAATTTCAGCTAACTTCAATGGCAAAAAAAATACTCAGTCACAGTGAACATTTTTGAAAATTTACGAAAATAATTGATTTTTCAGACTTTGATCGGCCGTAGCGGCCAAACGAAAACTCCAAATTGAAGGCGGTTTGCAAATCTGAGCTCCTCGTACGTCAATTAGTCGGATTAGAGATTTTTAATTTTTGATGAAAACACGAAAAAAAGACATGAGTAAACCCCTTGGAAATTTGTTAAAAAATGCAACTTTCTTAATAATCATCGTAGACTATTGAATTTAACTTTTTTTTCATCAGAAAGACGAGAGAAATTGATTGCCGTTAAAAAATTTCAGCTATCTTGCATAGCAAAAAAAATAGTCAGTCACAGTGAACATTTTAGAAAATTTACGAAAATAATTGATTTTTCAGACTTTGATCGGCCGTAGCGGCCAAACGAAAACTCCAAATTGAACGCGGTTTGCAAATCTGAGCTCCTCGTACGTCAATTAGTCGGATTCGAGATTTTTAATTTTTCATGAAAACACGAAAAAAAGACATAAGTAAACCCCTTGGAAATTTGTTAAAAAATGCAACTTTCTTAATAATCATCGTAGACTATTGAATTTAACTTTTTTTTCATCAGAAAGACGAGAGAAATTGATTGCCGTTAAAAAATTTCAGCTAACTTCAATGGCAAACAAATTAGTCAGTCACTGTGAACATTTTTGAAAATTTACGAAAATAATTCATTTTTCAGACTTTGATCGGCCGTAACGGCCAAACGAAAACTCCAAATTGAAGGCGGTTTGCAAATCTGAGCTCCTCGTACGTCAATTAGTCGGATTAGAGATTTTTAATTTTTGATGAAAACACGAAAAAAAGACATGAGTAAACCCCTTGGAAATTTGTTAAAAAATGCAACTTTCTTAATAATCATCGTAGACTATTGAATTTAACTTTTTTTTCATCAGAAAGACGAGAGAAATTGATTGCCGTTAAAAAATTTCAGCTATCTTGCATAGCAAAAAAAATAGTCAGTCACAGTGAACATTTTAGAAAATTTACGAAAATAATTGATTTTTCAGACTTTGATCGGCCGTAGCGGCCAAACGAAAACTCCAAATTGAACGCGGTTTGCAAATCTGAGCTCCTCGTACGTCAATTAGTCGGATTCGAGATTTTTAATTTTTCATGAAAACACGAAAAAAAGACATAAGTAAACCCCTTGGAAATTTGTTAAAAAATGCAACTTTCTTAATAATCATCGTAGACTATTGAATTTAACTTTTTTTTCATCAGAAAGACGAGAGAAATTGATTGCCGTTAAAAAATTTCAGCTAACTTCAATGGCAAACAAATTAGTCAGTCACTGTGAACATTTTTGAAAATTTACGAAAATAATTCATTTTTCAGACTTTGATCGGCCGTAACGGCCAAACGAAAACTCCAAATTGAACGCTGTTTGCAAATCTGAGCTCCTCGTACGTCAATTAGTCGGATTGGAGATTTTCAATTTTTGACAAAAACACGAAAAAAAGACATGAGTAAACCCCTTGGAAATTTGTTAAAAAATGCAACTTTCTTAATAATCATCGTAGACTATTGAATTTAACTTTTTTTCATCAGAAAGATGAGAGAAATTGATTGCCGTTAAAAAAATTCAGCTAACTTCAATAGCAAAAAAATTAGTCAGTCACAGTGGACATTTTAGAAAATTTACGAAAATTATTGATTTTTCAGACTTTGATCGGCCGTAGCGGCCAAACAAAAACTCCAAATTGAACGCAGTTTGCAAATCTGAGCTCCTCGTACGTCAATTAGTCAGATTAGAGATTTTCAATTTTTGACAAAAACACGAAAAAAAGACATGAGTAAACCCCTTGGAAATTTGTTAAAAAATGCAACTTTCTTAATAATCATCGTAGAATATTGAATTTAACTTTTTTTTCATCAGAAAGACGAGAGAAATTGATTGCCGTTAAGAAATTTCATCTAACTTCAATTGAAAAAAAAATAGTCAGTCACAGTGAACATTTTTGAAAATTTACGAAAATAATTGATTTTTCAGACTTTGATCGGCCGTAGCGGCCAAACGAAAACTCCAAATTGAACGCGGTTTGCAAATCTGAGCTCCTCGTACGTCAATTAGTCGGATCAGAGATTTTTAATTTTTGATGAAAACACGAAAAAAAGACATGAGTAAAGCCCTTGGAAATTTGTTAAAAAATGCAACTTTCTTAATAATCATCGTAGACTATTGAATTTAACTTTTTTTTCGTCAGAAAGACGAGAGAAATTGATTGCCGTTAAAAAAATTCCGCTAACTTCGATGGCAAAAAAAATTAGTCAGTCACAGTGAACATTTTAGAAAATTTACGAAAATAATTGATTTTTCAGACTTTGATCGGCCGTAGCGGCCAAACGAAAACTCCAAATTGAACGCGGTTTGCAAATCTGAGCTCCTCGTACGCCAATTAGTCGGATTAGAGATTTTTATTTTTTGATGAAAACACGAAAAAAAGACATGAGTAAACCCCTTGGAAATTTGTTAAAAAATGCAACTTTCTTAATAATCATCGTAGACTATTGAATTTAACTTTTTTTCATCAGAAAGACGAGAGAAATTGATTGCCGTTAAAAAATTTCAGCTAACTTCAATGGCAAAAAAATTAGTCAGTTACAGTGAACATTTTAGAAAATTTGCAAAAATAATTGATTTTTCAGACTTTGATCGGCCGTAGCGGCGAAACGAAATCTCCAAATTGAACGCGGTTTGCAAATCTGAGCTCCTCGTACGTCAATTAGTCGGATTAGAGATTTTTAATTTTTGATGAAAACACGAAAAAAAGACATGAGTAAAGCCCTTGGAAATTTGTTAAAAAATGCAACTTTCTTAAAAATCATCGTAGACCATTGAATTTAACTTTTTTTCATCAGAAAGACGAGAGAAATTGATTTCCGTTAAAAAATTTCAGCTATCTTCAATAGCAAAAAAATTAGCCAGTCACCATGAGCATTGACGTGTTAAAGTAACCTTCACGGATGGCCCAAACAAGAAGGTATTTACGTCTACTGAAGAAAATATTAAATTAGGGGTACCGCAGGGATCAATCCTAGGACCAATTCTTTTCATCATATTCGTAAATGACCTTGCAAGCTACGTACCAATTAACATTTTTATGTACGCAGACGATACATCCACAATTGTTAGCAACTCCTCAAGCAAGAATTTAGAAATTGACTGCAATATTATAATACATAAATTAGTAGACTGGTTTATTCAAAACAAATTAGTTGTCAACCCGGATAAAACTGTTTATATGCGATTCTACAATAGGCAATGTAAGCAAGACTTAAATTTAAATTTAAAATTAGGTTCAACGCCACTACGCACAGGTGAAACAATTAAATTTTTGGGTATAAACATTGATCAACATCTTGACTGGCACATCCACTGTCAAAGTTTAGTTCAAATGCTCTATAAGTCGTGCTATCAAATCCGAGTGCTAAGATCGATCCTAACAACTTAAAACATTTTATTTTGCTACCGTTCAATCACGACTGGTATATGGAATATGTTTCTGGGGCAACTCAAGCTCATTCCAATCCATTTTTATTGCACAAAAAAGAATAATCCGATGTATGACATATATTACACCCAGAAATTCATGCAAACCGCATTTCAAAACTATGAATATATTACCTCTACCATGCCTGTTTATATTTGAACTTTGTATACACATATACAAAAACCGCACTAGTTTCACTAAAATTAACGACATACATGCTTATTCAACAAGGCAAAAGGATAACCTTTATATACAGCATCGTCGATTAAAATTATCTTGCAACTCCCCAGAAATACTAGGCCCTACAGTATTTAATAAATTACCTGATAATATAAAAATGTTATCAACTTTATACTTGTTTAAAAGAGCTCTTCGAAAATATTTATCTGAAAATGTATACTATAGTTTAGGCGATTATCTATGTAATTAGTTTTAGTTAAATAATTAATATTAATTTTCTTTGACGTGTCTAAAATGTAATTACAAACACTGTAATCATTCAATGACAATAAATACTTATTATTATTATTATTATTATTATTATTAAAAATTGGCAGTAGTGTGGTGGATGCGCCGGGCTTTCGACTGCAGGAAGTTAAGGAACCAGTTGCTGTCTAGCCACGAACAGTGTTATTTTAGAATATAATATATTGTTCAAGTGTTAATTGGTATTTATTTAAGCGTGCTTCTAGTTTAGTTATGTGAGTAATTATTTCCGTAATATTACGCTTGCGTTGGTTACCTTTTGTTCCTGATTTAATGGTTGCGACCACACTCCCACGCAACTAATTATAATAATGCTTTATTGTCAGTATTTCACTCGTCATACATCAAAATGCTAGTTTGCTATACATAAATACAGTACATGTGCCATACAAGGAATTTTGTTTTAAATAATGATTAATAATTAAGCGTTACAATAATATATTTGCTATGCCTTATTAATTAAGGCTTGTTAACATTCTAAAAGAAGTGTCTCCAAATGATGTGTCCTATCGCACAAGTTACCTCTTCGTATGAATCGAATTTAAAATATTTAAATTTAATCCGTTGGACACGAATTTACTAATAAATGTGTCTCTCTGTTATTATCCGTTGGACAAGGATTTACTAATACGTGTGTCTCTACATTACAGAACCCAACTGTCACCTCTACGACCAATTTATTATCCGTTGGACATGAATTTAATAATAAATGTGTGTCTCTGTTATTATCCGTTGGACAAGGATTTACTAATACGAGTGTCTCTACATTACAGAACCCAACTGTCACCTCTAGAACCAATTTATTATCCGTTGGACACGAATTTTATAATAAATGTGTCTCTCTGTTATTATCCGTTGGACAAGGATTTACTAACACGTGTGTCTCTACATTACAGAACCCAACTGTCACCTTTACGACCAATTTATTATCCGTTGGACATGAATTTAATAATAAATGTGTCTCTCTGTTATTATCCGTTGGACAAGGATTTACTAATACGTGTGTCTCTACATTACAGAACCCAACTGTCACCTCTACGACCAATTTATTATCCGTTGGACATGAATTTAATAATAAATGTGTGTCTCTGTTATTATCCGTTGGACAAGGATTTACTAATACGTGTGTCTCTACATTACAGAACCCAACTGTCACTTCTACGACCAATTTATTATCCGTTGGACACGAATTTAATAATAAATGTGTCTCTCTGTTATTATCCGTTGGACAAGGATTTACTAATACGTGTGTCTCTACATTACAGAACCCAACTGTCACCTTTACGACCAATTTATTATCCGTTGGACACGAATTTAATAATAAATATGTCTCTCTGTTATTATCCGTTGGACAAGGATTTACTAATACGTGTGTCTCTACATTACAGAACCCAACTGTCACCTTTACGACCAATTTATTATCCGTTGGACATGAATTTAATAATAAATGTGTCTCTCTGTTATTATCCGTTGGACATGGATTTATTAATACATGTGTCTCTACATTACAAAACCCAACTGTCTCCTCTACAACCAATTTATATTCCGTTGGGCACGGTTTTACTAATAAATGTGTCTCTCTGTTATTATCCGTTGGACATGGATTTATTAATACGTGTGTCTACATTACAGAACCCAACTGTCACCTCTAGAATCAATTTATTATCCGTTGGACACGAATTTATTAATAAATATGTCTCTCTGTTATTATCCGTTGGACACGGATTTACTAATAAATGTGTTCGTAAATCTACAAAATTAATTCTTAGACGCAAAAAATTTTGGCTGATGCCACGCGAAATATTGGATCATACAATAGAAATTTGCATGTTATACACGAGCGGTGGATTTCACAAACATTTATTTAAGCTAGGTTTTTCGTAAGCCGGTATTATATTTTCAGCTGTGCAAACCTTCTCTATGTGCCATTGTCTGTCACTGTCAGTCACCAAATACATTTTTGAATTTGTTACTGAAATGGAGCCCCGAGAAGATGATTTAAGGTAAAAATACATCGAAAGAGAAACAAATGTGTTAATAAACATTGTGACAGTTCAAATATTAATTAAAATATGCGTAATGTAATCGCAGAACCTAACCTCAAATTATGCATTCCGTTTACACTGCCGAAAATATAATACCAGTGTTATGTCAATTTAAGCCAGAGTTATATTTATTACCATCTATAGTCGGCTTTAAATAAATAGTGTGAGAAATTGTTTTAACTAGAATAATTCAATGTATTATGCTAATTAAAAACCTTAAGACGGTTCTAGAGTTTAACAAACTCGATACTGACAAATAAACCGAGCGCAAGAAATATAAAATCCATCCGCGTCTATAAATATTTGCCGAATTAGCAGCGGCGGCTCTCAATTATTCGCCCTGCCGGAGGAGGATTGCGGGGGCAGAGAGGGAGAGAAAGAGAGAGAGAGAGAGAGAGAGAGACGGGCCCTTATGTAATTACGCCGAAGGAGAGGCGGCTGCGAGCGAACTGACGACGACGCCGCCGCCGCCGCCTGCCGACGCCCTGCAGGCCCCCCTCCCTCCCCCGCTGAATCATTACCGGGAGGCTGTGGGATTTCCCACACTGCGTTACGTAATAAAATTATCCGCCCTCCTATTAAAGGGTGGGATGCATTAAGGGGCACTAAAACAATGAAATATTCAGCGGGAACGATTTTGACGATCTATTGTTGATGGAGTACTTTGCGAGAGGTTGAAAGATTGAAATTTTTTTAAATTATAAATATGTAATATATTAATTTATTACTACAAAATGTTGAGCTTCTCTACCGTAGTACAGAATAGCCATTTGTACTGTAATCAGTAGTTGGCCTTGGAATTTTATTTTTTTTAATTGATGGGCTAAATTAAAGGTCGCTGGATGTCAAAAATCAGCTGTAGCTCGTGACCGAATATTAAGTTCAAATTTTTTATACAAAAAATGAACGGAAATATCCGTTTTGAGGTACGTAGAGGAAATTACACAACTGTCTGTGTCTGTGTCTGTGTCTGTGTCTGTGTCTGTGTCTGTGTCTGTGTCTGTGTCTGTGTCTGTGTCTGTGTCTGTGTCTGTGTCTGTGTCTGTGTCTGTGTCTGTGTCTGTGTCTGTGTCTGTGTCTGTGTCTGTGTCTGTGTCTGTGTCTGTGTCTGTGTCTGTGTCTGTGTCTGTGTCTGTGTCTGTGTCTGTGTCTGTGTCTGTGTCTGTGTCTGTGTCTGTGTCTGTGTCTGTGTCTGTGTCTGTGTCTGTGTCCGTATCTGTGTCTGTGTCTGTGTCTTATTTAAGGACCATTTTAAGGTCTTTTTCAGGGCGTTTTTTCGGGAAATTTTTTCAAAACTATTTTTTAGCACTTTTTATCTTTAATATCACAACGTACGACCGTCAAAAATCGAGGAGGCTATTTTCGAACATATTTGTAGGTTATGTAAAAAAAATAGTTGACAGCACTATTTCTGAAAATAGGCATAATAATTCCAGAAATATTATGTTGGCTGTCTGGAATTCTCCAGAGCAGTGCGTGTGTGTTTTTTTTTTCATTTTTATATCTTCTTTTTTTGAGATTACTTGTTTTAAAAATAGTGTAAATGTCAAGAATGTATAAATAGCTTCACGGAATCGCGTTACGAAGCGGAGCCATCAATCGTCATTACGGAGACTCCAGGCAGCCAACAAAATTTTTCTTCAATTATTATCCCTATTTTCAGAAGTAGTGCTGCCAACTATTTTCGACTTTTTAGCAGTTGACAGATGACCATAGCTTTCTCGATTTTAGACGGCAGTCCCGTATAATACATAAGTACCGCCTTTTAAATGAAAAAAAAAATCAGGACTATTTTTCAGAACTATTCAACAGAACTATTTTGCAGTAGTGCTGCCAAATATTTTCGACTTTTTAACACCTGACAGATAACTATAGCTTTCTCGATTTTTGACGGCAGTCCCGCATAATACATAAGTACGGCCTTTTATATGAAAAAAAAATCAGGACTATTTTTACAACATCTTTATCTAAACTTTTCAACAGAACTATTTTGCTGTAGCGCTGCCAACTATTTTCGACTTTTTAGCAGCTGACAGATGACCATAGCTTTCTCGATTTTTGACGGCAGTCCCGCATAATACATAAATATCGCCTTTTATATGAAAAAAAAATTCAGGACTATTTTTGTAACATCTTTTTCAGAACTTTTCAACAGAACTATTTTGCGGTAGTGCTGCCAACTATTTTCGACTTTTTAGCAGCTAACAGATGACCATAGCTTCCTCGATTTTTGACGGCAGTCCCGCATAATACACAAGTACCGCCTTTTATATGAAAAAAAATTCAGGACTATTTTTGCAACATCTTTTTCAGGACTTTTCATCAGGACTATTTTGCAGTAGTGCTGCCAACTATTTTCGACTTTTTGGCAGCTGACAGATGACCATAGCTTTCTCGATTTTTAACGGCAGTCCCGCATAATACATAAGTACCGCCTTTTATATGAAAAAAATTTCAGGACTATTTTTGCAACATCTTTTTCAGAACTTTTCAACAGAACTATTTTGCAGTAGCGCTGCCAACTATTTTCGACTTTTTAGCAGCTGACAGATGACCATAGCTTTCTCGATTTTTAACGGCAGTCCCGCATAATACATAAGTGCCGCCTTTTATATGAAAAAAAAATTCAGGGCTATTTTTACAACATATTTTTCAGAACTTTTCAACAGAACTACTTTGCAGGGATGCTGCCAACTGTTTTCTACTTTTTAGCAGCTGACAGATGACCATAGCTTTCTCGATTTTTGACGGCAGTCCCGCATAATACATAAGTACCGCCTTTTACATGAATAACATTTTCAGGACTATTTTTGCAACATCTTTTTCAGATTTTTCAACAGAACTATTTTGCAGTACTGCTGCCAACTATTTTCGACTTTTTAGCAGCTGACAGATGACCATAGCTTTCTCGATTTTTGACGGTAGTCCCGCACAATACAAAAGTACCGCCTTTTATATGAAAAAAAAATTCAGGACTATTTTTGCAACATCTTTTTTAGAACTTTTCAACAGAACTATTTTGCAGTAGCACTGCCAACTATTTTCGACTTTTTAGCAATTGACAGATGACCATAGCTTTCTCGATTTTTGATGGTAGTCCGGCATACATAAGTACCCCCTCTTTTAAATATTTTTTTCAGGACTGTTTTTAGAAATTCTTTTTCAGTTCTTTTCATCAGAACTATTTTGCAGTAGTGCTGCCAACTATTTTCGATTTTTAAGCAGCTGACAGATGACCACAGATTTCTCGATTTTTGATGGTAGTCCGGCATACATAACTACCGCCCTTTTTTAAATATTTTTTTCAGGATTATTTTTGGAACTTCTTTTTAAGGAAGAACTATTTTGCAAGACTTTTTGAATGACTCCTTTTTCATGACTTTTTGAGGACTCCTTTTTCAGGACTTTTTGAGGACTCCTTTTTCATGACTTTTTGAGGACTCCTCTTTCAGGACTTTTTGAAGGACTCCTTTTCCAGGACTTTTTGAGGACTCCTTTTTCAGGACTTTTTGAGGACTTCTTTTTCAGGACTTTTTGAAGGACTCCTTTTGCAGGACCTTTTTTCAGAACTTTTATTAAGACTTTTTTATCAAGACTTTTCTGTGGGGACTTTTTTCAACCTGTTTTTCTACACTTTTTTTGTCAGGATATTTTTTCAGACTTCTTTTTTCAAGACTTTATATCAGGATTTTTTTGTTAAAGACTTTTTCAGTGCATTTACATAGCAACTTTTATAAATTGTAAAATATATTTTTAATAATTGGTCGTTGATGGGGAATAACAGTAAATACCAATTTCACGTTGCGAATTTATAAAACTTCGTTTTTAAGGTGTTTCTTTAAAAAAAATCCCGCTTCGATTACACACCCAATTACTTTTATTTATCTTCCCCGAAATAATTACCGGCCTCACCCCTCGAACCCCCTTATCGATTCCGGCCTCACGGGAAATTTTGATGAATCAGTGTTTGGTCCCGGAACGCCGCCCCCCTTTCGCCATTATTCCTCCGGCCGACAACGCCGGCATTTCGCAGGGCGCAATAAAATCGGTCCCTTCCTCCGAGAAACGTCCCTTCCATCCGTCCATAAGCATTTCACCGCCGCAGGCGTAAATTTTTCACATAGTCGCAACCGTTATCCAACGGCCTGTCTTCTTATCCTTATCTATCGTTATCCTCACGTAATATCACCTAACATTCACGAAATATTTCTACAAAATACCATCGCACAGAACACAGAAGGGCCATAGGGTGTGGTTTGTACATTATTTAGGTATAATGGACTTTTCCATTCATAAAATTGATTTTTCTATTGGATATTTATGCTCTAAAATTGTCATTAAGGGCATTAAGACAAATTCATTCTGACGCCCAATAAAATGTGAGAGCGGTTTCATTATCCAACAGATTTCAGCCAATGAAATGACAACGATTTTACTTTCTCAACAGTTTAGTGGTTTCTGAAAAAACCTGCAATAAAATTGAGGAAAACAATTACGTGTGTGAAATGTGATTAGAAATTTATTCATAAATTTAAATAAAGTGATACTGTTCTTATTCGCAGAATAAGTAGATCAGTGACGGCTCGCGGGGTAACTCATGTTACGACCGAGGTAGCAGAGGTAGTAATAGATATATCATTTTGGCTGAGTGATAGGCGATAGGCGGTATTGGCTGATGGTGTACCTCAAGGGTCAATCCTAGGACCCTTGCTGTTGGTTCTTTCGATAAATGATCATCCCTTGCAAGCAACCCCCCCCCCTACACAATGAGATAAATGACGGTCCCATCTGTATCGCCACCTCGGCCAATAATAATAATAATAATAATAATATTTATTTGTGCCACTACCATATAGGTTTACAATAGTGGTACAATATTGGTTACAATATACACTAATATAGATTAATTACAGAAGTTTCAACATCTCGATATTTACGTTTCAATTCCAGTAATTGCATCAGTATAACACTTTCCGATTCAATCAGAACGGCACGGCTTCCCTCTCGCTCGCTCGCTCCGAAACGAGAAAAAAAACGTCCTGCCGACGGATCATAATTAAAAGTATCAATCTCGTGCGCCATTGCGGCAATAACATTTCAGGAAACGGCGGAAATAACGAACGCCGTTAGCCGCGCGCCTAGAATGAAAGATGAAACCGAAATAAGGTTGACCCATTTTCTTTCTTCCTTTTCTTCCTCCCGGTTCCATTGAGCCGCAATTAATCAATCCTTGAGGAGGGAAACTTGGCACAGACAACTTTATCCCATATTTATGTGTGTGTGTGTGTCCAGGCTGACGTCATTGTGTTTACATAGTTTCGAATTTTCTCTTTCTTATTAAAGCGTTTACGACTCGTTCTTTTCCTGCGCAAATATTAAAGGGCAACGCATGAGGACGGGAATACGATGTTTATTTTTTGCCTTTCGCATTCCGGGTATTGGATTGTGTGTCATTACCGTTTTTATGGGAGGGTAATATTTTCAGAAAATTCTTATAAATTTTATTACCGCCATATTCGCGACGACAACAAATATTCTAGTAAGAGCGTATTTGTGACGATACAAATATTATAATAAGATCGAACGTATGAAGTAATTGAAAATTCCCGGCGCAGCCACCACAACTTCGCACACAATCCTTTCGAGTGAAAAAAAAATTATAAGGGCACTGCAACACTCTTGAAACTTTCCAAATTTACTCAAAATACACTAATTTTGATAATTCTGGAAAAAACTCAAAATACTCCATAACGGGTTTTCAAGATAATCGACCGAGAATGCCGCTTAAGATTTTTCCATGTTACACACAATCCTTCCGAGTGAAAAAAAATATATAAGAGCAACTGCAACACTCTTTAAATTTTCCAAATTCACTCAAAATACACTGATTTTGATAATCCTGCAAAAAACTCAAAATACCCCATAACGGGTTTTCAAGATAATCGACCGAGAATGCCGCTTAAGATTTTTCCAAGTTACACACAAACCTTCCAAGTGAAAAAAAATATATAAAGGCAACTGCAACACTCTTGAAACTTTCCAAATTTACTCAAAATACACTAATTTTGATAATTCTGCAAAAAACTTAAAATACCCCATAACGGGTTTTAAAGATAATCGACCGAGAATGCCGCTTCAGATTTTTCCAAGTTGCACACAAACCTTCTGAGTGAAAAAAAAATATAAAGACAACTGCAACACTCTTGAAACTTTCCATACTTACTCAAAATACACTAATTTTGATAATTCTGCAAAAAACTCAAAATACCCCATCACTGGTTTTCAAGATAATCGACCGAGAACGCCGCTTAAGATTTTTCCAAGTTACACACACTCCTTCCGAGTGAAAAAAATATATAAAGGCAACTGCAACACTCTTGAAACTTTCCAAATTTACTCAAAATACATTAATTTTGATAATTCTGCAAAAAACTCAAAATACCCCATAACGGGTTTTAAAGATAATCGACCGAGAATGCCGCTTCAGATTTTTCCAAGTTGCACACAAACCTTCTGAGTGAAAAAAAATATAAAGACAACTGCAACACTCTTGAAACTTTCCAAACTTACTCAAAATACACTAATTTTGATAATTCTGCAAAAAACTCAAAATACCCCATCACTGGTTTTCAAGATAATCGACCGAGAACGCCGCTTAAGATTTTTCCAAGTTACACACACTCCTTCCGAGTGAAAAAAATATATAAAGGCAACTGCAACACTCTTGAAACTTTCCAAATTTACTCAAAATACATTAATTTTGATAATTCTGCAAAAAACTTAAAATACCCCATAACGGGTTTTAAAGATAATCGACCGAGAATGCCGCTTCAGATTTTTCCAAGTTACACACACTCCTTCCGAGTGAAAAAAATATATAAAGGCAACTGCAACACTCTTGAAACTTTCCAAATTTACTCAAAATACATTAATTTTGATAATTCTGCAAAAAACTCAAAATACCCCATCACGGGTTTTCAAGATAATCGACCGAGAATGCCGCTTAAGATTTTTCCAAGTTACACACAAACCTTCCAAGTGAAAAAAAATATATAAAGGCAACTGCAACACTCTTGAAACTTTCCAAATTTACTCAAAATACACTAATTTTGATAATTCTGCAAAAAACTTAAAATACCCCATAACGGGTTTTAAAGATAATCGACCGAGAATGCCGCTTCAGATTTTTCCAAGTTGCACACAAACCTTCTGAGTGAAAAAAAATATAAAGACAACTGCAACACTCTTGAAACTTTCCAAACTTACTCAAAATACACTAATTTTGATAATTCTGCAAAAAACTCAAAATACCCCATCACTGGTTTTCAAGATAATCGACCGAGAACGCCGCTTAAGATTTTTCCAAGTTACACACACTCCTTCCGAGTGAAAAAAAATATAAAGGCAGCTGCAACACTCTTGAAACTTTCCAAATTTACTCAAAATACATTAATTTTGATAATTCTGCAAAAATCTCAAAATACCCCATAACGGGTTTTCAAGATAATCGACCGAGAATGCCGCTAAAGATTTTTCCAAGTTACACACAAACCTTCCAAGTGAAAAAAAAATATAAAGGCAACTGCAACACTGTTGAGACTTTCCAAATTTACTCAAAATACACTAATTTTGATAATTCTGCAAAAACCTCAAAATACCCCATCACTGGTTTTCAAGATAATCGACCGAGAATGCCGCTTAAGATTTTTCCAAGTTACACACAATCCTTCCGAGTGAAAATAAAATATAAGGGCAACTGCAATACTCTTGAAACTTTCCAAATTCACTCAAAATACACTAATTTTGATAATTCTGCAAAAAACTTAAAATATCCCATAACGGGTTTTCAAGATAATCGACCGAGAATGCCGCTTAAGATTTTTCCAAGTAACACACAATACTTCCGAGTGAAAAAAAAAATATAAAGGCCACTGCTACACTCTTAAAACTTTCCAAATTTCCTCAAAATGCACTAATTTTAATAATTCTGCAAAAAACTCAAAATACCCCGTCAATGGTTTTTAAGATAATCGACTGAGAATGCCGCTTAAGATTTTTCCAAATTACACATAATCTTTCCGAGTGAAAAAAATATATAAGGACAACTGCAACACTCTTGAAACTTTCCAAATTTACTCAAAATACACTAATTTTGATAATTCTGCAAAAAACTTAAAATACCCCATAACGGGTTTTCAAGATAATCGACCGAGAATGCCGCTTAAGATTTTTCCAAGTAACACACAATACTTCCGAGTGAAAAAAAAAATATAAAGGCCACTGCTACACTCTTAAAACTTTCCAAATTTCCTCAAAATGCACTAATTTTAATAATTCTGCAAAAAACTCAAAATACCCCGTCAATGGTTTTTAAGATAATCGACTGAGAATACCGCTTAAGCTTTTATATAATTGATAAATAACTCATTATAGCGAAAAATTTAGTGACATTAGTTTTGGGAACTAAAAAGCTACTTAAAAATGAAATAAACAAAACAGGTCCGTATTTAAAAAAAATAAGTTGATGTGAGTATCTAAATAACGAAACGTCGTACTTGAAAAATAAAATTATTTTCTGGAAGAGCCTACGAAAGTGTCTTAAGAAAGTGCTCCGGATTTCTCAAAACAACCAGTATAGAAGACGTAAAAAAATTAAAACCAAAATTTCGTTTTTTTTTTTATTATCTCCAGAATTAATCGGAAAATTTTAAATTTCTTTTTAATAAATTATTCAGCATTAAAATGAGCAAGTTTTCCTCCATTTAACCAACTCTTCATCTCTTATAGTTATCGAGTGGATAGCGTAGACTTTGAGTTCCCGGCGCTTCCGCCATAAGTTAAATTCATAAATAACTCCTGTAGAGAACGATTTCGTGACAAGTGTGGCACATCATTAGTTTTGGAAGGTAAGAAGCTACTCAAAAATTAAATAAAAAATCCAGGTCCGTATTTAAAAAAAATAAGTTGATGTGGGTATCATAATGAACGAAACGTCGTATTTGAAAAATAAAATTATTTTCTGGAAGAGCTTACAAAAGTGGTCTTGGTTTTTCAAAATAACCAGTAATAAAGTCGTAAAAAAATTAAAACCAAAATTTCGGTTTTTATCGAATATCTCCGGATGTAGTCGGAATATTTTAAATTTCTTTTTAACAAATTATTCTGCATTAAAATGCGCAACTTTGTCTACATTTAACCAACTCTCTATCTCTAATAATCACCGAGATAGTAATGCAAATGCATCGAATTTGTAATTTGTAATCTGGGTGATTATTTTGGAATCTAGCGAAAGGGTGGCTTCCAATTTTTACAGGATTGTTGAGTAGAATGAATTTTGAGTAAATTGGAACATTTTGAAGTTTGGAGCAATTGTTTTTGTATTTTTTACTGCTCGAGAAAAGCGCAACGCCATGTGACTTTGCAAGCTCTGTTTCGGGGTTATTATTTTGGGATCTAGCAAAGGGGTGGCTTTCAATTTTTACAGGGTTGTTTAGTAGAATGCATTTTGAGTAAATTGGAACATTTTGAAGTTCGTAGCAATTGTGTTTGTATTTTTTACTGCTCGGGAAAAACAGAACGTCAGGTGACTAACCAAACTCTGTTTCCGGGTGATTATTTTGGAATTCAGCGAAGAGGTGGCTATAGATTTTTTACAGGATTGTTGAGTAGAATGAATTTTGAGTAAATTTGAAAATTTTGAAGTTAGGAGCAATTGTTTTTGTATTTTTTACCGCTCGAGGAAAATACAACGTCAGGTAACTACACAATTTCTGTTTCCGGGTGAATATTTTGGAATCTAACGAAGGGGTGGCTTCCGATTTTTACAGTATTGTTGAGTAGAATGAATTTTGAGTAAATTTGGAAATTTTGAAGTTTGGAGCAATTGTTTTTGTATTTTTTACTGCTCGAGAAAAGCGCAACGCCATGTCACTTTGCAAGCTCTGTTTCGGGATGATTATTTTGGAATCTAGCGAAGGGGTGGCTTCCAATTTTTACAGGGTTGTTTAGTAGAATGAATTTTGAGTAAATTGGAACATTTTAAAGTTAGGAGCAATTATTTTTGTATTTTTTAACACTCGGTAAAAATACGTCAGGTGAAATGGTATTGAATGAATTTAACTAACTTAAAAAATTAACTCATAGTTACGCGAATATTTATTCGTAATATTAAATACCACTTAAATATTGCAAAAAAAAGTTGAGCATAGAACTCCAAATGAATTTTTTTTAACAACATGTGTAAACAATGCAAAAATCAGACATAAAAAGTTTAAGTTTTATTGTTTGAATTAAACAGGATGGTAGAAAAATGTAATTCTATTATTATTATTATTATAATTTTTATAATATTTTGGCACAATAAACATTATTATTATTATTATTAAATGAAATTTTTCATTATTTTAAGTTTATTTCCAAGAAATAAATATTTTAAAATATGGAAGATGCGCCGGGCAAGGGGTAGCGGGAAACTTCTTGCCGATAATTACTATTTATAAAAAAATCTAAAAAAATTAATTTACCGACTGCAAAAACGTGAAGACCTCATAACTAATTAACATTAATTCAAATTGAAAAATTCGCTATATTTATTTCTCTCACACTCTCATCGACACAACTCGTATGGAATTGTAGGAGTAAGCATTTTGCTGTGTTGCGGAATTTCGGGCACCGAAAGTGTATGCAAATGATATGCGATAAAAAAAATGTCTATCTGCAATTGTTTTCCTTCTTGCTTTCCTGAAATAGGTCAGATCATATCGAAAATCCAATATACCGCAAGGTGCCGAAATGACACGTCGAGTTTTTACGTTCTGTTTTGTTGGGGAGGGGAAAAGGTCAGTAAACTTTAATAACGCTACATGAAATATTTTACGGCCATGTATTATTATATTTTTCTGCGTATGCTTGTTATTTGTTTTTATTACTTCGGCCATGTTTTGGATTTTTGCTGGGTTAATATGATGAGAACGAAATGCGATATGCAATATGAGTATGGATTTAAAAAAAAAACTGAAACGAAATCCTTATTTTTTGCAGTTACATTATTGTACCGGGTGACTGTAAGTAGGCATCAAAGAAATTGACAGTAGTGTGACGTAAGACAAGGGCGCACGGGCGCAGTGTCATATAACTAATTAAGAAAGGAATTATCTAAAACTGAGGTTAGATTCATAATACAAAACGTCACTTATTTTAACGGAACTGTATTAAGACCAAATTGTGAGCACATTAAATTATTAATTTTCAAAGTGACATTTATTATTATCTCCTTTTTTGTAACTACACCAATGAACAAAAAATAAGCATTTTTTTTAAATCATTGCCAACTTTATAAACACCAATGAACAAAAATTAAAGCAAATAAGTATTTTTTTTTTTCTAAATCATTGCCAACTCTAAAAAAAGTTTCGTGAGGAAGGTTTTATCGCACGAGTCCAAGTTTAGAACTGCCGCTTGCGGATAAAGACACTTCCTTGTTAAATTAATATAATACCTCAAAATCCTTCAGAATTGTAATTTACATTTTTTTACATCACAAAATTTTGGGATAATTTTATATGATCAGAGAGTTACAATATAGCCGCGACATACTTTGTGAATTGAAAAATAATAACTTTACACTCTGATTATATGAAATTATCCCAGGATCTTTTTACGAAATCAATTTCGAATGTATTTTGAGAAATTTTAAAAAGTTTTTTCTATGTTGTACAAGTCTGATCACATAAAATTATTTCAAAATCCAGTAAAGAATTGAATGAAGCTTTTCGCGAAAGCAGTTTGGATGTATTTTAAGTAATTTTACAAAGTTTTAAATCGATGCATTTGTTTTTTTTTTAGGGCTGGAGCTTTTCTTCGAAGATATCCGATTTCGAAGGTGCGAAAATTACTGTTACTTAAAATCACTGCTACTAAAAATAACTGCTACTTAATATTAGTGCTACTTAAAACCACTGTTACTTAAAATCGTTGCTACTTAAAATCACTGCTACTTAATATCACTGCTACTTAAAATTACTGTTACTTAAAATCGTTGCTACTTAAAATCACTGCTACTTTAAATCACTGACAAACTGTGAATGCTACTTAAACCGTGACTGTTACTTAAAACATAATTGTAGTACAAGGCAGCATTTCTAAATGTTATTTAATATTCACTACTTTATTCTCCCATTTTTGCAGGATATTGTATTTAAATTTTGAATAAATATTTAATAAGAAAGACAAATATTTATAAAATGCCATGGTATATCATATAAAATGAAATAAATTACAACTTATGTACTAACAATTATTAATTAATTAATTGAGATTTTATAAAAACGAAAAAATTAGCTTGCCCATCATGGAATTGAATCACAAACTCGCTGTGATCAAAAGTGATGAGTCACAATAAAAAAAATTAAAAAAATAAAAATTCATATCTCCATTAAAAACTATGGCATTTACAAAAACCAAATTGATTTTGAATAACCGATACTTCGATATTTTTTTATGGAATTTTGTCTGCGCGTTTTATATTTTTTCTGCGGTGTTTTTATTAGTGCTCAAAAAAATAAAACTAAAATTTTCAAAAATCCATATCTCCATTAAAAATTGTTGAATTTACAAAAACCAAATTAATTTTGGATAAGCGATTCTTCGACCATTGAGGATATTGTTTTAAGGAATTTTTTTTATGCGTTTTATATTTTTTCTGCGATGTTTTCATTCAAGTGCTCAAAAAATTAAAACGAAAATCTTCAAAAATCCATATATTTATTGAAAATCGTTGAATTTACAAAAACTAAATTGATTTTGAATCAGCTATACTTCGGCCATTAAGGATGATTTTTTATGGAATTTTGTCTGCGCGTTTTATATTTTTTCTGAGGTTTTTTATTAAAGTGCTCAAAAAAATAAAATAAAAATTTTCAAAAATCCATATCTCTATTGAAAATTGTTGAATTTACAAAAACCAAATTATTTTTGAATAAGCGATTCTTTGACCAATGAGGATTTTGTTTTAGGGAATTTTTTCTATGCGTTTTATATTTTTTTCTGCGATGTTTTCATTCAAGTGCTCAAAAAATTAAAACGAAAATCTTCAAAAATTCATATTTCTATTGAAAATTGTTGAATTTACAAAAACCAAATTGATTTTGAATCAGCTATACTTCGACCACTGGGCATGATTTTTTATGGAATTTTGTCTGCGCGTTTTATATTTTTTCTGAGGTTTTTTATTAAAGTGCTCAAAAAAATAAAACTTAAAATTTTCAAAAATTCATATCTCCATTAAAAATTGTTGAATTTACAAAAACCAAATTAATTTTGAATAAGCGATTCTTCGACCATTAAGGATATTGGTTTAATGATTTTTTTCTACGCGTTTTATATTTTTTTTTCTCTTTATCTCGAATTTTTAACTGAATCAAGGATAGTTGTATGTTTATTTGGTATAGCAATAATATAGCCAAAATATTACCTTCAGTCACAGGTATAATTTCAAAAGGAATAACAGGTGGACACATATTAGCAGAATCATATCAAAAACATTTTTGAGAAACCATTAACAATTTCAGAAGGTGTTACGACGTTTACTGACCGTGATCGTAGTCACAGTTTAAAATCACTGATATTGGGAAGTAGCAGTCACAAGTAGCAACGTGTTTTAAAAGTAGCAGTTTTGCCCATCTCTAGTATTTAAAAAAAAATTAAATTATTTTCTGGAAAAGCTTACAAAAGTGCCTTAAGAAAGTGCTCTTGGTGCTAATTCTGGTAAAAATCTCTTGTTTCCAGATGCCTATGAAAATTAGATATTTTTTTCTAAGCAACCCTATTAGTCTCTACAATATATCTAAATATAAATTTTTACCACCTGCCGCTAAATAAAGCTAAAAATATGTGCAAACTGCTTTGTGCCTTAATGGCACGTTATGCAGCAAGGGGTTAAGATGAGTATTTTTTGACGTCTTTAGAAACCAACAGAAACTCTCAATTTCGGCCATGTTGCAATACGGAAAATCTAGACACCGATAAAAAAAAACCAGCGCGCGAAGTAACGAGGAAAATAAACAACGCCGTTTTCACCACTCGCCATATTCTTTCTCTGCGTGTGTGCGCCCAAAAAAATTAAGTGAGACTCGCCAGTGGATTCAAGGTCATAGAAGGAATTTTCTACTAAGTGGATTCAAGATCATAGATATCAATATGGCCCGCTGTGCTTCAAGGATAATTTAAAGCTAAGTACTTTTTTCGCGTCGTGTTTAGTTCCGTTTTGACGTGTGTAGCTTACACAAACAACATGTGCGAAATAAATAGATTCGGTACGATTGAGAACTACTTACACAATAAATGTAATAAAGAAAGACGTCTTTATTATTACATTTACTTAATGCGTCTGCAAAGTGAGGTTCTTTTAAGTTTCATACACAGTATGTGACGTTTTTCACTTCCTGTTCTGTTTTGACCAAAAGCATTTGTTATCTTACATTTTGACTCTAATGAATGTGTGTTAAAATTCCCCACAACCAGTTTAACCGTTCACGAGTTTTGTATCCACAAACGAACAAAATTAACTCAAGCGACTAAAACGTACAGAAACGTTTAATTTTTCGGGGTGAAGTACGGTCTATTTACCTAAAACTAAAGGTGCATAAGGTGACACCTTGTGACATAGGAGGAGGTCAAAATTTAATGAAAAACCTGTGACAACATTTTCGGAAGCCGCACAAAAATTGATAATCATATCTGGAGCAGAGTTCCTGCCTATTGACCTCGTGGTCACGGGTTCAAACTCCGTGCGATAAGACGAAAATCGGTTGAATTATTGAAACCAATCAAATCTGACTGATATAATTTTGCATGAGATTACTTTAAAATCATTAAAATTTTACCATCAGCAAACCGAAAAAATCAATCCACTTCACTTCCACCACTGACCCAATTCCACGATTGAGCCATTTCGGAGACGCGCCGAAAATTCCTCAGAAAACGGAAAAGTACACACTCCCCGATCTGCGCCATTAATTAAGCGATAATCTAACCCCCGAAAAGAAACCATTAATCATTAAACAGCCGGTGGTGTTATAAAGTATCGATCGCGTTGAGAAGAAATAAAAAAAAATACACTTTCCGTTTGCTTATATACTTATATATAAAATTGTTTTTGGCATGTTTCGTAAATGAGCTCCATCTTGATGCAGAATGCAAAAATGTCTTAAAATAAGGGTAGCCCTTATCTCGGGGATTAATTTGTGCAGCACGTAGTGGTGAATTGGAGTGGGTACGCATTGACATTTCGATGGGGCTTGTTTGGGCAAGGGTAAGGGTGAAGTAGCGCATAATCCTAGGGTGCAGATCGGATCGTCTTCTCGTTTTTTGAGAGTAACCTATACGTAGGGCATGCATTGATCTTTGGATGTGTTAAAGGAAAGAAGAGATACGTACCATTGGCATGAGTTCGTCGGTGTCGCGTACGCGGGTGACCCCAATTTTGTAGATAATCTTTTTGACCCAGCGCTCCATGGGTTGGTTAAATTTCATGAAACCGACGTACGTTACATAGAACATGAACATAATGAACGCCTCAAACCAATGAATGCGGTTGTCTCTGAAGAAGTAGATGAGCGCTAAAAGACTGGCCGAATAGAAGACGCAGTCTCTGAACAGGGGCCACCACGTCAAGGTAAGCACAGTTCTGGAGAAGAGCGCGCACATGCCGATCACAAACAAGATGTGAAAGACGCCCGAGCCGACGATGGTGCCGATGCCCACGTCGTCGAAAGAAACGAACACCCCGATGACGCTGGTGAAGAAAGCGGCAGCGGAGCCCCCGGCGGCCATGAAGGTGGCCCCGGCCACATCGGCTTGGATATCCAGCTTCTCGATGATGACGTAGAGGGAAGGTACGAAGAACTCGTCGCAGACAATCGCCAGGGCGACGAACATGTACATGACCGCCAGGATGTGCAGCACGATGGCGCCCTGCTGACGCTGCTGCATTGTGAAGAAGTCTGTCGGGAAGAGGGGGTCCTTCGAGTGGAAATCTTGGAGCGTTTCATTGCTGATGTCGTAGAATTCGTTTTCGTCGTACGGATCGGCCGCACAGCCCACCAGAAGGACGAATAGCGCGGCGTAGTGGGTCATAGAGAACATTGTCACAGCGAGGCCGGACGCGAACTAACTAGTGATGAGTCAAAATTTTAATAACACTCTTCGGGAGCAGTATTTTGCGGTAAAGCGACGTTGCATCAACAGAATTAAATTGTTATCGTTGGCCCTCTACAATTAGCACCATTAATTAATTATAATTTAACGTTACAGCAGAGAGAACATTACAGTAATAAAATATTACAGTTGATCATCTGCCTGATGAAGCCACTGTGTGGCGAAACATTTGTCGCAGTGTTCGACATTAAAATTTGTGAACATTTTCAAACACACGTGTTTTACTGACCACATAAATATTACAGTAAAAAATGACGCAAAGTTTTGAGAATAACATATATTTGTGATGACTTGATTGCCATTGTTGAATGTGTCCTTGAATTCTATCTGTATAAACAGGAAATTCGTAAAAAAATGTAAAACTGGCTCGTTGAAATAAGCGTTTAAATAGTTCATGGTCACGCAAACAAATTACTGTATGTTAAAATTGGTCTAAATCAAGAAACGCTTGTCTAGTGTATGGAATAAATTCAGCAAAACCGACATAAAATATTTTTGGAAAAAACAGGTCGATTTTCTTTGATGAAAATACACATTTTTACATAAAAAATCAATTTTCAGTCGTCATTTGTTTTTGAGTTATGACGTTATCCATTTTGTTTTTAAATTGCAACCCCCTATTTTTGTTCGTTTTTAAAAACTAACCCAGAAAAAAACGTCTGCCGTGATAGTTAAAATAAATAATGCAACCTCGTAGGGAGAGAAATGATTACTTCCCGCCCTAGGGAGAGAAATGATTACTTCCCGCCCTAGGGAGAGAAATGATATTTCTCTCAAGATTTCGACAGCTGAGAACTCGAATTTCATAACAATGTTATTCAAAAATTCATTAAATTAGAAGATGGGTGTTGCGGGTACAGGCGAGCGCTTGTTCCGGTTATACCGCGAATCCCAGCCCGGCCAAAAGATTTTTCGGGGATCGAGAAGTATTCGGTCGGGTCCATGGTTGTTGTATACGTCTGACATTATTCATTTATTTATTTGTTCATTTATTCATCCCAAAATTAAAAATACAAAATAAATACTCGATGTGACTGAATGGCTCATGCCAAAGTCAAAAAAAAAAAATTAAATTAGATAAAACTGAACCATCTCGGTATTTTTTTTATATAAAACCCCTCCATGAAGATAAAGTACCGTAATGTACGCACAATAACAGGTTTAGTGTTGGCCCGAAGCAAATGAATAGTCCAAAATATCCATTAGGGCCTAACGAATTATTCAAATAAACCGATTAACCGATTAGTGTTTGTGTGTAGCTACCCACGACCCCGCAAGATTGCATTAGAATAATTCCCATACCCTCGGCATCGATCCGCCCCAAATACACACACACACTAGCGTACACACACCCCAACAAAAATGGTGATGGAAAAATTATACTTCAAATTCAAAAACTCAGTTTACTCATAAACTAAAGGGATTTCGAAAAAAACTTATTTTTTGCTGTAACTATTATATTATAAACCAAAAATTAAAAAAACAAATTTTTTTTCGAATAAAAATGATTTTGTCAAAAATATTTTTAAGCAAAAGATGTTCCTTTCTTTGTTGTCTTCAAAGTTTGTTTAAATGTTTTTGTGAAATTTTTCATATTTAAGAAAATATTGGCAAAAAACAAAAAAATGGTGATGTGGCCATCATGTTACTTTCTCCGATTATTTGATGGTATAATAGTTATTTATGGCCCTTTCATGGTTTATTTTCAATTGAAATCAAATTTTAAATGTACATCGAGCGTTGTGTGAACTCGGATGAAATTGACGTTTAAAACGTCAAAATTATGAAAGATGGGAAAATTATACTTCAAATTCAAAAACTCAGTTTACTCAAAAACTAAAGGGATTTCGAAAACTTATTCGTTAGAAGTTGTTCATTTTAGTATTCTCTACAATTATGATTCACACAAATTTGCTGTAACTATTATCGTTTCATAATTATAAACAAAACATTGAAAAAAAATTCATACATTTTTTTCTCGAATAGCAATAATTTTATCAAAAATATTTTCAAGCAAAAGATGTTCATTTATTTGTTGTCTTCAGTATTTGTTTAAATGTTTTTGTGATATTTTTCATATTTAAGAAAATATTGGCAAAAAACAAAAAACAGTTAAGGTAAACGCCCACTTCCGGTGTACGAAATTTTACCAAAAGCTTTTCAGTTCTTCAGATTATCAAATAAGACGTATGTTAAAAGTTTCATATCAATTGCTTTATTAGTTTTTGAGATACAGCGCACACAGACAGACACACACACACACACACACAGACAGACACACACACACACAGACACACATTTTTTTTTTTCCAGAAATTGTTGAAATGGCATCTAGGGACCCCAAAACGGATATTTCCGCAAAAAAATTTTTTGAAAAAAAAATCACGATCACAATACTTTCTCGTACTTCGTAACGGAGAAAGTAATAAAGGTAACCGCCCACTTCCGGTGTACGAAATTTTACCAAAAGCTTTTCAGTTATTCAGATTATCAAATAAGACGGATGTTCAGAGTTTCATATCAATTGCTCTATTAGTTTTTGAGATACAGCGCGCGCAGACAGCCACACACACGCACAGGCACACACACACAGACAGACACACGCACACACAGACACAATTTTTTTTCCAGAAATTGTTGAAATGCCATCTAGGTACCCCAAAACAGATATTTCCGAAAAAAAAATTTTTTTTTTTAAATCACGGTCACAATACTTTTTCGTACTTCCTAACGGAGAAAGTAAAAAGAAAAACCTGCAGATCATTTCCAGCCTCGGTTTTATTTACATTCAACATCGATTCGGCCTGAATCGTCTTCATTAAAGAATTAATCAAAAATACATATAGTGGGTATGCAAGGGGTAGTGATTAAAATTTATATAAATTTTGTACAATAATGTTAATTTACATCATATTTAAAGAAACTATTGGATCAAACAAAAAATGGATGCAGCAAATAGCAGAGGCAGGTAAAACAAGAGGCAAATCGCTGGAGGAGATGAAAATAATGATAAGAAATAGGTAAGAATGGAAAACCTATAGAAAACACCCAAATCTGACGTTCGAAAGGGCAAATGGAAGGGTAGAAAGAAAGAAAGAAAGAAAGGAACTATTAAGCCGTATCATTTTTTTTTACTTTCCGAGTTACGAAGTATTGTGATCGTGAAATTTTTTTCAAAAAATTTTTTTGCGGAAATATCCGTTTTTGGTCCCTAGATGCCATTTTAACAATTTCTGGAAAAAAAAATGTGTCTGTGTGTGTCCGTGTGTGTGTGTGTGTGTGTGTATGTCGAGCGCGCAGTATCTCAAAAACTAATAGATCAATTGATACGAAACTTTGAACATAAGTCTTATTTAATAATCCGAAGAACTGAAAAGCTTTTGGTAAAATTTGTTTACCTTAACTGTTTTTTTGTTTTTTTTCCAAAATTTTATTAATTATAAAAAATATCACAAAAATATTTAAACAAATATTGAAGACAACAAAGAAATGAATCTCTTTTGGTTAAAAATATTTTTTTTTTAAATCATTTTTATTCGAAAAAAAATTTATTAATTTTTTTTTTATTTTTGGTTTATAATTATGAAACGATAATAGTTACAGCAAATTTATGTGAATAATAATTGCAGCGAATGCCAAAATGAACAACTTATAAATAATAAGTTTTTTCGAAATCTCTTTAGTTTTTGAGTAAACTGAGTTTTTTCATTTGAAGTATAATTTTTCCATTTTTCATAATTTTGACGTTTTAAACGTCATTTTCATCCTCAATGTACATTTAAAATATGATTTCAATTGAAAATAAGCCATGAAAACGTAAATATAAATAGCTATGATACCATGAAGTCGGAGAAAGTAACATGATGGCCACATCACCATTTTTTTTAAATATAAAAACCAAAATTATTATAATTATAAATTATACAACAAAATTAATTTTCATCTTTTAATTTAAAGACCCGTTTAAAAACTGATGTTTTCTTATCAAAATGCAACCTTTTTAAATGCAAATTACGAATTTGTTCAGTAATTTTTTCTAATTCAAAAGCCGATTTTAGATTTTACTAATTTATCCAGAAAAAAAAACCTTTTTTTAAGATGACAAACCCTAGATAATTCTTCCTCAGTTAGTATTTTTTTTTCTCTATACAGGGTGTTTCAAAATTCATGCACCAAAAATGTTCTGCGTACTCCTCGTAGTTAGAAAGAAAAAAAATCCAATTCTCGATTTTTTACAAAATCAAATTGATTTAACCCCTTCGCAGAAATATCAAAGAGTCTGTCTGTGCGCGCTCTATCTCAAAAACTAATGGAGCAATTGATATGAAACTTTGAACATAAGTCTTATTTGATAATCCGAAAAACTGAAAAGCTTTTGGTAAAATTTCGTACACCGGAAGTGGGCGTATACCTTAACCGTTTTTTGTTCTTTATCAATTTTTTTTTTAAATATGAAAAATATCACAAAAATATTTAAACAAACATTGAAGACAACAAAGAAATAAACATCTTTTGGTTGAAAATATTTTTCATAAAATCATTTTTAGTCGAGAAAAAAATTTATTATTTTTTTTTTATTTTTGGTTTATAATTATGAAACGATAATAGTTACAGTAAATTTATATTAATAATAATTGTAGAGAATTCCAAAATGAACAACTTATAAAGAATAAGTTTTTTTCGAAATCCTTTTAGTTTTTGAGTAAACTGAGTTTTTGAATTTAAAGTAAAATGTTTCCATAATTTCATAATTTTGACGTTTTAAACGTCAGTTTTATCCGATTCTAGAAAACGTTCGATTTACATTTAAAATAAATCATGAAAGTGTAAATATAAATGATGATACCATCAAGTCGGAGAAAGTAACATGATGGCCAGATCACAATTTTTTTTATTCCTTGTAAAAAGTTGAATACATTAATACAATATTATAACACAGTATTTGTAAATTTTTAAGGATTTATGTTTTACCTATGGATATTTAGCCTCCCTGTAAAAATGTACTACAAGCACAAGGCTGTTTTATTATTATTATTGTTATTAATTATAAATTATTATTATTTTAAACTTATCTCACCAATTACGCAGTGGGTAGATATTTCACAATATTTTTAATAACGAAATACATTCTTTTACTGAATCAATCGCATTAACACAATGTTTCTTCAACACTTTTCCATCCCGGCCTTTAAAATTTGTGGAAACTAATCGTGCAAAAAAATATTCATTTTGATTATTTACAATAATCAAATAATCCATTTTGAGGCTGTTCGAAATAGTTCACGAAAGTGAACCAGAACGTTAATGTTTAATTAAATTTAAAAAAATAATCCATTTCAATTTTTAGGCTGTGAAACTGAAAATGGAGAAATAATAGTTTTATTTATAATAAGCCCCAACTTTGGCAGTAAAACTGAAAATGGAGAAATCATCGTCTGATAATAATCATTTCTAATTTGAGAGAATTGTATAAGTGAAAATGCTATTTCAACAAAAGGTTGTGCAGCACCATTTTTATTTTATTTCATATTTTGCACAGACATTTATACATGTATCTAGAGTACAAAAATAATTTTAGAAAAAAAAAATTATTGCTGCGTGGCAGATATGTCCCCAGATGGAACTTGAAACATGTACATTTTTGTGATTACAAGCATTTGCGCAAAGTCGTATAACATTTTTTCGAATTGAGCAAATTTAAAAATTTAAAAATCTCCTAACTCAGATTAAAGTTTATATATTCAGACTATATTTCGTTTTTTTGAATTTATTTAATACTTTCTGCAACAAGTAAGGTTGTTTCTATTTTATTCAGATTAAAGTGATGAATATTTTGGTTTAATTTTTTTTTATTATTCGATATGTTTTTTCAAATTTATTGGCCGTTAAATTTACCATCGAGATTTGCATTTTTTTTCATTTTTCGATCCTGTTTTCGGCTGGAAAGGGGGCAATACAATCAAACCAAATTTAGTTTGTCAGTCAGTCACCATGAACATTTTAGAAAATTTTAAAAAATAATTGATTTTTTAGACTTTGATCGGCCGTAGCGGCTAAACGAAAACTCCAAATTGAACGCGGTTTGCAAATCTGAGCTTCTCGTACGTCAATTACTCGGATAAGAGATTTTAAATTTTTGATAAAAACTCGGAAAAAAGACATGAGTAAATGGAAATTTGTGAAAAAATGCAACTTTCTTAATAATCATCGTAGACTATTGAATTTTACATTTTTTTCATCAGTAAAATAGTAACAATAGATCTTACCTGAGGCAAAAAATCTGAAGTGTTTTAAAACCTTCTAATTTTTTTTCGCAGGTGAAAATTGGCATTTTCAACAAAATCCGTATTTTTCTAAAGCTGTATCTCCAGTGGGGTACACAGTACAAACCTGAAATTTATACTACCAATGGTTCTTTTCGGGAGTAAAGCCATAAAAAAATTTGGTATCGGATTAAAAATCGAATTTTAAGTATTAAAATCCGGCACTAAAATGGAACTCACCAGTACTAGCAGTGATTATAATAAACCCTTTGGTAGGTATTTTAATGCCTAGTACCAGTGATTATAATATTTACAAGTGTATTATAATCACTGCTAGTATTGGTGAGTTCTATTTTAGTGCAGGCTTCTAATATTTAAATTCGATTTTTAATCCAATCGCATAAAAATTATTACAAATTTGAACTTAAATATTTTTGTTACTAGGCAAAACAAAGTTACCAAATTTTGTAGTGGTGTTGCTCACGGATAGAAGCATTGGTGGTATAAATTTCAGATGTGTACTGTGTACCCCGCTGGAGATACAGCTTTAGAAAAATTCGGATTTTGTTGAAAAAGCCAATTTTCTCCAGGGAAAAAAATTAGAAGGGTTTAAAATACTTTAGATTTTTTGCCTCAGGTAAAATCTATTGTCACCATTGTACTTGCAAACTAAATTTGGTTTAAGTGTATTGCCACCTTCCCAGTCCAAAGCAGGGCCGAAAAATGAAAAAAATGCAAATCACAATGGTGAACTTTGACGACCATTAAATTTGAAAAAATACAACAAATGATGAAAATTAAACTTTACTCTGGGTTAACAGATTTTCAAATTTTTAAATTTGCACAATTGGAAAGAAAGTTATGCCACTTTGCGCAAACGCTTGCAATTACAAAAATGTACATGTTTCATGCTCCATCCGGGGACATTGCTGCCACATGGCAAGAATTTTTATTTTTCTTAAATTAGTTTTGAACTCTAGAAACATGTATAAATATCTGTGCAAAATATAAAAAAAATTAAAAATGGTGCAGCACAACCTTTCGTTGAAATAGCATGGAATGACCCGTAACTGAAAAATGGGAAATTATTACCTTAAAATTTTAATTTGTGAAACCGTGAGAGAATTTCAGAAATATGTATTTTTTATTTTTATTTTTTTTTTCATTTAACTGAAACCGAGTAGTTATCGCCAAAGTTTCAAGTAATTGTTAATGGCAACTAGAATAATTTCTAATTCTAATATAATGAATTAATCGTAAAAAACCTCAATATTTAACGCTTAACAAACGAGCACATTTTTGTAGAACAATTATTAATTTATTACTGGAGCGAGAACAAGTGCATAATTAACCCTTAGCTAACGAGCTAGTTTATAATAGTTACAACTAAATTGATCTTATTTGCGCATAAAAAATAACCCTTATCTAACGAGATATACAATAATTAGTCCGTCGCTTTACAGACAACTAAAATGGGCTTATTTTTAAATTTATCTTTTGGTGGATGCGCCGGTAACTTAATTTATAATGCCGCGAATATGGAAGCACTCGTTCGCTAAGGGTTAAAAGTCGCCTGAGGTGGTATTTATTATGTGAGGGTGCAGTAGCGTAAATAGAGCCGAAACCCTGAAATGCTTGAAGGTCTGCAGCACGGCTAAATAGTATATAGTGTATCAAGGGCCGAAAATAGGCTTTAGCAACCCGCCGCTGTTAAAAGTGAAGGGTTGCTAAAGCATTTCGGCGAGTTATACTCGATATTTTTTTGCCTGCCTTAAGTAAAAACAGTGTTTCAGGAAATTTTATATCGCGCACCATTGAACTGTCACTGTCAGATTTTTGCATAGCCTACTCATATTCCGCGGAAGGTTGTCTAGATTATGCATATTATTTTTCGGCCTTAGATACGCTAAATCGTAGTTTCGGCCCCGAAATATATGGTTTCGGTAGAGGCAGGCGAAAAATATAATACAAGCCCTATGCTTACCCAAGAAAAATATTACGACTGTGACTACAATTTAAAGTTACGCCACTGGAGGATGCGCCCCAAACAGATTCATATAATTGATTCATCTTCTATCGATATAACTTGGCCTCGTTCTGCCGACATTGATGACTGACTATTTAAGCATTGAAGGCGGCTTCCATAAATGATGTCACTGGTTTAGGGGGTCAGGACAGTCTATTTGCTTAAAACGTAATTCAAAGGCACCTTGTAATACGAAAAACCTGTAACATCATTTATAAAAGCAGCACAAAAAAAAACGGAACCAAAGTTCCTGCCTATAAACCTTATGGTCATGGGTTCAAGCCCCGTTTGATAAGGCTATATTTTTCAATCAAATTTTGCATAAGATTAAAATTCATCCGAAAAAATCAATCCACTTCCACCACTGACCCAATTCCACGATTGAGCCATTTCGGGGACGCGCCGAAAATTCCTCAGAAAACGGAAAAGTACACACTCTCCGATCTGCGCCATTAATTAAGCGATAATCTAACCCCCGAAAAGAAACCATTAATCATTAAACAGTCGGTGGTGTTATAAAGTATCGATCGCGTTGAAGAAATAAAAAAAATACACTTTCCGTTTGCTTATATACTTATATATAAAATTGTTTTTGGCATGTTTCGTAATTGAGTTCCATCTTGATGTAGAATGCAAAAATGTCTTAAAATAAGGGTAGCCCTTATCTCGGGGATTAATTTGTGCAGCACGTAGTGGTGAATTGGAGTGGGTACGCATTGACATTTCGATGGGGCTTGTTTGGGCAAGGGTAAGGGTGAAGTAGCGCATAATCCTAGGGTGCAGATCGAATCGTCTTCTCGTTTTTGGAGAGTAACCTGTATGTAGGGCATGCATTGATCTTTGGATGTGTTAAAGGAAAGAAGAGATACGTACCGTTGGCATGAGTTGGTCGGTGCTGCGTACGCGGGTGACCCTATTTTTGTAGATAATCTTTTTGACCCAGCGCTCCATGGGTTGGTTAAATTTCATGAAACCGACGTATGTTATATAGAACATGAACAGTATGAGCGCCTCATACCAATGAATGCGGTTGTCTCTGAAGAAGTAGATAAGCGTTAAAAGACTGGCCGAATAGAAGGTACAGTCTCTGAACAGGGGCCACCACGTCAAGGTAAGCACAGTTCTGGAGAAGAGCGCGCACATGCCGATCACAAATAAGATGTTAAAGACGGCCGAGCCGACGATGGTGCCGATGCCCACGTCGTCGAAAGAAACGAACACCCCGATGACGCTGGTGAAGAGCTCGGGCGCGGAGCCCCCGGCGGCCATGAAGGTGGCCCCGGCCACATCGTCCTGGATATCTAGCTTCTCGATGATCACGTCGAGGGAAGGTACGAAGAACTCGTCGCAGACAATCGCCAGGGCGACGAACATGTATATGACCCCCAGGATGTGCAGCACGATGGCGCCCTGCCGACGCTGCTGCAACGAGAAGAGGTCTGTCGGGAAGAGGGGGTCCTTCTCCACGTGGAAGCTTTGGTTCGGGAACATGAACGTGGCATTGCTGATGTTGTAGAATTCGTTCTCGTCGAACTGGTGGGCCGCACAGCCCAGCAGAAGGGCGAGCAGCGCGCAAAGGAGCGCGACGCGGTGGGTCATAGCGGCAACATATGGTCGGTCATTGCCGCAGCGAGGCCGGGCGCGGACTAACGCACACCACCACCGTTTCGACCCGTTCGATATCGAGCCCTCTGAAGGCAGCCGGCAGCGCACCCTGCGCCAATTCCGCACACCCTGATCCCGCTGCGCGCAACTACCCCCAGAAACCAGACCTTTCCACACACCACACTACACCATCGACCAATTTAAATTACGACACAGAATACTCATTCTCCAAATATATCTTATGATTAATCAAATTTCCTAACCCAACTCACTCTTGACCAACGAATCAAAAATATCTATTACCACTAACCAGTACAAAATGTACGGGTCGTTTTTTTTTCAACCTCCGATGGGTCATAATAAGAAGACCAGTTTATATAAAACAATGATTTTTATACCAAAAGTTATGTACACTTATGGTTATTTATCGACATAATCACCTTGAAGATTAAGGCCAATGAATTCAAATGTGTCTTGACTTTGTCTTGAAGCTCCTCGTTATTTTGGAAGCGCTTCCCTCTTAGCCATACCCGAAACAAAACAATAATTGCAACAATGGATGCACACAAACTCGCCAACCAAGCCAAAAATGTTCAAACAAACGTGTTTTGGGACCAAAAAGGTGTGTTGCTTTTGGAGTTCATGCAGCCAGGGACTACGATTATTGCAGCTGATTATTGCGAAACATCACAACGTCTGCGAAGAGCCATACAAAACAAAAGAAGAGGCATGCTGACTTCTGGAGTTGTTTTGATCCATGACAACGCCCGTCCTCACACGGCTGCTCTAACCCAACGCCCGCTTGAGCAATTTCAGAGGGATATTTTCGATCACCCTGGCCTAGCACCGAGTGACTTCCATGTTTTCCCTGAACTAAAGAAGTGGCTAGGAGGGCAGCGCTTCCAAAATGACGAGGAGCTTCAAGACATATTTAAATTCATTGGCGGCAACATTTTATGAAGAGGGCATTGGAAAGCTTCTTCACAGGTATGACAAATGCCTCAATCTCCAAGGTGATTATGTCGACAATTAACCATAAGTATACATAACTTTTAGTTAAATACAAGAAAACGAAATGTAGCCTGAATATATGAATATTCAACCTGTTCGTTAATCTGCAAGCAAAAAATTTAAGTCTTACTAAGACTATAAACAAATAACTTATTGAAACAACTTCCCTGGCTAGTGCCACGCCGGATATTGAATATTCATATATTCATGCTACATTTCGTTTTCTTGTATTTATCTAATGCTTTCTGCAACAAGTAAAGTTGTTTCTAATTTGTTTATTATTTAATCGTGTATTCGGTTCCAACGAAAACAAGATCATTTATTTCTTCACATCTGTAATTTCACTAATCACCTCAAAATCAGGTATAAAACCCGTTCAAACCTTCCATAATCTCCTCAGTCGTTTACGACGTCTTCACGTTCACGATCACCTTCACATAAGTGTATTTTATTATTTAACATTCAATTTAAATGCGAAGCTGCACTGATGAGAGATAAATCTCGAAACGCGTCTGCAGATGGCCAATTACTTAATTTTCATATATTTTTTTAATTCATAATCAATGACTGTGGATTTATAGAATTGAGGCATCCACCTTATAATCCCAACCTGACGGAGCTCAGAATTCTTTACTGATATTAAAAAAAAGCGTATATCGTTTTGCTTCTGTTGAACTGAAAGAAGCTGTTAAAGAATATTTTGCAGGATTTTTTCTGAGGATATGGTATGGTTGGAAAGGAGTTGGAATACGTGGATTTTTAATGTGATTTTCATGGCTAGGCAAATGATATAAAAATACGCCCTCGTAACTAAATTAGTTCATGTATGCTGCATCAGGACCGGAAAACTAACTAAAGCTATATTTTAGATCCATTAAATATTAATAAAACTACACTAACTAACCCTTGCGCTTTCAATAAATTGCTTCGAAGTCTAAAAGGTCAAATCAATTACTGAACACTTCTCTTATCTCAAATATGTATTACGTTGTTCTCTATGTTGTAATTTGTAGCGAACCCTAAAGGTCGGAATCATTAGATAAAGTAATAGCAATTATACATCAACCTTTGTTATTCTAATGATATTCGTATTATTTAAGCGTATCTACGAAACACCTAATTCGAAGTTATACAGTTAATAATTTTTTTTCTGTGGTCCTTGTATGTAAATTAGTCGGATTCAATTAAAATTGGTAATTTTTAATTTTTGACGGAAACTTGGAACTTGATGCCGTTAAAAAATTTCTGCTATCTTCAATAGCAAAAAAATTAGTCAGTCACCATGAACATTTTAAGAAATTTTAGAAAATAATTGATTTTTCAGACTTTGATCGGCCGTAGCGGCCAAACGAAAACTCCAAATTGAACGCGGTTTGCAAATCTGAGCTCCTCGTACGCCAATTAGTCGGATTAGAGATTTTTATTTTTTGATGAAAACACGAAAAAAAGACATGAGTAAACCCCTTGGAAATTTGTTAAAAAATGCAACTTTCTTAATAATCATCGTAGACTATTGAATTTAACTTATTTTTCATCAGAAAGACGAGAGAAATTGATTGCCGTTAAAAAATTTCAGCTAACTTCAATGGCAAAAAAGATAGTCAGTCACAGTGAACATTTTTGAAAATTTACGAAAATAATTGATTTTTCAGACTTTGATCGGCCGTAGCGGCCAAACGAAAACTCCAAATTGAACGCGGTTTGCAAATCTGAGCTCCTCGTACGCCAATTAGTCGGATTAGAGATTTTTATTTTTTGATGAAAACACGAAAAAAAGACATGAGTAAACCCCTTGGAAATTTGTTAAAAAATGCAACTTTCTTAATAATCATCGTAGACTATTGAATTTAACTTATTTTTCATCAGAAAGACGAGAGAAATTGATTGCCGTTAAAAAATTTCAGCTAACTTCAATGGCAAAAAAGATAGTCAGTCACAGTGAACATTTTTGAAAAATTAAAAAAATAATTGATTTTTCAGACTTTGATCGGCCGTAGCGGCCAAACGAAAACTCCAAATTGAACGCGGTTTGCAAATCTGAGCTCCTCGTACGCCAATTAGTCGGATTAGAGATTTTTATTTTTTGATGAAAACACGAAAAAAAGACATGACTAAACCCCTTGGAAATTTGTTAAAAAATGCAACTTTCCTAATAATCATCGTAGACTATTGAATTTAACTTATTTTTCATCAGAAAGACGAGAGAAATTGATTGCCGTTAAAAAAATTCAGCTAACTTCAATGGCAAAAAAGATAGTCAGTCACAGTGAACATTTTTGAAAATTTTAAAAAATAATTGATTTTTCAGACTTTGATCGGCTGTAGCGGCCAAACGAAAACTCCAAATTGAACGCGGTTTGCAAATCTGAGCTCCTCGTACGCCAATTAGTCGGATTAGAGATTTTTATTTTTTGATGAAAACACGAAAAAAAGACATGACTAAACCCCTTGGAAATTTGTTAAAAAATGCAACTTTCTTAATAATCATCGTAGACTATTGAATTTAACTTATTTTTCATCAGGAAGACGAGAGAAATTGATTGCCGTTAAAAAATTTCAACTAACTTCAATGGCAAAAAAGATAGTCAGTCACAGTGAACATTTTTGAAAATTTAAAAAAATAATTGATTTTTCAGACTTTGATCGGCCGTAGCGGCCAAACGAAAACTCCAAATTGAACGCGGTTTGCAAATCTGAGCTCCTCGTACGCCAATTAGTCGGATTAGAGATTTTTATTTTTTGATGAAAACACGAAAAAAAGACATGACTAAACCCCTTGGAAATTTGTTAAAACATGCAACTTTCTTAATAATCATCGTAGACTATTGAATTTAACTTATTTTTCATCAGAAAGACGAGAGAAATTGATTGCCGTTAAAAAATTTCAGCTAACTTCAATGGCAAAAAAGATAGTCAGTCACAGTGAACATTTTTGAAAATTTACGAAAATAATTGATTTTTCAGACTTTGATCGGCCGTAGCGGCCAAACGAAAACTCCAAATTGAACGCGGTTTGCAAATCTGAGCTCCTCGTACGCCAATTAGTCGGATTAGAGATTTTTATTTTTTGATGAAAACACGAAAAAAAGACATGACTAAACCCCTTGGAAATTTGTTAAAAAATGCAACTTTCTTAATAATCATCGTAGACTATTGAATTTAACTTATTTTTCATCAGAAAGACGAGAGAAATTGATTGCCGTTAAAAAATTTCAGCTAACTTCAATAGCAAAAAAGATAGTCAGTCACAGTGAACATTTTTGAAAATTTAAAAAAATAATTGATTTTTCAGACTTTGATCGGCCGTAGCGGCCAAACGAAAACTCCAAATTGAACGCGGTTTGCAAATCTGAGCTCCTCGTACGCCAGTTAGTCGGATTAGAGATTTTTATTTTTTGATGAAAACACGAAAAAAAGACATGACTAAACCCCTTGGAAATTTGTTAAAAAATGCAACTTTCTTAATAATCATCGTAGACTATTGAATTTAACTTATTTTTCATCAGAAAGACGAGAGAAATTGATTGCCGTTAAAAAATTTCAGCTAACTTCAATAGCAAAAAAGATAGTCAGTCACAGTGAACATTTTTGAAAATTTAAAAAAATAATTGATTTTTCAGACTTTGATCGGCCGTAGCGGCCAAACGAAAACTCCAAATTGAACGCGGTTTGCAAATCTGAGCTCCTCGTACGCCAGTTAGTCGGATTAGAGATTTTTATTTTTTGATGAAAACACGAAAAAAAGACATGAGTAAACCCCTTGGAAATTTGTTAAAAAATGCAACTTTCTTAATAATCATCGTAGACTATTGAATTTAACTTATTTTTCATCAGAAAGACGAGAGAAATTGATTGCCGTTAAAAAATTTCAGCTAACTTCAATAGCAAAAAAGATAGTCAGTCACAGTGAACATTTTTGAAAATTTAAAAAAATAATTGATTTTTCAGACTTTGATCGGCCGTAGCGGCCAAACGAAAACTCCAAATTGAACGCGGTTTGCAAATCTGAGCTCCTCGTACGCCAATTAGTCGGATTAGAGATTTTTATTTTTTGATGAAAACACGAAAAAAAGACATGACTAAACCCCTTGGAAATTTGTTAAAAAATGCAACTTTCTTAATAATCATCGTAGACTATTGAATTTAACTTATTTTTCATCAGAAAGACGAGAGAAATTGATTGCCGTTAAAAAATTTCAGCTAACTTCAATGGCAAAAAAGATAGTCAGTCACAGTGAACATTTTTGAAAATTTAAAAAAATAATTGATTTTTCAGACTTTGATCGGCCGTAGCGGCCAAACGAAAACTCCAAATTGAACGCGGTTTGCAAATCTGAGCTCCTCGTACGCCAATTAGTCGGATTAGAGATTTTTATTTTTTGATGAAAACACGAAAAAAAGACATGAGTAAACCCCTTGGAAATTTGTTAAAAAATGCAACTTTCTTAATAATCATCGTAGACTATTGAATTTAACTTATTTTTCATCAGAAAGACGAGAGAAATTGATTGCCGTTAAAATTTTTTAGCTAACTTCAATGGCAAAAAAGATAGTCAGTCACAGTGAACATTTTTGAAAATTTTAAAAAATAATTGATTTTTCAGACTTTGATCGGCCGTAGCGGCCAAACGAAAACTCCAAATTGAACGCGGTTTGCAAATCTGAGCTCCTCGTACGCCAATTAGTCGGATTAGAGATTTTTATTTTTTGATGAAAACACGAAAAAAAGACATGAGTAAACCCCTTGGAAATTTGTTAAAAAATGCAACTTTCTTAATAATCATCGTAGACTATTGAATTTAACTTATTTTCACCAGAAAGACGAGAGAAATTGATTGCCGTTAAAAAATTTCAGCTAACTTCAATGGCAAAAAAATTAGTCAGTCACAGTGAACATTTTTGAAAATTTAAAAAAATAATTGATTTTTCAGACTTTGATCGGCCGTAGCGGCCAAACGGAAACTCCAAATTGAACGCGGTTTGCAAATCTGAGCTCCTCGTACGCCAATTAGTCGGATTAGAGATTTTTATTTTTTGATGAAAACACGAAAAAAAGACATGAGTAAACCCCTTGGAAATTTGTTAAAAAATGCAACTTTCTTAATAATCATCGTAGACTATTGAATTTAACTTATTTTTCATCAGAAAGACGAGAGAAATTGATTGCCGTTAAAAAATTTCAGCTAACTTCAATGGCAAAAAAGATAGTCAGTCACAGTGAACATTTTTGAAAATTTAAAAAAATAATTGATTTTTCAGACTTTGATCGGCCGTAGCGGCCAAACGAAAACTCCAAATTGAACGCGGTTTGCAAATCTGAGCTCCTCGTACGCCAATTAGTCGGATTAGAGATTTTTAATTTTTGATGAAAACACGAAAAAAAGACATGAGTAAACCCCTTGGAAATTTGTTAAAAAATGCAACTTTCTTAATAATCATCGTAGACTATTGAATTTAACTTATTTTTCATCAGAAAGACGAGAGAAATTGATTGCCGTTAAAAAATTTCAGCTAACTTCAATGGCAAAAAAGATAGTCAGTCACAGTGAACATTTTTGAAAATTTACGAAAATAATTGATTTTTCAGACTTTGATCGGCCGTAGCGGCCAAACGAAAACTCCAAATTGAACGCGGTTTGCAAATCTGAGCTCCTCGTACGCCAATTAGTCGGATTAGAGATTTTTATTTTTTGATGAAAACACGAAAAAAAGACATGAGTAAACCCCTTGGAAATTTGTTAAAAAATGCAACTTTCTTAATAATCATCGTAGACTATTGAATTTAACTTATTTTTCATCAGAAAGACGAGAGAAATTGATTGCCGTTAAAAATTTTTTGGCTAACTTCAATGGCAAAAAAGATAGTCAGTCACAGTGAACATTTTTGAAAATTTAAAAAAATAATTGATTTTTCAGACTTTGATCGGCCGTAGCGGCCAAACGAAAACTCCAAATTGAACGCGGTTTGCAAATCTGAGCTCCTCGTACGCCAATTAGTCGGATTAGAGATTTTTATTTTTTGATGAAAACACGAAAAAAAGGCATGAGTAAACCCCTTGGAAATTTGTTAAAAAATGCAACTTTCTTAATAATCATCGTAGACTATTGAACTTAACTTATTTTTCACCAGAAAGACGAGAGAAATTGATTGCCGTTAAAAAATTTCAGCTAACTTCAATGGCAAAAAAATTAGTCAGTCACAGTGAACATTTTTGAAAATTTAAAAAAATAATTGATTTTTCAGACTTTGATCGGCCGTAGCGGCCAAACGGAAACTCCAAATTGAACGCGGTTTGCAAATCTGAGCTCCTCGTACGCCAATTAGTCGGATTAGAGATTTTTATTTTTTGATGAAAACACGAAAAAAAGACATGAGTAAACCCCTTGGAAATTTGTTAAAAAATGCAACTTTCTTAATAATCATCGTAGACTATTGAATTTAACTTATTTTTCATCAGAAAGACGAGAGAAATTGATTGCCGTTAAAAAATTTCAGCTAACTTCAATGGCAAAAAAGATAGTCAGTCACAGTGAACATTTTTGAAAATTTACGAAAATAATTGATTTTTCAGACTTTGATCGGCCGTAGCGGCCAAACGAAAACTCCAAATTGAACGCGGTTTGCAAATCTGAGCTCCTCGTACGCCAATTAGTCGGATTAGAGATTTTTATTTTTTGATGAAAACACGAAAAAAAGACATGAGTAAACCCCTTGGAAATTTGTTAAAAAATGCAACTTTCTTAATAATCATCGTAGACTATTGAATTTAACTTATTTTTCATCAGAAAGAAGAGAGAAATTGATTGCCGTTAAAAAATTTCAGCTAACTTCAATGGCAAAAAAGATAGTCAGTCACAGTGAACATTTTTGAAAATTTAAAAAAATAATTGATTTTTCAGACTTTGGTCGGCCGTAGCGGCCAAACGAAAACTCCAAATTGAACGCGGTTTGCAAATCTGAGCTCCTCGTACGCCAATTAGTCGGATTAGAGATTTTTATTTTTTGATAAAAACACGAAAAAAAGACATGAGTAAACCCCTTGGAAATTTGTTAAAAAATGCAACTTTCTTAATAATCATCGTAGACTATTGAATTTAACTTATTTTTCATCAGAAAGACGAGAGAAATTGATTGCCGTTAAAAAATTTCAGCTAACTTCAATGGCAAAAAAGATAGTCAGTCACAGTGAACATTTTTGAAAATTTACGAAAATAATTGATTTTTCAGACTTTGATCGGCCGTAGCGGCCAAACGAAAACTCCAAATTGAACGCGGTTTGCAAATCTGAGCTCCTCGTACGCCAATTAGTCGGATTAGAGATTTTTATTTTTTGATGAAAACACGAAAAAAAGACATGAGTAAACCCCTTGGAAATTTGTTAAAAAATGCAACTTTCTTAATAATCATCGTAGACTATTGAATTTAACTTATTTTTCATCAGAAAGACGAGAGAAATTGATTGCCGTTAAAAAATTTCAGCTAACTTCAATGGCAAAAAAGATAGTCAGTCACAGTGAACATTTTTGAAAATTTTAAAAAATAATTGATTTTTCAGACTTTGGTCGGCCGTAGCGGCCAAACGAAAACTCCAAATTGAACGCGGTTTGCAAATCTGAGCTCCTCGTACGCCAATTAGTCGGATTAGAGATTTTTATTTTTTGATGAAAACACGAAAAAAAGACATGACTAAACCCCTTGGAAATTTGTTAAAAAATGCAACTTTCTTAATAATCATCGTAGACTATTGAATTTAACTTATTTTTCATCAGAAAGACGAGAGAAATTGATTGCCGTTAAAAAATTTCAGCTAACTTCAATGGCAAAAAAGATAGTCAGTCACAGTGAACATTTTTGAAAATTTAAAAAAATAATTGATTTTTCAGACTTTGGTCGGCCGTAGCGGCCAAACGAAAACTCCAAATTGAACGCGGTTTGCAAATCTGAGCTCCTCGTACGCCAATTAGTCGGATTAGAGATTTTTATTTTTTGATGAAAACACGAAAAAAAGACATGAGTAAACCCCTTGGAAATTTGTTAAAAAATGCAACTTTCTTAATAATCATCGTAGACTATTGAATTTAACTTATTTTTCATCAGAAAGACGAGAGAAATTGATTGCCGTTAAAAAATTTCAGCTAACTTCAATGGCAAAAAAGATAGTCAGTCACAGTGAACATTTTTGAAAATTTAAAAAAATAATTGATTTTTCAGACTTTGATCGGCCGTAGCGGCCAAACGAAAACTCCAAATTGAACGCGGTTTGCAAATCTGAGCTCCTCGTACGCCAATTAGTCGGATTAGAGATTTTTATTTTTTGATGAAAACACGAAAAAAAGACATGAGTAAACCCCTTGGAAATTTGTTAAAAAATGCAACTTTCTTAATAATCATCGTAGACTATTGAATTTAACTTATTTTTCATCAGAAAGACGAGAGAAATTGATTGCCGTTAAAAAATTTCAGCTAACTTCAATGGCAAAAAAGATAGTCAGTCACAGTGAACATTTTTGAAAATTTAAAAAAATAATTGATTTTTCAGACTTTGATCGGCCGTAGCGGCCAAACGAAAGCTCCAAATTGAACGCGGTTTGCAAATCTGAGCTCCTCGTACGCCAATTAGTCGGATTGGAGATTTTTATTTTTTGATGAAAACACGAAAAAAAGACATGACTAAACCCCTTGGAAATTTGTTAAAAAATGCAACTTTCTTAATAATCATCGTAGACTATTGAATTTAACTTATTTTTCATCAGAAAGACGAGAGAAATTGATTGCCGTTAAAAAATTTCAGCTAACTTCAATGGCAAAAAAGATAGTCAGTCACAGTGAACATTTTTGAAAATTTAAAAAAATAATTGATTTTTCAGACTTTGATCGGCCGTAGCGGCCAAACGAAAACTCCAAATTAAACGCGGTTTGCAAATCTGAGCTCCTCGTACGCCAATTAGTCGGATTAGAGATTTTTATTTTTTGATGAAAACACGAAAAAAAGACATGACTAAACCCCTTGGAAATTTGTTAAAAAATGCAACTTTCTTAATAATCATCGTAGACTATTGAATTTAACTTATTTTTCATCAGAAAGACGAGAGAAATTGATTGCCGTTAAAAAATTTCAGCTAACTTCAATGGCAAAAAAGATAGTCAGTCACAGTGAACATTTTTGAAAATTTAAAAAAATAATTGATTTTTCAGACTTTGATCGGCCGTAGCGGCCAAACGAAAACTCCAATTAGTCGGATTAGAGAT
This sequence comes from Ocypus olens, assembly GCA_910593695.2. Lineage (NCBI taxonomy): Eukaryota > Metazoa > Arthropoda > Insecta > Coleoptera > Staphylinidae > Ocypus > Ocypus olens. Next base: position 8,258,973 of record OU343060.1, on the reverse strand, counting down.
TTTTATTTTTTGATAAAAACACGAAAAAAAGACATGAGTAAACCCCTTGGAAATTTGTTAAAAAATGCAACTTTCTTAATAATCATCGTAGACTATTGATTGAATTTAACTTATTTTTCATCAGAAAGACGAGAGAAATTGATTGCCGTAAAAAATTTCAGCTAACTTCAATGGCAAAAAAGATAGTCAGTCACAGTGAACATTTTTGAAAATTTAAAAAAATAATTGATTTTTCAGACTTTGGTCGGCCGTAGCGGCCAAACGAAAACTCCAAATTGAACGCGGTTTGCAAATCTGAGCTCCTCGTACGCCAATTAGTCGGATTAGAGATTTTTATTTTTTGATGAAAACACGAAAAAAAGACATGACTAAACCCCTTGGAAATTTGTTAAAAAATGCAACTTTCTTAATAATCATCGTAGACTATTGAATTTAACTTATTTTGCATCAGAAAGACGAGAGAAATTGATTGCCGTTAAAAAATTTCAGCTAACTTCAATGGCAAAAAAGATAGTCAGTCACAGTGAACATTTTTGAAAATTTACGAAAATAATTGATTTTTCAGACTTTGATCGGCCGTAGCGGCCAAACGAAAACTCCAAATTGAACGCGGTTTGCAAATCTGAGCTCCTCGTACGCCAATTAGTCGGATTAGAGATTTTTATTTTTTGATGAAAACACGAAAAAAAGACATGACTAAACCCCTTGGAAATTTGTTAAAAAATGCAACTTTCTTAATAATCATCGTAGACTATTGAATTTAACTTATTTTGCATCAGAAAGACGAGAGAAATTGATTGCCGTTAAAAAATTTCAGCTAACTTCAATGGCAAAAAAGATAGTCAGTCACAGTGAACATTTTTGAAAATTTACGAAAATAATTGATTTTTCAGACTTAGATCGGCCGTAGCGGCCAAACGAAAACTCCAAATTGAACGCGGTTTGCAAATCTGAGCTCCTCGTACGCCAATTAGTCGGATTAGAGATTTTTATTTTTTGATGAAAACACGAAAAAAAGACATGACTAAACCCCTTGGAAATTTGTTAAAAAATGCAACTTTCTTAATAATCATCGTAGACTATTGAATTTAACTTATTTTGCATCAGAAAGACGAGAGAAATTGATTGCCGTTAAAAAATTTCAGCTAACTTCAATGGCAAAAAAGATAGTCAGTCACAGTGAACATTTTTGAAAATTTACGAAAATAATTGATTTTTCAGACTTTGATCGGCCGTAGCGGCCAAACGAAAACTCCAAATTGAACGCGGTTTGCAAATCTGAGCTCCTCGTACGCCAATTAGTCGGATTAGAGATTTTTATTTTTTGATGAAAACACGAAAAAAAGACATGAGTAAACCCCTTGGAAATTTGTTAAAAAATGCAACTTTCTTAATAATCATCGTAGACTATTGAATTTAACTTATTTTTCATCAGAAAGACGAGAGAAATTGATTGCCGTTAAAAAATTTCAGCTAACTTCAATGGCAAAAAAGATAGTCAGTCACAGTGAACATTTTTGAAAATTTAAAAAAATAATTGATTTTTCAGACTTTGATCGGCCGTAGCGGCCAAACGAAAACTCCAAATTGAACGCGGTTTGCAAATCTGAGCTCCTCGTACGCCAATTAGTCGGATTAGAGATTTTTATTTTTTGATGAAAACACGAAAAAAAGACATGACTAAACCCCTTGGAAATTTGTTAAAACATGCAACTTTCTTAATAATCATCGTAGACTATTGAATTTAACTTATTTTTCATCAGAAAGACGAGAGAAATTGATTGCCGTTAAAATTTTTTAGCTAACTTCAATGGCAAAAAAGATAGTCAGTCACAGTGAACATTTTTGAAAATTTAAAAAAATAATTGATTTTTCAGACTTTGATCGGCCGTAGCGGCCAAACGAAAACTCCAAATTGAACGCGGTTTGCAAATCTGAGCTCCTCGTACGCCAATTAGTCGGATTAGAGATTTTTATTTTTTGATGAAAACACGAAAAAAAGACATGACTAAACCCCTTGGAAATTTGTTAAAAAATGCAACTTTCTTAATAATCATCGTAGACTATTGAATTTAACTTATTTTTCATCAGAAAGACGAGAGAAATTGATTGCCGTTAAAAAATTTCAGCTAACTTCAATGGCAAAAAAGATCGTCAGTCACAGTGAACATTTTTGAAAATTTAAAAAAATAATTGATTTTTCAGACTTTGATCGGCCGTAGCGGCCAAACGAAAACTCCAAATTGAACGCGGTTTGCAAATCTGAGCTCCTCGTACGCCAATTAGTCGGATTAGAGATTTTTATTTTTTGATGAAAACACGAAAAAAAGACATGAGTAAACCCCTTGGAAATTTGTTAAAAAATGCAACTTTCTTAATAATCATCGTAGACTATTGAATTTAACTTATTTTTCATCAGAAAGACGAGAGAAATTGATTGCCGTTAAAATTTTTTAGCTAACTTCAATGGCAAAAAAGATAGTCAGTCACAGTGAACATTTTTGAAAATTTTAAAAAATAATTGATTTTTCAGACTTTGATCGGCCGTAGCGGCCAAACGAAAACTCCAAATTGAACGCGGTTTGCAAATCTGAGCTCCTCGTACGCCAATTAGTCGGATTAGAGATTTTTATTTTTTGATGAAAACACGAAATAAAGACATGAGTAAACCCCTTGGAAATTTGTTAAAAAATGCAACTTTCTTAATAATCATCGTAGACTATTGAATTTAACTTATTTTTCACCAGAAAGACGAGAGAAATTGATTGCCGTTAAAAAATTTCAGCTAACTTCAATGGCAAAAAAATTAGTCAGTCACAGTGAACATTTTTGAAAATTTAAAAAAATAATTGATTTTTCAGACTTTGATCGGCCGTAGCGGCCAAACGGAAACTCCAAATTGAACGCGGTTTGCAAATCTGAGCTCCTCGTACGCCAATTAGTCGGATTAGAGATTTTTATTTTTTGATGAAAACACGAAAAAAAGACATGAGTAAACCCCTTGGAAATTTGTTAAAAAATGCAACTTTCTTAATAATCATCGTAGACTATTGAATTTAACTTATTTTTCATCAGAAAGACGAGAGAAATTGATTGCCGTTAAAAAATTTCAGCTAACTTCAATGGCAAAAAAGATAGTCAGTCACAGTGAACATTTTTGAAAATTTAAAAAAATAATTGATTTTTCAGACTTTGATCGGCCGTAGCGGCCAAACGAAAACTCCAAATTGAACGCGGTTTGCAAATCTGAGCTCCTCGTACGCCAATTAGTCGGATTAGAGATTTTTAATTTTTGATGAAAACACGAAAAAAAGACATGAGTAAACCCCTTGGAAATTTGTTAAAAAATGCAACTTTCTTAATAATCATCGTAGACTATTGAATTTAACTTATTTTTCATCAGAAAGACGAGAGAAATTGATTGCCGTTAAAAAATTTCAGCTAACTTCAATGGCAAAAAAGATAGTCAGTCACAGTGAACATTTTTGAAAATTTACGAAAATAATTGATTTTTCAGACTTTGATCGGCCGTAGCGGCCAAACGAAAACTCCAAATTGAACGCGGTTTGCAAATCTGAGCTCCTCGTACGCCAATTAGTCGGATTAGAGATTTTTATTTTTTGATGAAAACACGAAAAAAAGACATGAGTAAACCCCTTGGAAATTTGTTAAAAAATGCAACTTTCTTAATAATCATCGTAGACTATTGAATTTAACTTATTTTTCATCAGAAAGACGAGAGAAATTGATTGCCGTTAAAATTTTTTTGGCTAACTTCAATGGCAAAAAAGATAGTCAGTCACAGTGAACATTTTTGAAAATTTAAAAAAATAATTGATTTTTCAGACTTTGATCGGCCGTAGCGGCCAAACGAAAACTCCAAATTGAACGCGGTTTGCAAATCTGAGCTCCTCGTACGCCAATTAGTCGGATTAGAGATTTTTATTTTTTGATGAAAACACGAAAAAAAGGCATGAGTAAACCCCTTGGAAATTTGTTAAAAAATGCAACTTTCTTAATAATCATCGTAGACTATTGAACTTAACTTATTTTTCACCAGAAAGACGAGAGAAATTGATTGCCGTTAAAAAATTTCAGCTAACTTCAATGGCAAAAAAATTAGTCAGTCACAGTGAACATTTTTGAAAATTTAAAAAAATAATTGATTTTTCAGACTTTGATCGGCCGTAGCGGCCAAACGGAAACTCCAAATTGAACGCGGTTTGCAAATCTGAGCTCCTCGTACGCCAATTAGTCGGATTAGAGATTTTTATTTTTTGATGAAAACACGAAAAAAAGACATGAGTAAACCCCTTGGAAATTTGTTAAAAAATGCAACTTTCTTAATAATCATCGTAGACTATTGAATTTAACTTATTTTTCATCAGAAAGACGAGAGAAATTGATTGCCGTTAAAAAATTTCAGCTAACTTCAATGGCAAAAAAGATAGTCAGTCACAGTGAACATTTTTGAAAATTTACGAAAATAATTGATTTTTCAGACTTTGATCGGCCGTAGCGGCCAAACGAAAACTCCAAATTGAACGCGGTTTGCAAATCTGAGCTCCTCGTACGCCAATTAGTCGGATTAGAGATTTTTATTTTTTGATGAAAACACGAAAAAAAGACATGAGTAAACCCCTTGGAAATTTGTTAAAAAATGCAACTTTCTTAATAATCATCGTAGACTATTGAATTTAACTTATTTTTCATCAGAAAGACGAGAGAAATTGATTGCCGTTAAAAAATTTCAGCTAACTTCAATGGCAAAAAAGATAGTCAGTCACAGTGAACATTTTTGAAAATTTAAAAAAATAATTGATTTTTCAGACTTTGGTCGGCCGTAGCGGCCAAACGAAAACTCCAAATTGAACGCGGTTTGCAAATCTGAGCTCCTCGTACGCCAATTAGTCGGATTAGAGATTTTTATTTTTTGATAAAAACACGAAAAAAAGACATGAGTAAACCCCTTGGAAATTTGTTAAAAAATGCAACTTTCTTAATAATCATCGTAGACTATTGAATTTAACTTATTTTTCATCAGAAAGACGAGAGAAATTGATTGCCGTTAAAAAATTTCAGCTAACTTCAATGGCAAAAAAGATAGTCAGTCACAGTGAACATTTTTGAAAATTTACGAAAATAATTGATTTTTCAGACTTTGATCGGCCGTAGCGGCCAAACGAAAACTCCAAATTGAACGCGGTTTGCAAATCTGAGCTCCTCGTACGCCAATTAGTCGGATTAGAGATTTTTATTTTTTGATGAAAACACGAAAAAAAGACATGAGTAAACCCCTTGGAAATTTGTTAAAAAATGCAACTTTCTTAATAATCATCGTAGACTATTGAATTTAACTTATTTTTCATCAGAAAGACGAGAGAAATTGATTGCCGTTAAAAAATTTCAGCTAACTTCAATGGCAAAAAAGATAGTCAGTCACAGTGAACATTTTTGAAAATTTAAAAAAATAATTGATTTTTCAGACTTTGGTCGGCCGTAGCGGCCAAACGAAAACTCCAAATTGAACGCGGTTTGCAAATCTGAGCTCCTCGTACGCCAATTAGTCGGATTAGAGATTTTTATTTTTTGATGAAAACACGAAAAAAAGACATGAGTAAACCCCTTGGAAATTTGTTAAAAAATGCAACTTTCTTAATAATCATCGTAGACTATTGAATTTAACTTATTTTTCATCAGAAAGACGAGAGAAATTGATTGCCGTTAAAAAATTTCAGCTAACTTCAATGGCAAAAAAGATAGTCAGTCACAGTGAACATTTTTGAAAATTTAAAAAAATAATTGATTTTTCAGACTTTGGTCGGCCGTAGCGGCCAAACGAAAACTCCAAATTGAACGCGGTTTGCAAATCTGAGCTCCTCGTACGCCAATTAGTCGGATTAGAGATTTTTATTTTTTGATGAAAACACGAAAAAAAGACATGACTAAACCCCTTGGAAATTTGTTAAAAAATGCAACTTTCTTAATAATCATCGTAGACTATTGAATTTAACTTATTTTTCATCAGAAAGACGAGAGAAATTGATTGCCGTTAAAAAATTTCAGCTAACTTCAATGGCAAAAAAGATAGTCAGTCACAGTGAACATTTTTGAAAATTTAAAAAAATAATTGATTTTTCAGACTTTGGTCGGCCGTAGCGGCCAAACGAAAACTCCAAATTGAACGCGGTTTGCAAATCTGAGCTCCTCGTACGCCAATTAGTCGGATTAGAGATTTTTATTTTTTGATGAAAACACGAAAAAAAGACATGAGTAAACCCCTTGGAAATTTGTTAAAAAATGCAACTTTCTTAATAATCATCGTAGACTATTGAATTTAACTTATTTTTCATCAGAAAGACGAGAGAAATTGATTGCCGTTAAAAAATTTCAGCTAACTTCAATGGCAAAAAAGATAGTCAGTCACAGTGAACATTTTTGAAAATTTAAAAAAATAATTGATTTTTCAGACTTTGATCGGCCGTAGCGGCCAAACGAAAACTCCAAATTGAACGCGGTTTGCAAATCTGAGCTCCTCGTACGCCAATTAGTCGGATTAGAGATTTTTATTTTTTGATGAAAACACGAAAAAAAGACATGAGTAAACCCCTTGGAAATTTGTTAAAAAATGCAACTTTCTTAATAATCATCGTAGACTATTGAATTTAACTTATTTTTCATCAGAAAGACGAGAGAAATTGATTGCCGTTAAAAAATTTCAGCTAACTTCAATGGCAAAAAAGATAGTCAGTCACAGTGAACATTTTTGAAAATTTAAAAAAATAATTGATTTTTCAGACTTTGATCGGCCGTAGCGGCCAAACGAAAGCTCCAAATTGAACGCGGTTTGCAAATCTGAGCTCCTCGTACGCCAATTAGTCGGATTGGAGATTTTTATTTTTTGATGAAAACACGAAAAAAAGACATGACTAAACCCCTTGGAAATTTGTTAAAAAATGCAACTTTCTTAATAATCATCGTAGACTATTGAATTTAACTTATTTTTCATCAGAAAGACGAGAGAAATTGATTGCCGTTAAAAAATTTCAGCTAACTTCAATGGCAAAAAAGATAGTCAGTCACAGTGAACATTTTTGAAAATTTAAAAAAATAATTGATTTTTCAGACTTTGATCGGCCGTAGCGGCCAAACGAAAACTCCAAATTAAACGCGGTTTGCAAATCTGAGCTCCTCGTACGCCAATTAGTCGGATTAGAGATTTTTATTTTTTGATGAAAACACGAAAAAAAGACATGACTAAACCCCTTGGAAATTTGTTAAAAAATGCAACTTTCTTAATAATCATCGTAGACTATTGAATTTAACTTATTTTTCATCAGAAAGACGAGAGAAATTGATTGCCGTTAAAAAATTTCAGCTAACTTCAATGGCAAAAAAGATAGTCAGTCACAGTGAACATTTTTGAAAATTTAAAAAAATAATTGATTTTTCAGACTTTGATCGGCCGTAGCGGCCAAACGAAAACTCCAATTAGTCGGATTAGAGATTTTTATTTTTTGATAAAAACACGAAAAAAAGACATGAGTAAACCCCTTGGAAATTTGTTAAAAAATGCAACTTTCTTAATAATCATCGTAGACTATTGATTGAATTTAACTTATTTTTCATCAGAAAGACGAGAGAAATTGATTGCCGTAAAAAATTTCAGCTAACTTCAATGGCAAAAAAGATAGTCAGTCACAGTGAACATTTTTGAAAATTTAAAAAAATAATTGATTTTTCAGACTTTGGTCGGCCGTAGCGGCCAAACGAAAACTCCAAATTGAACGCGGTTTGCAAATCTGAGCTCCTCGTACGCCAATTAGTCGGATTAGAGATTTTTATTTTTTGATGAAAACACGAAAAAAAGACATGACTAAACCCCTTGGAAATTTGTTAAAAAATGCAACTTTCTTAATAATCATCGTAGACTATTGAATTTAACTTATTTTGCATCAGAAAGACGAGAGAAATTGATTGCCGTTAAAAAATTTCAGCTAACTTCAATGGCAAAAAAGATAGTCAGTCACAGTGAACATTTTTGAAAATTTACGAAAATAATTGATTTTTCAGACTTTGATCGGCCGTAGCGGCCAAACGAAAACTCCAAATTGAACGCGGTTTGCAAATCTGGCTCCTCGTACGCCAATTAGTCGGATTAGAGATTTTTATTTTTTGATGAAAACACGAAAAAAAGACATGACTAAACCCCTTGGAAATTTGTTAAAAAATGCAACTTTCTTAATAATCATCGTAGACTATTGAATTTAACTTATTTTGCATCAGAAAGACGAGAGAAATTGATTGCCGTTAAAAAATTTCAGCTAACTTCAATGGCAAAAAAGATAGTCAGTCACAGTGAACATTTTTGAAAATTTACGAAAATAATTGATTTTTCAGACTTAGATCGGCCGTAGCGGCCAAACGAAAACTCCAAATTGAACGCGGTTTGCAAATCTGAGCTCCTCGTACGCCAATTAGTCGGATTAGAGATTTTTATTTTTTGATGAAAACACGAAAAAAAGACATGACTAAACCCCTTGGAAATTTGTTAAAAAATGCAACTTTCTTAATAATCATCGTAGACTATTGAATTTAACTTATTTTGCATCAGAAAGACGAGAGAAATTGATTGCCGTTAAAAAATTTCAGCTAACTTCAATGGCAAAAAAGATAGTCAGTCACAGTGAACATTTTTGAAAATTTACGAAAATAATTGATTTTTCAGACTTTGATCGGCCGTAGCGGCCAAACGAAAACTCCAAATTGAACGCGGTTTGCAAATCTGAGCTCCTCGTACGCCAATTAGTCGGATTAGAGATTTTTATTTTTTGATGAAAACACGAAAAAAAGACATGAGTAAACCCCTTGGAAATTTGTTAAAAAATGCAACTTTCTTAATAATCATCGTAGACTATTGAATTTAACTTATTTTTCATCAGAAAGACGAGAGAAATTGATTGCCGTTAAAAAATTTCAGCTAACTTCAATGGCAAAAAAGATAGTCAGTCACAGTGAACATTTTTGAAAATTTAAAAAAATAATTGATTTTTCAGACTTTGATCGGCCGTAGCGGCCAAACGAAAACTCCAAATTGAACGCGGTTTGCAAATCTGAGCTCCTCGTACGCCAATTAGTCGGATTAGAGATTTTTATTTTTTGATGAAAACACGAAAAAAAGACATGAGTAAACCCCTTGGAAATTTGTTAAATAATGCAACTTTCTTAATAATCATCGTAGACTATTGAATTTAACTTATTTTTCATCAGAAAGACGAGAGAAATTGATTGCCGTTAAAAAATTTCAGCTAACTTCAATGGCAAAAAAGATAGTCAGTCACAGTGAACATTTTTGAAAATTTAAAAAAATAATTGATTTTTCAGACTTTGATCGGCCGTAGCGGCCAAAAGAAAACTCCAAATTGAACGCGGTTTGCAAATCTGAGCTCCTCGTACGCCAATTAGTCGGATTAGAGATTTTTATTTTTTGATAAAAACACGAAAAAAAGACATGAGTAAACCCCTTGGAAATTTGTTAAAAAATGCAACTTTCTTAATAATCATCGTAGACTATTGAATTTAACTTATTTTTCATCAGAAAGACGAGAGAAATTGATTGCCGTTAAAAAATTTCAGCTAACTTCAATGGCAAAAAAGATAGTCAGTCACAGTGAACATTTTTGAAAATTTAAAAAAATAATTGATTTTTCAGACTTTGATCGGCCGTAGCGGCCAAACGAAAACTCCAAATTGAACGCGGTTTGCAAATCTGAGCTCCTCGTACGCCAATTAGTCGGATTAGAGATTTTTATTTTTTGATGAAAACACGAAAAAAAGACATGAGTAAACCCCTTGGAAATTTGTTAAAAAATGCAACTTTCTTAATAATCATCGTAGACTATTGAATTTAACTTATTTTTCATCAGAAAGACGAGAGAAATTGATTGCCGTTAAAAAATTTCAGCTAACTTCAATGGCAAAAAAGATAGTCAGTCACAGTGAACATTTTTGAAAATTTAAAAAAATAATTGATTTTTCAGACTTTGATCGGCCGTAGCGGCCAAACGAAAACTCCAAATTGAACGCGGTTTGCAAATCTGAGCTCCTCGTACGCCAATTAGTCGGATTAGAGATTTTTATTTTTTGATGAAAACACGAAAAAAAGACATGAGTAAACAAACCCCTTGGAAATTTGTTAAAAAATGCAACTTTCTTAATAATCATCGTAGACTATTGAATTTAACTTATTTTTCATCAGAAAGACGAGAGAAATTGATTGCCGTTAAAAAATTTCAGCTAACTTCAATGGCAAAAAAGATAGTCAGTCACAGTGAACATTTTTGAAAATTTAAAAAAATAATTGATTTTTCAGACTTTGATCGGCCGTAGCGGCCAAACGAAAACTCCAAATTGAACGCGGTTTGCAAATCTGAGCTCCTCGTACGCCAATTAGTCGGATTAGAGATTTTTATTTTTTGATGAAAACACGAAAAAAAGACATGAGTAAACCCCTTGGAAATTTGTTAAAAAATGCAACTTTCTTAATAATCATCGTAGACTATTGAATTTAACTTATTTTTCATCAGAAAGACGAGAGAAATTGATTGCCGTTAAAAAATTTCAGCTAACTTCAATGGCAAAAAAGATAGTCAGTCACAGTGAACATTTTTGAAAATTTAAAAAAATAATTGATTTTTCAGACTTTGATCGGCCGTAGCGGCCAAACGAAAACTCCAAATTGAACGCGGTTTGCAAATCTGAGCTCCTCGTACGCCAATTAGTCGGATTAGAGATTTTTATTTTTTGATAAAAACACGAAAAAAAGACATGAGTAAACCCCTTGGAAATTTGTTAAAAAATGCAACTTTCTTAATAATCATCGTAGACTATTGAATTTAACTTATTTTTCATCAGAAAGACGAGAGAAATTGATTGCCGTTAAAAAATTTCAGCTAACTTCAATGGCAAAAAAGATAGTCAGTCACAGTGAACATTTTTGAAAATTTAAAAAAATAATTGATTTTTCAGACTTTGATCGGCCGTAGCGGCCAAACGAAAACTCCAAATTGAACGCGGTTTGCAAATCTGAGCTCCTCGTACGCCAATTAGTCGGATTAGAGATTTTTATTTTTTGATGAAAACACGAAAAAAAGACATGAGTAAACCCCTTGGAAATTTGTTAAAAAATGCAACTTTCTTAATAATCATCGTAGACTATTGAATTTAACTTTTTTTCATCAGAAAGACGAGAGAAATTGATTGCCGTTAAAAAATTTCAGCTAACTTCAATAGCAAAAAAATTAATCAGTCACAGTGAACTTTTTTGAAAATTTTGGAAAATAATTGATTTTTCAGACTTTGATCGGCCGTAGCGGCCAAACGAAAACTCCAAATTGAACGCGGTTTGCAAATCTGAGCTCCTCGTACGCCAATTAGTCGGATTAGAGATTTTTATTTTTTGATGAAAACACGAAAAAAAGACATGAGTAAACCCCTTGGAAATTTGTTAAAAAATGCAACTTTCTTAATAATCATCGTAGACTATTGAATTTAACTTATTTTTCATCAGAAAGACGAGAGAAATTGATTGCCGTTAAAAAATTTCAGCTAACTTCAATGGCAAAAAAGATAGTCAGTCACAGTGAACATTTTTGAAAATTTAAAAAAATAATTGATTTTTCAGACTTTGATCGGCCGTAGCGGCCAAACGAAAACTCCAAATTGAACGCGGTTTGCAAATCTGAGCTCCTCGTACGCCAATTAGTCGGATTAGAGATTTTTATTTTTTGATGAAAACACGAAAAAAAGACATGAGTAAACCCCTTGGAAATTTGTTAAAAAATGCAACTTTCTTAATAATCATCGTAGACTATTGAATTTAACTTATTTTTCATCAGAAAGACGAGAGAAATTGATTGCCGTTAAAAAATTTCAGCTAACTTCAATGGCAAAAAAGATAGTCAGTCACAGTGAACATTTTTGAAAATTTAAAAAAATAATTGATTTTTCAGACTTTGGTCGGCCGTAGCGGCCAAACGAAAACTCCAAATTGAACGCGGTTTGCAAATCTGAGCTCCTCGTACGCCAATTAGTCGGATTAGAGATTTTTATTTTTTGATGAAAACACGAAAAAAAGACATGACTAAACCCCTTGGAAATTTGTTAAAAAATGCAACTTTCTTAATAATCATCGTAGACTATTGAATTTAACTTATTTTTCATCAGAAAGACGAGAGAAATTGATTGCCGTTAAAAAATTTCAGCTAACTTCAATGGCAAAAAAGATAGTCAGTCACAGTGAACATTTTTGAAAATTTAAAAAAATAATTGATTTTTCAGACTTTGGTCGGCCGTAGCGGCCAAACGAAAACTCCAAATTGAACGCGGTTTGCAAATCTGAGCTCCTCGTACGCCAATTAGTCGGATTAGAGATTTTTATTTTTTGATGAAAACACGAAAAAAAGACATGACTAAACCCCTTGGAAATTTGTTAAAAAATGCAACTTTCTTAATAATCATCGTAGACTATTGAATTTAACTTATTTTTCATCAGAAAGACGAGAGAAATTGATTGCCGTTAAAAAATTTCAGCTAACTTCAATGGCAAAAAAGATAGTCAGTCACAGTGAACATTTTTGAAAATTTAAAAAAATAATTGATTTTTCAGACTTTGGTCGGCCGTAGCGGCCAAACGAAAACTCCAAATTGAACGCGGTTTGCAAATCTGAGCTCCTCGTACGCCAATTAGTCGGATTAGAGATTTTTATTTTTTGATGAAAACACGAAAAAAAGACATGAGTAAACCCCTTGGAAATTTGTTAAAAAATGCAACTTTCTTAATAATCATCGTAGACTATTGAATTTAACTTATTTTTCATCAGAAAGACGAGAGAAATTGATTGCCGTTAAAAAATTTCAGCTAACTTCAATGGCAAAAAAGATAGTCAGTCACAGTGAACATTTTTGAAAATTTACGAAAATAATTGATTTTTCAGACTTTGATCGGCCGTAGCGGCCAAACGAAAACTCCAAATTGAACGCAGTTTGCAAATCTGAGCTCCTCGTACGCCAATTAGTCGGATTAGAGATTTTTATTTTTTGATGAAAACACGAAAAAAAGACATGAGTAAACCCCTTGGAAATTTGTTAAAAAATGCAACTTTCTTAATAATCATCGTAGACTATTGAATTTAACTTATTTTTCATCAGAAAGACGAGAGAAATTGATTGCCGTTAAAAAATTTCAGCTAACTTCAATGGCAAAAAAGATAGTCAGTCACAGTGAACATTTTTGAAAATTTACGAAAATAATTGATTTTTCAGACTTTGATCGGCCGTAGCGGCCAAACGAAAACTCCAAATTGAACGCGGTTTGCAAATCTGAGCTCCTCGTACGCCAATTAGTCGGATTAGAGATTTTCATTTTTTGATGAAAACACGAAAAAAAGACATGACTAAACCCCTTGGAAATTTGCTAAAAAATGCAACTTTCTTAATAATCATCGTAGACTATTGAATTTAACTTATTTTTCATCAGAAAGACGAGAGAAATTGATTGCCGTTAAAAAATTTCAGCTAACTTCAATGGCAAAAAAGATAGTCAGTCACAGTGAACATTTTTGAAAATTTTAAAAAATAATTGATTTTTCAGACTTTGGTCGGCCGTAGCGGCCAAACGAAAACTCCAAATTGAACGCGGTTTGCAAATCTGAGCTCCTCGTACGCCAATTAGTCGGATTAGAGATTTTTATTTTTTGATGAAAACACGAAAAAAAGACATGAGTAAACCCCTTGGAAATTTGTTAAAAAATGCAACTTTCTTAATAATCATCGTAGACTATTGAATTTAACTTATTTTTCATCAGAAAGACGAGAGAAATTGATTGCCGTTAAAAAATTTCAGCTAACTTCAATGGCAAAAAAGATAGTCAGTCACAGTGAACATTTTTGAAAATTTACGAAAATAATTGATTTTTCAGACTTTGATCGGCCGTAGCGGCCAAACGAAAACTCCAAATTGAACGCGGTTTGCAAATCTGAGCTCCTCGTACGCCAATTAGTCGGATTAGAGATTTTTATTTTTTGATGAAAACACGAAAAAAAGACATGAGTAAACCCCTTGGAAATTTGTTAAAAAATGCAACTTTCTTAATAATCATCGTAGACTATTGAATTTAACTTATTTTTCATCAGAAAGACGAGAGAAATTGATTGCCGTTAAAAAATTTCAGCTAACTTCAATGGCAAAAAAGATAGTCAGTCACAGTGAACATTTTTGAAAATTTAAAAAAATAATTGATTTTTCAGACTTTGGTCGGCCGTAGCGGCCAAACGAAAACTCCAAATTGAACGCGGTTTGCAAATCTGAGCTCCTCGTACGCCAATTAGTCGGATTAGAGATTTTTATTTTTTGATGAAAACACGAAAAAAAGACATGACTAAACCCCTTGGAAATTTGTTAAAAAATGCAACTTTCTTAATAATCATCGTAGACTATTGAATTTAACTTATTTTTCATCAGAAAGACGAGAGAAATTGATTGCCGTTAAAAAATTTCAGCTAACTTCAATGGCAAAAAAGATAGTCAGTCACAGTGAACATTTTTGAAAATTTAAAAAAATAATTGATTTTTCAGACTTTGGTCGGCCGTAGCGGCCAAACGAAAACTCCAAATTGAACGCGGTTTGCAAATCTGAGCTCCTCGTACGCCAATTAGTCGGATTAGAGATTTTTATTTTTTGATGAAAACACGAAAAAAAGACATGAGTAAACCCCTTGGAAATTTGTTAAAAAATGCAACTTTCTTAATAATCATCGTAGACTATTGAATTTAACTTATTTTTCATCAGAAAGACGAGAGAAATTGATTGCCGTTAAAAAATTTCAGCTAACTTCAATGGCAAAAAAGATAGTCAGTCACAGTGAACATTTTTGAAAATTTAAAAAAATAATTGATTTTTCAGACTTTGGTCGGCCGTAGCGGCCAAACGAAAACTCCAAATTGAACGCGGTTTGCAAATCTGAGCTCCTCGTACGCCAATTAGTCGGATTAGAGATTTTTATTTTTTGATGAAAACACGAAAAAAAGACATGACTAAACCCCTTGGAAATTTGTTAAAAAATGCAACTTTCTTAATAATCATCGTAGACTATTGAATTTAACTTATTTTTCATCAGAAAGACGAGAGAAATTGATTGCCGTTAAAAAATTTCAGCTAACTTCAATGGCAAAAAAGATAGTCAGTCACAGTGAACATTTTTGAAAATTTAAAAAAATAATTGATTTTTCAGACTTTGGTCGGCCGTAGCGGCCAAACGAAAACTCCAAATTGAACGCGGTTTGCAAATCTGAGCTCCTCGTACGCCAATTAGTCGGATTAGAGATTTTTATTTTTTGATGAAAACACGAAAAAAAGACATGAGTAAACCCCTTGGAAATTTGTTAAAAAATGCAACTTTCTTAATAATCATCGTAGACTATTGAATTTAACTTATTTTTCATCAGAAAGACGAGAGAAATTGATTGCCGTTAAAAAATTTCAGCTAACTTCAATGGCAAAAAAGATAGTCAGTCACAGTGAACATTTTTGAAAATTTACGAAAATAATTGATTTTTCAGACTTTGATCGGCCGTAGCGGCCAAACGAAAACTCCAAATTGAACGCAGTTTGCAAATCTGAGCTCCTCGTACGCCAATTAGTCGGATTAGAGATTTTTATTTTTTGATGAAAACACGAAAAAAAGACATGAGTAAACCCCTTGGAAATTTGTTAAAAAATGCAACTTTCTTAATAATCATCGTAGACTATTGAATTTAACTTATTTTTCATCAGAAAGACGAGAGAAATTGATTGCCGTTAAAAAATTTCAGCTAACTTCAATGGCAAAAAAGATAGTCAGTCACAGTGAACATTTTTGAAAATTTACGAAAATAATTGATTTTTCAGACTTTGATCGGCCGTAGCGGCCAAACGAAAACTCCAAATTGAACGCGGTTTGCAAATCTGAGCTCCTCGTACGCCAATTAGTCGGATTAGAGATTTTCATTTTTTGATGAAAACACGAAAAAAAGACATGACTAAACCCCTTGGAAATTTGCTAAAAAATGCAACTTTCTTAATAATCATCGTAGACTATTGAATTTAACTTATTTTTCATCAGAAAGACGAGAGAAATTGATTGCCGTTAAAAAATTTCAGCTAACTTCAATGGCAAAAAAGATAGTCAGTCACAGTGAACATTTTTGAAAATTTTAAAAAATAATTGATTTTTCAGACTTTGGTCGGCCGTAGCGGCCAAACGAAAACTCCAAATTGAACGCGGTTTGCAAATCTGAGCTCCTCGTACGCCAATTAGTCGGATTAGAGATTTTTATTTTTTGATGAAAACACGAAAAAAAGACATGAGTAAACCCCTTGGAAATTTGTTAAAAAATGCAACTTTCTTAATAATCATCGTAGACTATTGAATTTAACTTATTTTTCATCAGAAAGACGAGAGAAATTGATTGCCGTTAAAAAATTTCAGCTAACTTCAATGGCAAAAAAGATAGTCAGTCACAGTGAACATTTTTGAATATTTACGAAAATAATTGATTTTTCAGACTTTGATCGGCCGTAGCGGCCAAACGAAAACTCCAAATTGAACGCGGTTTGCAAATCTGAGCTCCTCGTACGCCAATTAGTCGGATTAGAGATTTTTATTTTTTGATGAAAACACGAAAAAAAGACATGAGTAAACCCCTTGGAAATTTGTTAAAAAATGCAACTTTCTTAATAATCATCGTAGACTATTGAATTTAACTTATTTTTCATCAGAAAGACGAGAGAAATTGATTGCCGTTAAAAAATTTCAGCTAACTTCAATGGCAAAAAAGATAGTGTCACAGTGAACATTTTTGAAAATTTACGAAAATAATTGATTTTTCAGACTTTGATCGGCCGTAGCGGCCAAACGAAAACTCCAAATTGAACGCGGTTTGCAAATCTGAGCTCCTCGTACGCCAATTAGTCGGATTAGAGATTTTTATTTTTTGATGAAAACACGAAAAAAAGACATGAGTAAACCCCTTGGAAATTTGTTAAAAAATGCAACTTTCTTAATAATCATCGTAGACTATTGAATTTAACTTATTTTTCATCAGAAAGACGAGAGAAATTGATTGCCGTTAAAAAATTTCAGCTAACTTCAATGGCAAAAAAGATAGTCAGTCACAGTGAACATTTTTGAAAATTTAAAAAAATAATTGATTTTTCAGACTTTGGTCGGCCGTAGCGGCCAAACGAAAACTCCAAATTGAACGCGGTTTGCAAATCTGAGCTCCTCGTACGCCAATTAGTCGGATTAGAGATTTTTATTTTTTGATGAAAACACGAAAAAAAGACATGAGTAAACCCCTTGGAAATTTTTTGTCAACTAGCGTGCATCACTGTTCATATGTTATTATGTTTTCGCTTACTTGCTTAAAAACCATTTCTACTTTTGAAAAAAAATATATGTTTCATTTAGCTAATTATGATATTATCAACTCATACCTGAACGCTGTTAACTGGGATCTTGTTTTATCAAATGATGATATTAATCACGATGTGGACTCATTTTATTCGATCATCCACACTGTTATGGAAGAGTTTATTCCTTTTAAATTTGTATGTACCAATAATAATAACACGTATCCCCGTTGGATGACGAATGAACTGAAATCTTTGATAAAGGAGAAGAAATTAGCTCACGCGAATTTTAAATCTAGTGGTTTGCAGACTGATTATTATCATTTTTCTAATATTCGTAAACAATGCAAAAGCTTATCTAGTTTGAATTATAGTAATTACGTATCACAGGTTAATTGTTCCCTTAAATTGAATCCGAAGTTTTTCTGGAGATATATAAAAGATCTTAAAAAAGAAGACGGTTATCCTGCCGAAATGTTGTATAATAATATTAGTGCGAATACAGGTGCCGATATTGTTGACTTATTTTCGGATTATTTTTCGTCAGTTTACACCAACTTAGATTACAATTCCTACTCGAATGAGGCATGCACTTTTGAATATCCAGTTGAAGACGATATATTAACAGTTAGCATCGAGGAAGTTTTCAACTCTATTTTAAAACTTAAGCCATCACACAGCCATGGTCCTGACGGTATATCTAGCTATTTCCTTCAAAATTGCATATATTCATTATGTCGCCCTATTCACTCATTATTCGTTAAATCACTTAAGTCTGGCATTATACCACTAAACTGGAAATCTAGCTATGTTGTACCTATCCACAAAAAAGGTCCAAAGAATGTCATTGATAATTACAGAGGGGTGGCCATCCAGTCCGTAATACCTAAACTTCTTGACGAATTGGTGGCGTGTCAATTACAATGGCATTCCCGTCAAATCATAATTAATAAACAACATGGGTTTATGGCTAACCGTTCCATTACTTCAAATCTTCTTGAATACAAACAGTTTATATCGAGTGCCTTGGAATTACAATCGCAAGTGGATACAATTTACACTGATTTTTCCAAGGCCTTTGATCGAGTTGACTGTAATCTTCTGTTGGACAAATTGAAGGTTATTGGCTTTAATCATGGCACTATAAAATGGCTGTCTTCTTTTTTGTCAGACAGGGTGCAATATGTTCGAATAAATAATTTCAAATCAAAAGCAATAAATGTTACTTCTGGTGTTCCACAAGGGTCCCACTGTGGACCCATACTATTCATTCTGTTTATTAATGATATACATGACACTCTCAAGCATTGTAATTTTCTAATGTACGCTGATGATTTGAAATTATTTAAAATTGTTAATAGTGCCAGTGACTGCCAATTGATTCAGGAAGATTTGAACCGGCTCAATGAATGGTGTTCAAAAAACAATTTATATCTAAATGTTCAAAAATGTTATTCGATGTCCACCACTACACGTCGATCGAAAGTAGATTTCGACTACAGAATTGGTAACTCTTCAATCAATCGTGTTGACACAATGAAAGATTTAGGGATCACTTTTGATACCAAACTATCTTTCACCTCTCATATTACTACAATAACTAATAAGGCGTTAAAAATGTGGGGTTTTGTATGGCGTAGTGGCAAAGATTTGGACATTGAATGCTTGAAAACATTGTACTGTTCGTTAGTGCGTTGCCACCTTGAATTTGGTTCTTGTATTTGGACACCATCAACAGCAACTAATATAAATTCAATTGAATCAGTTCAGAAAAAATTTCTTCGATGCATGGAATTTAAACAAGGTGTGCGACACGATAAGGGAAATTATGACACAATTATGCAGGATCTTAATATAATATCTCTGGAGAATCGTCGAAAAATAGCTGATTTATGCACTCTCCATGGAATTATAAATGCGTCCTTGAATTCACCCTTACTACTTGGAGATTTATCATTTTCCGTACCTAGTAGAAGAACTCGCCAAAATCAGCTATTTTACTTAGATACACATAAAACGTCCCTTTGTTTCCAAAACTCGTTGTCACGTCTAATGTCCCTCTGGAACGAATATTGCTCTAACGGAAAAATAGATATGTTTATTGTTAACCTAAACCAGCTAAGGCGCAAACTAACCGGCATATTCGCTACTCAAATGTAAATATTTCAATAATTATACATATTTTCGCAGTTACTTTAGTTAGTTATTAAGACATGGTTTTATATATGAAATTTAATGTTACTTGAATTATTACAACAATTGATTATTTTGTAAAAAGGTGTTGTACCGTTTATTTAATAATAAATAAATAAATAAAATAAATAAATAAATTTGTTAAAAAATGCAACTTTCTTAATAATCATCGTAGACTATTGAATTTAACTTATTTTTCATCAGAAAGACGAGAGAAATTGATTGCCGTTAAAAAATTTCAGCCAACTTCAATGGCAAAAAAGATAGTCAGTCACAGTGAACATTTTTGAAAATTTAAAAAAATAATTGATTTTTCAGACTTTGGTCGGCCGTAGCGGCCAAACGAAAACTCCAAATTGAACGCGGTTTGCAAATCTGAGCTCCTCGTACGCCAATTAGTCGGATTAGAGATTTTTATTTTTTGATGAAAACACGAAAAAAAGACATAAGTAAACCCCTTGGAAATTTGTTAAAAAATGCAACTTTCTTAATAATCATCGTAGACTATTGAATTTAACTTATTTTTCATCAGAAAGACGAGAGAAATTGATTGCCGTTAAAAAATTTCAGCTAACTTCAATGGCAAAAAAGATAGTCAGTCACAGTGAACATTTTTGAAAATTTAAAAAAATAATTGATTTTTCAGACTTTGGTCGGCCGTAGCGGCCAAACGAAAACTCCAAATTGAACGCGGTTTGCAAATCTGAGCTCCTCGTACGCCAATTAGTCGGATTAGAGATTTTTATTTTTTGATGAAAACACGAAAAAAAGACATGAGTAAACCCCTTGGAAATTTGTTAAAAAATGCAACTTTCTTAATAATCATCGTAGACTATTGAATTTAACTTATTTTTCATCAGAAAGACGAGAGAAATTGATTGCCGTTAAAAAATTTCAGCTAACTTCAATGGCAAAAAAGATAGTCAGTCACAGTGAACATTTTTGAAAATTTACGAAAATAATTGATTTTTCAGACTTTGATCGGCCGTAGCGGCCAAACGAAAACTCCAAATTGAACGCGGTTTGCAAATCTGAGCTCCTCGTACGCCAATTAGTCGGATTAGAGATTTTTATTTTTTGATGAAAACACGAAAAAAAGACATGAGTAAACCCCTTGGAAATTTGTTAAAAAATGCAACTTTCTTAATAATCATCGTAGACTATTGAATTTAACTTATTTTTCATCAGAAAGACGAGAGAAATTGATTGCCGTTAAAAAATTTCAGCTAACTTCAATGGCAAAAAAGATAGTCAGTCACAGTGAACATTTTTGAAAATTTACGAAAATAATTGATTTTTCAGACTTTGATCGGCCGTAGCGGCCAAACGAAAACTCCAAATTGAACGCGGTTTGCAAATCTGAGCTCCTCGTACGCCAATTAGTCGGATTAGAGATTTTTATTTTTTGATGAAAACACGAAAAAAAGACATGAGTAAACCCCTTGGAAATTTGTTAAAAAATGCAACTTTCTTAATAATCATCGTAGACTATTGAATTTAACTTATTTTTCATCAGAAAGACGAGAGAAATTGATTGCCGTTAAAAAATTTCAGCTAACTTCAATGGCAAAAAAGATAGTCAGTCACAGTGAACATTTTTGAAAATTTACGAAAATAATTGATTTTTCAGACTTTGGTCGGCCGTAGCGGCCAAACGAAAACTCCAAATTGAACGCGGTTTGCAAATCTGAGCTCCTCGTACGCCAATTAGTCGGATTAGAGATTTTTATTTTTTGATGAAAACACGAAAAAAAGACATGAGTAAACCCCTTGGAAATTTGTTAAAAAATGCAACTTTCTTAATAATCATCGTAGACTATTGAATTTAACTTATTTTTCATCAGAAAGACGAGAGAAATTGATTGCCGTTAAAAAATTTCAGCCAACTTCAATGGCAAAAAAGATAGTCAGTCACAGTGAACATTTTTGAAAATTTAAAAAAATAATTGATTTTTCAGACTTTGGTCGGCCGTAGCGGCCAAACGAAAACTCCAAATTGAACGCGGTTTGCAAATCTGAGCTCCTCGTACGCCAATTAGTCGGATTAGAGATTTTTATTTTTTGATGAAAACACGAAAAAAAGACATGAGTAAACCCCTTGGAAATTTGTTAAAAAATGCAACTTTCTTAATAATCATCGTAGACTATTGAATTTAACTTATTTTTCATCAGAAAGACGAGAGAAATTGATTGCCGTTAAAAAATTTCAGCTAACTTCAATGGCAAAAAAGATAGTCAGTCACAGTGAACATTTTTGAAAATTTAAAAAAATAATTGATTTTTCAGACTTTGGTCGGCCGTAGCGGCCAAACGAAAACTCCAAATTGAACGCGGTTTGCAAATCTGAGCTCCTCGTACGCCAATTAGTCGGATTAGAGATTTTTATTTTTTGATGAAAACACGAAAAAAAGACATGAGTAAACCCCTTGGAAATTTGTTAAAAAATGCAACTTTCTTAATAATCATCGTAGACTATTGAATTTAACTTATTTTTCATCAGAAAGACGAGAGAAATTGATTGCCGTTAAAAAATTTCAGCTAACTTCAATGGCAAAAAAGATAGTCAGTCACAGTGAACATTTTTGAAAATTTACGAAAATAATTGATTTTTCAGACTTTGATCGGCCGTAGCGGCCAAACGAAAACTCCAAATTGAACGCGGTTTGCAAATCTGAGCTCCTCGTACGCCAATTAGTCGGATTAGAGATTTTTATTTTTTGATGAAAACACGAAAAAAAGACATGAGTAAACCCCTTGGAAATTTGTTAAAAAATGCAACTTTCTTAATAATCATCGTAGACTATTGAATTTAACTTATTTTTCATCAGAAAGACGAGAGAAATTGATTGCCGTTAAAAAATTTCAGCTAACTTCAATGGCAAAAAAGATAGTCAGTCACAGTGAACATTTTTGAAAATTTACGAAAATAATTGATTTTTCAGACTTTGACGGCCGTAGCGGCCAAACGAAAACTCCAAATTGAACGCGGTTTGCAAATCTGAGCTCCTCGTACGCCAATTAGTCGGATTAGAGATTTTTATTTTTTGATGAAAACACGAAAAAAAGACATGACTAAACCCCTTGGAAATTTGTTAAAAAATGCAACTTTCTTAATAATCATCGTAGACTATTGAATTTAACTTATTTTTCATCAGAAAGACGAGAGAAATTGATTGCCGTTAAAAAATTTCAGCTAACTTCAATGGCAAAAAAGATAGTCAGTCACAGTGAACATTTTTGAAAATTTTAAAAAATAATTGATTTTTCAGACTTTGGTCGGCCGTAGCGGCCAAACGAAAACTCCAAATTGAACGCGGTTTGCAAATCTGAGCTCCTCGTACGCCAATTAGTCGGATTAGAGATTTTTATTTTTTGATGAAAACACGAAAAAAAGACATGAGTAAACCCCTTGGAAATTTGTTAAAAAATGCAACTTTCTTAATAATCATCGTAGACTATTGAATTTAACTTATTTTTCATCAGAAAGACGAGAGAAATTGATTGCCGTTAAAAAATTTCAGCTAACTTCAATGGCAAAAAAGATAGTCAGTCACAGTGAACATTTTTGAAAATTTACGAAAATAATTGATTTTTCAGACTTTGATCGGCCGTAGCGGCCAAACGAAAACTCCAAATTGAACGCGGTTTGCAAATCTGAGCTCCTCGTACGCCAATTAGTCGGATTAGAGATTTTTATTTTTTGATGAAAACACGAAAAAAAGACATGAGTAAACCCCTTGGAAATTTGTTAAAAAATGCAACTTTCTTAATAATCATCGTAGACTATTGAATTTAACTTATTTTTCATCAGAAAGACGAGAGAAATTGATTGCCGTTAAAAAATTTCAGCTAACTTCAATGGCAAAAAAGATAGTCAGTCACAGTGAACATTTTTGAAAATTTACGAAAATAATTGATTTTTCAGACTTTGATCGGCCGTAGCGGCCAAACGAAAACTCCAAATTGAACGCGGTTTGCAAATCTGAGCTCCTCGTACGCCAATTAGTCGGATTAGAGATTTTTACTTTTTGATGAAAACACGAAAAAAAGACATGAGTAAACCCCTTGGAAATTTGTTAAAAAATGCAACTTTCTTAATAATCATCGTAGACTATTGAATTTAACTTATTTTTCATCAGAAAGACGAGAGAAATTGATTGCCGTTAAAAAATTTCAGCTAACTTCAATGGCAAAAAAGATAGTCAGTCACAGTGAACATTTTTGAAAATTTACGAAAATAATTGATTTTTCAGACTTTGATCGGCCGTAGCGGCCAAACGAAAACTCCAAATTGAACGCGGTTTGCAAATCTGAGCTCCTCGTACGCCAATTAGTCGGATTGGAGATTTTTATTTTTTGATGAAAACACGAAAAAAAGACATGAGTAAACCCCTTGGAAATTTGTTAAAAAATGCAACTTTCTTAATAATCATCGTAGACTATTGAATTTAACTTATTTTTCATCAGAAAGACGAGAGAAATTGATTGCCGTTAAAAAATTTCAGCTAACTTCAATGGCAAAAAAGATAGTCAGTCACAGTGAACATTTTTGAAAATTTACGAAAATAATTGATTTTTCAGACTTTGATCGGCCGTAGCGGCCAAACGAAAACTCCAAATTGAACGCGGTTTGCAAATCTGAGCTCCTCGTACGCCAATTAGTCGGATTAGAGATTTTTATTTTTTGATGAAAACACGAAAAAAAGACATGAGTAAACCCCTTGGAAATTTGTTAAAAAATGCAACTTTCTTAATAATCATCGTAGACTATTGAATTTAACTTATTTTTCATCAGAAAGACGAGAGAAATTGATTGCCGTTAAAAAATTTCAGCTAACTTCAATGGCAAAAAAGATAGTCAGTCACAGTGAACATTTTTGAAAATTTACGAAAATAATTGATTTTTCAGACTTTGATCGGCCGTAGCGGCCAAACGAAAACTCCAAATTGAACGCGGTTTGCAAATCTGAGCTCCTCGTACGCCAATTAGTCGGATTAGAGATTTTTATTTTTTGATGAAAACACGAAAAAAAGACATGAGTAAACCCCTTGGAAATTTGTTAAAAAATGCAACTTTCTTAATAATCATCGTAGACTATTGAATTTAACTTATTTTTCATCAGAAAGACGAGAGAAATTGATTGCCGTTAAAAAATTTCAGCTAACTTCAATGGCAAAAAAGATAGTCAGTCACAGTGAACATTTTTGAAAATTTACGAAAATAATTGATTTTTCAGACTTTGATCGGCCGTAGCGGCCAAACGAAAACTCCAAATTGAACGCGGTTTGCAAATCTGAGCTCCTCGTACGCCAATTAGTCGGATTAGAGATTTTTATTTTTTGATGAAAACACGAAAAAAAGACATGAGTAAACCCCTTGGAAATTTGTTAAAAAATGCAACTTTCTTAATAATCATCGTAGACTATTGAATTTAACTTATTTTTCATCAGAAAGACGAGAGAAATTGATTGCCGTTAAAAAATTTCAGCTAACTTCAATGGCAAAAAAGATAGTCAGTCACAGTGAACATTTTTGAAAATTTAAAAAAATAATTGATTTTTCAGACTTTGGTCGGCCGTAGCGGCCAAACGAAAACTCCAAATTGAACGCGGTTTGCAAATCTGAGCTCCTCGTACGCCAATTAGTCGGATTAGAGATTTTTATTTTTTGATGAAAACACGAAAAAAAGACATGACTAAACCCCTTGGAAATTTGTTAAAAAATGCAACTTTCTTAATAATCATCGTAGACTATTGAATTTAACTTATTTTTCATCAGAAAGACGAGAGAAATTGATTGCCGTTAAAAAATTTCAGCTAACTTCAATGGCAAAAAAGATAGTCAGTCACAGTGAACATTTTTGAAAATTTAAAAAAATAATTGATTTTTCAGACTTTGGTCGGCCGTAGCGGCCAAACGAAAACTCCAAATTGAACGCGGTTTGCAAATCTGAGCTCCTCGTACGCCAATTAGTCGGATTAGAGATTTTTATTTTTTGATGAAAACACGAAAAAAAGACATGAGTAAACCCCTTGGAAATTTGTTAAAAAATGCAACTTTCTTAATAATCATCGTAGACTATTGAATTTAACTTATTTTTCATCAGAAAGACGAGAGAAATTGATTGCCGTTAAAAAATTTCAGCTAACTTCAATGGCAAAAAAGATAGTCAGTCACAGTGAACATTTTTGAAAATTTAAAAAAATAATTGATTTTTCAGACTTTGATCGGCCGTAGCGGCCAAACGAAAACTCCAAATTGAACGCGGTTTGCAAATCTGAGCTCCTCGTACGCCAATTAGTCGGATTAGAGATTTTTATTTTTTGATGAAAACACGAAAAAAAGACATGACTAAACCCCTTGGAAATTTGTTAAAAAATGCAACTTTCTTAATAATCATCGTAGACTATTGAATTTAACTTATTTTTCATCAGAAAGACGAGAGAAATTGATTGCCGTTAAAAAATTTCAGCTAACTTCAATGGCAAAAAAGATAGTCAGTCACAGTGAACATTTTTGAAAATTTAAAAAAATAATTGATTTTTCAGACTTTGGTCGGCCGTAGCGGCCAAACGAAAACTCCAAATTGAACGCGGTTTGCAAATCTGAGCTCCTCGTACGCCAATTAGTCGGATTAGAGATTTTTATTTTTTGATGAAAACACGAAAAAAAGACATGAGTAAACCCCTTGGAAATTTGTTAAAAAATGCAACTTTCTTAATAATCATCGTAGACTATTGAATTTAACTTATTTTTCATCAGAAAGACGAGAGAAATTGATTGCCGTTAAAAAATTTCAGCTAACTTCAATGGCAAAAAAGATAGTCAGTCACAGTGAACATTTTTGAAAATTTAAAAAAATAATTGATTTTTCAGACTTTGATCGGCCGTAGCGGCCAAACGAAAACTCCAAATTGAACGCGGTTTGCAAATCTGAGCTCCTCGTACGCCAATTAGTCGGATTAGAGATTTTTATTTTTTGATGAAAACACGAAAAAAAGACATGACTAAACCCCTTGGAAATTTGTTAAAAAATGCAACTTTCTTAATAATCATCGTAGACTATTGAATTTAACTTATTTTTCATCAGAAAGACGAGAGAAATTGATTGCCGTTAAAAAATTTCAGCTAACTTCAATGGCAAAAAAGATAGTCAGTCACAGTGAACATTTTTGAAAATTTAAAAAAATAATTGATTTTTCAGACTTTGGTCGGCCGTAGCGGCCAAACGAAAACTCCAAATTGAACGCGGTTTGCAAATCTGAGCTCCTCGTACGCCAATTAGTCGGATTAGAGATTTTTATTTTTTGATGAAAACACGAAAAAAAGACATGAGTAAACCCCTTGGAAATTTGTTAAAAAATGCAACTTTCTTAATAATCATCGTAGACTATTGAATTTAACTTATTTTTCATCAGAAAGACGAGAGAAATTGATTGCCGTTAAAAAATTTCAGCTAACTTCAATGGCAAAAAAGATAGTCAGTCACAGTGAACATTTTTGAAAATTTAAAAAAATAATTGATTTTTCAGACTTTGATCGGCCGTAGCGGCCAAACGAAAACTCCAAATTGAACGCGGTTTGCAAATCTGAGCTCCTCGTACGCCAATTAGTCGGATTAGAGATTTTTATTTTTTGATGAAAACACGAAAAAAAGACATGACTAAACCCCTTGGAAATTTGTTAAAAAATGCAACTTTCTTAATAATCATCGTAGACTATTGAATTTAACTTATTTTTCATCAGAAAGACGAGAGAAATTGATTGCCGTTAAAAAATTTCAGCTAACTTCAATGGCAAAAAAGATAGTCAGTCACAGTGAACATTTTTGAAAATTTAAAAAAATAATTGATTTTTCAGACTTTGGTCGGCCGTAGCGGCCAAACGAAAACTCCAAATTGAACGCGGTTTGCAAATCTGAGCTCCTCGTACGCCAATTAGTCGGATTAGAGATTTTTATTTTTTGATGAAAACACGAAAAAAAGACATGACTAAACCCCTTGGAAATTTGTTAAAAAATGCAACTTTCTTAATAATCATCGTAGACTATTGAATTTAACTTATTTTTCATCAGAAAGACGAGAGAAATTGATTGCCGTTAAAAAATTTCAGCTAACTTCAATGGCAAAAAAGATAGTCAGTCACAGTGAACATTTTTGAAAATTTAAAAAAATAATTGATTTTTCAGACTTTGATCGGCCGTAGCGGCCAAACGAAAACTCCAAATTGAACGCGGTTTGCAAATCTGAGCTCCTCGTACGCCAATTAGTCGGATTAGAGATTTTTATTTTTTGATGAAAACACGAAAAAAAGACATGAGTAAACCCCTTGGAAATTTGTTAAAAAATGCAACTTTCTTAATAATCATCGTAGACTATTGAATTTAACTTATTTTTCATCAGAAAGACGAGAGAAATTGATTGCCGTTAAAAAATTTCAGCTAACTTCAATGGCAAAAAAGATAGTCAGTCACAGTGAACATTTTTGAAAATTTAAAAAAATAATTGATTTTTCAGACTTTGGTCGGCCGTAGCGGCCAAACGAAAACTCCAAATTGAACGCGGTTTGCAAATCTGAGCTCCTCGTACGCCAATTAGTCGGATTAGAGATTTTTATTTTTTGATGAAAACACGAAAAAAAGACATGACTAAACCCCTTGGAAATTTGTTAAAAAATGCAACTTTCTTAATAATCATCGTAGACTATTGAATTTAACTTATTTTTCATCAGAAAGACGAGAGAAATTGATTGCCGTTAAAAAATTTCAGCTAACTTCAATGGCAAAAAAGATAGTCAGTCACAGTGAACATTTTTGAAAATTTAAAAAAATAATTGATTTTTCAGACTTTGGTCGGCCGTAGCGGCCAAACGAAAACTCCAAATTGAACGCGGTTTGCAAATCTGAGCTCCTCGTACGCCAATTAGTCGGATTAGAGATTTTTATTTTTTGATGAAAACACGAAAAAAAGACATGAGTAAACCCCTTGGAAATTTGTTAAAAAATGCAACTTTCTTAATAATCATCGTAGACTATTGAATTTAACTTATTTTTCATCAGAAAGACGAGAGAAATTGATTGCCGTTAAAAAATTTCAGCTAACTTCAATGGCAAAAAAGATAGTCAGTCACAGTGAACATTTTTGAAAATTTAAAAAAATAATTGATTTTTCAGACTTTGATCGGCCGTAGCGGCCAAACGAAAACTCCAAATTGAACGCGGTTTGCAAATCTGAGCTCCTCGTACGCCAATTAGTCGGATTAGAGATTTTTATTTTTTGATGAAAACACGAAAAAAAGACATGAGTAAACCCCTTGGAAATTTGTTAAAAAATGCAACTTTCTTAATAATCATCGTAGACTATTGAATTTAACTTATTTTTCATCAGAAAGACGAGAGAAATTGATTGCCGTTAAAAAATTTCAGCTAACTTCAATGGCAAAAAAGATAGTCAGTCACAGTGAACATTTTTGAAAATTTAAAAAAATAATTGATTTTTCAGACTTTGATCGGCCGTAGCGGCCAAACGAAAACTCCAAATTGAACGCGGTTGCAAATCTGAGCTCCTCGTACGCCAATTAGTCGGATTAGAGATTTTTATTTTTTGATGAAAAACACGAAAAAAAGACATGAGTAAACCCCTTGGAAATTTGTTAAAAAATGCAACTTTCTTAATAATCATCGTAGACTATTGAATTTAACTTATTTTTCATCAGAAAGACGAGAGAAATTGATTGCCGTTAAAAAAATTCAGCTAACTTCAATGGCAAAAAAGATAGTCAGTCACAGTGAACATTTTTGAAAATTTAAAAAAATAATTGATTTTTTCAGACTTTGATCGGCCGTAGCGGCCAAACGAAAACTCCAAATTGAACGCGGTTTGCAATCTGAGCTCCTCGTACGCCAATTAGTCGGATTAGAGATTTTTATTTTTTGATGAAAACACGAAAAAAAGACATGACTAACCCCTTGGAAATTTGTTAAAAAATGCAACTTCTTAATAATCATCGTAGACTATTGAATTTAACTTATTTTTCATCAGAAAGACGAGAGAAATTGATTGCCGTTAAAAAATTTCAGCTAACTTCAATGGCAAAAAAGATAGTCAGTCACAGTGAACATTTTGAAAATTTAAAAAAATAATTGATTTTTCAGACTTTGGTCGGCCGTAGCGGCCAAACGAAAACTCCAAATTGAACGCGGTTTGCAAATCTGAGCTCCTCGTACGCCAATTAGTCGGATTAGAGATTTTTATTTTTTGATGAAAACACGAAAAAAAGACATGAGTAAACCCCTTGGAAATTTGTTAAAAAATGCAACTTTCTTAATAATCATCGTAGACTATTGAATTTAACTTATTTTTCATCAGAAAGACGAGAGAAATTGATTGCCGTTAAAAAATTTCAGCTAACTTCAATGGCAAAAAAGATAGTCAGTCACAGTGAACATTTTTGAAAATTTAAAAAAATAATTGATTTTTCAGACTTTGATCGGCCGTAGCGGCCAAACGAAAACTCCAAATTGAACGCGGTTTGCAAATCTGAGCTCCTCGTACGCCATTAGTCGGATTAGAGATTTTTATTTTTTGATGAAAACACGAAAAAAAGACATGACTAAACCCCTTGGAAATTTGTTAAAAAATGCAACTTTCTTAATAATCATCGTAGACTATTGAATTTAACTTATTTTTCATCAGAAAGACGAGAGAAATTGATTGCCGTTAAAAAATTTCAGCTAACTTCAATGGCAAAAAAGATAGTCAGTCACAGTGAACATTTTTGAAAATTTAAAAAAATAATTGATTTTTCAGACTTTGGTCGGCCGTAGCGGCCAACGAAAACTCCAAATTGAACGCGGTTTGCAAATCTGAGCTCCTCGTACGCCAATTAGTCGGATTAGAGATTTTTATTTTTTGATGAAAACACGAAAAAAAGACATGAGTAAACCCCTTGGAAATTTGTTAAAAAATGCAACTTTCTTAATAATCATCGTAGACTATTGAATTTAACTTATTTTTCATCAGAAAGACGAGAGAAATTGATTGCCGTTAAAAAATTTCAGCTAACTTCAATGGCAAAAAAGATAGTCAGTCACAGTGAACATTTTTGAAAATTTAAAAAAATAATTGATTTTTCAGACTTTGATCGGCCGTAGCGGCCAAACGAAAACTCCAAATTGAACGCGGTTTGCAAATCTGAGCTCCTCGTACGCCAATTAGTCGGATTAGAGATTTTTATTTTTTGATGAAAACACGAAAAAAAGACATGACTAAACCCCTTGGAAATTTGTTAAAAAATGCAACTTTCTTAATAATCATCGTAGACTATTGAATTTAACTTATTTTTCATCAGAAAGACGAGAGAAATTGATTGCCGTTAAAAAATTTCAGCTAACTTCAATGGCAAAAAAGATAGTCAGTCACAGTGAACATTTTTGAAAATTTAAAAAAATAATTGATTTTTCAGACTTTGGTCGGCCGTAGCGGCCAAACGAAAACTCCAAATTGAACGCGGTTTGCAAATCTGAGCTCCTCGTACGCCAATTAGTCGGATTAGAGATTTTTATTTTTTGATGAAAACACGAAAAAAAGACATGAGTAAACCCCTTGGAAATTTGTTAAAAATGCAACTTTCTTAGAATCATCGTAGACTATTGAATTTAACTTATTTTTCATCAGAAAGACGAGAGAAATTGATTGCCGTTAAAAAATTTCAGCTAACTTCAATGGCAAAAAAGATAGTCAGTCACAGTGAACATTTTTGAAAATTTAAAAAAATAATTGATTTTTCAGACTTTGATCGGCCGTAGCGGCCAAACGAAAACTCCAAATTGAACGCGGTTTGCAAATCTGAGCTCCTCGTACGCCAATTAGTCGGATTAGAGATTTTTATTTTTTGATGAAAACACGAAAAAAAGACATGACTAAACCCCTTGGAAATTT